>JARQOD010000009.1:152505455-152850995 GCA_033576555.1 Oophaga sylvatica
TGGTCCTAGACGCCTCGGCACAGCCGAAGAGCTAGCTACACCTAAAGATAGAAACAGGAAAGCTAACTTCCCCGGAGTAGAGCCCCAAAGGAATAAGCAGCCCCCAAACATATAATGGCGGTTAGACAAGACGAAACACAGGCAGAAAATAGAGTGAGCAAACGCTGGGGCCAAACACTGCCTAAATAGGACAGGACATGACAGAATACTATCTGCAACCCAGCAAAACCCTAGCAAAACTTCCAACACTTCTGATTTAAAAAATGCTGATATCACATGATCTCGCCACCCACTAAATCAGATCTCAGTGTGAACAAGGATAACCCGCAGCCACTAAAAAAGCAGGGAAAGAGCAATTCAACAAATAACAGTGGCTACTGAAAAACAGAGAGTAGCACAGGCCCCAGGAGGTGACCCAGCTAACCTCCACAAAGGTGCAGACAAACATGGAAATAGCAAACACAATAGAAACAAGCAGAAAACATCTTATCTGAAGGTAGCAGACGAAGGCAAGACATCAGCAGACTTCCAAATGAACCAGGAAACAACAATTGATCACCGGCGAGGATCATGGGAAGGCAGCTCCCTTATATCAGCCCAGTCAGTGACTCCATATCAGAGAAAATCATAGTTTAATAGTGGCCGGGGACCAAGAGAGATTATTCGGACAAGTGGGTTTCCAGCAGCTTCTCCCCGCCCGCTGCCATGGAGTGACAGGTGCTTCACTCCATGTCTGTGTACGGAGTGACCTGCAATTCTAGGGAAGAGGGTGGGAAGAAATCGCTGGGGAACCGCCTGAATGACTAGTCTCCCGTGCCACTCGGTCCTGGAGAATGTTATACTATGTTTTTCTCTTTAAGAGTTAACTACAGCTAAAATTGTGCAGACAGTGTGTGATACAGGCTGCTCGTGGATTGGGCAGGATGTATCAGCTAGGAGGTTCCCTTTAAGTGTCCCTGTTACCCAGACCCTCTTCTGCTGAGCAGTCTAATAAGTGTAACAATATATATCTGGGTTGCCATTAGGAGGAGCACACTGCTCACGGATTTATTGCTTCCTAATGGTCAGTTCTCTGTAGTGGCAGATACAGGCGCACAGAATTACAGTTTATAACTGGATGATTGTATGAAGGGAATCAATAATAGGTAGATACACTTTTCCGTATTAGCCAATCCCAATTAAAGGACCACTCTGGGGAATCAAAATAGGTCTTAAAATAAAATAAACAATGGCAAAAAGCAGAGATCAGAAGGGCTGAGGAAATGCCTATATGAGGCATATGAGGAATTAGGGGGTTGGAGCATTATTTCTTTATTTTTCATTGGTTCTATTTAAATGGAAAGAAGCTGCTTCTCACCAGCTACGTTTACATTCACAGGTAGAAAGTTAGAAACTAACTGTATGAAGAAAAGAATGTCTTCATCTATGTCGTGGGCACTCATGCACTTGGATGCCCCCACTATGCAAACCCCCTCCTGTATCTAAGTCTCTGCTGGAGTTTAGTCTTAAATATCAGATTCTTTACTCCTCATAACTTTCCGCGATGTCCTTGTTTTCATCCTAGAAGGGCAGAATGTACTGTTATACAACATGATTTTTATCATTTTTGCTTTCTGAAATGTCCCTTTCTTCTGTTGTAGTTCCTCCCAATATCATGGGTGAAGAGCAAAATGTATCAGTCCTACAGAATGAAACTCTAGTACTCAAATGTGAAAGCAATGCAGTGCCCCCACCGGTGCTGACCTGGTACAAAGAATGGATGCCTCTGCTGACTAGGCCTGGAGCTCACATATATGGTAACGGGAGCGTGCTGCAAGTAAGCCAATGCTTGGTCACTAGTCCTGATGATTATTATCTTTGTTTTTTCAGGGTATGCAAACCCATTTACATTATATAGTATATATGTACATATATATGCACACAGTATAAAATTATTATTTTATACAGTGTAACATTATAATATGGAACATATTACACTATTAGCCACCTTATACAATGCAACAATTAGTATTGAGCCAGTAAAATATATAAAAATTAGAGTTGAGCAAAACAGGTCGGTCAGATTCAAACGTCGCCGACTTTCACCAAAGTCGGGTTTCGTTGGCCGAAATCCGACCATAGCATGCAGCAGGCCATGCGGTCGTCGACCCGAGCGCCCAAGTCGGTTTTCCCATAATGCTTGCAGTCGCCTTTTTTCAGCCAGTGAGCAAGGACGTACACTGTGGGCAACGAGATGACATGGACAGCCTCGACCACCAACTTAAAGAAGGGCATTGCAGTGATTGGCTTGCTTTGGGGGGCGTCATAGTGTCTATAAAAGCCCTCACCGCTGACCTCCATTTTACTTCTGCCGATATTAACAGTAGGGAGAAGTTGCTGACGCTGTTTATCAGTAGGGTGAAAGTTAGGGCAGGAAAGAGAAGTTCTTCTGTGCTTGTGCAGATAGCAATTGTGCTGTACAGTTAGTGTGCAGTGACAGGGGAGGATTTTCTTGTGTGCAGCAATGCTGGTTATTAGGCTGCCTGCTAGCTGTATTGTTGTGTGTACACTGCTGTGCAGACTGCTTTTTACACAGCACTAATAATTTGATTCTTTTTTCTGTACACTTACCAACCGTTCATTTTTTCCCACACCATATAGAGCTGTATGCTATTCACACACTACCATGTACCGGCTGGTATCATGGACAAATACATGCTGACTATCTGTGTGTGACTCCGGAAATATATACGGAGATTGCAATTTTCCCCTACACCGTATACAGCTGTCCGCTTCTGATACAGTACCATATATCTGCTCTTTGTATTACGGTCAAATCCATACTGAGTGAGTGTCTGTGTGTGACTCCGAAAATATATACGGAGATTCCAATTTTCCCCTACGCCATATACAGCTGTACGCTCCTCATACAGTACTATATATCTGCTGGTATTTTTGGTACATTTTCCCAACATGAGGAAGTATGGTGGAAGAGGCCGCGGACGTGGGCGGGGGGGGTTCAGCTGGGAATGATGGTGGTGGTGGTGCATCTGCTGGTAGTGCCAAAAGTCCAATAGCAACTAAGGCAGGAGGTGTTGAAACTGCGTCATCGTCTGGCTCCAGAAGGTCTGGAAGGCTCCCTTTTCCTGGAGTAGGTAAACCGCTTGGCTTACATTGCCGAAACAGCCTCCAGCTCTATCGCCTCCTCTTCTGAAGTTTCAAAAAATGCAAGCACTGAGTCGTCAGTGCAGGTTCCTGGTCAGGAAAAACACCTTTCCTTGTGTCCTTCACCCCCACCAAAAGTGAAGGATGCGGCAGGCCACACTTCAGATTACTCCATGGAGCACTTTTCACATACCATTCCTGGGTTATCAAGTCAAATCCTGAATTCCCCAGTCCAACATGAATATGACATGGAGTGCACTGATGCACAGCCACTGCTATCTGATTCTGCTGGTACATTCACCCAGAGCACTACATTGCCCTCGCAGTCTACTGAGCCAAAATCTGACCCTGATGAAACTCAGGTGCCCCTTCCCACATACTCTAACACCTTACACGGTGACACAGAGGAAGGTGCAGATGCAATTGAAGAGGAGGTGATGGATGACCCAGTTGTTGACCCGGATTGGCATCCAGTGGGGGGAAGAGGGTGCCGCTGGCAATAGCTCAGAAGAGGAGGAGGATCCGCCGCAGGCATCGACATCGCAGCTGCGGTTATCTGGCACGCCCTTAGCAGTCCAAAAACATGTTAAAAAAACAAAAAGAGTTGCAGGACAGCTTGGCCAGACGGTCAAATTAGCACAGCTGAAAATTTATCCCATAGTAGGAAGAGTGTAGTGGGGCACTTTTTTGACCAAAATCCTATTGATGAGGCAAAGGTTATCTGTAAGAAGTGCGGAAGGACCTTTAGCCGAGGGTAAAATCTCCGAAAATTGAATACCAGTTGCATGCTTAGACATTTAAACACCATGCACTTGCAAGTGTAGACGAACTACAAAACCTCACTGGCTTTGAACGCCTACATTGCCAAACTGATCTCATTAGAGATGATGCCCTTCCGTTTGGTTGAAAGCGCAGCGTTCCGAGAGCTCATGGCCTACACTGTCCCACACTATGACCTACCCAGTCGGCACTTCTTTTCTAGAAAAGCCATCCCTGCCCTCCACCTGCATGTGAAAGACAGCATTGTCCATGCACTCAATCAGTGAGTGGAAAGGTGCACCTCACAACAGATGCATGGGCCAGTAGGCATGGCCAGGGCCGTTACGTGTCCATCACTGTGCACTGGGTTAATGTGGTGGATGCAGGGTCCACAGGGGACAGCGGCGGTGGGACAGTGCTGCCTAGCCCATGGTATAGGCAACAGTTGGCTGTAAGCGTTCGACCCTCCTCCTCCAGAAGCAAAAGCTCGTCGACATAGCGCAGTCGCACGAGCACTCCATCTGCAGCCGCCAGTGTTGCACACGAGGTGTGCCACTATCGATCAGCTAGTGGTAAGTGTCAGCAGGCTTTTTTAAAGATGATGTCTTAGGGCGACAACAGACACACCGCCGAGGTACTGGCCGACTACTTGCAGCGAGAAACTGAGTCATGGCTGGGCAGTCTACATCTTGAGCCAGGCAAGGTAGTCAATGATAATGGCCGTAATTTTGTGGCGCCCATAGCCCTGGCAAAACTCAGACACATACCTTGCCTGTCTCACACCTTGAACCTCGTGGTGCACTGCTTCATAAATAATTATCCGGAGTTACCAGCCCTGCTCCATAAGGTGCGAAGACTGTGCTCGCACATCTGTCCCTCGCCCATAGACTCCAGCCGTGTGCAGAGGCTGCAGCAATCGCTCCACCTCCCCAAGCACCTCCTAATCTAATCAAGACGTTGCAACAAGGTGGAACTCCACCATGCACATGATTGAGAGGCTGTGCGAACAGATGCAGGCTGTAATGCATTTGTGGGAGGATCCACTGGCAGGCAGTTTGAGGGTGGACATAGAGTTGTCTGGTGTGCAGTGGTCAAAGCTGAAAGACATCTGTAAAGTCCTTCAGTGTTTTGAGGAATGCACACGGCTGGTAAGCGCAGAAGACGCCATCATAAGCATGAGCATCCCACTTATGCATCTGTTCATGCAAACTTTGATGCACATTAAGGATCAGGCATCTGCAGCGGAGAAGGAGGAGGAGAAGGGAAGTCTTCATGACAGTCAGGCATTGTCTGCTCAGGGAACTGTCCTGGACGAGGTGGAGGAAGAAGAGGAAGAGGAGGAGGAGGATGAGGATGAGAGGGATGATTATTTTGGGGAGGATGATGCTTCTCAGGGGGCAAGAGAAAATGTTGGCTTGCCAAGGTCAGGTACAGGGTTTGTGCGTGACTGGTGGGAAGTGGATTTGGCAGAAAGTGCTCCTCCACCCACCACTGGCAGTGCATCATTGATACCTAGAACATTGGCCCACATGTGTGATTATGTCTTGCGGATCTTAAAAAGAGACCCCTGCATTGCCAAAATTATGAAGGATGACGACTACTGGTTGGCCAGTATCCTCGATCCACGCTATAAAGGCAAATTATAGAACATCATGCAACAGGAGAACCTAGAGCTAATATTGGCGAACAAACAAGCAACTCTGGTAAACCGTTTGTTAGAGGCATTCCCAGCACACAGCAGCGGTGCAGGTTCTACCACGAGCCGTACTGAGCCAAATGGAAGAGGTGTTCGTGGTGCACACAGCCGAAGTGGCGTTGGAGACAGGGGTTTCATGACCATGTTGTGGTCTGATTTCTCGAGTACCACTCACACGACTGGTAATACTGAATCGATTGCAATAGACAGGAGACAGCAGTTGTCAACTATGGTTCAAAATTACCTCTCCTCCCCTGTCGATGTTCTCCCTCACAGTTCATTCCCCTTTGACTACTGGGCCTGTAAGCTGGACACCTGGCCTGAATTGGCACAATATGCCTTACAGGAGCTCGCTTGCCCTGCTGGTAGTGTGCTATCAGAAAGAGTCTTCAGTGCTGCTGGATCAATCCTGACAGAAAGAAGGACCCAGCTGTCGACCCAAAATGTAGGTGAGCTCACCTTCATTAAAATGAACCATGCCTGGATTTCAAAGGATTTTGTACCACCTTCCCCGGATAGCACATAGGCTGCCAGCAAAATAGCTCGCTTTGTACTCCTCTTCCTCCGACTTCTCCAATTCCTCCATTTGCAGCTGCTGAATGTCCAGCCTACACCTCAACATATGCCACTTTTTCCACCTCCCTAACTGGGCTGTCCCCCCCTCCCAGGGCCGCGGCGTCAGCACGTGGCACCCCCCGCAAGTGCCGGCGGCCCTGAGCAGGTGGGGGGGCCCACTCGCCGTCTGAGACACCGGTGTACTATGAGGGGCTCTGTGCCAGTTCCTGGCGCCCACGAGTGTGCCCCCCCTGCTTGCTCAGGACCCCAGCACTTGCAATACTTACCTTTCCCTGCTCCACCGCTGTGACGCTTCCGCGTTTCCTGACAGTGATATTCAGGTCAGAGAGCGCGATGACATCACGTCTGTGCGCCCTCTGCCTGAACAGACACAGTGCAGAGAGCTGGAAGATGGCGACGCTGAGGAGTCTAGAGTAGAGCAGTGCTCAGCGAGGAGAGGTATTTCATTTTTTTTAATGGTTGGAGCAATATATGGGGGCATCATATAGGGTCCTTTATATATGGAGCATCATATGGGGCCTATTCTGTATGGAGCATTTTATGGAGCCCATTCTGTATGGAGCAATATATGGGGCTCATTATTCTGTATGGAGCAATATATGGGGCTCATTATTCTGTATGGCGCACTATGTGGTTCCCATAATACTATAATATCACTCATGTAATGTAAAAAGTGAAGTATTTGGCATTGTACTATACCTATATTTCTCTGCCGTATCGGAGCATCATGAATTGTGGTATGTGTTAAAGGGGCCCACTGAGACTCTTTGGCCCGAGGCCCACAAAAACCTGGAGCCAGCCCTGCCACCCCCCACAACTTTAGCTAAATAACCCCAGTTTTCTATGCGTTACTATTATCATAAAGTAAATTAAGGTTGACAAGCTTAAGTAATAAGAATTTATGTCGTTGGCATTGAAATGGGCACTGTAGGTGTGTTTACTGTCCTCCACTCCCTGCCGACTTTTATTCCCCATTGACTTGCATTGGGGTCAGATTTTTGACTCCGACCCGACCTTTTCTGTTAGTCGGCCGACTTCGTTCGACTCGACTTTTGAGAAACCCGACTCGACCCTAAAAAATGCAAAGTCGCTCATCTGTAATAAAGATATATTTTTAGTTCAGCAGCCTTCAGTATTGGGAGGTCGGAGGATGAGAATGGACGATAATACAAGCAATAGCAGAAGTAGCTGTAGAATGTAAGCCCGCAAGAGCAGGTCCTCTCCCCTCTGTACCAGTCTACCATTGTTACTTTGTCTACTGTAAGTGATATTTGTATTTTGATGTCACCTCGTCTCATGTACAGAACCATGGAATCAATGGTGCTATATAAATAATAATAATAATAATAATAATAATAATAATAAGTAGCAAGTAATGAAACACATTTCCTAAATTGTTGGGCTTTTTATCTATACTATGCAACTTTTCAATAAATGCTTAAAGAATTTTTCCGGTCCAAAATTATAAGTCTGCAGTCAGTCTGTGCAGAGTGACTGCAGACTTATCATATTGGACGGAGAATCTCTTTAAAGGCTATCACTCATATGTTTCTTAAGCGGAAGAAACACACAAAAACACCATTTGGACTAATGCACAAACACAGCAATTACCACTGTAAATGATGAGGAAGATAAATACACTTTGCCAGAAGACATGGCTGTATGTAATATTATGTGCGCTGCATGGGAAAGTGCAGGAATCATTGTGTATGTCGGTATATTCCTCCTATAACACATTATGTTTTGCAGATTAAGGATGCTCAGGTTAAAGATGCTGGTCGATATTCTTGCGAGGCTGCTAACGTCGCTGGAAAAACTGAAAAATACTTTAATGTGAATGTTTTGGGTATGATATTTTAGCTTTTGCCTTATTTTAAACAAATAAAAAACTATTTATTAGTGGTGTTATTTGAGATTATAAAAAAGGGTCAGCTGTCAATACCTTTCCCACAAATGAATCTACTATTACATCCTAATTTAGGATTTCTTTCTGGAATAGGATATATTCAGTGATATCCGGTAATATGAAGCCCACATACAGTTGCCACAGTCGATCTGTATCTGTGTTTTCTCTGATCCTAACCATGGAACCTCTTAGATGTTTCAGCCAAGACAAGCTTGAGAGAGGAATGGGGATTCCTATGTCAGTGTGTTGACTGCTAGTGATGTGATAATGGGATGCTGATGAGTTTTTATGTGAGCTGAGTGCCTGACTAAGGACCCCAAGGTCTGCTAGAAGCACATGCCTAAGGCCGGCGTCAGACTTAGCGAGAAACTCGCACCAGTCTTGTGCGATTCTCTCGTATCGACACTCGGACCGGAGCATGCGGCTGCATAAAAGTACTGTACATGTAGCCGCATGCTCCAGTCCGAGTACCAGTGGCAGCACTGGTTATTGATGCGAGAGACTCACACTAAAGTCATGTGAATTTCTCGCAAGTCTGACGCTGGCCTAATGCAGAGGTCGCCAACATTTCTGACCTTTAGAGCTACATTCAGCTATGAAAGAGAGTTGCAAGCCACAGGCAGCACCTGCCCCACTCACAGTAGTGACACCCAGAGCCCATTATTTCCGGTATAATTGCAGTGAAAGCTTTTCCACTGAAATCACACCAACGCCCTATGCCAAGCTCCAGAGTTTCCTATCTTACTCCCATTCAGATCTGCTCCTCCATGCAGGGTTACACAAAAATGTCACCATCTAGAGATCTACTCTTCGCTGTTTGCTTCACCTGGTGCTAATGCACCAAGCTGCCAGACAGCCATGAACTACTCATCATGGGCCAGCGATCCACATGTGGCTCTCGACCAACAGGTTTGGGACCCTTGACCTACTAAGTCAGAGTAGCTTAGTATTCCTATTAAAAAAAAAGGTGAAATTATGTTCAATAAAGATTAAAAGAAATCTGTTAGTAGGACTTACCATAATAAGCAGTCTATATGGGCACAAATGTCATAGGAATCAAAATAAATTGATACATTGATATCTTTATATGTAAATAAACTGTTCAGGACTATGATCTGCATGAGAATCTGCCTCCAGAGATTATTATAAATGAAAGGATGAGTTACCAGAATGAGACAAATAACTAACATAAAACAGTAGAACTGAACTTTGTTTCCTTACAAACACATTTGCTGCAGCTCTCACATCTTTGCTGAATTATCACAATATTACATCCCTGTCTGCCTCTGAGATGAAGACTGAAGCTGAGAAGAACCTGCACATGTGTGAGGCATAATCACACACAGCTCTGCAGTGAGATCAAGAGAGCAGAGAGCGGCCATTACACATCACACTGGTAACAATGGTAAATATTATACATCACAGTGGTAACCATTATGCATCACACTGGTAACACTGGTAACCATTATACAGGGTGGACCATTTATATGGATACACCTAAATAAAATGGGAATGGTTGGTGATATCAACTTCCTGTTTGTGGCACATTAGTATGTGGGAGAGAGAAAACTTTTCAAGATGGGTGGTGACCATGGCGGTCACTTTGAAGTCGATCATTTTGGATCCAAATTTAATTTTTCCAATGGGAAGAGGGTCATGTGACACATAAAACGTATTGAGAATTTCACAAGAAAAACAATAGTGTGCTTGGTTTTAACATAAATGTATTCTTTCATGAGTTATTTACAAGTTTATGACCACCTATAAAATGTGTTCAAAGTGCAGCCCATTGTGTTGGATTGTCATTGCAACCCTCTTCTCCCACTCTTGACACACTGATAGCAACACCGCAGAAGAAATGCTAGCACAGGCTTCTAGTATCCGTTGTTTCAGATGCTGCACATCTCGTATCTTTATACATCTCAAAAGTCCAACAATTATAGTTACCACCTCCAAATTCTCATATATCCACCATATCCTCCATGTATACCAGGAAAAAGAGGCAAAGTTAAATCAAACCATCATCAAAATATTTATTTAAACACAATCAGACAAAAAATATATATAAAAAACAAGGGAATTCCACAAAATGGCTGAAGGTAAAACAAGATTCACCGACTAGTCAAGATGAGACATATACAATTATTGCAGCACCATTATACAATTAATAATAGACACTGTCCATATAGCATTCCTCCTGGATTGTTAGTTTGACATCACAGGTGACAATTCATATTTGTTTATGGCCCAGTATCAGTGCATTAAAGTGCCTAGTGCTAAGGGTGCTACTCTATGGTATACATGGAGAATATGGTGGATACATCTCATATCTTCACAGCAAATATTATTGCCTTCAGATGACCCCAAAGATAAAAGTCTAATGGGGTCAGATCAGGAGACCTTGGTGGCCATTCAACTGGCCCACGATGACAAATCCACTTTGCAGGAAACTGGTGCCATTTGTGAGTAGCTAATATCAGCTGAAGGGATGTTCGACTGATGCCACTCTCCAGTGACATGCGGCGAGTGCTACGCTGTGGGCTCTTGCTGAATGAAGCTAGGACAGCCACTGATGTTTCTTCATTAGTGACAGTTTTCTTGCGTCCACATTTTTACAAATCCAACACTGAACATGTTTCACGAAATTTGGCAAGCGTTTTTTCTAACTGTAGCGTGGGAGATGGGTGGTATCGTAGGATGTCTTGCATTGAAATCTGCTGCAATGACCCGGATCCTGCGTTCACCAGACATCAACACAATTCTATCGGCTCCTCACGTGTTTACATCTACGACATGTCAATGGCTGTAAACAAAGAGAAACTTGTAAATAACTCATGAAAAAATAAAGTTACGTTAAAACCAAGCACACCATTGTTTTTCTTGTGAAATTCTCAATAAGTTTCATGTGTCACATGACCCTCTTCCCATTGGAAAAAATAAAGTTGGATCCAAAATGGCTGACTTCTAAATGGCCACCATGGTCACCACCCATCTTGAAAAGTTTTCCCCTCCCATATACTAATGTGCCACAAACAGGAAGTATAGGTGTATCCATTTAAATGGCCCACCTTGTACATCACGCTGGTAACCATTACACATCATTCTGGTAACTCCCCTTCATGTAAAATAAGCCCTAGAGGCAGATTTTCCTGCCGATCAGTGTCCGGCCCATAGTCCTTAACAGCTCATTTACGTATAAGAAAGTTTTGGATTTCTCTGGAATAAGTCATCGGATTGCAGATATTAAGATATCATTTTATTATTATTATGCTCATATAGATGGTTTAGTAAATTTGATCCTGCTGTCAAATGCCCTTTAAAAATAAGAAACAAAATTCTCCCAAAAAAGTACATAAAACAAATATTTTTAAAAAAGGTAAAAAATATAGGCACAGAGACAGACACCGACAGAAGAAGACCCCTGTGTAGGAACAATGTATGTGCCCTTTGCAGTCTAATGACTCTTCATAATACACAATTCCACCTGCTTTGGAGGGGATAGTGGGCCCTTTGTCTCTTAGGCCCTAGGCGACTGCACAGGTTGCACCACTGGTATATCTGCCTTTGTATATGGTTCAGAGTTGCGTTCAGGGTGCGGTACCATTCACAACTGCACATTGAGCATATCTTGCATTGACTTTTTATTGGTTGTGCTTAAGCTCTTACCATGTCGTGAAATATTACTTACATGTCTCATATCTACTAAATCTTAGTGCCCCCAAAGATCAAAAGTTCAGTGGAAGAAAGAGTTGTTCCTGTCATTGAAGGATCACTCATAAGTCTCGTGTGTGATTCCAGCGGGATTCCAGCTCCTGCTCTCACTTGGACAAAAAATGGTCAGTACGGTACATTATGTGTCAGTCTACTTCCAGTTATGCAGCTTTATCTTACAGTGTTTTCTGTACTAATCTTCAGTGATATTTACTGTGGATCTCTTGCATTAAGCCTTCTCAGAGAAATAACATGTAGCCCCTAGCAAACATTCCAGTAGTGCTCAGCAGAGCAGAGCGCAGTGATCGCTGCTGCGGTGTCCTACTCTATACATTGCATACATCGGCCGCTGTGGGGCCAGATGGCAGCTGATGGGTGGAGGAACCCCACCAATGACATAGTTATGGCTTATCCTACAGATCCTTTCATTTTTTACACCTTAGTGTGTAGGTCTGAAGCTTCTTATCATGAGGGTAAATCTTTTGGGCTTTTATGTATCTGAACACTGTGTTCTGTTATTTGTTTGTTTTTTGAGCTGCCATAATAGAGCAGAACTGATGCCATGATGGTGTCATCAGAGCCTTATCCAGTTTTGCTGTTTTCAGGTTTTCCACTGAATCCAGAGGACTCGGGCCGCATTCGTTATCTTTCTGGAGGTCGTCACCTTCAGATATCAATGGCTGTAAAGACTGATGAAGCCGAATATACTTGTACTGCTATAAACACAGCTGGAATTGCGACAAGGCAGTACAACGTGACAGTTTATGGTAAATGAGACAATAGTAATATTATCCTCAGCAATCTTAACATGTCAATTACCTTGAAATACTCAAAGCAAAATAAATTCCACCAGGAACAAAATCCGGCACATATTTCATATATTATAAAATAGAAAATGAAATGACAATGTGGAAATGAGCAGGTCGGTCTCTCATTTGTGGCAGTGAATGAATAGTCATTGCATTTTATTTCAACAGAAATAACAATAAAGTTTTCCAATGGCCTCGTGCTCATAGAGTATTACAGGACATACTGCTTATTCTTTCTTTCTGTGGGATTTACACAGAATTCAGCAGAAAAATCTCCATTTGCATTAGAATGAAGTGTCAGGAGGGCAGAGCGATGGTGTGGCCTGTAGACTTCTGTGGATGCCATATAATAGCTCTGGGAAAATCAGAAGCCACAGATCAATAGTCACATAGACTTTGTATATTTGTTTTTCCAGAGGTTACACATTATATAGTAAAGCAGACAGTGGATATAAAAAGTCTACACACCCCTGCTAAAATGCTAGGTTTTTGTCTTGTAAAAACAAATAAAAATAATTTTAAGGAGGGAAAATTAAAATAGTGTGGCTACATACAGTGGGTACGGAAAGTATTCAGACCCCTTTAAATTTTTCACTCTTTGTTTCATTGCAGCCATTTGGTAAATTCAAAAAAGTTCATTTTGTTTTCTCATTAATGTACACTCTGCACCCCATCTTGACTGAAAAAAAACAGAAATGTAGAAAGTTTTGCAAATTTATTTAAAAAGAAAACTGAAATTTCACATGGTCATAAGTATTCAGACCTTTGCTCAGTATTGAGTAGAAGCACCCTTTTGAGCTAGTACAGCCATGAGTTTTCTTGGGAATGATGCAACAAGTTTTTCACACCTGGATTTGGGGATATTCTGCCATTTTTTCTTGCAGATCCTCTCCAGTTCGTTAGGTTGGATGGTGAATGTTGGTGGACAGCCATTTTCAGGTCTCCCCAGAGATGCTCAATTGGGTTAAGATCAGGGCTCTGGCTGGGCCAGTCAAGAATGGTCGCAGAGTTGTTCTGAAGCCACTCCTTTGTTTTTTTAGCTGTATGCTTGGGGTCATTGTCTTGTTGGAAGGTGAACCTTCGGCCAAGTCTGAGGTCCAGAGCACTCTGGAAGAGGTTTTCATCCAGGATATCTCTGTACTTGGCCACATTCATGTTTCGTTCAATTGCAACCAGTTGTCCTGTCCCTGCAGCTGAAAAACACCCCCACAGTATGATGCTGCCACCACCACGTTTCACTGTTGGGATTGTATTGGGCCGGTGATGAGCAGTGCCTTGTTTTCTCCACACGTATCGCTTAGAATTATCAGCAAAAAGTTCTATCTTCGACTCATCAGACAAGAGAATCTTATTTCTCATAGTCTGGGAGTCCTTCATGTGTTTTTTAGCAAACTCTATGCGGGCTTTCATATGTCTTGCACTGAGGAGAGGCTTCCGTTGGGTCACTCTGCCATAAAGGCTCAACTGGTGGAGGGTTGCAGTGATAGTTGACTTTGTGGAACTTTCTCCCATCTCCCTACTGCATCTGTGGAGCTCAGCACAGTGATCTTGCAGTTCTTCTTTACCTCTTTCACCAAGGCTCTTCTCCCACAATTGCTCAGTTTGGCTGGACGGCCAAGTCTAGGAAGACTTCTGGTGGTCACAAACTTCTTCCATTTAACCCCTCTCTGACATTAGACGTACTATCCCGTCCATAAAACCCGTGCCATTCTGACCATGGACGGGATAGTACGTCATAGGCGATTAGCTGCGCTCCCTCCGGGAGCGCAGCTAATCGCCGCCGGGTGTCAGCTGATTATCACAGCTGACACCCGTGACTGTGTGTCAGGAGCGGTCACGGACCGCTCCCGGCACATTAACCCCTTGCACACCGCGATCAAACATGATCGCGGTGTACTGGGGGCACAGGAGAGGATCGCGCAGGGTGGGGGCTCCCTGCGCGCCCCCCTGAGACCTTCAGAGCAGCGCGATGTGATCGCGCTGCTCTGAGGGCTTCCTCCCTCCCAGGACCCGGATCCAAGATGGCGCTGGGGTCCTGGAGGGAGGCGGCTACCTCAGTGCCTGCCGAGAGCAGGCATGAGGAAGCGTCCTGCACTGCCTGTCACATCGCTGGTGTGACAGAGTGCTGTGCACACTGTCACACCAGCGATCTGATGAAATACAGTGATGTCCCACCCTGGGACAAAGTAAAAAAGTAAAAAAAAGTAAAAATAAACATGTGTAAAAAAAAATCCAAAAAAAAAAAAAAAAAAAAAAAATATTCCCCAATAAATTCATTACTTATTGTAAATAAAAAAAATAAAACAATAAAAGTACACATATATGGTATCGCCGCGTCCGTAACGACCCCCCCTATAAAACTGTCCCACTAGTTAACCCCTTTTGTGAACCCCTTAAAAAATAAAAAATAAAAACGAAGCAAAAAATCAGTGCTTTATCATCATACCGCTGAACAAAAAGTGGAATAACACGCGATCAAAAAGACGGATATAAATAAACATGGTACCGCTGAAAACGTCATCTTGTCCCGCAAAAAACGAGCCATCACACAGCATCATCAGCAAAAAAATAAAAAAAGTTATAGCTCGCAGAATAAAGCGATGCAAAAATAATTATTTTTTATATAAAATTGTTTTTATTCTATAAAAGCGCCAAAACATAAAAAAATTATATAAATGAGGTATCGCCATAATCGTACTGACCCGAAGAATAAAACTGCTTTATCGATTTTACCACACGCGGAACAATAAAAACGCCTCACCCAAAAGAAATTCATGAATTGCTGATTTTTGTTCATTCTAACCTCCCAAAAATCGAAATAAAAAGCGATCAAAAAATGTCACGTGCTCAAAAATGGTACCAATAAAAGCGTCACCTCGTCCCGCAAAAATTAAGACCTCACATGACATTGTGGGCCAAAATATGCAAAAATTATAGCTCTCAAAATGTGGCGATGCAAAAAACTACTTTTTGCAATAAAAAGCGTCTTTTAGCGTGACAGCTGCCAATCATAAAAAACGCTGTAAATAGTAAATCAAACCCCCCTTTATCACCCCCTTAGTTAGGGAAAAATAATAAAATAAAAAAAATGTATTTATTTCCATTTTCCCATTAGGGTTAGGGTTAGGGTTTCGGCTAAAGTTAGGGTTAGGGTTGGCGCTAAAGTTAGGATTAGGGTTAGAGTTAGGATTAGGGTTAGGGTTGGGATTAGGGTTGGGACTAGGGTTAGGGGTGTGTTGGGGTTAGGGTTGGAGTTAGAATTGTGGGGTTTCCGCTGTTTAGGCACATCAGGGGCTCTCCAAATGTGACATGGCGTCTGATCTCCATTCCAGCCAATTCTGCGTTGAAAAAGTCAAACGGTGTTCCTTCACTTCTGAGCTCTGCCATGCGTCCAAACAGTAGTTTATCCCCACATATGGGGTATCAGCGTACTCTGGACCCCAAGAGTTATTGTGAAATTTGTCCTATTTCTTCTGTTACCCTTGGGAAAATAAAAAACTGGGGGCGAAAATATTATTTTTGTAAAAAAAAATAAGATTTTTTTGTTTTTACGGCTGTACATTATAAACTTCTGTGAAGCACTTGGGGCTTCATAGCGCTCACCACACATCTAAATAAGTTCCTTGTGGGGTCTATTTTCCAAAATGGGGTCACTTGTTGGGGATTTCCACTGTTTAGGCGCATCAGGGGCTCTCCAAATGCGACATGACGCCCCCAGACCATTCCATCAAAGTCTGCAATCCAAAACGTCACTACTTCCCTTTCCGAGCCCTGACATGCGCCCATACAGTAGTTTTCTCCCACATATTGGGTATCAGCGTACTCAGGACAAATTGGACAACAACTTTTGGGGTCCAATTTCTCCTGTTACCCTTGTGAAAATAAAATATTGGGGGCAAAAAAATCATTTTTGTAAAAAAAAAAAAGGATTTTTTATTTTTACGGCTGTGCGTTATAAACTTCTGTGAAGCACTTCGGGGTTCAAAGTGCTCACCACACATCTAGATAAGTTCCTTGTAGGGTCTATTTTCCAAAATGGGGTCACTTGTGGGGGGTTTCCACTGTTTAGGCGTATCAGGGGCTCTCCAAATGCGACATGACGCCCCCAGACCATTCCATCAAAGTCTGCAATCCAAAACGTCACTACTTCCCTTCCGAGCCCCGACGTGTGCCCATACAGTAGTTTTCTCCCACATATTGGGTATCAGCGTACTCAGGACAATTTGGACAACAACTTTTGGGGTCCAATTTCTCCTGTTACCCTTGTGAAAATAAAATATTGGGGGCGAAAAAATCATTTTTGTAAAAAAAAAAAGGATTTTTTATTTTAAGGCTGTACGTTATAAACTTTAGTGAAACACCTGGGGGTTCAAAGTTCTCACCACACATCTAGATAAGTTCCTTGAGGGGTCTAGTTTCCAAAATGGTGTCATTTGTGGGGGGTTTCCACTGTTTAGGCAGAT
This sequence comes from Oophaga sylvatica, assembly GCA_033576555.1. Classification (NCBI taxonomy): domain Eukaryota; kingdom Metazoa; phylum Chordata; class Amphibia; order Anura; family Dendrobatidae; genus Oophaga; species Oophaga sylvatica. The sequence goes on from JARQOD010000009.1 coordinate 152,522,520, forward strand.
CAGGAGCTCTCCAAACACGACATGGCGTCCAGCCAATTCTGCGTTGAAAAAGTGAGACGGCGCTCCTTCCCTTCCAAACTCTGCCATGCACCCAAACAGTGGTATACCCCCCATATGGGGTATCAGTGTACTCAGGACAAATTGCACAATAACTTTTGGAGTCTTGTTACCCTTGGAAAAATAAAAATTCGGGTGAAAAGATCATTTTTGTGGAAAAAATATGATTTTTAAATTTTACAGCTCTACGTTATAAACTTGTGTGAAGCACTTGAGGGTTCAAATTGCTCACCAAAGATCTAGATAAGTTCCTTAGGGGGTCTAGTTTCCCAAATGGGGTCATTTGTGGGGGGTTTCCACTGTTTAGGCACATCAGGGGCTCTCCAAATGCAACATGGCATTCAATCTCAATTCCAGCCAATTTTGGTTGGAAAAAGTCAAATGGTGCTCCTTCCCTTCCGAGCTCTGCCGTGCGCCCAAACAGTGGTTCCCCCCCACATATGGGGCATCAGCGTACTCAGGACAAATTGGACAACAACTTATGTGGTCCAATTTCTCCTGATACCCTTGGGAAAATAAAAAATTAGTGACTAAAAGATAATTTTTGTGGGAAAAAAATAGGATTTTTTATTTTCATGCCGGGCATTATAAACTTGTGTGAAGCACTTGGGGGTTCAAAGTGCTCACCAAAGATCTAGATAAGTTCCTTAGGGGGTCTAGTTTCCAAAATGGGGTCACTTGTGGGGGATTTCCACTGTTTAGGCTCATCTGGGGCACTGCAAACGGAACATGACCCCCATCAACGTCTGCATTCCAAAACGTTACTACTTCCTTTCCAAGCCCTGCCGTGCGCCCAAACAGTTTTCCACCCCCACATATGGGGTATCAGCGTACTCAGAACAAATTGGACAACAACTTTTGGGGTCCAATTTCCTTGGGAAAATTCAAAAATTTAGGACTAAAAAATCATTTTTGTGGAATTTTTTTTTTTTTTTTCACACCCAGGCATTATAAACTTTTGTGAAACACTTGGGGGTTCAAAGTGCTCACAACAGATCTAGATAAGTACCTTAGGGGGTCTAGTTTCCAAAATGGTGTCACTTGTGGGAGGTTTCCACTGTTTAGGCGCATCAGAGGTTCTCCAAGCGCGACATGGCGTCCAATCTCAACTCCAGCCAATTTTAGTTTGAAAAAGTCAAACGGCGCTCCTTCCCTTACGAGCTCTGCCGTGTGCCCAAACAGTGGTTTTCCCCCACATATGGAGTATTGGCGTACTCAGGAGAAATTGCATAACAACCTTATCTGTCCATTTTCTCCTTTTACCCTTGTAAAAATAAAAAAAAAGTTTGTAAAAGATAATTTTTGTGGCTAAAAAGTTAAATATTCATTTTTTCCTTCCACGTTGCTTTAGTTCCTGTGAAGCACCTGAAGGGTTAATAAACTTCTTGAATGTGGTTTTGAGTACCTTGAGGGGTGCAATTTTTAGAATGGTGTCACTTTTGGGTATTTTCTGTCATGTAGACCCCTCAAAGTGACTTCAAATGTGAGGTGGTCCCTAAAAAAAATGGCTTTGTAAATTTTGTTGTAAAAATGAGAAATCGCTGGTCAACTTTTAACCCTTATAACTTCCTAACAAAAAAAAATTTTGATTCCAAAATTGTGCTGATGTAAAGTAGACATGTGGGAAATGTTATTTCTTAACTATTTTGTGTTACATATTTCTCTGTTTTAAGGGAATAAAAATTCAAAGTTTGAAAATTGCTAAATTTTCAAAATTTTCGCCATATTTGCGTTTTTTTCAAAAATAAACGCAAGTTATATGGAAGAAATTTTACCACTAACATGAAGTACAATATGTCACGAGAAAACAATCTCAGAATCGCGAAGATCCGTTGAAGCGTTCCGGAGTTATAACCTCATAAAGAGACAGTGGTCAGAATTGTAAAAATTGTCCCGGTCATTAACGTGCAAACCACCCTTGGGGGTGAAGGGGTTAAAGATTATGGAAGCCACTGTGCTCTTAGGAACCTTGAGTACTTGCAGAAATTCTTTTTTAACTTTAGCCAGATGTGTGCCTTTCCACAATTCTGTCTCTGAGCTCCTTGGCCAGATTTCCAATCACAAGGAAATGGACAGCATGTGACTTAAATATGAGTGACTGAGCAAAGGGTCTGACTACTACTACTTATGACCATGTGATATTTCAGTTTTTCTTTTTCACTATGCGTTCACATACACCTACAGATCACCCAGGGACACTGAGATGTGCCCCGTCTCTCCAGACCGCAGCATGTTAATTTCTCTTGAGGGGAGACACTGGTCTCCGCAACAGAAATTACATCCATAGAATGTACTGGACGCAGTGAATCCGCACGGTTCAGTCATCACATGCGGAATCACCTGCGTTCAATAGCCGGCAGCACTTTGGACTTAGCAGACATGTGCTACATTCAAAGCGCTGCCAAATACTGAAAGTCTGCACATTTCCTAAAAGTCAGCAGGGTTCTCTCTCTCCCACATGTTTATTTTCTGAGGAATTAAAAGCTTTCCAGTGTTAAGATTCTTGTGAATTTTTTAGCTGCAAATCAAACTTTGGGGAAAATTCGGCAAAGTCAGAGAATTCAAATTTCTCTCATCCATAACCTCTGGTGATAATGTCCTGCTGTTACATTTTTAAAAATACAGCAATTGTCCAGGGAAGGGCCCCTATCTTTACATCATGCTGCTCTCAGATTAGGTTGCAAAAAAAAACTTGGTAGATCTGGACCAGATTTATACATGCAGTTTATGCGTTGCAATACTAATAGTGTGAATATTATATTTCTTTTGTTACAGTACGCCCTACTATATCTGAAAATGGAAAAGTTCCCATTGAAATTGCGAAAATTCAAGGAAGCAATTTAACTCTTGAATGTGACTCCAGTGGAGACCCAGTACCCATGATAACCTGGCTGAGAGATGGCACTCCTGCCCTTAATGGAGATGGGTTCAGACTCCTAAACAATGGAAGACAGTTTCATTTAGAAAACATTCAGCTTCTACACTCTGGCCATTATGTGTGTGTAGCAGTAAATGTGGCAGGACAAGCTGACAAAAAGTATGACTTAAGAGTGCTTGGTAAGTGACTTTAAATATTGCTTTTTTCGAGATAAGATTTTTAAAGCACCACTCCAATGTTTTGTTTTTTTTTAGTGCTGGAGTGGTGCTTCCATTATAAGTTCCTTGTCCCAGTCTTATACTCATCCTCTGGCATCTTCACCTTTTTACAGCTCCTTTCCGATCACGCAACGCAATCTTGTGACCGCAATTTCTGACCAACCAGAAGTCAGATGTAATGTCTTAAATTCTCAATGCAAGTCTGTGAGAGCCAGAATGAGGCTGTCATAGACCTGTATTGAGTTGTGACCTCCTGCTCACTCCATCAAACACTGGAGTGATCTTGCAGGTCACAAACTGCAGGAGACCAATGGGAGCTGCGGCAATAAAATAGAAACACAACAGCGAGTAAGTATGAGTGTAGGATCAGTGACCTTACAGTAGAAGCACCACTATAGTGGTAAAATATAAAAAAAACCACTGGACTGGTGCTTTTGTAAGGTAACAAGCAGGAACGCCGGATGCAGTGATGAGCAGGAGGCAGAGCAAGAGTTAACGGGTTCCTTTTTATAAAGAATATTATAACAGAAAATACTCCACGCAGGGAGACATTAAGAGAATATGTGGCTAACAAGAATATGCAATAATATCATGGTAATGGAAGGGCAAATAACAGGTTAACTGCAGTTCCTGGATAAAGGTGGCTGGAATATCCCTCAATGGCGCCGCGGGTAATGGGAGCAGTCTCTGTATTGGTCTCGGAGATAGGTGAGGAACTGTCTCTTTACGGTGGCGGTGTATCTCGGTATCTTCAAACGTAATCCTTTGGTTCTGGAATGGGGTGCTGCACAAGAGGATGCATGAGGCACCGCGGTGGATATACAAAGTCCCGGAGTGCAGGCCGCGGTCACGGTACCTGAATCAACGTGCACTGCCTGGTGAATCCCATGTAGAGCGCTGGCCACAGTCAGAGGGACGGACCGGTCAGATTTACTGGAGTAAATCAACAGCAACAGCAGTAACAGCAACAGCAGTAACAGTCTCTGGTTGTGCACAGACAGTATGCACGGGGGATGAACATGTACAGTGCGGGCCTGCTAGCTGGCATCGGTCTGCAGGGAGGGAGTCAACCTTCTCCTGTCGCACACGCTGTCGTCCTGCCAGAAGCCCCGTTCTGGCGCACTCAGTCTCTTTTATATATGATCCGACCCCCCCAGTCAGGTGCCAGGGTCCATACCAGTCAGAAAGTCCTTCCCCTGGCAACAATGATGACAGCCCCGATGGTTCTGGCCCCGACACGAGAAGAGTATCACAAAGCTCGGTCCATCTCCCTACACTTTAACAAAATATCAGGTCTTTGTTTTAGGCTTTTGAAGTACTAATAGACAAACATAACTATAAGTGTGTTTAAACGGGTTGTCCAAGATATTGTTTTACTTGTTCCTAAGCTTGCCCTCACCAGTATTAGTAGTCTTAAAATATACTTGTATTGAAAATGGTAGACCTATCTTCTATATGGGTGTAATGTATGTAGTACAGTTCATATAGCGTCTTGTGCTTGGGTGCGATGAAAATACATGAGACACAGGTTTGATATAGAAAGTCTTGTATTACTTCATACAAGTTGGCAAAAATAGTCACACAGTTTGCAGACACAGAAGCAGGAGACACAGCAGGCCAGAGTAATCTAAGCTCAGCAATCACTCTCCACAACAGGTTCAGGATCTTCTTCTCTGTTACCATAAGTCCATGCAAACGTGGGTCTTTCAAAGAGCAGGGTTCAGAGTCCACAAGTGTTTCAGAGTTCCTCAGTAGGAATAGCTGGAGTACAAGGTCCAAGGCTTTAGGAGTCAGGTCACAGGTTCACTGCAGGCTAGATTCTGAAGCACTGATTGCTCAGCTGTGGCTGCTTAAGAAGCAAAAGGAGAGAATCAGGGCGGGAACATGCAAGCTGGAAACTCCATTTTGACTGAGGGCAAGTGTTGTGAATGGGTTTGAGATGAGTTCTGAGCAGAGGCCCCTCTGGTGGTTACAAGCGGTACTAGTGAGGACTGGGAATCGGGTGTTACTGATTGGTCTTATTTAGGGGAATCATTTTCCCATCAGGGTTGCCGGTGATCAATTGTTCTGGTCTGAATCCTTCTTTCCAGTTTCCCTTGTAGCCTGCTGTGTCGTGTCTGCATCTCCTGCTATCAGATAAGACAATTTCTTATTTTGTGTTTTTGCTATATTTTTGCATTTGGTCCTGCACTTCTGTGGGGGCCTTCTGGGTCCCCTCCGGGGGCTTTTGCCCTCTCAGTTGAGTTCAGCCACTGTGTTTTGTACTTTTGCTTTTTCCAGTTTTTTCAGTGGCTGCTGTTTTTGTTACACCAGAGAACTAATTTAGGTGGTAGAGGTCGTGTGATCTCAGGTGATTTTGAAATTAGTAGAGTTGGTGTTTTTCAGGGTTTTCTGGGATTGCAGTAAGTACCCTTCCTGTCCTTTTCTATTTAGATAGTTTGGGCCCCAGCTTTTGCTCATACTATTTTCTTTCTGTGTCAGTATTTCCTCTTGTCTAACCGCCATTACATGTTTGGGGGCTTTCTATTATCTTTGGGGTTCTGCTACGGGGCAGATAGCTTTCCTATTTCTGTCTTTAGGTGTAGTTAGTTTCTCAGGCTGTGACGAGGCGTCTAGGACCAACGTAGGAACGCTCCACGGCTGCCTCTAGTTGCGGTGGTTAGTCAGGGTACTGCAATCTCATAGATTCCAACTGCTCTGGTGTATTTCCTTTTTTGCTTGCACTCCTCAGCTACCGTAACATAACAGTATCACCGGCCATAAAAATTGTATGGTACTCACAGAAGGGAAAAAATATTTTGAAGGAAGAAAAGTTGTCAGAGATATTTTTCTGTTTGTTGCATTTTTTTTTTTTTTTTCCCTCTGTATCTCTGGGTGCTGGGGAGGATCTTTTCTCCCAATGGAGTTTGCACAGTTGTCTGGCCGTGTGGATCAGCTTGCCACTGAGGTTCAGAGTATTGCTGCATATCTTGCTAGGTTGCCTGTTGTGGAACCTAGGATCCCCATGCCAGATTTGTTTTTAGGGGATCGAGCTAAGTTTCAGAATTTCAAAAATAATTGTAAATTGTTTCTTGCCTTAAAATCTAAGTCCTCAGGAAACGCAGCGCAGCAGGTTCAAATTGTCATCTCTCTCCTGCGCGGCGATCCTCAGGATTGGGCTTTTTCCCTCACACCTGGGGATCCTGTTTTGAGTGATGTTGATGCATTTTTTCAGGCTTTGGGGTTATTGTACGATGAGCCTAATGTCACTGATCAAGCTGAAAAAGCCTTGTTGGCATTAAATCAGGGGCTTGATGACGCTGAGTTATACTGTCAGAGATTCCGTAGGTGGGCAGTCCTGACCAAATGGAATGACGACGCTTTGGCGGCCCTTTTCCGGAAGGGTCTGTCGGATAATGTAAAGGATGTTATGGTGGGATTCCCTGTCCCCTCTGGTCTTAATGATTCTATGTCATTGGCGATTCAAATTGACAGACGTTTGCGTGAGCGGAGAAGTATGCGTGGAGTGGTGTTGCCTTGTGAGCCAGCTGCTGAGCCCATGCAGTGTGATGGAGTGGTGTCTGGGGCACAGCGTCATGAGTTTCGAAAGCGCAATGGGTTATGTTTCTACTGTGGTGATGCCTCTCATGCTATTTCAGTCTGCCCTAAGCGGGGAAGACATTTTGCACGCTCAGTTGTCTTGGGTAGTGTTCAGACTAAGTTTTTATTAACTGTCACTCTGATATGCTCTCTGTCCTCATTTTCTGCTCAGGCTTTCGTTGATTCTGGAGCAGCTATTAACCTGATGGATTATGATTTTGCTAAACGTTGTGGATTTCCCTTGATACCCCTACAGAAGTCTATTCCCCTACTGGGGATCGATTCTACCCCTTTGGCTGAGAATAAACCCCAGTTTTCTACTCAGGTGATAATGAGGGTTGAACCTGATCACCAGGAGTGCTGCAAATTTTTGGTTCTATATAATCTGCATGACATTATAGTGCTGGGTTTCCCTTGGTTACAGTCTCATAATCCTGTTTTGGATTGGAAATCTGTGTCTGTAACCAGTTGGGGCTGCCAATGTGTTAATACCAACACTCCTGTTTTTTCTGCCTCCCCCCAGGCTGAGGATGTTCCTGACTTTTTGTTTGATTTTTCTGATGTGTTTAGCGAAAGTAAATCTGCATCCTTACCTCCCCATAGGAGCTATGACTGCGCTATTGAATTAGTGCCAGGTAGTAAATTCCCTAAGGGTCGCCTTTTTAACTTGTCTGTACCTGAACATGACGCTATGCGGTCTTATATCAAGGAATCATTGGAGAAGGGTCATATCAGACCATCCTCTTCACCCTTAGGTGCCGGTTTTTTCTTTGTGGCCAAAAAAGATGGTTCATTAAGGCCGTGTATTGATTATCGTCTCTTGAACAATATTACTGTGAAATATCAATACCCGTTACCCTTGATTTCTGACCTGTTTTCCAGGGTGAAAAACGCTACTTGGTTTACCAAGCTTGACCTCAGGGGGGCGTATAACCTTATTCGCAGCACGGGGATGAATGGAAGACGGCATTTAACACCCCTGAAGGGCATTTTGAGTACCTTGTGATGCCCTTTGGGCTCACTAATGCTCCTTCCGTCTTCCAGTCCTTCATGAATGACATTTTCAGGGATTTTGTGGACAAGTTTCTGATTGTTTATTTGGATGATATCTTGATTTTTTCTAATGACTGGGACTCTCATGTGAAACATGTTCGAACTGTATTCCAGATTTTGAGAGAGAATGCTCTGTATGTGAAGGGATCAAAGTGTCTTTTTGGCGTACAGAAGATCTAATTTCTGGGATTCATTTTGTCCCCATCTGTTATTGAAATGGACCCGGTCAAGGTTCAGGCCATCTGTGATTGGGTCCAACCTACTTCATTAAAGGCTCTTCAGAGATTTTTGGGTTTTGCCAATTTTTATCGTAAATTTATTGGTAATTTCTCTGTTATTGTTAAACCATTAACTGATTTGACCAGAAAGGGTTCTGATGTGGTGAATTGGCCTCCTGAGGCAGTCTCTGCGTTTCAGGAACTTAAGCAGAGATTCACTTCTGCTCCTGTTCTACGGCAGCCTGATGTTTCTCTGCCATTTCAGGTGGAGGTTGATGCCTCTGAAATTGGGGCAGGTGCCGTTTTGTCCCAAAAAGATCCAGAGACCTCTAAAAGTAACCCTTGTGCCTTTTTCTCTCGAAAATTTTCTCCTACTGAACGTAATTATGACGTGGGTAATCGGGAGTTATTGGCCATGAAGTGGGCTTTTGAAGAGTGGAGACATTGGCTGGAGGGAGCCAAACATCAGGTGGTGGTCCTTACGGACCATAAGAATCTGGTCTATCTGGAATCTGCCAAGCGACTCAATCCTAGACAGGCCAGGTGGGCCTTGTTTTTCACACGTTTTAATTTTGTGGTTTCCTTTCTTCCTGGCACTAAGAATGTTAAGGCGGATGCCCTCTCGAGGAGTTTCCTTGCGGACTCTCCTGAGCTATCTGATCCCTCTGTTATTTTGAAGGAGGGTGTAGTTCTTTCCGCCATCTCGCCCAATTTGAGACTTGCTCTGGAGGGGTGTCAGGAGGATAGGCCCGAGCGCTGCCCTGTTGGAAAATTGTTTGTCCCGGACCAATGGAAAAAGAGTGTGATGTCTGAGATTCATTGTTCCGCATTGGCTGGGCATCCCGGAATTTTTGGTACCAGAGACTTGGTTAGTCGGTCCTTTTGGTGGCCTACCTTGTCTCGCGATGTCAGGGAATTTGTGCAGTCCTGCGGGACTTGCTCTCGCTCCAAGCCTTGCTCTCGCTCTAGTGGTTTGTTGATGCCATTGCCTGTGCCCAAGAGACCATGGACCCATATCTCTATGGATTTCATTTCCGATCTTCCTGTTTCTCAGAGAATGACCACCATCTGGGTAATTTGTGATAGGTTTTCCAAAATGATACATCTTGTGCCATTACCTAAGTTGCCTTCCTCCTCTGAATTGGTGCCGTTGTTCCTTCAGCACGTGGTTCGTTTACACGGCATTCCTGAGAACATTGTGTCTGACAGAGGAGTCCAGTTTGTTTCCAGATTTTGGAGGACTTTTTGTTCTAGACTGGGTGTTCAATTGTCTTTCTCCTCGGCATTTCATCCTCAGACCAATGGTCAAACTGAGAGAACAAACCAGACATTGGAGACTTATCTAAGATGCTTTGTGTCTGCTGATCAGGATGACTGGGTCTCTTTTTTGCCTTTGGCTGAGTTTGCTCTTAATAATAGGGCTAGCTCTGCCACTTTGATGTCTCCGTTTTTCTGTAATTCTGGGTTTCACCCTCGATTTTCTTCAGGACAGACGGAGGCTTCTGTCTGTCCAGGTGTTGACTCTGTTGTTGAGCGTATGCAGCAGATTTGGGACCAGGTAGTGGAGAGGTTGTCCCTCTCTCAGGAGAAGGCCCAGCGGTTTGCTAACCGGCATAGGACTGATGGTCCTCGGTTTAAAGTGGGGGACTTGGTCTGGTTGTCCTCAAAGAATATTCCTATGAGAGTAGCATCTCCTAAATTTAAGCCTAGGTTCATTGGACCTTATAAGATCATGGAGATTATTAATCCTGTTTCTTTTCGTTTGCTTCTTCCAGGGACATTTAAGATCCATAACGTGTTCCACAAGTCCTTGTTGAAGAGGTTTGTTGAGCCAGTGGTTCCTGCTGCTGTGCCTCCTGACCCTGTTTTGGTTGAGGGCAATCTGGAGTATGTGGTTGAGAAAATATTGGATTCTCGTTTTTCTAGACGAAGACTCCAGTATTTGGTTAAATGGAGAGGTTATGGTCAGGAAGATAATTCTTGGGTGTTTGCTTCGGACATCCATGCTAGGAGACTTATCCGTGCGTATCATAGAACTCATCCTGACCGACCTGGTTGCTCAAATGAGGGTTCGGTGACCCCTCCTCAAGGGGGGGGTACTGTTGTGAATGGGTTTGAGATGAGTTCTGAGCAAAGGCTCCCTCTGGTGGTTACAAGCGGTACTAGTGAGGACTGGGAATCGGGTGTTACTGATTGGTCTTATTTAGGGGAATCATTTTCCCATCAGGGTTGCCGGTGATCAATTGTTCTGGTCTGAATCCTTCTTTCCAGTTTCCCTTGTAGCCTGCTGTGTCGTGTCTGCATCTCCTGCTATCAGATAAGACAATTTCTTATTTTGTGTTTTTGCTATATTTTTGCATTTGGTCCTGCACTTCTGTGGGGGCCTTCTGGGTCCCCTCCGGGGTCTTTTGCCCTCTCAGTTTAGTTCAGCCACTGTGTTTTGTACTTTTGCTTTTTCCAGTTTTTTCAGTGGCTGCTGTTTTTGTTACACCAGAGAACTAATTTAGGTGGTAGAGGTCGTGTGATCTCAGGTGATTTTGAAATTAGTAGAGTTGGTGTTTTTCAGGGTTTTCTGGGATTGCAGTAAGTACCCTTCCTGTCCTTTTCTATTTAGATAGTTTGGGCCCCAGCTTTTGCTCATACTATTTTCTTTCTGTGTCAGTATTTCCTCTTGTCTAACCGCCATTACATGTTTGGGGGCTTTCTATTATCTTTGGGGTTCTGCTACGGGGCAGATAGCTTTCCTATTTCTATCTTTAGGTGTAGTTAGTTTCTCAGGCTGTGACGAGGCGTCTAGGACCAACGTAGGAACGCTCCACGGCTGCCTCTAGTTGCGGTGGTTAGTCAGGGTACTGCAATCTCATAGATTCCAACTGCTCTGGTGTATTTCCTTTTTTGCTTGCACTCCTCAGCTACCGTAACATAACAGGCAAGATAGCTGCAGCAAGACAGAAAGTAAAATGGCTGACGAACAAACTGAGTTTCAGGAACATGTACACAGAACCTTACATTACTCCCCCCTTAGGGACAACCTCCGGATGACCTCAGGCCAGGCTTGTGTGGGTACCTCTGATGAAACTGACGGAGCAAGCGAGGAGCATTAACGTTATTGACTGGTTCCCATGAGTTGTCCTCCACTGGGTAGCCCTGCCATTTAATCAGATATTGTAACTGATTTCTATACAACCTGGAATCTAAAATCCTTTCCACCACAAATTCTTCCTGACCATCGACTAGCACTGGGTCAGGGCAAGGAGAAGAATGTCCAGGAAACGTATTGGGTGTCGCAGCCTTTAGTAGGGATACATGAAAGACAGGGTGAATTCTCATAGTTCTGGGCAGTTGAAGACGACAAGCAACGGCACTTATAATTTTACTGATTTTATAGGGTCCAATGTACTTATGTCCCAACTTAGACGATGGAATCCTTAACTTAAAATTTCTGGTTGACAGCCAGACCAAGTCTCCTACCTAGAAAGCTGGTGCAGGTTTACGAAATTTATCTGCTGCTTTCTTGTACCTTTCCTGAGCCGATTCCAGATTCTCCTTTAGAAGATCCATATTCTTCTGTAAAGACGTGATTCTTTCAGCCACTGCTGGTAAAGGCGTTTCTATGGGAAATTGTGGTAGAATGTTAGGATGATAACCTAGATTAGAGTAAAAAGGAGACTGCTTAGTGGAGGCACTCTGAGAGTTGTTATACGAGAACTCAGCTAATGGAAGTAGATCCACCCAATCATCCTGTAGGTGGCAGATAAAGCAGCGGAGATACTGCTCCAGGGTTTGATTGGTTTGTTCGGTCTGTCCATTAGTCTGGGGATGAAAAGCAGAAGAAAGGTTTACTTTAATGTCCAATGCTGCACAGAAATTTTGCCAAAACCTAGAAGTGAATTGCACCCCTCGATCCGAAATAACCTCATCCGGTACTCCATGTAAGCGAAACACATCTTTAATCATCAAATCTGATGTCTGTTTTGCAGTGGGTAAGCCGACACAAGGGATAAAATGAGCTGCCTTTGTTAGATGGTCAACCACCACTAGAATGGTGTTCTTCCCTTGAGAGGTTGGTAACTCCACAATGAAGTCCATAGAAATGGATCCCCACGGGCGGGACGGGGTGGGAAGAGGCTGTAACAGACCAGTTGGTGAGGAGCGAGGTGTTTTGCATCTTGCACAGACTTCACATGAAGTGACATAGTTTAAAACATCCTTCCTGCAAGTGGGCCACCAAAAGAAACGAGAGAGAAATTCCTGTGTCTTTAGAATTCCTCTATGCCCAGCTATCTTGGAATCGTGAATGAGTTGCAATACTCTCAATCTGACTGTTTCAGGAATATACAGGCGTTGTCCCTGAATCCACACACCATTCTTAAAGACAAGACTTACGTCCCTTGGGGGTTGTGCCAAAAAGGTGTTAGGATCATTCAGCCATGGAGGGTCCTTGTTGGAGTCGGAGTATCCCCGTAACAAGAAATACACAGACACGTAGTGTATAATCAGGTACTGGGAAGCCCCTGAGCGCGCCCGCTCTATGGATGCTATCCCTTTATTTATACTAACAAATCATAAGATATTGTCGCACAGGCGCAGTAAAATTCCTTTGTTCCATAAGCAGCAAAGTGATTCATAACAGTGGAATGTTGATAAGAAAGTTTCATAATTAGAAAAGTGATAATTCATAGTAATAGAAGGTTGCTGAGACAGCTAAAAACAAGTTACAATCTAGTTTCTGGGCGTCAGTCCAAATGTCCAGATAAGGGAAGAATAACTTCATCTGTGTCTTACATCGTAATTTTGGGTGAAGTATAACTCCTACCATCCTCTCAGTCCCCCCTTTGATTCTTCCTTATATATGTTGATAGTGAATTTTCTCCTGAAGTTTTTTCATCTTCCTTGCCACCCGTCGGTACACGAATATATTTAGCATAGTTAACACAAATATAAGTAATACTAATATAACAAGGGGATAACAAAAAACTTGAATAAAGTGTGTGGCAGTAGGGGACCATCCACTAAATATATCATACCAATGATGTTCAGTTTCACTTTGAATTGCAGACCCTAAATTAATCAATTTTTCTGAGTCTATATATGCATTTACCAGGAGTTTGTTCAAAGAATGTTTAAACTCCGTAATATGAGCATGCACTTCCTCTGATCTATTAATCAATTCTCTTAGCTTGGTACAGTCTAAACTAACAGGTATGTTAGGCAACATTTTTACAAAGTTCATTCCTTCACTTATTTCATTGTTTATTTCAGGTAAAAAGAAATAAGTGCTTCCTTTCCAGTTTAGAGTAGTAATATTTTTAATACATCCAACATATGGGGTATTTAGGTGCAGGGGTCCTATTTTGTGTATGGCTTTTCCATTTCCAAAGGGAAGAGTAGGTCTCCCCTTCTTCCAGTTCTTTTTCCTTGGGGATGGATGTCCCAGGTGTCCAAGCAACACTGTAGCTTACCAATATCGCTATCAACACAATGATTTGATAAAGAATTCTCATTTTGCTATCTTACAGTGGCTAGCATGCACCCATGCAGCCTTTCCTTCTAATTTTAATGCAGTAGGCGTGGTTAGTAACACCTGATAAGGACCCTCGAATCTGGGTTCTAGTGTCCTTCTGTTATGTCTTTTTACATACACTTCGTCCCCTGGTTGTAGCTTGTGTGTCCCTTCAACGGAATCTGGATCTGGAATAGAAGAGAACACTAAAGAGTGTGTTTTAGACACATGTTTACATAAGTTCTGTACATATGCTGTTAAACTCTCAGTTTCTAGCATTAAAGTCTGTGGGAAATACAATCCTGTATTGGCAACTCTACCAAACAATATTTCATGGGGGGTGAGTTTGCTCTTTCCCTGGGGGTGTTTCTGACTGAATACAATGCTATTGGAAGACACTCAGTCCATGGTTTCTGTGTCTCTGCCATAGCTTTCTGTATTTTCAATTTGAGTGTCCCGTTCATTCTCTCAACCTTACCAGAACTCTGTGGGTGGTAAGGGGTGTGTAGTTCACTCTTTATACACAACATTTTCATTACATTCTGAAAGATCTCTCCAGTGAAATGTGTACCTCTATCTGACTCGATCACTTCTGGGATACCATAACGGGGTACCAGTTCATGTGCTATTTTTACTGCAGTGATTTTAGCCGTGGCTCTATGAACTGGATAAGCCCCCGGCCACCCCGAAAACATGTCCACACATACCAGTACATACTCATAGTGTCCATGCTTAGGCATCTGGATATAATCAATCTGAAGTCTCTGGAACGGATATAGTGGTCTTACATGGTGCTTCTGGGGGGTCTTAATAGTCTGTCCTGGATTGTAGGCTAAACAGATTTCACAAGAACCACATTTTGCTCGAGCTACCTGGCCGAACCCTGGGGCTAACCACTTCTGTCTGACCCTCTGTATCATACCGTTTGCAGACACATGTGTAGGTCCGTGGGCTTCACTGACCACAACAGGGTACCACGCTCGGGGGAGACAAAGCTCATCTCCTTTTCTCCATAGTCCTTCTTTTTCTTCTGCCCCCTGTTTCTGCCACTCTTCTTTTTCTTCTCTACTCACCTGCTGGTGGGCTTCTTTGAGCCGTGTAATTAAGTCAAATTCTGATACTGCACTAATAGTGTGGTCAGTTGTCAGAGGTTTTACTGCAGCTCGCTTAGCAGCCTTGTCGGCTCGGTCATTACCCCTAGCTATCTCTGTGTCGAGTCTTACATGTGCAGGTACTTTCATTACTGCTACTTGTTTAGTTAAGGCAGCTGATTCTAGAATTTGTTTAATCATTTGTCCATGTTTTACTGGTTGACCTGAAGCTGTCATGTAACCTCTAGCTCTCCATATGCATCCAAAATCATGTACAATGCCATATGCATATCTAGAATCAGTAAAAATATTAGCGGTTTTTTCTTTTGCTAATTGTAATGCTCGTATTAGAGCTAATAGTTCAGCTTCCTGGGCTGAACAGCTGGCTTGCATTGGTTCAGCTTCAATAACATCATGGTCTGATACAACAGCATAACCTGTGTGAAAGTTACCAGCTTCATCTGCATACCTGCTACCATCTATATACATTTGTAAGTCTGGATTGTCAAGAGGGATGTCCTGTACATTAGGTAACCCTTGTGTTTCTTGTTCTATACACTGTAAACAATCATGTATTCCATTATTTTGTTCATGAAATTGTAAAAAATTTTTATCTTCATAGTCTCCTTCCACCCCCCCTTTGTCTCTAATGGTAACAGAGTGGCTAAATTTAGAGACAATATACGGCGAAAAGTGAGGTTTGGTGGCATTAGTAAGGAGCATTGTAATCTAAGATGTCTAGCCATTGAAATGTGTTTTGGCAATACCTGATTCAGTATGCCATGTACATCATGTGTAGTTTTGTACTATTAAGGCATGGTCTAGTACTATGTCTGAGGCTTTTTCTACCAAAAGAGAAACAGCTGCTACTACCTTGACACATGACGGTGCAGCTTTGGTGACATTATCTAATTGAGCAGAGTAGTATGCGACAGGTCTTTGTTTATTTTCATGTTTCTGTGTTAGTACCCCTGTAGCATGATTAGATATTTCTGCAGCCATTAATTGAAATGGTTTGGCGTAGTCTGGGATTCCCAAGGCCGGGGCTGACATGAGACCTTTCTTGAGGTCTTGAAAGGCTATGAGCGCTGATTCAGTTAACTGGAAAGGTTCGATTTTTAAACAATCATATAGAGGTTGCATAAGCTGACTAGCATGTATAACCCATTGTCTGCAGTGTGATACTATTCCCAAAAATGCTCTTAATGTTTTGTAGTTCTTGGGAGGAACAAGATCTCTAATGATTTTTAGTCTGTCGGCGGTGAGGTGCCGAATACCTTGTGAAATGCAGTGTCCTAGAAATACTATCGTAGTCATACAAAGTTGTATTTTTCTCTTGTTAACTTTACAGCCCATGTCTGCTAGAAATATTAACAACCTTATTGTGTTGCTGTCTGCGGACTCTTGATCAGGGGCACATAACAATAGGTCATCAACATATTGGAGAATTACAACCTCATCCGTAGGTTTAAAATTTTGTAGAACTGATCTCATAGCTTCTGAGTACAAGGTAGGTGAATGTATCATACCCTGTGGTAATCTTGTCCATGCTAATTGTCTATTCTTGAATGTAAATGCAAACAGCTTGTAACAGTCTGGGTGTAATGGTACTGAAAAGAATGCATTTGATAAGTCTATGACAGAAAATACTCGTGCTGTTGCTGGAATCTGTGATAGCAACGTGTGTGGATTTGGCACAACAGGAGTAATAGGTTCCAAAATTTTATTTATCTCTCTTAAATCATGTACCATCCGGTACTTAGCAGCTGACCCTCAATAGATTTCTTTTTTACGGGGTACAACGGTGTATTAGCTGGTGACTTTACTTCTATCAGTACTCCAGTTTCTAGATAATCTTTTATCTGTTCTCCTATGGCGTGTTCTTGTTGGGCACTAATAGGATACTGTCTCAATTGGGGTAGTGTCACACCTGGAACAGGAGTGACTTTTACAGGAGCTATTGGCATTAGTCCTACATCGGTGTCATGTTGTGCCCATAATTTTTCTGGTACCTCAGAAAGATCCAAAATAATTTGGGTAGGGGCAGGATCTTTCTCATCCTCTAAGGCTTGGACAATGTTTTCTAGAGACTCTTGGTCATCAGGCACCAAAATTTGGACTCTACCATCTTCCAAAAATTGGATATTCATTCCTGTCTGTTTTAGTAAATCCATACCTAGAAGACAAGTAGGTGCCCCTTTAACAAAAAGGAATTTTGATAAAAATATTTTAGATCCTATCTTTGTTTCAAGGGGAATACTATATGGGAGTGGCCTGATTCCTCCATCATACCCTTCGGTATAAGTTACATCATCTGATAAACAATCAGCATTTGGTAGGGCGTCTTCATTGAGGACGGAGGAAGTTGCTCCGGTATCTATTAAAAAAGGACATTGCTTTCCTGCTACTTTTACTTGAATTATTGGGCGCCTTCCAGTCAAAGTGGTTTGCATTACGTCTAGTCACTCGCTAGCTGCAGGAGCAGAAGCCTGTACTGTCTTTTCTTGTGATTGTCTTGGGACATAAATACCATTTTCTATATCCCTGGCTTTTTTCCTGCATTCTCTAATCCAATGTCCTGGTTTCTTACAGTAGTGACATGGATTAGTTTTCTTATCCAAATTCCCTTTGTCATAAGTTTGATTTGATCTGTTGTTCTTATTAACCAGACTGTTATTTGCCGCCACTCTGACGGGTTTGGATGCTGCCTCACGCATATCCATTTCTATCCCTAATAGTTTTTGTCTGACTATCTGGGGATCATCTAGTGTTCTCCAATCAGGAGTTGCAGCCTTGAACTTTTCCCTAAGTTTTGGGTTGAGATTCTCTATAAAAGTTTTAGTCATCAGTCGAATGACTCCTTCATTAGTAAGATCCATTCCCTCATCTCTGTAACTGTTCTCTACCGCTAGGTAGTATTCATCTACTGGCTGTCCTGACTTTTGGGAAACAGTTCCTGAAGTCCCTCTCATTCTTTGCTTGGTTCTCATAAACTCTAGTAGTCTCTGCACAAAATTCTGTCCTGACAGTGCGGTATTTGGATCCTCACCATCTACTGGTTGAGGTCTATGAGGTTCTATAACTGTCATCAATTCCTGATACAACCCTGGTGTCATTTTCATTCTACATAATTCTGTTCCATCTGACCATGTTCCATTATGGGTGTGTATTATCTGTTGTATGTACGTAGCAAATCTTAGTGGGCATTGTATCGGATCTGGTGCATTCTGAAGTAGGGACATTCCCTCAGCGGGGGTCCATGGAAAATATTGTCTAGTCTGATGGTATCTAGTTACTCTACGCGGTGGATTGCCACCATCTTCTTCTCTGTATGGTCGACTGAGGATACGCACTGGTGCCAACATATGTGGTTGTGGTGCTCCACATCCTGCACATGTGTCTCTCCAGTCTGGATTCTGGAGTCCACAGTTTGTACATGTCCATCCACCCGGACCCCGAAAATCAGGATACAGTGTGGGTTCTGACCTGGGCTGATATGGTGGTGCCAATGGGTTCATTTGTTTACTGTTCTCAGTTTGTACAATGGGACCCTGTCTGACTGGAGTTCTCCATAACCCATTGTCTTTATTAAAAGACCAATGGTCTGTTTCTGCTAGTTTGGATAATTTGACCATAGAGTCAACCTGCTCTTGCCATCCTTTATCCCTTATTACTCCCGCTTTTCTAACCTGAATGTCCTCCCATATCTTCCTGTTAAACCTTTCATGCCTTGCTACCTGAAAAGTTTTGCAAACTTTCCCTAAATTCTTAGTTGCTTCTACACCACACCTTTCTTTCACGATTGTATAGACATCTTGTTCATCATTTGTGGTCTTAGTCTGTTTGTTGCCCATTTTTCCTGACTATTCCTACCTTAGGAGGCTTTTTTGGGTTAGATAGAATATATTCTATATTCTACCTTTCCTCGTTACCTATTCTGTCCTAAGGAGCCAGTATCTGAAACGGTTTATCTGGACCGTTTTGTCTGAAGTGTAGAGTAATTCTAACACACATATATATATGGCAACAAGGGCAAGACCAACAATACATAAAATGAACCATACAGTCTCCATTACATATCGTGTCCCTGGAGTATTATCATTACTTCCATGGGCTCATTCTATCAATCTCTTATCCGTCAGAAAGGAGGACAAAGGTTCGGGAGTTAAGCGTGAGCGAAGGTTTCCCCGAAAGGACACAACCTTATGACTCAGTTAGGCAATCTCCGTAATACTTATGTCATCTACCTTAGTGCGGCTTATGAGGCTATTCCCGACATCCACATCTCTTTCATACCATACATTTCATGACCTTCTCTGACCTCTCCTTCGGCAGATCCTACAGTATATACATGAATGACCCGAGCTATAGGTATTCTTCTCTACTAGTTCCTCAATCCCAACACAAGATATGCATGAAATTAACGGACTATCGCAGAGCAGATGTAAGAGAACTAACAGTGTCTCTTACCTGGCCAGGTTTGTCATCTGCTGTTCCAATGTCCCAATCTCAGCGGTTACTCGTGCCGGTCGATGAACTTGAAGGAATACGCAGACCTCGGGTCCCTGTTCAGGCGCCAGGAATTGTTAGGATCATTCAGCCATGGAGGGTCCTTGTTGGAGTCGGAGTATCCCCGTAACAAGAAATACACAGACACGTAGTGTATAATCAGGTACTGGGAAGCCCCTGAGCGCGCCCGCTCTATGGATGCTATCCCTTTATTTATACTAACAAATCATAAGATATTGTCGCACAGGCGCAGTAAAATTCCTTTGTTCCATAAGCAGCAAAGTGATTCATAACAGTGGAATGTTGATAAGAAAGTTTCATAATTAGAAAAGTGATAATTCATAGTAATAGAAGGTTGCTGAGACAGCTAAAAACAAGTTACAATCTAGTTTCTGGGCGTCAGTCCAAATGTCCAGATAAGGGAAGAATAACTTCATCTGTGTCTTACATCGTAATTTTGGGTGAAGTATAACTCCTACCATCCTCTCAAAGGAATCTGCATGGTATGCTTCCTTGATGTCCTTAAGTAGGTCTTGATTATGAATTACTCCTAGGAATCTAGAGTCAGGAAGAATAGTCTTAGGAGGAGTAATTGGACGTGTCTCTGCTGAGTAAATCCTAGAGAGTGCATCAGCCTTTCCATTGCGCGATCCTGGTCTATAAGAAATGATAAAATTAAATTGGTTTAAGAAAAGATTCCAGCGAGCCTGGCGAGGAGTCAGGCACTTAGCCGACTTGATAAACTCAAGGTTACGATGGTCTGTCAGGACGACTATTTGCTGTGCAGCTCCCTGAAGAAGGTGTCTCCATTCTTTGAAGGCGGCAATAATGGCCAACAACTCTCTATTGCCCACATCGTAGTTCCTCTCAGCCGAAGACAACTGCTTGGAAAAGAAGGCACAGGGATGCAAGACATTCTTCTCACCTGTTCTCTGAGAGAGTATAGCTCCAACGGCACAGTCTGAAGCATCCACCTCTATTATGAAGGCAAGCTCAGGGTTGGGATGTACTAGGATAGGTGCAGTGGTAAATTTATCTTTTAGACGGGAAAATGCTTCCTGGGCTTGGGGAGTCCAGGAGAACCTAGACTCTTTCCGGGTAAGTTGGGTGATAGGTGACACTACCTCAGAGAAATTTCTAATGAAACGTCTATAGAAGTTGGCAAACCCGATGAAGCGCTGTACCTCCTTCACATTTCTAGGACTTGGCCAATCCTTGATGGCTTGGGTTTTGCTTCCATCCATACTAATTCCTTGTGTAGACAGTACATACCCCAGAAATTGAATTTCGGTCCTATGGAATTCACACTTTTCAAGTTTGATGTAAAGATGATTTTGTCTTAGACGTTCCAAGACCATTCTCACATGTCCATGATGTTCCTCTGTGGAGTTAGAAAAAATTAGAATATCATCCAAATAAATTACCACGAATGTATCTAGGAGATCCCTGAAGATGTCATTCACCAAGTGTTGGAAAGTGGCTGGGGCGGTACTCAGACCAAAAGGCATAACTAGATATTCAAAGTGTCCATAGCGTGACCTGAATGCAGTCTTCCATTCATCCCCAGGTCTAATACGGACTAAGTTATAGGCCCCACGAAGATCTAGTTTAGAGAAAATTTTGGCATGTCGCACTCTCTCCAATAACTCAGGGATTAAAGGCAATGGATAACGGTTTCTAATAGTAACCTTATTGAGTTCCCTATAGTCTACGCATGGTCTCAGAGATCCATCTTTCTTCTTTACAAAGAAGATGGGTGCACCTGCAGGAGATGAAGAGGGGCGTATGAAGCCCTTGGCTAGATTTTCGTCTATGTAATCCTTTAAGACCTTTAGCTCGGGCCCCGCCAGGGGGTAGATCTTACCAAAAGGTATCTCTGCTCCAGGCAATAATTCAATTGGACAATCATATGGACGGTGAGGAGGAAGCTGGTCAGCGTTCTTCTTGTCACATAAATCCACATAGTCCTGGTATACAGCTGGTAGTTCAGGGACTGACATGGTTCCTTTAGGAACAGAGCAAGCTGAAACTTTTGGACTCATCTGTTTCTCTGGAAAGTGTAATTCCTTGGTCTCCCAGTTAATGGTAGGGTTCTGAGCCTGCAGCCATGGTAGCCCTAGAATAATGGGAAAGTGGGGAGAAGAGATAAGCATAAAGGACAGTTTCTCTTGATGATCTTTACCCATAAGAACCCTCAAAGGCTCTGTTTCCTGATCCACTGGTCCAGAGGTCAGCAGGGAGCCATCCACAGTTTCCATCTGTACTGGAGTAGCCTTCTTCACTGAACGTATCCCCTGTTTCAGAGCAAAGGAGACATCCATAAAATTTCCACTTGCCCCTGAGTCGATCATAGCAGAGCTAGACACCCAAGCTGAGTCAACCCAGAGTTTGATGGAAAGAAAGCAATGAGAATTGTTTTTCTTACAACTCAGCTGGGACACCACTGAGGAAACTTGAAAAATGGCAGCGTTTACACAGTCAACGTCCTCAGAGGTAACGGAGTTTAAGTCCGAGAAATCAAGATCTGTTGCTGCAAAACTCTCTGGAGCCTGAGGCTCGGACCTGACAGATCCCCTCTCGCAACACTCACAATGAATGAGTGCTGCAGTAGTCTTACGAGAACGGCTGGGGCAGTTTATAATGAAGTGCCCTGACTTACCACAATAGAAACATAGATTCTCCTTAAAACGATGTTCCTTGCGTGCATCACTAACCCGTCGTTGTAAAGAGTCTACCTGCATTGGTTCAGGTTCAAGTTCCCGTGTAATCCTACTCAAAGGTTCCTTAGCTGGAGAGGAAGGTAGGAAAAGGTTAGTGCGATTGCTTTCGAACCATCTCTCTTGCCTGCGTTCAGTCAGACGAGTATCAATACGGATGCAGTAGTTAATAAAGTCACCTAACGCAGTGGTAGGGTCGGCACGAGCAAGTTCATCCTTAATCAGTGGAGATAACCCCTTTCGAAAAATAGATTTTTTGGCGGAACTGTCCCAGGTGGTATCAAGGGCCCATCTCCTGAAATCCAAGGCATATTCAGCTACCGAGTGCTTACCTTGGCGCAAAGCTAACATGGCTGCTTCAGCTGTTGCACCTCGATTGGGGTCATCAAACACCTGCCCCATGGCTGAAATAAAAGCATCAAGGTGATTCAAACAATCATCCTCAGTCTCAATCAGAGGGTTTGCCCACATCAAAGCCTTGTTGGTAAGCAACATAATTATAGTAAGCACCTTAGATCGTTCAGTGGGAAATTGTGAAGCATGTGCAGAAAAAAAAAGATTGCATTGATTAATAAATCCCCTGAATTTCTCACGTTCACCGCCAAAACGAAAAGGGGGCAACTTGGGAATCCCAGAACTCGGGGCTACGGCAGGAGCCTGGACTCGCTCTTCTAGAACCTCAATCCTGGCTCGCAAATCCTGGGCAGTCTGTCCAAACACTTGCAAATTGTGATTAGTGAGGTCCTGTAGGCTTGAAAAACGGGTCTTTATATTCTGCAAATCTGCAAGGATATTATCAGTCACTCCGCAAAGTTCCTTTATGCGGGCCTCCATTTTCCAGATCTTTTAAGACAGGAGTACTGGAAGAAGAGGAGAGGAGAGAAAAAAAACAATAGTTTTTACCTGTGGTAACACTGCAGAGAGAAAAAAAAATTAAGGGAACTGCTCACCTGGAATGGTTGTGAGAAGTCACAACCACTATCATCACAGAAAGTTCACCCGGACATCTGATATCCACAGTTACAGCAGACAAAAAAGAGAAAAGAAAAAAAAAAACAATAGTGTTTACCCGTGGTAACACTGCAGAAAAAAAAAAAACACTTAAGGGAATTGCTCATCTGGAATGGTTGTGAGAAGTCACAACCACTGTCATCACAGAAAGCACAACCGGACATCCGATATCCACAGTTACAGCAGACACAGCCTTTCCAGACCCAGCAGACACTAACGTTTTGGCTTCAGAATCTTGTAATGTATGTAGTACAGTTCATATAGCGTCTTGTGCTTGGGTGCGATGAAAATACATGAGACACAGGTTTGATATAGAAAGTCTTGTATTACTTCATACAAGTTGGCAAAAATAGTCACACAGTTTGCAGACACAGAAGCAGGAGACACAGCAGGCCAGAGTAATCTAAGCTCAGCAATCACTCTCCACAACAGGTTCAGGATCTTCTTCTCTGTTACCGTAAGTCCATGCAAACGTGGGTCTTTCAAAGAGCAGGGTTCAGAGTCCACAAGTGTTTCAGAGTTCCTCAGTAGGAATAGCTGTAGTACAAGGTCCAAGGCTTTAGGAGTCAGGTCACAGGTTCACTGCAGGCTAGATTCTGAAGCACTGATTGCTCAGCTGTGGCTGCTTAAGAAGCAAAAGGAGAGAATCAGGGCGGGAACATGCAAGCTGGAAACTCCATTTTGACTGAGGGCAAGATAGCTGCAGCAAGACAGAAAGTAAAATGGCTGACGAACAAACTGAGTTTCAGGAACATGTACACAGAACCTTACATTGGGCTGGTAATGGCGGCTGAGACCTCACTATGATGATTAGTACAAAAAGGGTTAAACTGCACCTCTGAAATGTCAAAATCCTATAGACAAAGTTCCTGAGGTGCACGGCAAATACCAGGGAGTCCAACCTGGAAAAATTCCATGACAATTAAAAAAAAGAGAATTTTTCAATTTTCAATTTTTTCACTATGATGATGTCACTCATGTGATGTTCCACATGTTTTTTCAGTTCCAGTGGTGCTGCCCAGTATACGTAGCATCACAACTGACATTAGTATATAGGAAGTGCTGAATTTTATAGTGCTTGATTCGTGATTTCTCTCTTGCATTCTCAGTGGTACAGAAGTTGGATCAAGTTTGCATGATCCACTATCCTGCTCTACATAGGTTTTTGCTGCATAGTATGATGCTAGTCACTACTCATGACAAGCCATGAGGCTGGGTAGTCAAGAGTTCCAGGGTCAGGTACCAAGATGGCAAGTCATAAACAAATGGGTAAGGCAAAGACGTAGTCAGGTCTCAGTTCAAGGTCATAATTTCGGGAAGGTAATGGATCAAGAGAAAAGGTCACTCAGAGACAAGGTCCAAGGTCGGGCAGTAATTAGAGGCAGAGAGTTAGCAAAATAGCTGAGTATTCACTCGATTAGGAGACACATGGAGGAAGCCCCTGCATGCCCCGGCCCTGATTGGATGGCAGAACAGACACTCAACACACTGACTGCTTAGCATGCAGCAGCCTCTGATTGGACAGTTGGGCTGTCCATCTCCATACTTACAGCTCAGCACGCCCCTGTCGTAGATTGGACTACTGAACTATCACTCACTGTTTCCAGACATACCAATAGGTGGAATCATGTCACATAGGTCACATATAAAATGAATGAGGGAAGACCGTGATCCCCGTTTACTCTTCTGATGTACATGGGACTCGTGATTATACCTGCCTATCAGCAGTCCCATTTACAGCAGGAGATGAAGTGGCTATTGCAGTCCTCACCCTGACAGGAGATGATGTGCTGAAGCCTGAGGCTGTGTATCAAGGAGCAGTATACTGCAGGAGTAGAGATATACTGTAGAAGTAGAGATGGACTGCAATTATCTTTACATAATGGGCGGCAGGAGTGGAATGAGAGAAGCAATGCACTTAAAAATGGGGCTGCAATATACAGGGGTTAAGAAGAGCACTATACTACAGATGAGGCTATATACAGGAAAAAAGAAATGTATATCAATGGAGAGAGGGGAGCATATCTAAAGAAGAATATAATGCTGTTTGCAGGGAATACAGGGCAATGGATAGAAGAGCTAAAGCCAGTAACGGAGTGAGGCTTGCAAGGGAGACCAAAAGTAATAAAAAACGATTTGGGGGTATGTCAAAAGGAAAAGAAAAGTCAAACATGATATATGACTTTTACATGATGAAAAGGGTAAAGTGGTCAAACTTTTAAATTCCTATTTTGCATCTGTGTTTTCTAAGAAAGCAATTGAAATATCAACGGATCTTCACAGTGCTATTGAAGAAATAAAATAATTCACATGAACTATAAACAGAGAGATGGTGAGGGAATGCTTAGCTAATTTAAATGAATTTAAACCTCCTGGTCCAGATTAATTACATCCTAGTGCACTGAAAGAGTTAGAGGAAATTGCAGAACCGCTATCCAAAATCTTTGAAAATTCCTGGAGAACAGCAAAAGTCCCAGAACATTGGAGAAGGTCAAATGTTGTCCCAAAGTTCAAAAAAGAAAAGAAGATGGAGCCAGGAAATTACAGGCCAGTGAGCCTTACTTCTGTACCAGGAAAGAGTTTTGTGCAAATTATCAAACAGCATGTATGTAAATACTTGTATAAGAATACAGTAATTAAAGGGATTGTGCAGTCCAAATCGAAATGTCTGCAGTCACTCTGTTTAACTGCAGACTTATGAATCCCCCAAGCGCACATACTGTGCGCTGTGTGGGTTCACCAGTTTCTAACCCAGGAACGGAGCATAGGTATACATTATACATACTCACAGCCAGTGGGTGTGGCCTTGCTCCTTACATTTGTATGGAGCGAGGCTGCACCTAATGTAGAGACAAGGCCAGACAGTAGGCGTGGCCCACTAGAGGGCACCGTTTTGCTCCATACAGGTGTATGGAAGGTAGGCTGCACCCAATGGCAGGGAGTATGTATAACTTATACATACCCTCCGGTCCCAGCTCAGGAACCGACGAATCCCCCCGAATCAGCGTGTGACTGCATACTTATCAATTTGGACTGGACAACCCCTTTAACCAGAGCCAGCATAGGTTTGAAGCAAACAAACTATTTTCCTTCTATGATGGAATCACTGACTGGGTAGATAAAGGAAATGCTGTAGATATAGTATATCTTGACTTCAGCATAGTATTTGATATAGTATCTCATACTATCCTTATTATAAAAATGACCAAGTATGGAATTGACGAGGCTACAGTTGGGTGGATTCATAACTGGCTCAGTGATCGTACTCAAAGAGTGGTAATTAATGATTACACATTCATTTGAAAGTGTTTCAAGTGGTGTACCAGAAGGCTCTGCCCTGCCCCCAGTTTTGTTTAACAGTTTTATAAATGATCTCGATAAGGGAACTGAATTTAAACTAATCAAATTTGCAGACAATGCAAAGCTAGGAGGGATGGCTAACACTAGAGAAGACAAAGGATTCAGAAGGATCTAAATAAGGTTGAACAATGGGCAGCAACTAATAGAATGGTATTTAACATGGAGAAATGCAAGATTGTACATCTGGCAAGAAAAGCAAAAATCACATCTACAAGTTGGAGGAATAGAATTAAGCAACAGCACACGTTAAAAAGACTTGGGTATACTAATAGATCACAGATTGCACATGAGTCAACAGTGTGATTCAGCAGCAAAAAAAGGCAAACACAGTTCTGGGATGTATTAAGGGAAGCATAGAGTCTAGATCACATGAAGTAATTATCCCCCTCTACTCCTCATTTGTTAGACCTCATCTGGGATACTATGTCCAGTTCTGGGCACCACATTTTAAAAAAGACATTGAAAAATTGTAGCAAGTTCAGAGAAGAGCTACCAGGATGGTGAGCTGACTGCAAACTATGTCCTACGAGAAAGGATTAAAGGATCTGGAAAAGTTTAGAAAAAAAGGCTAAGAGGAGATTTAATAGCTGTCTGCAAATATTTGAAGGGATGTCACAGTGTAGAGGGATCATCATTATTCTCATTTGCATATGGAAACACGAGAAGCAATGGAATGAAACTGAAAATGAGAAGATAAAGATTATATATTAGAAAAAACTTTTTGACTGTGAGAGTGATCAATGAGTGGAACAGGCTGCCATGAGAGGTGGTGAGTTCTCTTTTAATGGAAGTCTTCAAACAGATGGACAGACATCTGTCTGAGATGACAAATAAGGAGAACCAGAGTCTACACCATGTTCCAAATTATTATGCAAATGATATTTTTCTCTGATTTTCCTAAGTGGTCGGTGCAAATGACAGTCAGTCTAATAAAAGTCATCACCCGTTAGAGTATGCATCGAATTTTATTGAAGAAACCTTCCAATGATAACAGTGTAATCTCCAAAATGAATAAAAACTCAAAATGCACTGTTCCAAATTATTAGGCACGGTAGAATTTCTAAACATTTGATATGTTTTAAATAACTGAAAATGCTCGTTTGTGGAATTTGCAGCATTAGGAGGTCACATTCACTGAACAGAAAAGCTATTTAACTCCAAAACATCCTAACAGGCAAAGTTACTTGGTAACATAGGAACCCTTCTTTGATATCACCTTCACAATTCTTGCATCCATTGTACTTGTGAGTTTTTGGAGAGTTTCTGCTTGTATTTCTTTGCATGAAGTTAGAATAGCCTCCCAGAGCTGCTGTTTTGATGTGAACTGCCTCCCACCCTCATAGATCTTTTGCTTGATGATACTGTAAGGAGGTCAAGGGTATTAACCCTGTAAATGTCTCATCTCCTTTAATGGTGTTAATATGTGTAAATGTATGTTTGTATGAACGGTATGATGTCATGTATTAGAGTTATTTCTAAGATGTATGTTTGTGGGATGTATAGTTATTGGTAGCTAGTGCATCTTTGGGGTCATTAGAGGAGGGCACCAGTTGGGTAGTATATATATATATATATATATATATATATATATGGGTTTAGCTATGGTGTGCGAGGGATCACTAATGGGGGCATGTTAGAGATCCAGTTAGAATATTATAAAAAGATGTCAGTGCAGTAATTGGTTTGGTCACTAGAGGGGGGCATTGAGCACAACCAGTCCAATAGGGACAATAGTTAGGGACTTGTTGCTAGGGAAAGATTGCCTCCAAGCGGGAATCTGTCAGGAAGATTTCCTCATAGCGGGAAAAATATTTAGACTTGAGAGTCCTCAGTGGTTGATACCTTTTAATGGCTAACTGAAAACATAAAGATGCGGTACATTCTGGTATCCTCCATTTTGATATAGGAAAGATGTGTATCTTCGTAGCGGGAGTCAGTCGGGGGTGGACCTTGCGAGTGTGAGGACATCCACGTTCCTGGGCCCTGAGCATAGGGTAAAAGAGAGTGGGGACCAGCAACCCCTGAAGAAGACGGTGAAGGTTTCACTGTGGGAAGCGTGAGCCCAAAGAGAGTGGGTTTATGTAGCAGTAGTCCAGTGGAAGAACCACTGTGGGAACGCTTAGCAGAAGAGGTCGTGCTGAGGCGTAGCAGCGAGTGGGCCATCAGAAGTATCCGGGCAGGATAACCAGAGAAGGGTGGACGACCTAGTAGATGTGTCTTTCTTATGCTGGATTGAAGTGTCTCCAGGGGAAGAGATCGAAGTGCCATTTTCACCGGGCTGCTAGTCCGGTCAATACTTAGTGGTCCATTCTGGTGTAGCAGAGAAGAAGGAGCAGACTTGTGAAGAATATATTGCTGGTATCGTTTAAGATGTGCTTATGGTGTTTTGGATGTGCTATGTCCTGAGGAAAATAAAACAGAACTGTTTGACGTGATTTGGGACTCAGACTCTAATTGCTCTGTACGTTCCCTCATGGGAGGAGAACACCCCAGAAGAATGGAGGCTACAGAGGTAAAGTACATAGCAGCTTCCAGTGAATCGCCCCGGGGCCATCCCTTTACAATACTCCAAAGGTTCTCTATAGGGTTGAGGTCAGGGGAAGATGGTGGCCACACCATGAGTTTACCTCCTTTTGTGCCCATACCAGCCAATGACTCAGAGGTATTCTTTGCAGCATGAGATGGTGTTTTGTCATGCATGAAGATGATTTTGCTCCTGAAGGCACGTTTCTGCTTTTAATACCATGGAAGAAAGTTGTCAGTCAGAAACTCTATATACGTTGCAGAGGTCATTTTCACACCGTCAGGAACCTTAAAGGGCCCTACCAGTTGTTTTCCCATTATTTCGGCCCAAAACATGACTCCTCCACCTCCTTGCTGACGTTGCAGCCTTGTTGGGACATGGTGGCCATCCACCAACCATCCACTACGCCATCCATCTGGACCATCCAGGGTTTCTCGACACTCATCAGTAAGCAAGACTGTTTGAAAATTAGTCTTCATGTATGTCTGGGCCCACTGCAACTGTTTCTGCTTGTGAGCACTGTTTAGGGGTGGCCGCATATTAGGTTTATGCACCACAGCAAGCCTTTGAAGGATCCTACACCTTGAGGTTTGAGGGACTCCAGAGGCACCAGCAGCTTCAAATATCTGTTTGCTTGTTTGAAATGGCTTTGTAGCAGCTGCTCTCTTAATCCAATGAACTTGCCTGGCAGAACCTTTCCTCATTCTGCCTTTATCAGCACGAACACGTCTGTTGTGCTCAGAATCAGCCACAAATCTCTTAACAGTACGATGATCACGCTTATGTTTTCGGGAAATATCTAATGTTTTCATCCCTTGACCAAGGCATTGCGATATTTAAAGGGAATCTGTCACCCTAAATTGGCGGGATATTTAAATGATGGCAGTCAGGTCAGGTGGGCGGTGTTTTGGGTACTTGCCTTAACATGTTGTTCGCTGCTGTCTCCATTATTTCTGGGAATTGTAGTCGTTGCCCTCCATATAACGCGCCTGCGCATTGCAATCTGCGGGCAAAGCATACTGTGCGTGCGCAATTCAAGATTGCAATGCGCAGGCGCATTATATGGAGGGCAACGACTACAATTCCCAGAAATAATGGAGACAGCGGCAAACAACATGTTAAGGCAAGTACCCAAAACACCGCCCATCTGACCTGACTGCCATCATCTAAATATCCCGCCAATTTAGGGTGACAGATTCCCTTTAATGCTTTTCAGCAGCAGAGAGCTCCTTTTTCTTTCCAATGTTACTTGAAAACTCTGACCTGCTTAATAGTGTGGAACATCCAGTTTTCGTTTTATCGGGCTCACATGGCAAACTAATTATCACAGGTATCTGAGATTGATTTCAGTGATCCAAAGAACCCTGAGACACAATACCATCAATGGGTTACATTTACATAAAAAAAAACGCTATGACACTTAAAACCAATTTGCATAATAATTTGGAACAACTTGTATATTGCTAAGAGGGTTTTTAAATGTTATTAAGATGCAAGGTTACAATAACAAAAAAATATTACTAATATTTCACAAAAAGATAATTTGGGTACATGTACAAAAACAATGATTAGATCCCAAGGTATAAAGGTCGAGGATTGTGTCAGGATACAATAAATCAAACAAACCAAAAGTTTGTCTTTTGTTAAATATAAGTATGGCCATAAAGGACATCAAAGACACACTTATAAAACCCATATCAGTCAATTATCCATGCACAATGTTGCCAGTTTTTAATCATGAATGTTGTAAATAGTCATTACTTTAGAAGGCCTATACTCAGACACAGTATGTTTACCAAAAGCAAATTTGTATAAGGCATTTACCCATCATATAGTTGTGCCTGCACCATGACCATGTTCCTCAACCTGCATTTTGCGTTAATGTTGCTTGCACACTGCTTGAGGAAGTGCCTTTGATGTTCTTTACAGCCATATTTATGTTTAACATAAGACAGACTTTTGGTCTGTTTGATTTCTTAATCCTCGACCTATGAACCTTGGGATCTAAGGATTGATTTGTACATGTACTCAATATATCTTTTTGTGAAATATTATTATTTTTTTGGTTATTGTAACCTTGCATCTTAATAAAATTTAAAAACTTTTAGCAATATAGACTCTTATTTGTCATACTATGAGGAGTCGCTAGTATATGGGTACATTATATAAAAAATGTGGAACTGGTATCTTTATAAAAATCTGTCTGAGATGGTTTAGTGAATCCTGCATTGACAGGGGGTTGGACACGATGACCCTGGAGGTCCCTTCCAACTCTAACATTCTATGATTCTATAATATATACAATACTTGAGAAAATTGATGTAGTGTAAGATTGAGGTTATATATAAAGGGGATAAAAGGAGTGATGTACCATGGCACTGCCAGCAGACTTAGTTCTCCTGTCCAGTCTATCTAGTTGACTCTGTGACATACCATCCCAGGCAGACCACCAGATAAAGCCAGGGTCCAGATCAGTTGCTGAAGAACTAGAGTCAGGCTTGTTCCTACTGCTCCAGAAGTGCACAAAAAGGTTACTAAGAATTTAGGGCTCCATACAATTAGATAGTTCGTTTTACATTTAGGTGGCCACCAGCAACCTTTCCCGAATTCCCCTTACAATGAAACATTTGACTTGCTCAAGAATTTTTGCTTTATTTGAAAGAGCTGCAGTGAGACTCCTCTGTCCTCCTCTGGCAGTTGCTTATCTTTGTGCCAAATAAATGGATCATCCATTATAAATCCAACAGTTGGGATCCTTCCCTTCCCCAGCGACATATGTTGGGTAAGAGTTGGGAGGCCCACGTACACATTAGACTATCGAATGATTCCACTGATATCTGTTTGTTAGTTTGACTTTAGTCTAATTTGTATGGGGTCCTTTAGAATAAGATTGAAAAAAAAATTCAGCCCAGGAGGCAGTATATTGCAGTCACTGCAGAGGCAGCATAGTTCACTTCCTCATTATACTGTATATAGCTCCATCCATTATTACATAGTGTCCGTCCTCATTCTATATAACACAATCCATTATTACAAAGTGTCCTTCATCATTATTATGCCCGTTGTGGGGGGGGCGAGTGCAGGGGCAGCTGAGCCAAACGTGCAAGTGAGTCAAGCAGGAACTGCTCTGTGCTACATTGCTGAGTACAAAGTGAAGTGGGTTTGGATGAGACAGTTTCATCCACCCCCTACTCTGTACCACCCACACCACGCTCTTATTCCTGTACAGTGCTTCAATGTGGGCACTGACTGTGAGTGTAACAGAAGCCGCTCTCCATCACATAGGTGATTGGGTATTGCAGCTTTGGTGTCCCTCAACACTGCCTTCCCCCCAAACCCTCAGTTAAGCAAAAAACTGATGGGAACTGTAATTAGAGATGAGGAATGTCCACCACCAGGATGTAAACGTGAAGGCTGTGTTTACCCATATAAAAAGATTTTCTGAATGCAGAAATGGTCAAAGATAAGCTAATTGTCAATATTACCTGCATTTTGGATATTTTCACACTGAATCTCGGCTAATCCCTTTAGGGAAGGGAGAGAACTTGTAGAATAAAACCTGCATGTGTCACGGGTTTACCACAACAGGGAGGGGCCAGAAGACTGCAGTGTCTGATTTCACATACTCCTGCACTGATTAGAAGCATGTCTCCTTCATATTAAACGGTGCAGGTTTCTGTTAGCTGTGCAGGGGTTAAAGTGTTCAGCTTAGAGTTGCTGAAGCCTCTCTGCTTGGATGATCTCAGCTGTGCAGTATTGGCCACTCCCCTCTGCTATATATTCTTGCCCCATACTGTCTGGTGTGGAGTAGAGGAGTTGGTTGTTGGTAGAGGCATTCGGAGTATAGGCATTTGGAATATTGTTCTGTGTTGCTTGGACTTATTGGCTGTTTGCAAATCCTTTCTCTCCTATTTGATTTACATTCCTTTTTCTCTCTGGTGTTCCCCTCTGTTGTCTGGAGTGCATATTTGTACGTCCTTGTACGTCCTTGCTTGTTTGTCTGGTTTGTGTATTTTCATACATTACTACTACCCACTTCCCTGGATGGTGGAGGGGGACAGATATAGGGCTGATTCAGGAGTTCATCAAGGTATGTGGCCTCGGCGTCTTCACCATCAGAAGTAATCCAGGGGAGCAGGGATTGCTAGGGTGCCCCTAGCATTAGGGACGGGGAAGGAGCCCCTGGCTCAAGGGAATCTGACGACAGAGTTATGACAGTATGCTAATAATATATTTGCATTTTAAGTTCCACCAGATTTTTTGGGAAGATTTCAGGAGCATGAAAATGTAAGCGTTCTAGAAAGAAATCCAGTGACTCTAACATGTGAAGTCTCAGGCATTCCTCCACCCAAAATAACATGGTACAAAGATGACTATCCTATTACTTCTGATCAAACTCTCCAAGTTATGTCAGGTAAGTCAGGCTGCTCACCATTTGCAAATACTCAGATGCCGAAAATATTGCATATTATTCTCAACAACGGACAAGCAGTATTTTAATCAATCAATTTTATTTTGGGGTACATAAGGCTGATCTCTTTTTATTACATTATTTTGATGACAAAAACTGACAAACAACAGCAATTCTACCATGTCAATGATTATTTTCATTTCATCATTCACTGTACGGAAAAAATATTTATGATATATTTATAATAATCTTTATTTTTATATAGCGCTAACATATTCCGCAGTGCTTTACAGTTTGCACACATTATTATCACTGTCCCCGATGGGGCTCACAATCTAAATTCCCTATCAGTATGTCTTTGGAATGTGGGAGGAAACCGGAGAACCCGGAGGAAACCCACGCAAACACGGGGAGAACATACAAACTCCTTGCTGATGTTGTCCTTGGTGGGATTCGAACCCAGGACTCCAGCGCTGCAATGCTATCCACTGAGCCACCGTGCTGCCCATTTATGATGTATAATTGGTTAGGGCAGTTACCTATGTAGTGTTACGAAATATGATTTTTTTTTTTTTTTTTAATTTTTCAGATTTTGTATTTTTTTACCCCCACCTAAACCATTAACTCTGTCTTACAAACCACCTAATCATGTTTTGCATCATATACGCTTCAGTTGGTCCTGGGGAATATGTATATAAACAAGCCTCAGTGGTCCTTCATTTGATGTTATTTGGTATTTTGCTTTGAAAGTTTGAAATAAAAAAATTAACATTTAGCAACATAAAGATCTGCTTTTCAGGCAGATAATCCTGGTAGAGAGACAAAAAAATAATTTCTTGCAAATGTATTTATTTTCATGTCTTAGGTGGTATGATCCTGCGCTTTTTACATACTGCACTGTCAGATGCAGGAAGATACAGTTGTGTGGTTTCAAATGCTGCTGGGGAGAAAAGCAAAAACTTCCAACTAAGTGTACTAGGTAAATGATTTGTTTCTTCATATGGGGAGATGCCTTCTTGGTCTCACATTCTGATATTTTCCAACATCATTATCATTTTTATTATGGTCGTTAGTCATGCTATCAACTTCTTTTTTCCAAATTGAACAATCCACACTTTTTTGTTTGCCATATACATTACTGTGTTTTTATAAAGTCTCCATATCCAGCATATTCCATCCAGACTGACAAGACCATGCTCTGTACATTTTATCCTCACTGAACCTGCACTTTTCTATAATGTGTATATTCATATTTAGTGCCACCAAGATTTACGGGAAATACTCTGGAAGACATAAAGGTAAAAGAGAAAAGTGATGTAACTCTTTCATGTGAAGTAACAGGTAATACTACTATATCTTATTCTTAGAGTTTTTCATTACATAGTTGTATAATTCCAACCTTTTTTATTGCTATGTAGCTCCAAGGAAGAGCATAAAACTCATATGAGACAGGAACCCCCTGAAAATTCCTCCAATATGGCACAAGAAGTCCCCTGATCAACACCCCATCGCAAGAAATGTAATAGCAGAGGCCTAGGCACCTTTAGTTAATATAAGATTATTATATTCCAAAAATGCATCTAAGCTTTATTTAATCCCTAAGGACCAGGCATTTTTCATTTTTGTACTTTTGTTTTTTCTTCACCTTCTTCCAAAAGCCATGACAGTGTTATTTTTCTGTTGGTCTAGCCATATGGGAGCTTGTTTTTTGTGGCATGAGATGTAGTCTTTACTCCCACTACTCATCTTACCATTCAATGTACTGGAGGACAGGAAACAAATTCCAAGTACTGTGAAATGATGAAAACAAACTGTTGGCAGCGGATTACCCAGGATACTCTCCAAGCGTGTGACAACAGAGCTTCTTTATTCAGGAATAGAGTTGAGCGATACTTTCCGATATCCAAAAATATCGGATCGGAATGGTATCGCCGATATCACTAAAATATCGGCGATACCCGATACCGATACCGGAAGTCCCATGTAAGTCTATGGGAACAAAATATTACAACTAAAAAAATCCTTTCTTTCGTTGTAAACACAAAATATACACACATAGAATACATATATATATATATATATATATATATACATGTCATTGTGACATATATATATACATATATGTATAGTTTATACACTTCTACATAGTAAAATAGCCTCTGATTCAATTGCCGGGTAAAGCCGGCTTCTGTGAAAAGACAGAAGCACCCGACATGAAATGACACTTGGTGTACATAGGGTTAACCATGTCTATTCATGTCGTTTGCTATCTGATTTGCACAAACAATTACATCAGTCTATGTGTGCAAAATTTCACACCTGTAGGGGTTAATTAAAGTTGTAAATTCGTTGTAAAAAAAACAGACTTTTTTGCTAAGAATTTACACCTTTAATTAAACCCTACAGGTGTGAAATTTTGCACACATAGACTGATGTAATTGTTTGTGCAAATCAGATAGCAAAGGACATAGTTAACCCTATGTACACCAAGTGTCATTTCATGTCGGGTTCTGCATTTTCACAAAAGCCGGCAATTGAATTAGCGGCTATTATACTATGTAGAAGTGTATGAACTATAAATATATATATATATATATATATATATATGTGTCACAAATTCAATGACATGTATATATATATATATGAGGTGTAAAATTGTTTAAAAAAAATGCGTGGGCTCCCGCCCTATTTTCGCAACCAGACAGACAAAGCCAGCGAATGGGGGCAGATAATAATAGCCCAGAGAGGGACCATTATTTTTGGCCCCCCCCCTGGCTACTAACATCTGCCCCCAGACACCCCAGAAAAGACAAATCTATAATTAGATTCGCCCTTTCTGGCACTTTGCCCGTCTATTCCCATTGCCCTGTAGCGGTGGCGAATGGGTTAATATGGGGTTAAAGCCACCTTGCAATTGAAAGGTGACCTTAAGCCAGGTTAATAATTGAGAGCTGTCAATTAGACAACTATCAATTATTAATCCTATTGCATGAAATAAAAATAAAACACACACACTTTAATTAAAAATCATTTTAATGAAATAAAGACACATGTTTTTGACCATCTTTTATTTGACTGCAAAAACCATTTCCTGTAATAAAAATAAAATAAAAAAGCAAAATTATTCTTACCTATCCCATGCACAGTCAGGTCCCACGGTGTAATCCTTCAGAAAGGGTTAATGTTTACTGCAGGGACCGCAGCTAATGCTGCAGCCTCACAGTAAACCCCCAAATGAATGAGTTCCTCTCCTGGATGACAGGAGAGGAAGTGGAAAGCTTAATTGATTGCTTTCCACTTTCACTTTAGGTCAGCCAGGGACACAATCAGTGACGTCAGAGGGAACTGATTAACAAAAATAGGGGTTCCCTTCGAAAAAAAAATGGCGTCGGGTCCCCCCTATTTTTGTTAACCAGCCTGATGAAGCAGACTGCTGAGCAGTGGCGTACCGTGAATGAAGCAGACCAAGCAGCTGCTATGGGGCCCGGACAGGTGAGGGGGCCCTTGACGGTCGGGTAGCTGTGCTGACACAGTACAACCAGGGGGTCGGCGGGGGAGGGGGAGCGCAGCTCTTCTATATACTCACCCCTCCTGGTGCGGTCTCTGCAGCCCCTGCTCTTCTCCCACGGTCTCCGACGCCTGTGTTCAGCGGTCAGGTGGTACCGCTCATTACAGTCATGAATACGCACATATTCATGACTTTAATGAGCTGTCCCGCGTGACCGCTGAACACTGGCGGCAGAGACCGTGGGAGAAGAGCAGGGGCTGCACAGACCGCGCCGGCGGAAGGGTGAGTATAAGGGATATTTACCTGTCCCGTTCCACCGTTGCTCGCGTCCTCTTGCTGCAATGTTCAGGTCAGAGGGCGCGATGACGTCGTTAGTGCGCGCCGCGCCCTCTGCCTGATCATTCACTGCTGGAGGACCCAGAAGACAGCGGCACTCAGCAGTGGAGAGAGGACAGATAAATATCTCAGGTGCCGGGGCCCTGAGCGAGCGGTGACATCGGCACCTGGTGTCACCCCCTGCTCAGGACACCGGCACCTGGCCCCCAGCGACGAAAGGTGAGTATGTCTTTTTTTTTTGGTTGCAGCAGCTGCGGCAGCATAAGGGCCTATACTATGGAGCATCTATGGGGGCACAATCTATGGGGGCATAATACATTTTTTTGTTTAATGTGTCCCCTCACTGTGCTGGCACTTTACATTTACAATGGCTCTGGGTTTTTTTTTTTGGGGGGGGGGGCCCATTCAGACTTTTGCTATGGGGCCCCATGATTTCTATGTACGCCCCTGCTACTGAGGCATGGTATTTAAGGCTGTTAAGGAGCCAATATCCATGGACCTTGCCAGCAGCGTCGGACTGGAGTACCTTGGGCCCACCAGAGAAAAAATATTCTTGGGGCCCACCATCATACTTCCCAACCTTTGAAGAAGGGAAAGAGGGACAAAGGCTGTGGCACGCTGTGCCTGCTGCAGCAAATTTTAGGCCATGCCACGTTGCACCACAGACTGTCCAGGAGTTGGTGGATGCTTTAGTCCAGGTGTGGGAGGAGATCCCTCAGGAGACCATCCGTCGCGCTCATCAGGAGCATGGCCAGAAGTTGTAGTGAGGTCATACAGCATACCTCCCAAATTTTGAAGACAGGAAAGAGGGTTAAAGGCTGCGGCGCGCGTAGGGCGTCGCTGCACATTTTAGGCCACGCCCCGACCACACCCATTTAACAGCTAATCACACCCATATCCTGGCCCCAAGCGTACCCATTTAGCACTGCTGATCACACTGACTGGTAATGAGGGCACAGTGGCTGGTACTGAGGAAAAGAAAGAAAGAGCAGCGAGAGAGAAAGAACAAACAGAGAAAGAAAGAGAGGAAAGAAAGAAAAGAGAGAGAGAAAGAAAGAACAGAGAGAAAAAAGAACAGAGCGAGAAAAAAGAACAGAGCGAGAAAGAAAGAACAGAGAGCGAGAAAGACTAGAGAGAGAAAGAAAGACTAGAGAGAGAGCCAGAGGCGTAGCTAGGGTTTTGGTTTAGTGGGGGCGAAACTTCTGAGTGGGCCCCTAATCAGAGAACCTCAGCAAATGACCGCGCTGTTGCCAAAAATAATCTATATATAAAAAGACCAATATTGATATTACCGCCATATGGTCTGTGGTAAATAATACCAGTCCTACAGAACATATAATAGATTACAGCACAGGTACAGATAATGACTTACCGCTGATGTTCTTTCTAATGGAATTGTTCACTTTTCATTTCTTTTCCATCTGGCCCAGACCGACATGACGACTTCTCCAGCCAGGACTCGACTGCAGAGATTACAACAAAGACACATTTCACTTCTCATATTTTTAGCACTGTCTTGGTCACCAATTGGACTATTCTCAACCTGCACAAACTCCTCATCCTGCTGATACCCCAATACTGAGCCGCTGCTGCCATATGTGTCCCTATTTCTGCACCTGATACCCCAATACTGAGCCGCTGCTGCCATAGTGTCCCTATTACTGCACCTGATACCCCAATACTGAGCCGCTGCTGCCGTATGTGTCCCTATTACTGCACCTGATACCCCAATACTGAGCCGCTGCTGCCATATGTGTCCCTATTACTGCACCTGATACCCCAATACTGAGCCGCTGCTGCCGTATGTGTCCCTATTACTGCACCTGATACCCCAATACTGAGCCGCTGCTGCAGTATGTGTCCCTATTACTGCACCTGATACCCCAATACTGAGCCGCTGCTGCCGTATGTGTCCCTATTACTGCACGTGATACCCCAATACTGAGCTGCTGCTGCTGCTGCTGCCGTATGTGTCCCTATTACTGCACCTGCTGTGTGGTTCTGTGTGACCTCTAAATTTTAAAGCACCCCTCTAGAATATAGTAATGCCGGGTGCAAGTGCCCTAGAAAACAGTGCCCACATTTTGTCCCCTAGACTGTAATAATGCCCTGTGTGCCCCTTTGACAGTCACAGTAACCCGAGTTCCCCTATAACAATAAATGTCCACTTTACATTTAATAATGTCCCAAGTCTCCCCCTGTACATCTCCCCTATACACAGAATAATGCCCCTCACTGGATATATACTGACCCCTTAATGTCCCCAAACTATTTAATGGTCCAACACTGTATGATGGCCCCTAGATAGCATCCATACAGCATAATACACCAGATAGTCCTCAATATAGTATAATGCACCCCCATAGGCAGCCTCTATATTATAATAAACCCCCATAGGCAGAGTCTATAATATAATGCACCACCATAGGCAGCCTCTATATTATAATGCACCCCCATAGGCAGCCTCTGTAGTATAATGCATCCCCATAGGGAGTCTCTGTAGTATAATGCACCCCAATATGGAGCCTCTGTAGTATAATGCAGCCCCCATATACAGCCTCTGTAGTATAATGCACCCCCCATATACAGCCTCTGTAGTATAATGCACCCCCATTAAAAAAAAAAAAAAAAAAATACTCACCTCCCGGCTCCTGTGCTGCTCACTGTTCTCCCTCTCAGCGTCTGACAGCGGGCGCCGGCAGGTGATGTCATCGCACCCGCTGTCAGACGCTGAGAGGGGGATTATGGGAGAGAAGGAGCGCTCGCTCCTTCTCTCTCTATGCGGTCAGCTGTATCGGCTGGATGCCGATACAGCTGACCCTCCGATGACGGGTGGGGGGCCCACTGCTGGCACCGGGCCCCCCCAATGCCTGTTCAGGCCCCATAGCTTCTGGGCGGCAGAGCAGGAAGATCGATTCTCCCTACTCTGCCGCAGAATGTAACTGTATCGGCGTGCTGTGCACGCCGATACAGTTACTGTAGCGTAGCTCCAGGTGGGCCCCCTCAGAGCGCGGGGCCCGGGCCACCGCCCCCTCTGCCCTGCGACCTATCCTTTCAAATCAGGGCCCACCACGCAGGAGCTGGGGCCCACCGGAGGTTTCTCCGGTGGCTCAGTCCGACCCTGCTTGCCAGCCTGATAATACCAGGCCACAGCAGTCTGCTTATCTTTGCTGGTTAACAAAAATAGGGGATCCCGTCGAAAAAATTTGGCGTGGGGTCCCCCCTATTTTTGTTAACCAGCCAGATGAAGCAGACTGCTGAGGCCTGGTTTTTCAGGCTGGTAAGGAGCCAAGATCCATGGACCTTGCCAGCCTGATAATACCAGGCCACAGCAGTCTGCATATCTTGGCTGGTTAACAAAAATAGGGGATCCCCTCGAAAAAAAATTGGCGTGGGGTCCCCCCTATTTTTGTTAACCAGCCAGATGAAGCAGACTGCTGAGGCCTGGTTTTTCAGGCTGGTAAGGAGCCAAGATCCATGGACCTTGCCAGCCTGATAATACCAGGCCACAGCAGTCTGCATATCTTGGCTGGCTAACAAAATAGGGGATCCCCTCGAAAAAAAATTGGCGTGGGGTCCCCCCTATTTTTGTTAACCAGCCAGATGAAGCAGACTGCTGAGGCCTGGTTTTTCAGGCTGGTAAGGAGCCAAGATCCATGGACCTTGCCAGCCTGATAATACCAGGCCACAGCAGTCTGCATATCTTGGCTGGTTAACAAAATAGGGGATCCCCTCGAAAAAAAATTGGCGTGGGGTCCCCCCTATTTTTGTTAACCAGCCAGATGAAGCAGACTGCTGAGGCCTGGTTTTTCAGGCTGGTAAGGATCCAATATCCATGGACCTTGCCAGCCTGATAATACCAGGCCACAGCAGTCTGCTTAGCTTGGCTGGTTAACAAAAATAGGGGATCCCCTCGAAAAAAAAACGGCGTAGGGGTCCCCCTATTTTTGTTAACCAGCCAAGTAAAATGCAGACTGCTGTGGCCTGGTATTAAAAGACTGTCAAGGCCCATGGATTTTGGCCCTCAACAGCCTGATAATACCAGGCTACAGCAGCCCCACATTTGGCGCATCAAAAGATGTGCCAATTGTGGCACTTTACCCGGCTCTTCCCACTGCCCTGTAGCGGTGGCAAGTGGGGTAATAAGGGGTTAATGTCACCGTTGATTGCACGGTGACAATAAGCCCGGTTAATAATGGATAGGCGTCAATAAGACACCGATCCATTATTAATCCCAAAGTTTTTAAATGTATAAAAAAAAGACAAAGCAAGAAAAAAGTCTTTTAATGAAATAAAAGAGACAACACAGTTTTCATTTCTTTTATTATACTCTCATTCCTGCGACGCCATCGATCTCCTGTAAAAAAAGGAAAAAAACAAACCAACAGTATACCACCTGTCCGACGCAGTCCATAGTAACGACTGTCCCACGACGATCCAGCTCTGCTACATCGCGACGCAGCACAGCTGATTACCTGCTTCCCCGGCGGTGACATCATCGGACTGACTGCTTTACGGCCGGGATTACCCAGCAGTCACTGCAGTTATCGCGAGAAACTGCATGTGACCGCCGGGGAAAGATGATGGCGGCCATCAAGCAGTCCAGGCCGTGACCGCCGGAGATCTTCTGCCAGGTAAGTGCCGCTGACTCCTGACAGACCCGACCGACGGACACTGACAGTGACAGTGACAATTCCGATTCCGGTATCCGATAAGACGACAATATCGGAACTCGGAATCGAAAGTCCGATACAGCTAATATCGGCCGATACCCGATATTTGCAGTATCGTATCGCTCAACACTATTCAGGAACAATCAGGAACAATATATGATAAGCTTAATAGATCAGGAATAAATAATGTGTGTGTCTCTATCTGTGCAGCATGTACAGCAGGCTGCTTCTTTCACACAGACACAGGAAACCTGGAATTAGTCACATGCTCGCCCTGTGTGAGCCTCTAGGAGTTTTTTTTAACTTTATGAACAGCACACAATTCTAGCAACTAAACACTCAGGAATGGAGTTGTAGTACCAAACATATTCCAACACCCCAATCAACAACTACTTATCCTGTTAGCCCCATTGCGGTTCTGTAGTCCACATTGGCTCTTGATAATGGCTTTATCATACCATCAGCTATCATCTTGCCAGATTCGCAATAAACAAACTCAAATACACCACGTTCCAGTCTCTTTGGCATGACTTGCTTACACTTCGGCAGAGAATACCGTTTGTGGCTGTGATATCCGGACGAGCTGTGGTTGCTATGTACAGAAGCACCCCCACTGCTTGTCTGTAACTCCCATTGCTGGGTAGCAGATCCTCTTCTCCTTCCAAATTTAAGTAGGACGGATCCATTGGTGTTGACGCACCTTTGGCTTCTGACATTCCAAACTGGTTTAGGAAGTGTTCTGACCATATAAGAAAGGCGTCTAGCTGGCATACCTTTGTTTGGCCTTTCTGATCTCCTGACTGGAGGTTGACTTGGTTCTTCTGTGTCTTTCTTGGTGGCTTCAGAGATTATCCACACTTCAGTGTTTTCCTTTTTGGTGTCTGGGTTTGGTGATTGAGATTCTTGTTCTTGCTTCTTAGGTTGAATAACTGGTGTAACTTCATGGATTTTGAGCTTTCATCAATCACTACATCTCTGCTGATTGTTACTGTAATGGTGTCTGGGTGCAGGATTCTATATCCCTTTTGAGTTTTGCTATAGCCCACCAGGACTATTTGCTTTGCGTGTGATTCCCACTTGGAATGTTTTTATTTGGGAACATACACAAACGTTTTGCTTTCAAATATCCTGAGGTGCTTCAGGTTACTCTTCTCGCAGTTCCATAGCTCATATGGAGATTTATTAGTGGATTTACCTGGCACTCTGTTTTGAAGATAGCAAGCTGTCATGATGGCTTCTCCCCAATACGTTGTAGGTAGATTCGCATCAAACAACATTCTTCTTCCACTTTCACAGAGAGTATGGTTCTTTCTCTCTGCAATGCCATTTTATTCTGGGTTGTCTACAATGGTAGTCTGGAGCACAATTCCATTCTTTTTCAAAATGGTTTGCACATTACCACTTGTATATTCGGTTCCATTATCTGCACGCAGTGCTTTTGGAATTCTTCAAAATTTGTCAAACACAACAGCAAGATATTTTTCAAGTTTCTGTAGAACTTCATCCTTATTGTGAAGCAGGTAGGCAGGCGGCTGCATATCTGGAGTAGTGATCAATAAATGTGAGAAAATATCCCTTCTTGATAGGAGTTTGAACACTCATTGGACTACATACATCTGTATGTATCACATCCAGAGGCTGTGCAGATCTAGTGGTGCTTATTTTAGGAAAGGAATTTCTGGACATTATCCCTTTAAGACAGCTAGTGCACTTCATCATTTGACTACACTGGTTGATTTCAATACCATTTGCAAGTTGAGCTACCTTCCTTACTGCTTCTGGGTATCTGTGCCCAAGACATCTGTGCCATACATGTATACAGTTCTTATGCAGATCTTGTCTAGCACTGTACACTCTTTATTTGAATTTTAGCTGATGAAGTTCATCTCGGATTTTTCCTTCTGCAAGAGTGTGACCCTTCTTTGAGATGATGCAGCTGTTATCTCAAAAAGTAACTACATTCCCCTTTTGCCTGAGCTTCTTTACTGACACAAGATTGCTTTCAAGGCTGGTAACATAGAGAAAACCCTTTATTGGATCTTTCTGCTATGTGCTGAGGAAATTGGACAGTGAAGGTAGTGGTCTCTTACTCCTTCTGAAGTCATATTGTGACCATTAGCTAAGGTGATCTTTTCTGACTTGCTTTCATTAAGGTCAGTGAAGAAATCCTTGTTATTTGTCATATGATTAGTGTTGAGCATTCCGATACTGCAAATATCGGGTATCGGCCGATATTAGCTGTATCGGAATTCCGAT
Organism: Oophaga sylvatica; assembly: GCA_033576555.1. Lineage (NCBI taxonomy): Eukaryota > Metazoa > Chordata > Amphibia > Anura > Dendrobatidae > Oophaga > Oophaga sylvatica. The sequence goes on from JARQOD010000009.1 coordinate 152,566,422, forward strand.
TCCGAGTTCCGATATTTTCGTCTTATCGGATACCGGAATCGGGATTGTCACTGTCACTGTCAGTGTCCGTCGGTCGGGTCTGTCAGGAGTCAGCGGCACTTACCTGGCAGAAGATCTCCGGCGGTCACGGGCTGGACTGCTTCATGGCCGCCATCTTCTTTCCCCGGCGGTCACATGCAGTTTCTCGCGATAACTGCAGTGACTGCTGGGTAATCGCGGCCGTAAAGCAGTCAGTCCGATGACGTCACCGCCGGGGAAGCAGGTAATCAGCTGTGCTGCGTCGGGATGACAGGCTCTGCCTGTCATTGCGATGTAGCAGAGCTGGATCGTCGTGGGACTATCGTTATGGACTGCGTCGGACAGGTGGTATACTGTTGGTTTGTTTTTTTTCTTTTTTTACAGGAGATCGATGGCGTCGCCGGAATGAGAGAGTAATAAAATTAATGAAAACTGTGTTGTCTCTTTTATTTCATTAAAAGACTTTTTTCTTGCTTTGTCTTTTTTTATACATTTAATAACTTTGGGATTAATAATGGATCGGTGTCTTATTGACACCTCTCCATTATTAACCGGGCTTATTGTCACCGTGCAATCAACGGTGACAATAACCCCTTATTACCCCGCTTGCCACCGCTACAGGGCAAGTGGGAAGAGCCGGGTAAAGTGCCACAATTGGCACATCTTTTGATGCGCCAAATGTGGGGCTGCTGTAGCCTGGTATTATCAGGCTGTTGAGGGCCAAAATCCATGGGCCTTGACAGTCTTTTAATACCAGGCCGCAGCAGTCTGCATTTTACTTGGCTGGTTAACAAAAATAGGGGGGATCCCCATGCCGTTTTTTTTTCGAGGGGATCCCCTATTTTTGTTAACCAGCCAAGCTAAGCAGACTGCTGTGGCCTGGTATTATCAGGCTTGCAAGGTCCATGGATATTGGATCCTTACCAGCCTGAAAAACCAGGCCTCAGCGGTCTGCTTCATCTGGCTGGTTAACAAAAATAGGGGGGACCCCACGCCAATTTTTTTCGAGGGGATCCCCTATTTTTGTTAATCAGCCAAGATATGCAGACTGCTGTGGCCTGGTATTATCAGGCTGGCAAGGTCCATGGATCTTGGCTCCTTAACAGCCTGAAAATCCAGGCCTCAGCGGTCTGCTTCATCTGGCTGGTTAACAAAAATAGGGGGGACCCCACGCCAGTTTTTTTCGAGGGGATCCCCTATTTTTGTTAATCAGCCAAGATATGCAGACTGCTGTGGCCTAGTATTATCAGGCTGGTAAGGTCCATGGATCTTGGCTCCTTAACAGCCTGAAAATCCAGGCCTCAGCGGTCTGCTTCATCTGGCTGGTTAACAAAAATAGGGGGGACCCCACGCCAATTTTTTTTTCGAAGGGAACCCCTATTTTTGTTAATCAGTTCCCTCTGACGTCACTGATTGTGTCCCTGGCTGACCTGAAGTGAAAGTGGAAAGCAATCAATTAAGCTTTCCACTTAAGGGCCCGTCTCACATAGCGATATCGCTACCGAGATCGCTGCTGAGTCACTAGTTTTGTGACGCAGCAGCGAGCTCACCAGCGATATCGCTGTGTGTGACATTCAGCGACGATCAGCCCCCCTGCCGGGTATCGCTGATCGTCGCTGAAATGTCAGGACCTTTTTTTGATCGCTGGTTTCCCGCTGACAGGCACACATCGCTGCGTGTGACAGGCGGGAGACCAGCGATCCGCTGGTAACCAAGGTACACAGCGGGTTTCCAGGCGCGGGGCTGTGCCTAGAAACCCGCTGTGTACCTTGGATACCAGCGCCCTGATGCAGGGAGCTGGTATCCAAGGTACACAGCGGGTTTCCAAGCGCTGCGCGGTGCCTGGAAACCCGCTGTGTACCTTGGTTACCAGCGGATCGCTGGTCTCCCGCCTGTCACACGCAGCGATGCGTGCCTGTCAGAGGGAAACCAGCGATCAAAAAAAGGTCCTGACATTTCTGCGACGATCAGCGATACCCGGCAGGGGGGCTGATCGTCGCTGAATGTCACACACAGCGATATCGCTGGTGAGCTCGCTGCTGCGTCACAAAACTAGTGACTCAGCAGCGATCACGGTAGCGATATCGCTATGTGAGACGGGCCCTTAAGCGATGTTACCCGCAGTGTCGCTGTCCCAGATCGCTGCCTGAGCTGCCTGTTTGGCAGCTCAGCAGCGATCATGTAGCGATACACCAGCGATCCTGACAAGTGCATATCGTTGTCGGGATCGCTGGTGTATCGTTATGTGACACCCAGCCTTTACTCTCCTGTCAGGCAGGAGAGGAACTCATTCATTTGGGGTTTACTGTGAGGCTGCAGCATTAGCTGCGGTCCCTGCAGTAAACATTAACCCTTTCTGAAGGATTACACCGTGGGACCTGACTGTGCATGGGATAGGTAAGAATAATTTTGCTTTTTTATTTTATTTTTATTACAGGAAATGGTTTTTGCAGTAAAATAAAAGATGGTCAAAAACATGTGTCTTTATTTCATTAAAATGATTTTTAATTAAAGTGTGTGTTTTTATTTTTATTTCATGCAATAGGATTAATAATTGATAGTTGTCTAATTGACAGCTCTCAATTATTAACCTGGCTTAAGGTCACCTTTCAATAGCAAGGTGGCTTTAACCCCATATTAACCCATTCGCCACCGCTACAGGGCAATGGGAATAGACGGGCAAAGTGCCAGAAAGGGCGAATCTAATTATAGATTTGTCTTTCCTGGGGTGTCTGGGGGCAGATGTTAGTAGCCGGGGGGGGGGCAAAAATAATGGTCCCTCTCTGGGCTATTATTATCTGCCCCCACTCACTGGCTTTGTCTGTCTGGTTGCGAAAATAGGGCGGGAGCCCACGCATTTTTTTTCAGCAATTTTACACCTCATATATATATATACATGTCATTGAATTTGTGACACATATATATATATATTTATATTTGTAGTTCATACACTTCTACATAGTATAATAGCCGCTAATTCAATTGCCGGCTTTTGTGAAAATGCAGAACCCGACATGAAATGACACTTGGTGTACATAGGGTTAACCATGTCTTTTCATGTCCTTTGCTATCTAATTTGCACAAACAATTAAATCAGACTATGTGTGCAAAATTTCACACCTGTAGGGGTTAATTAAAGGTGTAAATTCGTAGCAAAAAAGTCCGGTTTTTTTACAACGAATTTACACCTTTAATTAACCCCTACAGGTGTGAAATTTTGCACACATAGTCTGATTTAATTGATTGTGCAAATTAGATAGCAAAGGACATGAAAAGACATGGTTAACCCTATGTACACCAAGTGTCATTTCATGTCGGGTGACCCAACATGAAATGACACTTGGTGTACATAGGGTTAACCATGTCTTTTCATGTCCTTTGCTATCTAATTTGCACAAACAATTAAATCAGACTATGTGTGCAAAATTTCACACCTGTAGGGGTTAATTAAAGGTGTAAATTCGTAGCAAAAAAGTCCGTTTTTTTTACAACGAATTTACACCTTTAATTAACCCCTACAGGTGTGAAATTTTGCACACATAGTCTGATTTAATTGTTTGTGCAAATCAGATAGCAAACGACATGAAAAGACATGGTTAACCCTATGTACACCAAGTGTCATTTCATGTCGGGTGCTTCTGTCTTTTCACTGAAGCCGGCTTTACCCGGCAATTGAATCAAAGGATATTTTACTATGTAGAAGTGTATAAACTATACATATATGTATATATATATATGTCACAATGACATGTATATATATATATATATATATGTATTCTATGTGTGTATATTTAGTGTTTACAAGGAAAGAATGGGTTTTTTTTTAGTTGCGATATTTTGTTCCCATAGACTTACATGGGACTTCCGGTATCGGTATCGGGTATCGCCGATATTTTAGTGATATCGGCGATACCATTCCGATTCCGATACTTTAGGATATCGGAAAGTATCGCTCAACTCTACATATGATTGCTTGCACCAGAATCTATACACCATATATGCTTTGCAGATGGCCTTGTATTGGCATTAAATGCAGCTTCAACACATGCAGAATCTTCCTTTATAGCTGTTTTAACCCTTTGATGACTGTTATGCTTTTTAAGCTGACTCATTCTTGCTTTCCAAATTCTGCAGTCTGCTTTAAGGTGGCCAGACTTTTTACAGACAAATCATTCACGAGTTTCTCTTAGATTGTTCTTATATTTAAGGAACTCCTGTGTCTTTAATGCTGTTTCTGCGCTGGATTAATTACTGCTGCTTATATGCTGCGTTTTTCTCTTGAATTTATCCACAAGTTTGCCTTTAACATACTCTAGTGTCAGCTCTTCATCTGGCCGTGCATCTAGTGCAGTCACGAGTGTGTCATAACTCTCTGGAAGACCACTTAATAAAAGTTCAGCAACATGAAAATCTTTAATTTTTTCTCCAGTACCCCTGAGATGCCCCACAATCTCTAGGGTGTTTCTTATATAGTACTGCATATTCTGTCCATCACTTAGCTTAGACTGATACAGTTTTCTCATGAGATAAAGCTTATTGCTGAGATTTTATTTTCATGCACTTTCTGTAACTTATGCCACATCTCCTTTGCAGTTGCACACTTGCATATATGCACAATCTGATTATCATCTACACTGAGGGAGATCGTGCTTTGTGCTTTCTGATCCTTCTCTATCCAATCTGGTGATGGATGAGGCACTTGTTCCTGAGTATATTTCCATGTACCTTCTCTTATGAGCAGCATCTTCACCTTGAATTTCCAGAACTGGTAGTTCTGGTTAGTGAGGCTTGGCACTGAGAACTTGACAGGATTGCTGCTAGTGGACATCTTCTCTGTTGCTCTGTGCTGCTTTTGTTTTTGGCTTCTGTTGCTGTGTTACTCTGGGGTTCTGTGTCACTCTGGGCCTATAACCTGTTGGCAGCCGATTATTCAGGATACTCTCCAAGCATGTGGCAACAAAGCTTCTTTATTGAGGAACAAACAGGAACAATATATGAAAAGCTTAATAGATCAGGAATAAATCATGTGTCTCTAACTGTGCAGCATCTACAGCAGGCTGCTTTTCTCATACACAAACACAGGAAAACAGGAAATACAAGTCACATGCTCTTCCTGTGTGAGCCTCTAGGAATTTTTTTTAAACTTTATAAACAGCATACAAATCTAGCAACTAAACACTCATAGACAGGAATGGAGTTGTTGCACCAAACATTCCAACAAAAACTCAATTTTGTTTTTTTTGGGGGGGGAAGAGTGGTTCTTTTTACACTATTAATTATATGGTAAAAATTACCTTTCAACATTATCCTCCAGGTCACTATAATTATGGCGAAACCAAACTTAATCTTTTTTTTATATTTGAATGGTGAAAAAAATGTCAGAAGATGGTAAAAAAAATTGTGTTTATGTCACCTTTCCCTAGACTTGCAATATTTTTAACCTTCCATTGATGTAGCTGTGTCAGAGCTGGTTTTTGCATGGCAGGCTGATATTTTAGTTCTTTCATTGATTTACAGACACTTTGCAGCCATAAAATGGTAGAAGTTTTTTTATGAAGATGATTTAGAAATTTGTCCTATTTTCCATTTTGGAAACAAATGAAATCTAAAATAGAATCTGTGTAATGATGGACATGGCCTCTAAACCTTACACTTCAATGTGATCATGGCCACGTTATCTGACGGAGAGTCCGTTGGTCTCACTTCTCTTTCAGAAGCGTAGCTATTTGTATTTTGTGCCCTCTTATCTTTAAGGCATACTGCATGTAAGCAGTCTCTGTCACATCCATATTACGTGAATATTATACCTTCCATTGCTGTTAGGGATAAATCTATTGCCTGAAGAATAAATCATGTGGAGATGGGGTGGCGTGGCTCTAATATGGGGCACCACGTGCTGCAGTACAGGGCAGTCCAGTGTGCATTGACACTAACACTAAAACCAGACTGTAGAAGTCAAAGAAGCCATATTTTAAGAATGAAGGCTTCCCTCTGTAGAAGGAGACCACTTGATTCATTGTCCTGATTACCATACGGGCAGATATGCCTGCACATTTCTCATTGATTTCTAGCACACGTATGAGCCTTTTATAATTCTGCCCATAGGTCTTATTTTTATAGATCTACTACTGAGTTCATCGTTTATGCTCTGTGGCTCCTTTTAAAATATATGTGAAAATGTATTGACATTTATGTTATCCCTACATTATTACTCAGGGAATCCTGCACCACAGCTGACATGGGTAAAGTTCGGTCAACCTTTGCATTTGGAAAGTCATCATAGACTCAGAAATGGAGGACAAACATTTCAAATTAATGGTGCCATGATATCTGACGCAGGAACATATGTTTGCATTGCTTCTAATTCAGCAGGCGATAAAAGCAGAAGGTTTAGCCTTAATATTATGGGTGAGTGTATTTTTGTTTTCATTCAGTATCATTAATCAGTTATAAAGGAGAAGATCCATAGAATTCAGCCTCTGTCTAGGAAAAAAGCCCAGTATTATCAGCACTGATGTTGCCATAGAGTGATCAAAGGGGTTACTTTGACTGCTTCCAGAAGGTGGAGAGATCCTCCGATCACTACTATCTTTATACCAGTGAACCTGTAGAATACAATATATACCATACCTAATCCTTTATCATTATTACCTTCTTTTGCCATGTCCTCTTCTGGAGAACGTTCTAGAGTTTATTTTGGTTAGAAAAGTAGAAAATACTTTCTTATTCTTATTCTGACAACTCCTGATTGTGTTTTGTGAAGTGCTTTTGTTCTCCTTGGTATGCACCGAATCTCCCAGTTTTTCCCAACTCCTGATTGTGTTTTGTGAACTGCATTTACTCTGCCTGGTATGCACAGAATCTCCCCAGCTTTTCCCAACTCCTGATTGTGTCTTGTGAACAGCATTTACTCTGCCTGGTATGCACCGAATCTCCCCAGCTTTTCCCCACTCCAGATTGTGTTTTGTGAAGTGCTTTAGCTCTCCTTGGTATTCATTGCTTACCCTACCTCTTGCATCCATAATGTACTCCTTCCTGTATCTTCCATGCCTATCTCTGAGTGTGCAGTCCCTCCCCCCTTTTTCTCACCTTTGGCTAACTCTGAACATGTGGTGTGGCTAATCACGCCCACATCCCCTCTCACAGCTGATCCCTCTCAGTCCCAGATATATTCAGGGCCATGCGTCTGCACAGACCCAGTCTGCACAGGCTTATTTCAAATCCCATATTTCAAATTACAGATTTCTAATTACAACACTCTGAATTAGACTAGAATTGGACTGGAATTTGACTGTAAGGTAACAGACTATAACCCACAACAATGTTTCGACTTCTTCTCACTTTCATCTCCATACTTCTCTATTTTGCCCGATCTCCATTAATCCCCCCACCTAGTAAGGAACTAGTCATTTCTCCCTTCACCCTTCCCAGCCACCTCACCTTCTCCTCAGAACTGTTCCTCCACATACAAGCCTCTTTGTCCAGACACACACAGCCACACCATGGCTTATCCTTCTCCCACCTTCTAACACTCTGTTACTCCTCATTGCTGGCGACGTATCCCCAAATCCTGGTCCTCCTCAAGACATCCCACACTCATTTCTAACACCCTGCCACAATCCTCTATATGTTTCTGCAACCATGATATCCTTATACCCATTCATCCACCCCACTCCTCCGGTCCCCTACCTGGAGCACTATGGAACGCACGCTCAGTCTGCAATAAACTGTCGTTCATCCATGACCTATTCATCACCAACAAACTCTCCTTCCTTGCTATCACTGAAACCTGGCTCACCCCCTCTGACTCAGCCTCTCCAGCTGCACTCTCTTATGGCGGATTCCATCTTTCTCACAACGAAACGTGGTGGAGGAGTTGGTTTGCTGCTCTCCAACTCCTCCTCCTTTACCCCACTTCCTCTCCCACCCTCCTCTACTCTTCCCTCGTTTGAGGTGCACTCCATCCGCATCTACTCCCCTTCCAACCTCCAGCTAGCTGTCATCTACCACCCCCAGAACTAACCATCTCCACTTTTCTCGATCACTTCACCACCTGGCTGCTTCATTTCCTCTCTGCTGACATCCCCACTATCATCATGGGCGACTTTAACATCCCGATTGACACTTCCACCTCCAAACTGCCTCCAAACTTTTATCGCTCACTGCCTCCTTTGGCCTCACTCAATGGTCCTCTGTGGCTACTCACAAAGATGGTCACACACTGGACCTTATCTTCACCCGCCTCTGCTCCCTTACTAATCTCACTAATTCACCCTGCCCGTCTGACCACAACCCACTGACATTTTCTTCCCTCTCCTCTCCTAGTATGCAACCCCCACTCCACAAGCTAGCTCATCCTCGCAGAAATCTCAAACACCTCAATTTGCAATTGCTGTGCGAGTCCCTCCTCCCTCTTACAGACATAGCCTCCCTGTCTCACAACCGTAAACAACTCTTCAACACTTTCAATTCTCTACTCCGTCCCCCAGCACCTACCCCCTCTCATCTCATTACTGCTGAAGATTTTGCCTCCTTTTTGAAGCAGAAGATTGATACGATCAGGGAAAGCTTTGGCCCACAGCCCCAATGCCCCTCTTAGCTGCTCAGCCCTGTTTCTCCAAAACCAACTTCTCCACCATGACAGAAGATCACCTCTCCACCCTCCTTTCAAGATCACACCTCACCACTTGCACACTTGACCTGCTCCCATCCCACCTCATCCCTAACCTCGCCACAGTCTTCATCCCCACTCTAACACAACTCTTCAACTTCTCACTTACAAATGGTGTGTTCCCCTCATCCTTCAAACATGCCTCGATCGCACCCATCCTCAAAAAGACCTCCCTTGACCCATCCTCTGCATCTAGCTATCGCCCAATATCTCTTCTCCCTTATGCCTCAAAACTACAGGAACAGCATGTCCATCTTGAACTGTCCTCCCACCTCTCGTCTTGCTCCCTCTTTGACCGCTTACAATCAGGCTTCCGACTGCATCACTCAACTGAAACTGCCCTAACTAAAGTCACCAACGACCTACTAACTGCCAAGAGCAAGCGACACTACTCTGTCCTCCTCCTCCTGGACCTGTCTTCTGCCTTCGACACTGTGGACCACTCCCTCCTGCTCCAGATTCTCTCATCTCTGGGCATCACAGGCTTGGCCCTCTCCTGTATCTCATCATATCTAACAGATCGAACATTTAGTGTCTCCCTCTCCCACACCACCTCCTCACCTCGCCCCCTCTCTTTCGGTGTTCCTCAAGGCTCAGTTCTAGGACCCCTACTCTTCTCCATCTACACCTTCGGCCTGGGACAGCTCATAGAATCCCACGGTTTGCAGTATCATCTCTATGCCAATGACACGCAGATCTACCTATCTGGACCTGACCTCACTTCCTTACTGACAAAAATCCCACACTGTCTGTCCGCTATTTCAGCTTTCATTTCTGCTCGCTTTCTAAAACTGAACATGGACAAAAACAGAACTCATCATCTTCCCCCCATCTCACTCTACCCCTCCACCAGACCTATCCCTCAATGTCAACGGCTGCTCACTTTCCCCGGTCCCGCATGCTCGGTGCCTCGGGGTGATCCTCGACTCTGCCCTTTCTTTCAAGCCACAAATCCAAACCCTAGCCTCCTCCTGCCATCTCAAACTCAAAAATATTTCCCGGATCCGTGCATTCCTTGACCACGACACCAAAAAACACTAGTGCATGCCCTTATCATCTCCTGCCTTGACTACTGCAACCTCCTACTCTCTGGCCTCCCCTCTAGCACTCTGGCACCACTCCAATCCATCCTAGATTCTGATGCCCGACTAATCCACCTGTCTCCACGTTATTCCCCAGCCTCTCCCCATGCCAAGCCCTTCATTGTCTTCCTATCGTCCAGAGGCACCAGTTCAAAACCCTAACTATGACATACAAAGCCATCCACAACCTGTCTCCTCCATACATCTGTGGCATGGTCTCTCGTTACTTACCCACACACAACCTTCGATCCTCTCAAGATCTTCTTCTCTACTCTCCCCTTATCTCTTCTTCCCACAACCGCATACAAGACTTCTCCCGTGCTTCCCCTATACTCTGGAATTCTCTACCCCAACACATCAGACTCTCGCCTACCATGGAAACCTTCAAAAAGTACCTGAAGACCTACCTCTTCCGACAAGCCTACAACCAGCAGTGATCCTCAGTCTACTGAACCGCCGCACGGCCAGTTCTACCCTCTCCTAGTGTATCCTCACCCTTCCCTGTAGATTGTGAGCCTTCACAGGCAGGGTCCTCTCTCCTTCTGTACTTATGTGTGTCCTGTATTGCTCATATTTATTGTACTTGTCTATATTCGCCCCCTCTCACATTTAAAGTGCCATGGAATAAATGGCGCTATAAAAATGAATAACAATAATAATTAGAGATGATTTATAATCTCTCCTGTCATGTATTTGTTAATATTTATTGTATTATTCCAGAAAATACCAATTAAGGGGCACATTTTCCCCGAATTCTGTTGTCTTCCATTGATGTTATTTGACCTGGAATGCATTTGTTGACAACTGGATATTACTAATCTATTTGACTGTCCCCATGTAATGGGGTGAAATGGTTGAAGACGATATTGTGTCAACAGGGGCGTTGCATGATGTTGGTTGTTTTGCTATATATATTTATATGATAAAAGGTTATGTTTTATTCTATGGCCGGCTTTGTGTCTTGGTTCTCCTCTAGGCTCTGCCTGAAGGGTTTCCCTTGAAATGTGGGTGGTTTGTCCACTAGAGAAACCATACTAGGAATAGGAATATACAGTTATATGAAAAAGTTTGGGCACCCCTATTAATCTTAAGCTTAATGTTTTATAAAAATTGGTGTTTTTGCAACAGCTATTTCAGTTTGATATATCTAATAACTATTGGACACGAAATGTTTCTGCCTTGAAATGAGGTTTATTGTACTAACAGAACATGTGCAATCTGCATTCAAACAAAATCTGACAGGTGCATAAGTATGGGCACCCTTATCATTTTCTTGTTTTAAATACTCCTACCTGTTATGATTTGGTAGCTGAGGAGAGCAGGCAAAATCGGCAATACACCAGAGAGGTTGGAATCTACTGGATTGCAGTACCCTGACTAACCACCACAACTAAAGGCAGCCGTGGAGCGTTCCTAAGTTGGTCCTAGACGCCTCGTCACAGCCTGAGAGGTTAACTACACCTAAAGATAGAAAGAGGAAAGCTATCTGCCCCGGAACAGATCCCCAAAGAACATAGGAAGCCCCCAAACATGTAATGGCGGTTAGACAAGAGGAAATACAGACACAGACAGAAAATAGTATGAGCAAACATTGGGGCCCAATCTTCCTAGAAAGAAAAGGATAGGAAGGACACTTACTGCAATCCAAAAAAGCCTAAAAAATACCAACTCTACTAATTGCAAAAACACCTGAGATCACACGACCTCTACAACCTAAATTAGTTCTCTGGTGTAACAAAACTAAGCCGCAGCCACTGAAAAAACTGGAAAAGGCAAATGAACAAATAACAGAGGCTCAGATAAACTGAGAGTAGCACAAGCCCCGGAGGGGACCTGGCTGACCTCCACAGAAGTGCAGAGAACAATGCAAAAAGCAAGCACAAAAATAAAAGCAGAAATATCTTATCTGATAGCAGAAGATGCAGGCAAGAGTCAGCAAGCTTCAATGTGAACCAGGAACCACAGTTGAGACAAGAACAATTGATCACCGGCAAACTTGATGGGAGGGAACCTCCCTTATATAAGACCAGTCTGTAACTCCTGATTGCCAATCTTCACAATCTTCATTGAATGGTTCAGTACTGTTTGTAACCACCAGAGGGAGCTTCTGCTCAGAATTCATTTCTAACACATTCACAACAGTACCCCCCTTGAGGAGGGGTCACCGAACCCTCATTTGGGCAACCAGGTCAGTCAGGATGAGCTCTGTGATACGCACGGATCAGTCTCCTAGCTTGGATGTCCGAAGCAAACACCCAAGAATTGTCCTCCTGACCATAACCTCTCCACTTAACCAAATACTGGAGTTTCCGTCTAGAAAAACGAGAATCCAATATTTTCTCAACCACATACTCCAGATTGCCCTCAACCAAAACAGGGTCAGGAGGCGCAGCCATAAGAACCACTGGCTCGACAAACCTCTTCAATAAGGACTTGTGGAACACGTTATGGATCTTAAATCTCCCTGGAAGAAGGAAACGAAAGGAAACAGGATTAAGAATCTCCATGATCTTATAAGGTCCAATGAACCTAGGCTTAAACTTAGGAGATGCAACTGTCATAGGGATATTTCTTGAGGACAACCAGACCAAGTCCCCCACTTCAAACCGAGGACCATCAGTCCTATGCCGGTTGGCAAACCGCTGGGCCCTCTCCTGAGACAGGGACAACCTCTCCACTACCTGGTCCCAAATCTGCTGCATACGCTCCACAACAGAGTCAACACCTGGACAGACAGAAGCCTCCATCTGTCCCGAAGAAAATCGAGGGTGAAACCCAAAATTGCAGAAAAATGGAGACATCAAAGTGGCAGAGCTAGCCCTATTATTAAGAGCAAACTCAGCCAAAGGCAAAAAAGAGACCCAGTCATCTTGATCAGCAGACACAAAGCATCTCAGATAAGTCTCCAATGTCTGGTTTGTTTCTCTCAGTTTGTCCATTGGTCTGAGGATGAAAAGCCGAGGAGAAAGACAATTGAACACCAAGTTTAGAACAAAAAGTCTTCCAAAATCTGGAAACAAACTGGACTCCTCTGTCAGACACAATGTTCTCAGGAATGCCGTGTAACCGAACCACGTGCTGAAGGAACAAAGGCACCAATTCGGAGAAGGAAGGCAACTTAGGTAATGGCACAAGATGTATCATTTTGGAAAACCTATCACAAATCACCCAGATAACGGTCATTCTCTGAGAAACAGGGAGGTCGGAAATGAAATCCATAGAGATATCGGTCCATGGTCTCTTGGGCACAGGCAATGGCATCAACAAACCACTAGAGCGAGAGCAAGGCTTGGAGCGAGAGCAAGTCCCGCAGGACTGCACAAATTCCCTGACGTCACGAGACAAAGTAGGCCACCAAAAGGACCGACTAACCAAGTCTCTGGTACCAAAAATTCCGGGATGACCGGCCAACGCGGAACAATGAATCTCAGACATCACACTCTTTTTCCACCAGTCTGGGACAAACAATTTCCCAATAGGGCAGTGCTCGGGTTTATCCTCCTGACACCCTTCCAGAGCCAGTCTCAAATTGGGCGAGATGGCGGAAAGAACTACACCCTCTTTCAAAATAACAGCAGGATCAGATAACTCAGGAGAGTCCGCAAGGAAACTCCTCGAAAGGGCATCCGCCTTAACATTCTTAGTGCCAGGAAGAAAGGAAACCACAAAATTAAAACGTGTGAAAAACAAGGCCCACCTGGCCTGTCTAGGATTAAGTCGCTTGGCTGATTCCAGATAAACCAGATTCTTATGGTCCGTGAGGACCACCACCTGATGTTTGGCTCCCTCCAGCCAATGTCTCCACTCTTCAAAAGCCCACTTCATGGCCAATAACTCCCGATTACCCATGTCATAATTACGTTCAGTTGGAGAAAATTTTCGAGAGAAAAAGGCACAAGGGTTACTTTTAGAGGCCTCTGGATCTCTTTGGGACAAAACGGCACCTGCCCCAATTTCAGAGGCATCAACCTCCACCTGAAATGGCAGAGAAACATCAGGCTGCCGTAGAACAGGAGCAGAAGTGAATCTCTGCTTAAGTTCCTGAAACGCAGAGACTGCCTCAGGAGGCCAATTCACCACATCAGAACCCTTTTTGGTCAAATCAGTCAATGGTTTAACAATAACAGAGAAATTACCAATAAATTTACGATAAAAATTGGCAAAACCCAAGAATCTTTGAAGAGCCTTTAATGAAGTAGGTTGGACCCAATCACAGATGGCCTGAACCTTGACCGGGTCCATTTCCATAACAGATGGGGACAAAATGAATCCCAGAAATGAGATCCTCTGTACGCCAAAAAGACACTTTGATCCCTTCACAAACAGAGCATTCTCTCTCAAAATCTGGAACACAGTCCGAACATATTTCACATGAGAGTCCCAGTCATTGGAAAAAATCAAGATATCATCCAAATAAACAATCAGAAATTTATCCACAAAATCCCTGAAAATGTCATTCATAAAGGACTGGAAGACGGAAGGAGCATTAGTGAGCCCAAAGGGCATCACTAGGTACTCAAAATGCCCCTCTGGGGTATTAAATGCCGTCTTCCATTCATCCCCGTGCTTAATGCGAATAAGGTTATACACCCCCCTGAGGTCAAGCGTGGTAAACCAAGTAGCACTTTTCACCCTGGAAAACAGGTCAGAAATCAAGGGTAACGGATATTGATATTTCACAGTGATATTGTTCAAGAGACGATAATCAATACACGGCCTTAATGAACCATCCTTTTTGGCCACAAAGAAAAAACCGGCACCCAAGGGTGAAGAGGATGGTCTGATATGACCCTTCTCCAATGACTCCTTGATATAAGACCGCATAGCGTCATGTTCAGGTACAGACAAGTTAAAAAGGCGACCTTTAGGGAATTTACTACCAGGCACTAATTCAATAGCGCAGTCATAGCTCCTCTGGGGGGGCAAGGATGCAGATTTACTTTCGCTAAACACATCAGAAAAATCAGTCAAAAAGTCAGGAACATCGTGAGCCTGGGGAGAGGCAGAAAAAACAGGAGTGTTGGCATTAACACATTGGCAGCCTCAACTGGCCACAGACACAGATTTCCAATCCAAAACAGGATTATGAGACTGTAACCAAGGGAAACCTAGTACAATAATGTCATGCAGATTATACAGCACAAAAAATTTGCAACTCTCCTGATGATCAGGTTCAACCCTCATTATCACCTGAGTAGAGAACTGGGGTTTATTCTCAGCCAAAGGGGTAGAATCAATCCCCAGTAGGGGAATAGACTTCCGTAGGGGTATCAAGGGAAGCCCACAACGTTTAGCAAAATCAAAATCCATCAGGTTAATAGCTGCTCCCGAATCAACAAAAGCCTGAGCAGAAAATGTGGACAGGGAGCAAATCAGGGTAACAGTCAACAGAAATTTAGTCTGAACACTACCCAAGACAACTGAGCGTGCAAAACGTCTTCCCCGCTTAGGGCAGACTGAAATAGCATGAGAGGCGTCACCACAGTAGAAACATAACCCATTGCGTTTTCGAAACTCATGACGCTGTGCCCCAGAAGCCACTCTATCACACTGCATGGGTTCAGAAGCTGTTTCACAAGGCAACACTATTCCACGCATACCTCTACGCTCACACAAACGTCTGTCAATTTGAATCGCTAATGACATAGAATCATTGAGACCAGAGGGAGCAGGGAAACCCACCATAACATCTTTTACATTCTGACAGACCCTTCCGAAAAAGGGCTGCCAAAGCATCATCATTCCATTTGGTCAGGACTGCCTACTTTCGGAATTTCTGATAGTATAACTCAGCGTCCTCAAGCCCCTGATTTAATGCCAACAAGGTTTTTTCAGCTTGATCAGTGACATTAGGTTCATCGTACAATAACCCCAGAGCCAGAAAAAATGCATCAACATTACTCAAAACAGGGTCCCCAGGTGTCAGGGAAAAAGCCCAATCCTGAGGATCGCCGCGCAGGAGAGAGATGACAATTTGAACCTGCTGTGCTGCGTTCCCTGAGATCTTTTGTTTTAAAGCAAAAAACAACTTACAGTTATTTTTGAAATTCAGAAATTTAGCTCGATCCCCCAAAAACAAACTGGCATGGGGATCCTAGGTTCCACAACTGGCAACCCTGCAAGATAGGTAGCAATACTCCGAACTTCAGTGGCAAGCTGATCCACACGGCCAGACAACTGTGCAAACTCCATTGAGAAAAAAAAAATCCTCAGCACCCAGAGAAAAAGAGGGGAAAAAAATGCAACAAACAGAAAAAAAAGTAAATCTCTGACAACTCTGACTTTTTTTTTTTTTACACTATTTTTCCCTTCTGTGAGTACCATACAATTTTCAGTTTTGGCCGGTGATACTGTTATGATTTGGTAGCTGAGGAGAGCAGGCAAAAACGGCAATACACCAGAGAGGTTGGAATCTACTGGATTGCAGTACCCTGACTAACCACCACAACTAAAGGAAGCCGTGGATCGTTCCTAAGTTGGTCCTAGACGCCTCGTCACAGCCTCAGAGGTTAACTACACCTAAAGATAGAAAGAGGAAAGCTATCTGCCCCGGAGCAGATCCCCAAAGAACATAGGAAGCCCCCAAACATGTAATGGCGGTTAGACAAGAGGAAATACAGACACAGACAGAAAATAGTATGAGCAAACGTTGGGGCCCAATCTTCCTAGAAAGAAAAGGATAGGAAGGACACTTACTGCAATCCAAAAAACCCTAAAAAATACCAACTCTACTAATTGCAAAAACACCTGAGATCACACGACCTCTACCACCTAAATTAGTTCTCTGGTGTAACAAAACTAAGCCGCAGCCACTGAAAAAACTGGAAAAGGCAAATGAACAAATAACAGAGGCTCAGATAAACTGAGAGTAGCACAAGCCCCGGAGGGGACCTGGCTGACCTCCACAAAAGTGCAGAGAACAATGCAAAAAGCAAGCACAAAAATAAAAGCAGAAAATATCTTATCTGATAGCAGAAGATGCAGGCAAGAGTCAGCAAGCTTCAAAGTGAACCAGGAACCACAGTTGAGACAAGAACAATTGATCACCGGCAAACATGATGGGAGGGAACCTCCCTTATATAAGACCAGTCTGTAACTCCTGATTGCCAATCTTCACAATCTTCATTGAATGGTTCAGTACTGTTTGTAACCACCAGAGGGAGCTTCTGCTCAGAATTCATTTCTAACACATTCACAACACCTACCTACTTTTTACTGACTTACTAAAGCCCTTTTTTTGGTTTTGTAACCTCATTGATCTTTGGACTTCATAGCCAGGTGTATGCAATCATGAGAAAAGCTACTTAAAGTGGCCACTTGCAAATTGTTCTCCTGTTTGAATCTCCTCTGAAGAGTGGCATCATGGGTTCCTCAAAACAACTGTCAAATGATCTGAAAACAAAGATTATTCAACATAGTTGTTCAGGGGTAGGATACAAAAAGCTGTCTCAGAGATTTAACCTGTCAGTTTCCACTGTGAGGAACATAGTAAGGAAATGGAAGATCACAGGGACAGTTCTTGTTAAGGCCAGAAGTGTCAGGTCAAGAAAAACATCAGAAAGGCAGAGAAGAAGAATGGTGAGATCAGTCAAGGACAATCCTCAGACCACCTCCAGAGAGCTGCAGCATCAACTTGCTGCAGATGGTGTCACTGTTCATCGGTCAACTATACAACGCACTTTGCACAAGGAGAAGCTGTATGGGAGAGTGATGCGAAAGGAGCCGTTTCTGCAAGTACGCCACAAACAGAGTCAGCTGAGGTATGCAAAAGCAAATTTGGAGAAGGCAATTTCTTTTTGGAAGAAGGTCCTGTGGACTGATGAAACCAAGATTGAGTTGTTTGGTCATACAAAATGGCGTTATGCATGACGTCAGAAAACACAGCATTCCAAGAAAAACGCTTGCTACCCACAGTAAAATTTGGTGGAGGTTCCATCATGCTTTGGGGCTGTGTGGCCAATGCCGGCACCGGGAATCTTGTTAAAGTTGACGGATGCATGGATTCCACTCAGTATCAGCAGATTCTTGACAATAATGTTCAAGAATCAGTGACAAAGTTGAAGTTACGCAGGGGATGGATCTTTCAGCAAGACAATGATCCAAAACACCGCTCCAAATCTACTCAGTCATTCATGCAGAGGAACAATTACAATGTTCTGGAAAGGCCATCCCAGTCCCCAGACCTGAATATCATTGAACATCTGTGGGATCATTTGAAGAGGGCTGTCCATGCTCGGCGACCATCAAACTTAACTGAACTGAAATTGTTTTGTAAAGAGGAATGGTCAAAAATACCTTCATCCAGGATCCAGGAACTCATTAAAAGCTACAGGAAATGACTAGAGGCTGTTATTTTTGCAAAAGGAGGATCTACTAAATATTAATGTCACTTTTCTGGTGAGATGCCCATACTTATGCACCTGTCAAATTTTGTTTGGATGCCGATTGCACATTTTCTGTTAGTACAATAAACCTCATTTCAAGGCAAAAACATTACTGTGCCCAATAGTTATTAGATATATCAAACTGAAATAGCTGTTGCAAAAACACCCATTTTTAGAAAAAATTAAGCTTAAGATTAATAGGGGTGCCCAAACTTTTTCATATAACTGTAGCTTCCACTACTCAGGGCGTTAGATAGTAAACATTGTTGGGGTTAGCCCCATGTTCAGGAGGGGTTAGAACTGTTTTATAACAATTAGAGCATATAAGCAGATAACAGAAACACTGTGACAGAGTTGTTAAAACTCTATGTAGCCACTAGAAGAGGTTAAACCATGGAGAAGGTCCAGTGCCGAAGCATGAGAACATATGAGAAAAATGCACATAGAGAACCAAGATATAGTAAAATAATATTTATTGACAAAAGCTTTAAAACAGTGTTAAAAATGCAGTAAAATGCAAAGAAAGGGGTGAACAGGCAATGACAAACACCAAAAGAGTGGAACCATAGGTCTGAGGCACAAACGTAAATCCAAGATTCCTCAGTAAGCCATAGAAAATTCACATATACAGTACAGACCAAAAGTTTGGACACACCTTCTCATTTAAAGATTTTTCTCTATTTTCATGACTATGAAAATTGTACATTCTCACTGAAGGCATCAAAACTATGAATGTTAACACATGTGGAATTATATACTTAACAAAAAAGTGTAACAACTGAAATTATGTCTTATATTCTAGGTGTTAGGGTCTGCGGAACGCACCAAGTATAAGATGTGGAGAGGTGCGTTCGCAGCGCGGGGTCCACCGTGCAGGCGGAGCCTGTTGCTAGTAAAATGGCGCAAGAAGCGAACTCTGTTATCCCGCAGAGTCGCCAAACTAAACGCCGTAATGCGCTGTGGCAATATGTGCGAACTCACTTAACACAACTGAGTCGCAAAATAAACACGCTAGGACGCTGTCTAGCGTTGAAAGCGAACCTGTTATGTCACAGAGCCGCTGAGACAAACTTCTGTGTCCTGTCAGACACCCAGGTACACAGTGAACAGCTAAGCGAACATAGAACGTGATCATGCGCTAATGTCCTCGCGGGAGTCACCCGCAATCTATGGCGTCTGAACGCCAGGCCCTGAATACGGCAATCAAACTCCTCACCGGTTATGCTGGCAATCTAGGGCATCTAGGACACCGACCCTGACCAGCTAGCATACCAAACTCCTCACCGATTAAGTCGGTATTCTAGGGGCTTATTTCAGCCGGGCCCTAACCACACACACGCATGACCACACTGGCGCTAAGCATATAACGATTGATATTAGCGCATGGCGGCCCAGCCATGCCACCCTTTTATAGCAACAGCTACAGGACCTGCCAGAAACAAGGACCAATGAGAAACTGTTCCAAACACTTGTAGTTTCAGGACCTTCCTGGCGGACCAATAGGAGCTGCTGCAGTACCTGAACATGTGACCCCTGATCTCCAATGAGAGATCTTACCCTGGGCATGCTCAGAAGGGGAAACGCAGGACTTCGTCCCAAAGACGTCTGCTCCAGCACTGGCTATAACAGCAGATCCAGGAGAGGCAGCAGCAAGTCTCTGCACAGTACTGGAATGGGCAAGACGCTAGGACTGACATCTCTGCTGAGCAGGCTCCACTGCGGCCGGAGTTGAATGGGGGACCACAGCGGGACTGGTTCGAGACTCCCCTTGTGCAGCAGCGGGAACTTGAACCCTAACACTAGGCTCTTCAAAGTAGCCACCTTTTGATTTAATGACTGCTTTGCACACTCTTGGCGTTTCTCTGATGAGCTTTAAGAGGTAGTCACTGGAAATGGTCTTCCAACAATCTTGAAGGAGTTTGCAGAGCTTAGCACTTGTTGGCCCTTTTGCCTTCACTCTGCGGTCCAGCTCACCCCAAACCATCTCGATTGTGTTCAGATCTGGTGACTGAGGAGGCCAGGTCATCTGGCGTAGCACCCCATCACTCTCCTTCTTGGTCAAATAGCTCTTACACAGCCTGGAGGTGTGTTTGGGGTCATTGTCCTGTTGAAAAATAAATGATGGTCCAACTAAACGCAAATCGGATGGAATAGCATGCCGCTGCAAGATGCTGTGGTAGCCATGCTGGTTCAGTATGCCTTCAATTTTGAATAAATCCCCAGCAGTGTCACCAGCAAAGCACCCCCACACCATCACACCTCCTCCTCCATGCTTCACGGTGGGTACCAGGCATGTAGAATCCATCAGTTCACCTTTTCTGTGTCACACAAAAACACGGTGGTTGGAACCAAAGACCTCAAATTTTGACTTATCAGACCAAAGCACAGATTTCCACTGGTCTAATGTCCATTCCTTGTGTTCTGTAGCCCAAACAAGTCTCTACTGCTTGTTGCCAGTCCTTAGCAGTGGTTTCCTAGCAGCTATTTTACCATGAAGGCCTGCTGCACAAAGTATACTCTTAACAGTTGTTGTAGAGATGTGTCTGCTGCTAGAACTCTGTGTGGCATTAACCTGGTCTCTAATCTGAGCTGCTGGTAACCTGCAATTTCTGAGGCTGGTGACTCGGATAAACTTATCCTCAGAAGCAGAATTGACTCTTGGTCTTCCTTTCCTGGGGCGGGCCTCATGTGAGCCAGTTTCTTTGTAGCGCTTGATGGTTTTTGCAGCTGCACTTGGGGACACTTTCAAAGTTTTCCCAATTTTTCGGACTGACTGACCTTCATTTCTTAAAATAATGATGGCCACTCATTTTTCTTTACTTTGCTGCTTTTTTCTTGCCATAATATAAATTCTAACAGTCTATTTAGTAGGACTATCAGCTGTGTATCCACCAGACTTCTGCACAACACAACTGATGGTCCCAACCCCATTTATATGGCCAGAAATCCCACTTATTAAACCTGACAGGGCACACCTGTGAAGTGAAAACCATTTCCAGTGACTACCTCTTGAAGCTCATCAAGAGAATGCCAAGAGTGTGCAAAGCTGTCATCAAAGCAAAAGGTGGCTACTTTGAAGAACCTAGAATATAAGATATAATTTCAGTTGTTACACACTTTTTTGTTAAGTATATAATTCCACATGTGTTAATTCATAGTTTTGATGCCTTCAGTGTGAATGTACAATTTTCATAGTCATGAAAATACAGACAAATCTTTAAATGAGAAGGTGTGTCCAAACTTTTGATCTGTACTGTATATCATGTAAGTAATTGAAATAGGCACAATAAGACCATAAGTGAATGTTGTATAAAAGGGAGGAACCTGAAAACAAAAAGTAGTGATGGTTTTACCTCAGATCTGCGGTGCCACAGCCCCTACACGTGATTCGGCTTTGTGCCTTCTTCCGTGGGAGTGGCAATGCTAGGTTAGATTGGGGTTTTATAACCGGAGCCGGCCAAAAGTGTATAGCGTCTGCAAAGCTCGCTAGAGAGCCGACGTGAGGCGGCGCATTAGCAGTCGATACCAGGGAAGCAGGCGTCACCAAGGATGTCATCGGGTACACGTGACCAGTGACGCACCCCCGTCCACAGGTCACATGGGCGGAAATGCAGTCACACGATCAGCATAGAGCCAATAGAGATGCCGTCTTAGTCCTGAGGTCTGGATGAGGTATTGACTGCCATATCTCTGTCCCCCCTGTGAGGAAGATGTTAGCGAGGTCACAGAGAAAGTGAAGGATTGTGGTCCTCAGGGAAGCTGTTATTCCGTAAGGAGGGTAACTAGGGTCAGCAAGCACTGTTGGGTTAGGGACAAGTCGGGAAGAAAGGAGACGAAGACTAATAGGACAGAAATCAAAGCGAACATAATTAAACAGGGACTCTGTCTTAGTCTGTATGCTGTAGTCGTGTGTAACCAAATTGCGCATTAAAGCTGAACCTGTTAACCTTGTTGTGCTGTGGAGTTCTTTTATTCACTTGTCAGTCAGGAGTCCTTGTTACCTCCCCATCCATTGGACCAAGTCCGGTTGTAGCTTCAGACAAGGCATGAGACCTTGGGTCAGGGTTAACAGGTTCGGCTTTACTGTGCAATTTGGTTACACACGGTTGCAGCATACAGAATAAGACAGAGTACCTGTTTGGTGATGATGTTCATTTTGTTTTCTGTCCTATTAGTCTTCATCTCCATTCTGTCCAGATTGTCCCTAGCCCAACTATTCTTGCTGACCCTAGGGAACCTCCTTCCAACATAACAATTTTCCTGAGGACCACCATCCTTATTTAGCTCTGTGACTCAGCCAACATCTTCCTCGCAGGGGGGACAGAGATATGGTAGTCAATATCTCTTCTGGACCTCAGGCCCAAGACTGTCCTGGTATCCATACGAAACTTCGAATGTCTCCTCATGCTGTAAGGAGATTTAAACTGACAGAACCTTCTTGCATCTGCTGCATTTACATTTCTTAGAACCTGTTAACACTATAATGTCTAGCCTTGCTCCCACTCACTCACACCTGACTAGACTCTCTCCTCCTGCACTCCCTCAACCTTGAAAACTTTCTGTTTTTAAACAGGTCTAACCCCTCCCAAACATGGGGATAATCACAACACTGTTACAGTGCCTTGCGAAAGTATTCGGCCCCCTGGAACTTTTCAGTTTTTGTATTTTCACAAAAATTTAAAATAACCAATTAATTTCGTTCAACTTCACAATTGTTTCCCACTTGTTGTTGATTCTTCACCAAAAATTAACATTTGTTTTTTTATGTTTGAAGCATGATATGTGGGAAAAGGTTGAAAAGTTCCAGGGGGCCGAATACTTTCGCAAGGCACTGTAACTATCTAATGCCCTCTATAGTGCAAGCTATATTCCTATACCTAGTATGGTTCAACTAGTGGACTGACCTCCCGCATTCCCAGGGAAAGCCTTCAAGCAAAGCCTAAAGGAGAGCTAAGACATAAGACCAGCCATAGGAATAAAACATAACCTTTTTATCACACACATATATATATATAAAATAACAACTAATATCATGCAACTCCCCTGTTGACACAATTTCTTCTTCAACCCTTCCCCCCCTTCCTCCTACACAGTCTGATACTGACAGCGCTGATTAATGCAAGTTTTTGTAGGTCAAACCCCCCTTTCACAATTAAGTACTATGGCCTAGGGGTGTATATTGTCATACTTTCAAGCCAGAATTAATATAAGAACTGCAGAAAAGATGCTCATAATCATTATTTTATGAGTCCTTTTTATAAAGGGTCCTGAAAAATACTTTATTTTACTTTCGAGTCACAGAGCCTTCAACTATAATAAATTATCCCAAGTTTTTGTGAAAGGGGGCATTTCCATATTTATATAAAGAAGTCATAGTCCCCTCAACTTTGATTGGCCATGGATAGAGTTAGTTTTGTCAATCTCCTAAAGTGTCATACAATAGTAAAAAATGCTCTCTTCCCTAGACCTTTGTCTATCCCCTTTCTGATATTGGTATTAGTAGTGGTGATCCACTCACTGTTTCTTCAAAAGCATTCTACATAATCTCATTTTTATTAATATTGTAACTCATCCGACATTTTGCTACTTGTCCAGCCAGTGTGTCTACAGTCCCTGACAGGAGTTATGTCGCTTATCCATGTTATGTAAATCAAAGCTTATAACCTGACGTTAAATTCATCCATTGGTTTTATAAATTACTCTTTTGAAAGCTGAAACCCTCCCAAATTTGGTTTAGGTTAAGAAAATAAATTGGCATCAATGCTGAAATATTGATCATTTAATGAACATAGAATGGTCAGATTTTGGCAAGACAAAAGTTTTGTCGCCCACAGAAAGTAATGTGATATTCAAACAAATAATTATCTTGAAATACAAATATATGTTGCATAACATTGGTGAATTAAGTTGTGGTGCTATTAGAGTTATATTTAATATTTTGTGTGACTTCAATGAGCTTGAAGGACTGCATCCATGCGGTTCAACAATGATTCATACAATTTATTAATGAAGTCATCAGGAATAGCAAAGAATGCAGTCTTACATGCCTCCCAGAGTTCATCTAGATTCCTTGGCCCAGTCACCAGACATGAACATCATTGAGCATGTTTGGGGTAGGATGAAAGAGGAAGCTTGGAAGACAAAACCAAGGAATCTAGATGAACTCTGGGAGGCATGTAAGACTGCATTCTTTGCTATTCCTGATGACCTCATTAATAAATTGTATGAATCATTGTTGAACCGCATGGATGCAGTCCTTCAAGCTCATTGAAGTCACACAAAATATTAAATATGACCCTAATAGCACCACAACTTAATTCACCAATGTTATGCAACATATATTTGTATTTTAAGATAATTATTTGTTTGAATATCACATTACTTTCTGTGTGCGACAAAAATTTTGTCTTGCCAAAATCTGACCATTCTATGTTCATTAAATGATCAATATTTCAGCATTGATGCCAATTTATTTTCTTAACCTTAACCAAATTTGGGAGGGTTTCAGCTTTCAAAAGAGTAATTTATAAAACCAATGGATGAATTTAACATCAGGTTATAAGCATTGATTTACATAACATGGATAAGCAACATAACTTCTGTCAGGGACTGTATGGCATCCTATAGAGATAAAGCATTTTCTATAATATATTCAAAACGTTATCATCAGCCAGTACAGAAGACGTACCACTATGTACAGCCTAAAATACTGGAGCTTAATCAGAAAAGTGCCAGCTACAGAATAAGGGAAACACCACTTATTGATAGCAATAGCCACTTGTACAATAGTCATTCCCACTATCTTATACCTAGTTCTACTGCTATGTGCCTGAATTAAGTCCCATTGCGTCCTTATGAAAGCATGATTGGTATTGCAGAACAATAAATTAGTTTATTCAACTTTTTGTTATACAGTTTCTCCAAGAATATTTGGTTCCAAAACTAAAAACACCCCAGAGGAAATGTCTGTGATTCTCCACAGCTCAGTATCACTATCTTGCGATGTTGATTCTCACCCCCCTGCAATGATAACATGGTATAAAGATGGATTTCAACTCCATTCAAAAGATAACATCAGAATTCTTCCAGGTGAGGCTTGTTTAATTTTTGTTTATTTAAATAAAATCTATCATATTCATCATACAAATAACAAAAAGTATGCAATGTAAATTTGCGTTTGTACCCATTTAATATACTCAGTGTACCGCCAATTCTAGCATAATGTTTGCTACAGATGGGAATATGTATAGACACTTTTATTTAACCATACTATCCTCAGCATATCATAGAGTTCAATATTACAAGCGGAAGTATGGATTGCAGATGTTTTAGGCTATGTGCACACGTTGCGGAATTGCCATGGAAATTTCCGTGGCAATTCCGCACCTCCCTGCCGCGGGAAATACGCATATTATAGGTATGCGTATTCCCGCTAAAAACTAGCGTTTTGCAAGCATAATTAGCTTGCAGAATGCTAGCGTTTTACAAGCGATCTTACAGGTTGGTCACACGAGTCAAACAAGTGTTTGACTCGTGTGACCAACTTTTTACTATTGATGCTGCCTATGTCGCATCAATAGTAAAAAGATCTAATGTAAAAATAATAAAAAAAATAATAAATAATGATATTCTCACCTTCCGGCGGCCCCCGCAGCTTTCCTGCCTCTCAGCGACGCTCCCGGCCAATCCCGTTCCCAGGAGTCCTTTGCGACAATCATCCCGATGACGTAGCATCACGTGAGACCGCTACGTCATCTGGGTGATCTCGCAAAGGACTCCTGGGAACGGGATTGGCGGGAGCGTCGCTGAGAGGCGGGAAAGCTGCGGGGGACGCCGGAAGGTGAGAATATCATTATTTATTATTTTTATTATTGTTTTTACATGGATATGGTACCCAGGGCTTGGAGGAGAGTCTCCTCTCCTCCAGACCCTGGGTACCATCCGCACATGAACCGCTTACTTTGCGCATGGTGGGCACAGCCACATGCGGAAAGTAATTGGTTCAATGCATTCCTATGGCGGCGGAATCGCCGCGGTTCTGCAAAAAAGAATGAGCATGCTGCGGATTTTCCCGCGATGCGATTCCGCCGCGGAAAAACCCGCAGCATGTGCACAGCATTGCGGAATCTCATAGGCCTTAATGAGTTGTATTGTGTAAGCGGTTTTACCGCGGTTTCGCGGCATTTCCGCCGCGAAAAACCGCTAGGAATCCGCAACGTGTGCACATAGCCTTAGATAAATTATGAAAGGAAGAGCCAGTGATAAGGCAGAATTGAAATGATTGATTAACAGTGAAATAACCCTTATAATTTACCATTCATAAGAAAGTTCATGTTTAGCGGTTGGCGAACCCAAACGGTAAAGTTTTAGGTCCGGACCGAACACCTACTATCTGTGCACAGACCCAGAACATGGACTTTTCCAGGAAGTTGTTGGCAGCAGATTATTCAGGATTCTCTCCTAGCGTGTGACAATAGAGATTATTTATTCAGGAACAATATATGATAATCTTAATAGATCAGGAATAAATCATTTCTGTATCTCTGAGAATATTTCCACGTACATTCTATTATGAGCAGCAGCTTCACCATGAATTTCCAGGACTGGTAGTTCTGGTTAGTGAGGTTTGGCCCTGAGAACTTGACAGGATTGATGCTAATGGACATCTTCTCTGTTGCTCTGTGCTGCTTTTGCTTTGGGCTTCTGTTGCTTTGTTACACTGGGGCTCTGTGTCACTCTAGGCCCATAACCTGTTGGCAGCGGATTATTCAGGATACTCTCCAAGAGTGTGGCAACAGAGCTTTTTTATTCACAAACAATCAGGAACAATACATGATAAGCTTAATAGATCAGGAATAAATAATTTCTGTGTCTCATTCTGTGAAGCATCTACAGCAGGCTGCTTCTCTCATACACAGGAAAACTGGAAATACAGTCACATGCTATCTGTTGTGAACGTGTTGGAGATTACTTCGGAGCTGAGGCTCCCTCTGGTGGTTGCAGAGGGTATTGAACCTATGTTGAACAGCAAAAGTCCACCACCTGCAATTGATGAATGGTTATCAGGTGGGACGGACTGGCCTGATATAAGTGAGCTGACCTCCCATGATCCTCGCCGGTGATCAATTGTTACTTCCTGGTCTTGGTTGGAATTTAGCTTGCTTTCTGCTGTCTTCTGCTATCATTCAGATAAGTTACTTTCTGTTTTTTTTTCTGTGGTTTGATTTTCCTTGTTTTGCTGCCTTGCTTTTTGAGTTCAGCCGGGTCCCCTTCGGGGGCTTGTGCTGGTCTCTGTTCTCTTTTTGTATTTGTTCATTTGCTCAGTTCTTGTGATTTTTTACTGCTGGGTAGCTGCGTGTTCACACCAGAGATCTGATATAGGTGGTCGAGACCGTGTGGTCTCAGCATTTTTGGATTCAGAAGTGTTGGAGTTTTTCCTAGGGTTTTTCTGGGTTGCAGACAGTATTCTCTCCTGTGCTGTCCTATCTAGACAGTTTTGGGTCCCAGCGTTTGCTCATTCTATTTTCTGTCTGTGTTCGTGTTTTCATCTTGTCTAACCGCCATTATATGTTTGGGGGCTTCCTATTCTTTTGGGGCTCTACTCCGGGGCAGTTAGCTTTCCTATTTCCATCTTCAGGGGTAGCTAATCTCTCCGGCTGTGACGAGGTGTCTGGGGCACCGTAGGAACGTCCCATGGCTGCTTCTAGTTATGTGGTTAGTTTAGGGGTCTGCAACCTAATAGTTCCCAACCTCTCTGGTGTTTGGCTGCCTTTGCGGTTTTTCGCTCCTGTCTTCCTCAGCTACCAAAACATAACAGCTATCCCTGTGTGAGCTTCTGGGAGTTTTTTTTTACATTATAAACAGCATACAAATCTAGCAACTAAACACTCAGACAGGAATGAAGTTGTTGCACCAAACATATTCCAACACCCCCACTCAACAACTACTTATCCTGGTAGTCCCATTGTGGTTCTGAAGTCCACAAACTTGGCTCTTTATAATGGCTTTTGTCATACCATAAGCTTTCATCTTATAAAACTCGAGTACACCATGTTCCACTAAGTCACGTAAGTGGTAATGTTTTACATCAATGTGCTTAGTCCTTGCACTAATCTTCTAACTGCTGGCAAGTTTAATGCATCCTTCGTTGTCCTCATAGATAACTGTTGATTGAGCTAATGGCTTGCAGAAATCTTCGAAAAGTTGTTTCAACCAAATTAATTCTTGACTTGCATAAGCAGCAGACATATATTTTGCTTCTTTGGAAGATAATGCGACTGACACTTGATTTCTGCTGGACCAAGAAATTGAATTTTCTCCTAACTTGAACAAGTAACCACTTGTTGATTTTTGATCACTTGAATCTCCAGCCCAGTCTGCATCCACATAACCTCTGAGTGTGAGATCTCCTGATGCAGATATCTTAACATTTAGCCTTTGAATTTCTTTAAGATATTGAAGAATTCTCTTACTTGCATTCCAGTCTCTTTGGTGTGGCTTGCTTACGCGTCAGCAGAGAATTCTGACTGTGGCTGTGATATCCGGACGAGTTGTGGTTGCTATGTACAGAAGCGACCCCACTGCTTGTCTGTAACTCTCATTGCTGGGTAGCAGATCTCCTTCCAACTTTAAGT
This sequence comes from Oophaga sylvatica, assembly GCA_033576555.1. NCBI lineage: Eukaryota > Metazoa > Chordata > Amphibia > Anura > Dendrobatidae > Oophaga > Oophaga sylvatica. The sequence continues at coordinate 152,595,211 of JARQOD010000009.1, forward strand.
AAGACTGGTCCATTGGTGTTGACGCCCATCCTTAGACACATCCCCAGGAAGAAGCACTCGCGAAATGCACGTCGGGGTTTGGAGGTTCAGCCTGTCACTTGACACTCTATCTACATTTGGACACAAGCTCAGGTAATAAGTATAGGACAAGGGATGTCCATTGTTTGAATTTTGATTTAATGTCAGGGATGCAGAGATGACAAAAGATATTATTGTGATTTCCACTGATGGCAAAACAGTGTCTTACAGTTATTCTGTGTCTTTCTGTGATGCCTAGCACGAATGCTGCACTTTTTTATGCATGTATATTGTGATATATGCAAGTCAAGTAATTGTCCTTAATTTAGGTGCTTGTTTATTTGAGCAATGGAATAGAACTTCTCTCTGAACCATGTGTGTGAGTTTGTGCTCAGTGTAGGCATCACGGAATAGTCACAGTAGTGAATTTGATACATTTATCAGTTTTATGCTTGATTGAGTGAATTTTTTGCATCAATTTGACTGTGACCTGTTTTTTTTCTCTGGGCGTTTATGTGTCCTATCTTTGCTGACCTCTATATGTTTTTTTGGTTTGAGGCACCAACTTTTATTACTTGTCTATATTGTGTTGTATTTTAGTTGTTCTAATAAAATTGTTACTTTTTAACCAACTTTTTTGAGAAACGTTTCCTGGTCTAAGATATAGTTGATTGGCTACATGATCTATGTTTGTAATTGTTACTGTGTTGGTCTCTGGGTTCAGGATTATGTATCCATTTTGAGTTTCGCTATAGCACACCAGGACTCCATGCTTTGCGTCTGATTCACACTTGGAACATTGTGATTCACACTTTGAATGTTTTTCTTTGGGAACATACATAAACGTTTTGCTTCCAAATATCCTGAGGTGCTTCAGGTTAGGCTTCTCACAGTTCCATAGCTCACGTGGAGTTTTACTTGTGACTTTACCTGGCACTCTGTTTTGAAGATAGCAAGCTGTCATGATGGCTTCACCCCAATACGTTGTAGGTAGATTTGCATCAAACCATATACTTCTTCCACTTTCACAGAGAGTATGGTTCTTTCTCTCTGCAATGCCATTTTGTTCTGGGTTGTATGGAATTGTAGTCTGGAACACGATTCCATTCTTTTTAAAAATGGTTTGCACCTTACCACTTGTATATTCGTTCCATTATCTGCATGCTGTGCTTTTGGCATTCTTCAAAATTTGTTAAACACGACAGCAAGATATTTTTCAAGTTTCTGTGGAACTTCATCCTTACTGTGAAGCAGTAGAGGCGATTGTATATCTGGAGTAGTCATCAATAAATGTGAGAAAATATCTCTTCTTCCTAGGAGTTTGAACACTCATTGGACCACATACGTCTATATGTATCAGATCCAAAGGCTGTGCAGATCTAGTGGTGCTTATTTTAGGAAAGGATTTTCTGGACATTTTCCCTTTAAGACAGCTAGTGCACTTCATCATTTGAATACACTGTTTGATTTCAATACCATTTGCAAGTTGAGCTAGCTTCCTTACTGCTTCTGGGTCTCTGTGCCCAAGACATCTGTGCCATACATGGATATAGTTCTTATGCAGATCTTGTCTAGCACTGCACATTCTTTATTTGCATTTTAGCTGATAAAGTTCATCTTGGATTTTTCCTTCTGCAAGAGTGTCACCCTTCTTTGAGATGATGCAGCTGTTATCACAAAAAGTAACTACATTCCTCTTTTGCATGAGCTTCTTTACTGACAGAAGATTAATTTCAAGGCTGGGAACATAGAGAACATCCTTTATTTTATTGTGATCTTTCTGCTTTGTGCTGAGGAAACTGGACAGTGGAGATAGCCGTCTCCTACTCCTTCTTAAGTCATATAGTGACCATTAGCTAAGGTGATCTTTTCTGACTTGCTTTCATTAAGGTCATTGAAGAAATCCTTGTTATTTGTCATATGACTGCTTACTCTAGAATCTGTACACCATACATGCTTTGCAGATGGGCTTGTACTGGCATTAAATACTATTAACTCTTTGATGATTGTTCTGCTTTTTAAGCTAACTCATTCTTGTTTTCCAAATTCTGCAGTCTGCTTTAAGGTGGCCGGGCTTTTTACAGACAAAACATTCACGAGTTTCTCTTAGATTGCGCTTATGTTTAGGGAAATCCTGTGTCTTTAATGCTGTTTCTGCTCTGGATTCATTACTGCTGCTTACATGCTGCGTTTTTCTCTTGAATTCATCCACAAGTTTGCCTTTAACAAAATCTAGTGTCAGCTCATCATCTGGCCGTGCATCTAGTGCTGTCACGAGTGTGTCATAACTCTCTGGAAGACCACTTAATAGAAGTGCAGCTACATAAAAATCTTTAATTTCTTCTCCAGTACCCCTGAGACGCTCCACATTCTCTAGGGTGTTTCTTATATAGTACTGCATATTCTGTCCATCACTTAGCTTAGACTGATACACCTTTCTCAATAAAGCTTATTGCTGAGATTTGATCTTTCATGCACATTCTGTAGTGCATCCCACATCTCCTTTGCAGTTGCACACTTGCATATATACACAATCTGATATCATCTACACTGAGCGAGATTGTCCTTTGTGCTTTCTGATCCTTCTCTAGCCAATCATCTGACAATTAATGAGGCACTTGTTCCTGAGTATAATTCCATGTACCTTCTCTCATGAGCAGCATCTTCACCATGAATTTCCAGGACTGTTAGTTCTGGTTAGTGAGGCTTGGCACTGAGAACTTGACAGGATTTCTGCTAGTGGACATCTTTTCTGTTGCTCTGTGCTGCTTTTGCTTTGGGCTTCTGTTGCTGTGTTACATTGGGGTTCTGTGTCACTCTAGGCCCATAACCTGTTGGTAGCAGATTATTCAGGATACTTTCCTAGAGTGTGACAACAGAGCTTCTTTATTCAGGAACAAACAGGAACAATATATGATAAGCTTAATAGATCTGAAATAAATCATTTATGTGTCTCTATCTGTGCAGCATCTTCAGCAGGCTGCTTCTCTCATACACAGACACAGGAAAACAGGAAATACAGTGACATGATCTTCCTGTGTGAGCCTCTGGGAGTTTTTTTGTTGTAACACTTTATAAACAGCATACAAATCTAGCAACTAAACACTCAGACAGGAATGGAGCTGTTGCACCAAACATATTCCAACAGAAGAAAACTCAGAAATACAATGGCACTCCTAGAGGAACAGAAGAATATAAATGGAGGCTGAAGCTGCTGGTGTCTGGACAGATACTGTGCCAAGGGTCTGTCGTCTAGTTAATGAAACATCAAAAAACAAAAAAAGACACCGCGCTAGGGCTAATGTGGATGATATGATTAATACAGCATACTAATACCAAAATGGGTGCAACTAATTACAGTAAAGCAAGAGACCTCTAGATAATGTGCGTTTCACTGTAGCAATGTCCCAATGAAAATATTACGAATTTAGCTGACATAGATTGATTGATTGATTGATAGATTGTAAGGCAAGAGATTTAACTTACTTATGGTCAGCTGAGGTGTCGTTGCTGTCTTCAAGCCGATGAGTAGTGGATGAATAGACAGGTTTGAATGTGCTCTATGTAAGCACTAGGGGGCAGTTCTATAAATGATGCTGCGAGTGCAAAAGGTGCTGCTTGACAGATATCCTACAAAAAGATTGTAATAAATCAATATTATATAGGAAATTATACAGCTGGATCAACCTGTTAGCTTAAAAATTGAAGTAAAACTTACTTATAACAGCCTGGTATGGAGATACCATACGTGACCTGAGGATTGCAGGAAGTTATATATAATTGTATGGGAACTTGAAAATAGCTCCGTGGGTATAGCTGTGGAGCTATACTGTTAGGTAAAAATCCTGTTAGGGATATAGATTATTAGTAATCTGTTCAGGGACAGTAGTAGAGCAGCTCTAGAGTTAAAAAAAAATGTACCTTACTAGAAGCAGATTAGGACGTTTGTGCTGCATTCAGATTAAAAGCCATGACAGTACTGTACATGCTGCTGCTAAAGAACATATACCCTTTAAGGGATTAAGTATATGCACTAGAGGTGGGGTAAAACTTGCTAATATAGGTGAGGACCCAGTATAAAGAGATGCCTGCTAAGAGCAGTGTTTCCTACCTCTCAAAATTTTGCCCTGACGAGGAGGGTCTGTGTACCCTTGAAACGCGTAGGCTGCTGGCCCTTCACAGCTTCCATTCCTCTCTCTCTGCTCCCAGTTCTGAGTGACGTCACCCAGACCACGCCCCCTCCACACTCCTGCTCTGTTTGGCAGCATCTGTCGGCCAATTGCCCTACATCTCGGTAAGAGGTGAGATCCCGGGCGAAGGGGGGACGTTCCCCGTACCCCATCATCACTCTGCCACAGCTTCCATCCAGCAGGACACACGGAGGAAGACTTGAGAGTTAGGCAACACTGCCCTTAGCAGGCAGGGTATATGTTCTTTAGCAGCACATCTCCTTCATGTACCGTCATGGCTCTTAATCTGAATGCAGCACAAACGTCTTAATCTGCTTCTAGTAATGTACATTTTTTTTTTTTCGGTACGTGGAAACATGCCCTAAGTGTTCCCTGATATGGATAAATAATTGTTTTGCCTATATAAAAGTAACCGCAGGGGCAAAAAATAACATATAATAAATTTTGATCTGCAAGTTATAAAATCACTAAATTCATGCAATACAGGGCCCATTTTCAAAGGATTATTAGTTAAATGATCGCAAAAAGAGCAACTTCTGCATTTGAAATTACCTTTGGGACAGGATCTTTCTAGCCAGTTATTAATATCAGGAGAAATTCTTTGTTTTATTGATATGTCCCCAATATTTCGACAACGTTTGAATGATACAATTGGTCTATCTTTTGCTAGATTATTAATATCCTTGTCATTTTCCAATAAATGCCAATTTCTATTTATTGCTTGTCTCAAAATATTATCAATAGGGCTGTGTTTAAAATTGAACAGAAATCTCTCACTAGTGGCCTTGTTTTTACCTGGTTTACTAACCAATAAATCATGTTGTGTGTGTTTGTGTGTGATTTTAATAGCCTGAGAAGCTCCATAGGTATTACCCCCTTCCCAGGCTATAAACATCTGCCCCCAACCGTCGGCTTTCCCTCTGCTGGTTAACAAAATTAGGCGGGAGCCCACGCCATATTTTTCAGAAAAATAATAATTATTAATTAAATACATGTACAGTTAGCTGCACACACACTGTACTAACTGTATTTGTCACAGACATCTATATATCTACCTATTCTATGTCTATTTAGTGTATGTAATCCATCTCTTCTATCCTGTCAAATCCTGCTGTGATTTTACACTACGTGGCTGCTGAATTTCTGGCTTTTAATCTATCTATCTATTATATATATATATATATATATATATATGTTTTGAAGAATATTTCCTTTGAAAACGATGTGTAAATGACTTAGAGAATTTCTCTATGTAAAAGCTCATGTTAAAATCGCATTGCAGTCGGATAGCAATTGCACTGCATTTGGATGTAAATCGGATGCTAGGTGTGAAAAATCGGATTGTACTCGCATTAAAAATGCATGACACTCACATGAAACTTGAATTACACTTGTCCGACTCTCCTACATCAAATCGGACCAATTTGAAAATCGCTAGTGTGGCTCCAGCCTAATCAGTATAACGGCGCAGACCTGACACTGTCTGTAGGTTACTGTGCACAATCCTGCTCACAGGTTCCCTTTAAACTATGCATCCCACTATCTTCTCATTAACCTTTGGGCTTGTTTATCTAGGTGGCCACACTCTGCAGATTTTGAAGGCTCAAGAAGACTACTCTGGAAGCTATACCTGCATTGCATCCAATGAGGCAGGACAGGATGACCATCATTATAATTTGAAAGTCTATGGTAAAGTTCATTAAACTATACACTTATCATTGAAATTGCAACTCGATGGAGGAGCAGTTGCGATATTGTGGAAATCATAGGAAATACAATTTTCAAAATATCTAACTTTATTAGGGATCTAGTATGAGCACCACAAGCAGATACTGTATCATAAAAAGCCATTGCTGGCCACTCCTGTTGAAATTACCATTTTTCAAGTGTCCCAGGAGCCATTTTTCAACACAAAAGTGATAAACAGCTCTGTTGCTTGTGCTACTTTAAGCAGTCTGTGTAGCCTAAATATGCTACATTAGCCTGCAACGTTTCCAAGTTTGTCTCCAATTGAGTACATGTGGGATGTAATTGGACTGCAATTGCAAAGAGAGCTGCCAGCAGTGAATCTTGATGATTTGCATTCAGTGTCAGAACATTCCTCAGACATTCATTAATAACCTCTTTGAAAACAGCCAAGGTGTGTAAGTGCTCATACTAGGTACTGAATAAATTGAGATATTTTGAATTATTTTGCATTTTTTCATTATTTGCACATCATTAAGAAGTATATCAATCTTAAGATTTCCATAATACCACAACTTTTTAGTTTATGGTGTAGCAACGGCAATGTTGAGGAATGTATTTATTATAAAAGCAAACAGTAAACTGTACATACTGACTAATTAGTTATCATTTTTCTAGTTCCACCACAAATTAAAAAAGATGATCTGTCTGGCCTTGCAACGTTTACAAAGCAGGTGAAAGTCAAAGTTAACACAAACTTCACTCTTGAATGTGAAGTGAAGGCCTTCCCAAGGGCAACTGTCACATGGTACAAAGATTTACAGGTCAGTTAACATATTTTTTTTCTGCCTTTTCTTGAAGTCTTGATTTAATTCATGTAATGGACAGAGCTGCAGTTCTACTAATGTCTTTGGGATTAGTCTCTTGTGACCACCTGTGCATGAGGAGTAAGATTATGCAAGATACATCTTCTATGCAATCAGGCTATATGAGGGATGTGGTGCCTTACCTTCAACCAGGTCTGGAAAGTAAGCTTCTACCTCTGAAAGAACTAGGTAGGATTGGACTATGTTGTCTTTAAAATCATATAGTTCAGCACATCTCTTACTAAAATCTTTTCTTTTTTTCGTTAACTGGGTATTCTCAAGCTTAGAAATTATCCCCCATCCATAGAATAGAGAATAGCTTTTGGATTGCTGGGGGTCTGACCAATTGGATTCTGACCAGTTCCAAGAATCGGGGCTCTCCTGTGTGAATGAAGCCATGTTCAGTAAATGTGCAATGTCGTTCCATTCATTCTTATGCGAGTGCTGAGGACCAGTGCTTGCCTATCTCTGATGGTCCCATTAAGAATGAATGTTGGGCCAGTTTGTATGATCGACTGCCATTTCATTTACACAGGGCTCTTCAGAGCCCCAAATCTTGGGAATGGTGTGGGCCCAGCCACAGACCCCAGCCCCATGGATAAGGGATAACTTCTAAACTTGAGACAACCCATTTCATTTTTTACTGATTAATTTCTTCAGTAGAAAACATAGATCTTTCAATTTTCATACATGAGATGAGAGGAAATGGGATGAGAAATGTGTACAGGAAAGCTGTATGGTTCAGTGACAAGTTTGTATATGCCAACATCTATGCAATAGTCTTGCCATCAATAGATTTCCCAAGCACCTGGATATTTGGATAGACAATTAATCAAGTGAAGCAATATAAATGTGTAATAAATCTTATATATCTATAAATGTTTTTTATTAAAACAGCCTCTTGGTCCTGAGAGTCCTCTGCAAATGAATGGCTATAAACTCCATACAGATAGGGCCCAGCTATCTGATACTGGGCGGTACACCTGTGTGGCCTCCAACATTGCTGGGAAGATGAAAAGGACTTTGATGTCATTGTGCAAGGTTAGACCTGCATGTAAATACGCATCCTGAAATATAAAGCTACACTTCTGTCTGATATGTAATTGACTAGACTAGTAGTAGTCACTTTTAGGTTAAATCACATAGTAACATCTAAGGAATAAAGCAGTCCAGTGTTATCTCTGTTCTTCCCTGTTGTCCCTCCATCATTAGTCTGTGTTTGTAGGTGGGCTTTGGATTCTCACCAATTGACCAGTGACAGCAATGCATGTTATATGGCTTATGTTTAGCTTTTTTCCTTGTCTTCTTTATTTCTCCTTTCTGTGGTGAGCAAAACACTCTTTTTCAATTGTAACATTTTGTATAATGTTCATTTCTGCTGTATTTTATTGTGCAGAAATCTTGACTATAGCTTTAGGGCTTAGATGGCATTAAGAGTAAATGAGCTTTTTTTCCTTTTTTATATTTTTTAGTTCCACCAACATTTTTGAAGTTAGCTGGAATTCTTCTAAATGCTGACAGCGATGTATCACGAAATGGAGATAACAAAGATGTTATTGTCCACAACCCACTGACTTTGTATTGTGAAACGAATGCCGTGCCTCCACCCAGTATCTCATGGTATAAGGATGGAAACCTTCTCACCTCAAATGATAAGGTGTTTATACTACCAGGTACAGTGAATAATATTACATTACTGAATATATGGAATCATATAATGTGCACTAGATGATGTTGCACTGCTATTTGCTTGTACTACATGCTCTACAAGGTGTGACTATACAAATTATATTGAGAATCACAAAAAAAAAATTATTCCTATACCAGGGAAGCATAATTTTTGACATTAAAGTGTTTGTCATTAAAGCAGTAAGACAGATAACAGTATATACATTGCATTACCATAGTGTGTATTTCCTGATTCCCTTACTGTATCTATCTGTCCTTGCTGGTATGTGGTTTCCTGCATGCTTCAGTTCATTGATGCTAATACACACTTGCCTAGATCTGATCACTTGGGTTTGTATATTTCATCCTGAATGCATTTTAGCTTGTCTCCTAATTCTCCCCTCCAGTGTTTCTGTGACCTGTCTCAGTGCAGCTCTTCCCCACTGCTCACTCCTGGCCTATTCCTTGTGCACTTAAAACTTTATAAATTTAGAGTCCCATGTCTGTCTGATCGTGGTCTGGCTCCATAAATGTGGCTTTTTTAAGTGTGCAACCGAAAAATGCCAGAAATAGGCCAGAAGTGACCAGTGACTAAGCTATTCTTTTTTTCCCCACACTTACTCTTTCACCATGCTTGCATGGAATCAATGGTGCTATATAAAAATAGTAGTAATATGGCCTTACAGTTTTTGCTCCACTAAACCTCACTCTCCTTCGCTATCCCCAGACACCAGCACCCTCTAACAAAATAATTATCTCTTCTTCCCTCTTACCTCACCACCTAACCTCATCTGCCGATCTGTTCCTCAACCTCAGATCTCTCCTACTGAAATCTAAAACAAGCCGGCCACTCTCCTCCCACCTGCTCTCCCTTTTCCTGCTTCTCACTGCTGGCGACATATCTCCCAAACCTGGACCTCCACAGCTCATACTTCCCATTAATTCCCCTCCTATCACATTTTATCTAATATGAACTTCTGCAGTCTCTCCTACGTAAAACCCTTGACCCTGAAGCCCCACCCTATCTGGAGAACTCTGGAATGCCCTCTCTGTCTGCAATAATGTCCATATTATTCATTACCTCTTTACCGCTCACAATCCTTCCTTCCTGACACCCTTTGACACAGCCATCCCTGCTGCGCTATGTTATGGTAGCCTCCACTTTATCCACACTCCTCGCCCTGGCAACAGACATGGTGGAGGAGGGGTCTTCTCCTTTCTACCAACTGCACCGTCAACCCAATCCTAACTCTACCCTCCCTTATCCTCCCCTCTTTTGAAGTTCACTCTGTCCACATCTACTCTCCCTCCAACCTTCATATCCTGACCTCCAGGCCCCTCCACTGCCTTTATTGACCAATTTTCCACCTGGCTTCTTCACTTTCTCTTTGCTGACATTCCCACCATCATCATAGGTGACTGCAACATCCCCATTGATGCCAGTAAGCAGCATCCAAACTCCTATCACTTACTTAATCTTTTGGACTTACTCAGTGGTTCTCCTAAGCCACCCACATAGACGGACATTCATTAGATCTTATCTTCACCCGCGTCTGCTCCCTATTTAACCTCACAACCTCCCCTCTCCCCCTATCTGACCACCATCTACTCACGGTCTCTTCCCTGTCCTCCTAACCTGCCACCCATGTCCATCAACTAGTGCACCCCCCACAGAAACACACACTTCAAAAATAAGATTGACCAAGCAAGGCAAGTCTTTATTGTTTGGCCACCACAACCTCTTTGTATATCAAACCAATATACTTACCCCATAACCTCCCACTCCATCATCACTGAAGGAGAGCTTACTCATCTCTTCTCCAAATCACAGCTCACCACTTGTACACTTGACCCCATCCCATCTCCTCCCCAACCTCACCACCACACTTATCCCATCCCTAACCAATCTCTTCAACCTATCACTAATTTATGGTACCTTCCCTTCTGCTTTCAAATATGCCATGATCATGCCTATACTCAAAATTCCATCCCTCGACCTGATGTTCAGCTATTGCCCCATATCACTGTTCCAAGTAAAACATATTTTATACAGGGCACACTAATAGTCAAAAAGCAATCAATACATCAAGGTGCTGCATCTAGTAGTAAACCATGTGCATAAGGAGAGGAAAAGGAGAAAAAAAAGCACTACATGATGATGCGCACACTCATATATATATGTATACAGTAAAAATGCTGGAGATTTTATTAACATGAGAAAAAGGGGGATATACATACATATAAAGCCAAGTAAAAACTAGACAAACCCCAAATCCTAACAATACAGAAGAAAAAATAAGAGCACAAAAAGTCCCAAGATAAAATATCAGAATTTATTCAAAACATATACAATACAAATAAATTAGTAATGATCAATTCAAGACAAAGATAAGTAGTGAGCATCCCAGGTGTAAAACACTGGATCCACCAATTTTCTAGTGGAGGGGGCAGAAAAAAGCAGCAAATAAAGTAAAGTGCAAGTGCTACACAAACAAGAGTGTTCCCTTTTTGACATAAAATCAGATTATAAACACCTAATCCAAAGCTCACCTAATGTCAAATAAACACCACAAAAGTAGTCAGGTAAGAATAATGGGTGAAAAAATATAATTATCAGGAAGTCATGTATGACCATCTGGCAAAGAAGTGTATGTCACTTTAAGGAAACAAAAAGCATATTAAGTGCTCCAAGAGCTGCCCTTACCCATATTAACTACCTGGGGATCCAGTGCAGCAGCCCCAAAGCACGTTTCGCGTGAACCCAGGGCCAACCGCACCAGCATATGGTCTCACAAGGGGTCTGAGGATCTCATCTCGGTACCTAATGGCAGTCAGGCTACCTCTGGCAAGCACATGGAGAGCTGTGCGGCCCTCCAGAGAAATGTCACCCTACATCATTACTGACCTACTGCAAAACCGGTCATGCTGAAGGATGTTGCAGGCAGCAAATCGCTCTGCACGGCATCTCCAAACTCTGTCACGTCTGTCACATGTGCTCAGTGTGAACCTGCTTTCATCTGTGAAGAGCACAGGGCGCCAGTGGCGAATTTGCCAATCCTGGTGTTCTGTGGCAAATGCCAAGCGTCCTGCACGGTGTTGGGCTGTGAGCACAACCCCCATCTGTGGCCGTCGGGCACTCAGACCATCCTCATGGAGTCGGTTTCTAACTGTTTGTGCAGACACATGCACATTTGTTGAATAGATAAGCATGTGCACAGCTTTTGTAGGTGCCAGAGTAGGTTCACACACCATTAACATATATTAAGAGTAGTGTTGAGCGATATTGCTCGATATCTAAAAATATCGTATCGAAATTGTATCGCCGATAGCACTAAATATCGTCGATATCCGATTTCGATACCGGAAGTCCCATGTAAGTCTATGGGAACAAAATATCGCAACAAAAAAAACCCTTTCTTTCGTTGTAAACACAAAATATACACACATAGAATACATATATATATATATATACATGTCATTGTGACATATATATATACATATATTTATAGTTTATACACTTCTACATAGTAAAATCGACTCTAATTCAATTGCCGGGTAAAGACGTGACATACCCCATAGAAGTCGACGGGCTCGGTGCCGAGTACCCCGAAAACCTCTGGCTCTGTGCGACTCAACTTGGGCGTCACGAACAGGATTCTGTAGCTCGCTATAAGCGAGTCCTGTGTGCCTGAATTGCACTGGTTTTGTGCTTGAGAATTGCTAAAATCATCAGAGAATGTATTTGCCATTTTTCCGCCATATCTGCGTCACGACGAGGCACTGGTGAAGAAGAAGGGCGTGCTCTTCGTGGGTGTCACTCACTCAGTGGCGTGAAAACGATGGCCGCCCACTGTAAATGGTACTGCAATGTAACATCGTGCCCCACAGCTCTGGAGTTCCGCCTCCTCATCCTCCTCAGTGTGAGGAGGTCCCGCCTCCCTACAAAAGAGGGGCCCTCTCCAGATATGACACATGTGACTTGGCAGAGATGGCTAATGGACACGACGAGCAGAAGTGGGAAGGGATGGAGCAGTCAGAGCTCTCCCCCCACGGAAGCGACCCGATCGCCACGGAACCACCGTTGGCCACCCGGCCTGTAAACCCTCCTACGCTGCAAGAAGCGGAGGATACCCTGAGAGGCCTGGCCCGGCACCGGGAGGAGGTCGCCAGGATGGAAGCCAGCTGGCGTGCCCTAAAACTAAACTTGGAGCGGCGCCAATCCCTCTTACCTGAAGTGTCTGACTCTGTACCGGAAGGTGAGGCACCCGTTATAGTAGAGGAGCCCTTGCAATGTGATCCGGTTGACGTTGTCGCAGTGGAGGCACCCGTTCCTGCAAAAACCGCAGCACCGTCAGCAGCACCCCAGATCCCGCTGTCTGCCCCGGTCGCTGAGACAGAAGAAGCGACACCCGTCCTCATGGAGGAGGCCGCGCAGGCACCAGAGCACTACCTGCCTGTACCGGAGCCCCGACTGTCATCTGATTTAGAGCCGTCTGCTTCCTCCGCAGGGAAGCGCCGCCAGGACTGGGGGCGACAGGAGAGCTGCCGCAAACCGGACACTGTAAGCTGCAGTGGAGTGGTGGAGACATGGAGCAACTGGTGGAGGAGAATTATAACCGGCGTCAGGAGGAAGAGTGGAGACGTTGGGAGCGGGAAGCAGAGCGACAAAGGGAGCAGCGCGAATCCCAGAAACTTTGCCAACGTCACCTGGAGAAGGACCGGGCAGATAAGGACCGGATGAGAAAAGATAAAGGAACCCTGAGTGAGCCGCGGCGTAAGGGTGCAGTACGGAGCTTTAAATTGAAAGGTGGGTGGGGCTTCATCAAGGAGCCTGGACTTTATTTAGAAGTCTTTGTGACCCGGCGGGACGTGGAGGCTTACCTCCCAGAAGGACACCCGGGGAGGGACCTGTTGCCAGGAGACTTGGTGACTTACACCCGACACTGGGGTTACAATGGGTGGTACGCCCTAAATGTTACCAGGTGCGACCCCTACTCCCCAGAGTGTCAGAAACCTGTGAGACCCTCGAAGCCTTCAGCCTCCCACATCCAGGCCTCTGCACAAGTGCCCACCCCACGCCGTAAATCTCCCCAGCCTCCCTCAGTGGTCTCCTCAGCAGCCCCAGCTATGGACATGATAAGTATAGCTGGCCCATACCCGGCGCCTGTTAGGCCCCCTGGGGTTCGTACAGTCCGTGACATAGGGCTCCAGACCCGGAGAGAGATGAAAGAGGTGGCCACACAGACCCAGATAGCGGGTCACGACTTGACTGTACAGGCCACACGACGTCATCAGGTCCTGGTGGTCCTTGGTGTCTCGGATGTTTGGCAAGCACCAGAAGAGTACCAGGTGGTACCTGGAACACCCCTGCCAAAGAAGTCTAAATAACCCGGACAGGGTCCCTGTATGTAAATAAATAGTTAAATTGTTTATGTACCCGGACGGGTGAATGTTCCAAAAAAATTTTTTTAATTTAATAAAATAAAAAAAAAACACAGTTTTCATTTCTTTTATTACTGTCTCATCCTGCTGCGACGCCATCGATCTCCTGTAAAAAAATGGAAAAAAAAAAAAAAAAAGTATACCACCTGACCGACACAGTCCATAGTAACGAGTGTCCCACGACGATCCAGCTCTGCTACATCAGAATGACAGGCAGAGCCTGTCATCCCGGCGCAGCACAGCTGATTACCTGCTTCCCCGGCGGTGACGTCATCGGACTGACTGCTTTACGGCCGGGATTACCCTGCAGTCACTGCAGTTATCGCGAAAAACTGCATGTGACCGCCGGGGAGAAGAGGATGGCGGCCATGAAGCAGTCCAGGACGTGACCGCCGGAGATCTTCTGCCAGGTAAGTGCCGCTGACTCCTGACAGACCCGACCGACGGACACTCACAGTGACAGTGACAAATCCGATTCCGGTATTCGATAAGACGAAAATATCGAAACGAATTATCGAAAGGCCGATAGAGCTAATATCGGCCGATAGCCGATATTTGCATTATCGTATCGCTCAACACTAATTAAGAGACTCGGCACTCAATTTAAGTGAAAAAGTAGGGCACATCCTACTGAGGCACATCGCACTTAACCCTATATGTGCACAGGTCTGATAACCCTTGCCCTACTTTTTCATGTCACGGAATGTTTAATGATTTAGTGATCTTCAACCAAGATTATTGGTCCACCTGACCTAATAACCTTTCTTTATTCTGTAACTGATGAAGGTCTGATGTAAGACCGAAATGTTTTGCTTACTACTAGTGTGGACAACATTAAATTATCTGATCACTTAAGTTGAGTGCCGAGTCTCTTAATACATGCACATTTGTGGCCTGTGGGAGGTCATTTTGCAGGGCTCTGGCAGTGCTCCTCCTTGCACAAAGGCGGAGGTAGCGGTGCTGCTGGGTTGTTGCCCTCTTACGGCCCCCTCCACGTCTCCTGGTGTACTGGTCTGTCTCCTGGTAGCGCCTCCAGCCTCTGGACACTATGGTGACAGAGACAGCAAGCCTTCTTGCCACAGTTCGCATTAATGTGCCATCCTGGATGAGCTGCACTACCTGAGCCACTTGTGTGGGTTGTAGAGTCTGTCTCATGCTACCACGAGTGTGAAAGCCAACGTTCAAAAGTGACCAAAACATCAGCCAGAAAGCATTGGTACTGAGATGTGGTCTGTGGTCCCCACCTGCAGAACCGCTCCTTTATTGAGTGTGTCTTGATAATTGCCAATAATTTCCATCTGTTGTCTATTCCATTTGCACAACAGCATGTGAAATTGATTGTCAATCAGTGTTGCTTCCTAAGTGGACAGTTTGATTTCAAAGAAGTTTGATCTACTTGGAGTTATATTCTGCTGTTTAAGTGTTCCCTTTATTTTTTTGAGCGTATATTAAATCAATAGAACAATACCCAGTTGGAAAATGGATCGACTTTAGGAAAAGTCCCAAATCAATATGTCACCATATTAAGATAAATATCAAAAGCTCAATATGGTATTTGAAATGTTAGATAAATTTAAAGTCACAGTGCAACAATTATGAAAGTGACAATGCAGAAAAAACACAATATAAAATAGAAAAAAAAGAAGAAAAAGAAAAAGATGCAATAAAACAGTGCATCATCATAGCATGACATCACCACAATACCATAGAAGTAAAAAATATATAAAAAAAAATAATAAAAATAAAATTAAAAATATATAAACATAAAATTGTGTATTAGGAGCGTGACCCATAATCAATGGTACAATAACCACAGTGGTACTCAAAAATCAATATGAGTACCATGTAAACTGAATAAAAGAGGTCACAGTACCAATACACAAAAATTGGTGTTATTAGGGACCAATACATGAAGATCAAATACATAACCCTGAACAAACATACTAGGTCATTCACTCAAAACGATGCAATGCACATATAGATTCAAAGGAGCTGTTGAATGAAATCCATGTTTTCCACTTCTTAGAAGGAATAAAAAGTCCCAAAGAGGTAAAAGACTCCTCAGATGTCCAGCAAGTTGACCAATTAAATCAGTTGACACAGCAAAAAATATGATGGAACTTTAGACCAGGATCCAGAAAGAACATCACCATTTCATCAAAGATAATTACTACAAAAAACAAGACAAAACACAAAACAAAAAATAAATCCAGAGACAAATTACCTTATAAAAATGGAACAAAACTCAAATGTTCATTCAAGCTTGCTGGCACCATGGTCCCCAAAACTGCAATCCAGCGACATTCACGGTGTGCCAGGATCCATTTTGCATCACCACTCCTTATACCCAAACATATTCTATCGATACCACACATTTTGAACTCCATCGGATTACAGTTATGGTGGACCCTAAAATGTCGAGGGATCGTTTTAAGGGTACTCACATCCTCTACATTCTTAGCAGCCAGGATGTCCCTGACATGCTCACGTGTCCTCACTCTCAACTCACGTGAGGTAAGCCCAAATCCTATAATTTCATGAATAGCAATATATAATATAATAGTAATAATAAAAATCGTTCCAAAACAGCCTCAATTGCATGCAGTTGGGATTGGAAAAGATATAAACATGGGGGCAAAAAGATCATTTTTGTGGAAAAAATATGATTTTTTATTTTCACGGCTCTACGTTATAAATGTCTGTGAAGCACTTGGAGGTTCAAAGTGCTCACCACACATCTAGATAAGTTCCTTAAGGGGTCTAATTTCCAAAATGGTGTCACTTGTGGGGGGTTTCCACTGTTTAGGCACATCAGGGGCTCTCCAAACGGGACATAGCGTCTGATCTCAATTCCAGCCAATTCTGCATTGAAAAAGTCAAACGGTGCCCCTTCCCTTCCGAGCTCTGCCATGCGCACAAACAGTGGTTTCCCCCACATATGGTGTATCGGCGTACTCAGGACAAATTGTACAACAACTTTGGGGGTCTAATTTCTCCTGTTACCCTTGTGAAAATAAAAATTTGGGGGTGAAAAGATCATTTTTGTGGAAAAAATTTGATTTTTTATTTTCACGGCTCTACGTGATAAACTTCTGTGAAGCACTTGGGAGTTCAAAGTGCTCACCACACATCTAGATAGGTTCCTTAAGGGGTTTAATTTCCAAAATGGTGTCAATTGTTGGGGTTTCCATTGTTTAGGCACATCAAGGGCTGGCGTCCGATCTCCATTCCAGCCAATTCTGCATTTAAAGTCAAACGGCGCTCCTTCCCTTCCAAGCTCTGCCGTGCGCCCAAACAGTGGTTTACCCCCATATATGGGGTATTGGCGCATTCAGGAGAAATTTCACAACAAATTTGGTGATTCATTTTCTCTTTTTACACTTGGGAAAATAAAAAAAATGGTTCTGAAGTAAAATGTTAGTAAAAAAAAAGTTAAATGTTAATTTTTTCCTTCCACCTTGCTTCAGTTCCTGTGAAGCACATAAAGGGTTAATAAACTTCTTGAATGTGGTTTTGAGCACCTTGAGGGAGCAGTTTTTAGAATGGTGTCACTTTTGGGTATTTTCTATCATATAGACCGCTCAAAGTGACTTCAAATGTTATGTGGTCCCTAAAAAAAAAGGTGCTGTAAAAATGAGAAATCGCTGGTCAACTTTTAACCCTTATAACTTCATTAAAAAAAATTTTGGTTCCAAAATTGTGCTGATGTAAAGTAGCATGTGGGAAATGTTATTTGTTAAGTATTTTGTGTGACATATCTGATTTAACGGCATAAAAATGAAAAGTTTGAAAATTGCTAAATTTTAAAAAATTTCGCCATATTTCTGTTTTTTTCATAAATAAACGCAAGTCGTATCAAAGAGATTTTACCACTAACATGAAGTACAATATGTCACGGGAAAAAACAATCTCAGAATCAGCGGATCCGTTAAAGCGTTCCAGAGTTATAACCTCATAAAGTGACAGTGGTCAGAATTGTAAAAATTGGCCTGGTCATAAAGCTGCAAATTGGCTGTCACTAAGGGGTTAAATACAAAATAATTGATAAAGAATCACATACTGGTGGGGATCCTGTTGCCGCTGTGTGGAAATGGAAGAGATGTAATAATGACTGAGTAGACAAGTGAGGGCAGATACACTTGCCCCGAATTTATCAGTGCGCCTGCGCAGCTGCTACAGTGGGTTTGGAAAGTATTCAGACCCCTTTAAATTTTTTACTCTTTGCTTCATTGCAGCCATTTGGTAAATGCAAAAACGTTCATTTTTTCTCATTAATGTACACTCTGCACCCCATCTTCACTGAAAAAACAAATATAGAAATTTTGCAAATTTATAAAAAAAGAAACTGAAATATCACATGGTCATAAGTATTCAGACCCTTTGCTCAGTATTGAATAGAAGTACCCTTTTGAGCTAGTACAGCCACTCCTTTTTTATTTTAGCTGTGTGCTTGTGGTCATTGTCTTGTTGGAAGGTGAACCTTCGGCCAAGTCTGAGGTCCAGAGCACTCTGGAAGAGGTTTTCATTCAAGATATCTCTGTACTTGGCTGCATTCATGTTTCCTTCAATTGTAACCTGTCATCCTGTCCCTGCAGCTGAAAAAACACCCCATAGCATGATGCTTCAACGATCATGTTTCACTGTTGGGATTGTATTGGGCAGGTGATGAGCAATGCCTGGTTTCTCTCCATACGTACCGCTTACAATTATCACCAAAAAGTTCTATCTTCTTCACATCAGCCAGAGAATCTTATTTCTCGTAGTTTGGGAGTCCTTCATGTGTTTTTTTAGCAAACTCTATGCGGGCTATGATATGTCTGGCACTGAGGAGAGGCGTCCGTCTGGTCACTCTGCCATAAAGTCCAAACTTGTGGAGGGCTGCAGTGACTTTGAGGAACTTTCTCCCATCTCCCTACTGCATCTGTGGAGCTCAGCCAAAATGATCTTGGAGTTCTTCTTTACCTCTCTCACCAAGGCCCTTCTCCCATGATTGCTCAGATTGGCTGGACAACCTGGTCTAGGAAGACTTCTGGTGGTCCCAAACTTCTTCCATTTAACGATTATGGAGGCCACTGTGCCACTGTGCTCTTAGGAACCTTGAGTACTGCAGAAATTCTTTTGTAACCTTGGCAAGATGTGTGCCTTGCCACAATTCTGTCTGAGCTCCTTGGCCAGTTCCTTTGACCTCATGATTCTCATTTGGTCTGACATGCACTGTGAGCTGTTGAAGTCTTATATAGACAGGTGTGCGCCTTTACAAATCAAGTCCTATCAGTTTAGTTAAACACTGCTGGACTCCAATGAAGGAGTAGAATCATTTCAAGGAGGGTCACAAGAAAATGGACAGCATGTGATGTAAATATGAGTGTCTGAGCAAAGGGTCTGAATACTTATGACTAGAGATGAGCGACTTTGCTTTTTTGGGGTTGAGTCGGGTTTCGTGAAATCCGACTTTCTCAAAAGTCGAGTCGAACGAAGTCGGCCGACTAACGGAAAAGGTCGGGTCGGAGTCGAAAATCCGACCCCAACGCAATTCAATGGGGAATAAAAGTCGGCAGGGAGTGGAGGACAGTTAACACACCTACAGTGCCCATTTCAATGCCAACGACATCAATTCTTATTACTTAAGCTTGTCAACCTTAATTTACTTGGCTAAAGTTTTGGGGGGGCAGGGCTGGCTCCAGGTTTGTGTGGCCCCTGGGAGAAAGAGTCTCAGTGGGCCCCTTTAACACGTACCACAATTCATGATGCTCCGATACGGCACAGAAATATAGGTATAGTACAATGCCAAATACTTCACTTCTTACATTGCATGACTGATATCTATTTTAAATTCTACAATAGGTCAAAAAACGGACAGTATAGTCCTCCATACAGTATTATGGGCACCACATAGTGCGCCACACAGAATAATGAGCCCCATATATTGCTCAATACAGAATGGGTTCCATATAATGCTCCATACAGAATAGGCCCCATATGTGCTCCATATGATGCTCCATATACAGTATAAAGGGCACTATATGATGTACCATAAATAATGAACCCCATATGATGCTCTAGTATATGATGGGCCCCATATATGATGCTCCAGTGTATGATAAGCCCCATATAATGCTCCAAATATAATGGTCCCCATATATAATGCTCCATATATAATGGTCTCCATGTGATGCTACATGTATAATGTGCCCCATATGATGCGCCATAAATAATGGGCCCCATAAGATGCTCCAGTATATGATGTGCCCCATGGATGATGCTCCAGTGTATAATGGGCCCTATCTATGATGCTCAAGTGTATGATGGGCCCCATATATAATTCTCCAGTGTATAATGCTCCCCATATATTGCTCCAACCGTTAAAAAAAAATGAAATACCTTTCCTGTCTGGGCACTGCTCTACTCTGGACTCCTCAGCGTCGCCATCTTCCAGCTCTCTGCACTGTGACTGTTCAGGCAGAGGGCGCACAGACGTGACATCATCGCGCTATCTGACCTGAATGTCACTGTCAGCAAACGCGGAAGACTTCACAGCGGTAGAGCAGGGAGAGGTAAGTATCGCAAGTGCTGGGGCCCTGAGCAAGCAGGGGGGGCACATTCGTGGGCGCCGGGAACTGGCACAGGGCCCCTTACAGTACGCTGGTGTCTCTGACGGCGAGTGATCCCCCACCACCTACTCAGGGCCCCGGCACTTGCCTGGGTGCGCCACGTGTGGACGCCAGCCCTGGGGGGGTACAGCCCAGTTAGGGAGGTGGAAAAAGTGGCATATGTTGAGGAGTAGGCTGGATGTTCAACAGCTGCAAATGGAGGAATTGGAGAAGTCGGAAGAAGAGGAGGACAAAGCGAGGCATTTTGCTGGCAACCTATGTGTCATCAGGGAAGGTGGTACAAAATCCTTTGAAACCCAGGCATGGTTCATATTAATGAAGGTGAGATCACCTACATTTTGGGCGACAGCTGGGTCCTTCTTTCTGTCAGGATTGATCCTGCAGCACTGTAGACTCTTTCTGATAACACACTCCCAGCAGGGCAAGCGAGCTCCTGTAAGGCATATTGTGCCAATTCAGGCCAGGTGTCCAGTTTACAGGCCCAGTAGTCAAAGGGGAATGAACTGTGAGGGAGAACATCGATAGGGGAGGAGAGGTAATTTTGAACCATAGTTGACAACTGTTGTCTCCTTTCTGTTGCAATCGATTCAGTATTACCAGTCGTGTGAGCGTTACTCGAGAAATCAGCCCACAACATGGTCATGAAACCCCTTTCTCCAATGCCACTTCGGCTGTGTGCACCACAAACACCTCTTCCATTTGGCTCAGTACGACTCGTGGTAGAACCTGCACCGCTGCTGTGTGCTGAGAATGCCTCTAACAAACGGTTTACCAGGGTTGCTTCTTTGTTCGCCAATATTAGCTCTAGGTTCTCCTGTGGCATGATGTTCTGTAATTTGCCTTTATAGTGTAGATCGAGGATGCTGGCCAACCAGTAGTCATCATCCTTCATAATTTTGGCAATGCAGGGGTCCCTTTTTTAAGATCCGCAAGACATAATCACACATATGGACCAATGTTCCAGGTGTCAATGATGCACTGCGAGTGGTGGGTGGAGGAGCACTTTCTGATAAATCCACATCTCTCCAGTCACGCACAAACCCTGTACCTTACCTTGGCAAGCCAACATTTTCTCTTGCCCCCTGAGAAGCATCATCCTGCCCAAAATAATCATCCCCCTCCTCCTCTTCCTCCACCTCGTCCAGGACAGTTCCCTGAGTAGACAATGCCTGACTGTCATGAAGGCTTCCCTTCTCCTCCTCCTCCTCCGCTGCAGACGCCTGATCCTTAATGTGCGTCAAAGTTTGCTTGAGCAGATGCATAAGTGGGATGCTCATGCTTATGATGACGTCGTCTGCGCTTACCAGCCGTGTGCATTCCTCAAAACACTGAAGGACTTTACAGAGGTCTTTCAGCTTTGACCACTGCACATCCGACAACTTCATGTCCGCTCTCAAACTGCCTGCCCTGAATCCTCCCACAAATGCATTACAGCCTGCCTCTGTTCGCACAGCCTCTCAACTATGTGCATGGTGGAGTTCCACCTTGTTGCAACATCTATGATTAGGCGGTGCTTGGGGAGGTGTAGCGATTAGTGTTGAGCGATACGATACCGCAAGTATCGGGTATCGGCCGATATTAGCTCTATCGGACTTTCGATACTTAGTTCCGATATTTTCGTCTTATCGGATACCGGAATCGGATTTGTCACTGTCACTGTCCGTCGGTCGGGTCTGTCAGGAGTCAGCGGCACTTACCTGGCAGAAGATCTCCGGCGGTCACGGGCTGGACTGCTTGATGGCCACCATCATCTTTCCCCAGCGGTCACATGCAGTTTCTCGCGATAACTGCAGTGACTGCTGGGTAATCCCGGCCGTAAAGCAGTCAGTCCGATGACGTCACCGCCGGGGAAGCAGGTAATCAGCTGTGCTGCGTCGCGATGACAGGCTCTGCCTGTCATTGCGATGTAGCAGAGCTGGATCGTCGTGGGACACTCGTTACTATGGACTGCGTCGGACAGGTGGTAGGTATACTGTTGTTTTGTTTTTTTTTCTTTTTTTACAGGAGATCGATGGCGTCGCAGGAATGAGAGTATAATAAAATTAATGAAAACTGTGTTGTCTCTTTTATTTCATTAAAATACTTTTTTCTTGCTGTGTCTTTTTTTTTATACATTTAAAAACTTTGGGATTAATAATGGATCGGTGTCTTATTGACACCTCTCCATTATTAACCGGGCTTATTCTCACCGTGCAATCAACGGTGACATTAACCCCTTATTACCCCACTTGCCACCGCTACAGGGCAGTGGGAAGAGCCGGGTAAAGTGCCACAATTGGCACATCTTTTGATGCGCCAAATGTGGGGCTGCTGTAGCCTGGTATTATCAGGCTGTTGAGGGCCAAAATCCATGGGCCTTGACAGTCTTTTAATACCAGGCCGCAGCAGTCTGCATTTTACTTGGCTGGTTAACAAAAATAGGGGGACCCCTACGCCGTTTTTTTTTCGAGGGGATCCCCTATTTTTGTTAACCAGCCAAGATATGCAGACTGCTGTGGCCTGGTATTATCAGGCTGGCAAGGTCCATGGATATTGGATCCTTACCAGCCTGAAAAACCAGGCCTCAGCAGTCTGCTTCATCTGGCTGGTTAACAAAAATAGGGGGGACCCCACGCCAAATTTTTTTCGAGGGGATCCCCTATATTTGTTAACCAGCCAAGATATGCAGACTGCTGTGGCCTGGTATTATCAGGCTGGCAAGCAGGGTCGGACTGAGGCACCGGGACACCGGAGAAACCTACGGTGGGCCCCAGCTCCTGCGTGGTGGGCCCTGATTTGAAAGGATAGGTCGCGGGGCAGAGGGGGCGGTGGCCCCGGGGCCCACGCTCTGAGGGGGCCCACCCGGAGCTACGATACAATTACATTCTGCGGCAGAGCAGGGAGAATCGCTCTCCCTGCTCTGCCACCCGGAAGCTATGGGGCCTGAACAGGCGTTGGGGGGGCCCGCTGCCAGCAGTGGGCCCCCCACCCGTCATCGGAGGGTCAGCTGTATCGGCATCCAGCCGATAAAGCTGACCGCATGGAGAGAGAAGGAGCGAGCGCTCCTTCTCTCCCATAATCCCCCTCTCAGCGTATGACAGCAGGCGCAATAACATCACCTGCCGGCGCCCGCTGTCAGACGCTGAGAGGGAGAACAGTGAGCAGCACAGGAGCCGGGAGGTGAGTTTTTTTTTTTTTTTTTAATGGGGGTGCAGTCGAGTCCTGGCTGGAGAAGTCGTCATGTCGGTGTGGGCCAGATGGAAAAGACATGAAAAGTGAACAATTCCATTAGAAAGAACATCAGCGGTAAGTCATTATCTGTACCTGTGCTGTAATCTATTATATGTTCTGTAGGACTGGTATTATTTAACACAGACCATATGGCGGTAATATCAATATTGGTCTTTTTATATATAGATTATTTTGGCCAACAGCGCGGTCATTTGCTGAGGTTCTCTGATGATGGGCCCACTCAGAAGTTTTGCCCCCACTAAACCAAAACCCTAGCTACGCCTATGGCTCTCTCTCTAGTCTTTCTTTCTCGCTCTCTGTTCTTTCCTTCTCGCTCTCTGTTCTTTTTTCTCTCTGTTCTTTCTTTCTCTCTTTTCTTTCTTTCCTCTCTTTCTTTCTCTGTTTGTTATTTCTCTCTCGCTGCTCTTTCTTTCTTTTCCTCAGTACCAGCCACTGTGCCCTCATTACCAGTCAGTGTGATCAGCAGTGCTAAATGGTTACGCTTGGGGCGAGGATATGGGTGTGATTAGCTGTGAAATGGGTGTTGTCGGGGCGTGGCCTAAAATTTTCAGCGGCGCGCAACACGCGCCGCAGCCTTTAATCCTCTTTCCTGTCTTCCAAATTTGGGAGGTATGCTGTATGACCTCACTACAACTTCTGGCCATGCTCCTGATGAGCGCGACGGATGGTCTCGTGAGGGATCTCCTCCCACACCTGGACTAAAGCATCCACCAACTCCTGGACAGTCTGTGGTGCAACGTGGCATGGCCTAAAATTTGCTGCAGCAGGCACAGCGTGCCACAGCCTTTGTCCCTCTTTCCCTTCTTCAAAGGTTGGGAAGTATGATGGTGGGCCCCAAGAATAATTTTTCTCTGGTGGGCCCAAGGTACTCCAGTCCGACGCTGCTGGCAAGGTCCATGGATATTGGCTCCTTAACAGCCTTAAATACCATGCCTCAGCAGCAGGGGCGTACATATAAATCATGGGGCCCCATAGCAAAAGTCTGAATGTTCCCCACCCCCCCAAAAAAAAAAACCCAGAGGCATTGTAAATGTAAAGTGCCAGCACAGTGAGGGAAGTTGAGTCGCACAGAGACAGGGGTTTTGGTGGTACTCGGCACCGATCACGTTGACTTCTATGGGGGATGTCACGAGTAGCACAGCTCGGTCCGTGACCTGGGCGATCACTGGAATGTGGGATATTTCCAGGGATGATAGAATGTTCGTGTAGTTTGTCGTGACGCCACCTGTAGTACCTGGTCAGGGTGTCCAGCGCTGCTGTGCAGGTCCTCTGGAAGGGATGGTGTAGTGCAGGTAGGTGAAAAGTCTTCTACAGGTAACACGCTATCCTTCCAGGGCAGATAGATGTGAGATAGAGCAATGGTGCAAAGTGATGTAGCAGAGTGGAGTATGCGACGTAGTAAGAAAGCAGGAAAGGAAACAATTCTTACTACAAAGACATGCAGCATAAGGCTGCCTCAACCCCTCCCATCCAACTAACTACACCCTGTTCTAACCAGCCTGGGGTGTTTCCTCCTTACCTGAGAGTAAGTTGTCACACCGCTGGGTGCGATGCAACATCTCTGTGGCGACTGGACCCTCGGGTGCTTCTGTCTTTTCACAAATGCCGGCTTTACCCGGCAATTGAATCAGAGGCTATTTTACTATGTAGAAGTGAATAAACTATAAATATATGTATATATATATATATGTCACAATGACATGTATATATATATATATATATATATGTATTCTAAGTGTGTATATTTTGTGTTTACAAGGAAAGAAAGTGTTTTTTTAGTTGCGATATTTTGTTCCCATAGACTTACATGGGACTTCCGGTATCGGATTCGGATATCGCCGATATTAAGTGATATCGGCGATGCCATTCCGATCTGATATTTTTAGATATCGAGCAGTATCGCTCAACACTAGTAGCGATCGCTGCAGCCACTGCATACGACTGGAGTCTACGGGCGAGCGATGGATGTTCGAGCACAGTCTTTGCACCTTATGGAGCAGGGCTGGTAACTTCGGATAATTATTTATGAAGCTCTCCACCACCAGGTTCAAGGTGTGAGCCAGGCAAGGTATGTGTCTGAGTTTTGCCAGGGCTATGGCCGCCACAAAATTACGGCCATTACCACTGACTACCTTGCCTGGCTCATGATGTAGACTGCCCAGCCATGACTCAGTTTCTCGCTGCAAGTAGTCGGCCAGTACCTCCGCGGTGTGTCTGTTCATCTTTAAAACAGCCTGCTGACGTTTACCACTAGCTGATCGATAGTGGGACACCTCATGTGCAACAGTGTACATCCTTGCTCATTGGCTGAAAAAGGCGCCTGCAAGCATTATGGGAAAACCGACTTGGGTGCTGGGGTCGACGACCGCATGGCCGACTGCACGCTATGGTTGGGTTTCGGCCAACGAAACCCGACTTTGGCGAAAGTCGGCGACTTTTGAATCTGACCGACCTGTTTTGCTCAACTCTACTTATGACCATGTGATATTCCAGTTTTTATTTTTTAATAAATTTTGAAAAATTTCTACATTTCTGTTTTTTTCAGACAAGATGGGGTGCAGAGTGCACATTGATGAGAAAAAAAATTAACTTTTTTTCATTTACCAAATGGCTGCAAGGAAACAAAGAGTGAAAAATTTAAAGTTGTCTCAATACTTTCCGAACCCACTGTATGTGCAGCGCACGTCTGTATTAAAGCAGTGCAGATAGCTGGAATAATGGGCTGTACGCAGCTCAATTGATATGCAATGAAGCATACGCGCGTCTCCCGGGAAACATAAGTGGACATGCATGATGGTGGAGAGAACCCATGTATTGGCCCGGACGGCTCCATCCAAACACAGGTTATGTGCAACTGCCCAGCCATCAATCAGTAGTGAAAGGTTAGGCAAGGTCCCAAACTAAAGCAGCAAATAACATCACACACATGGCTCATAAACTGTTGGTGGGGCTACTGAAAGGGCCAATAATAGGCCATGTGTAAATAGTATCAGGAATCACAACAAAGGACATGCGATGGTTGTATATGTAGATAAGAAGGAAGGGGAAGAAAAAGGTCCCAGTTGCTACCAAACTCCTTGAGCGTGTTCACGCTGTACTTTCCTCTCACCTATCATCTAAATTGCTCTTCAACAACCTATAATCTGGCTTCAGTCCCCACTAGAGATGAGCGACTTTGCCATTTTTAGGGTCGAGTCGGGTTTCGTGAAACTACTAATTTCTCAAAAGTCGAGTCGAACGAAGTCGGCCGACAAACGGAAATGGTCGGGTCGGAGTCGAAAATCCGACCCAATGCAAGTCAATGGTAAATAAAAGTCGGCAGGGAGTGGAGGACAGTTAACACACCTACAGTGCCCATTTCAATGCCAACGACATCAATTCTTATTACTTAAGCTTGGCAACCTTAATTGACTTTATAATAATAGTAACGCATTGAAAACTGGGGGAGTAATTTGGCTAAAGTTGTGGGGGGGGGCAATGCTCGCTCCAGGTTTTCGTGGGCCCCGGGTCAAAGAGTCTCAGTGGGCCCCTTTAACACATACCACAATTCATGATGCTCCGATACGGCAGAGAAATATAGGTATAGTACAATGTCAAATACTTCACACATTACATGACTGATAACTATTTTAAATTCTACAATAGGTCAATGTGCGTCAAAGTTTTCATGAGCAGACGCATAAGTGGGATGCTCATGCTTATGATGGCGTCGTCTGCGCTTACCAGCCATGTATATTCCTCAAAACACTGTAGTACTTTACAGAGGTCTTTCAGCTTTGACCACTGCACATCCTACAACTCCATGTCCGTCCTCAAACTGCCTGCCCGTGGATCCTCCCACAAATTCATTACAGCCTGCCTCTGTTCGCACAGCCTCTCAACCATGTGCATGGTGGAGTTCCACCTTGTTGAAACGTCTATTATTAGGCAGTGCTTGAGGAGGTGTAGTGATCGCTGCAGCCTCTGCATACGACTGGAGTCTACGGGCGAGCGAAGGATGTGCGAGCACAGTCTTTGCACCTTATGGAGCAGGGCTGGTAACTACGTATAATTATTTATGAAGCACTGCACCACCAGGTTCAAGGTGTGAGCCAGGCAAGGTATGTGTCAGAGTTTTGCCAGGGCTATGGCCGCCACAAAATTACGGCCGTTATCACTGACTACCTTGCCTGGCTCAAGATGTAGACTGCCCAGCCATGACTCAGTTTCTCGCTGCAAGTAGTGGGCCAGTACCTCCGCGGTGTGTCTATTGTCACCCAAAGACATCATCTTTAAACAAGCCTGCTGACGCTTACCACTAGCTGATCCATAGTGGGACACCTCGTGTGCAACACTGGCAGCTGCGGCTGGAGTGCTCGTGCGACTGCGCTCTGTCAACGAGGTTTTGCTTCTGGAGGAGGAGGCTCGAACGCCTACAGCCAACTGCTGACTATACCGTGAGCTAGGCAGCACTGTCCCACCGCCGCTGTCCCCTGTGGACCCTGCATCCACCACATTAACCCAGTGCGCAGTGATGGATACGTAACGGCCCTTGCCATGCCTACTGGCCCATGCATCTGTTGTGAGGTGCACCTTTCTACTCACGGATCGTTTGAGTGCATGGACAATGCGGTCTTTCACATGCAGGTGGAGGGCAGGCATGGCTTTTCTAGAAAAGAAGTGCCGACTGGGTAGGTCATAGTGTGGTACAGCATAGGCCATGAGCTCTCGGAACGCTGCGCTTTCAACCAAACGGAAGGGCATCATCTCTAATGAGATCAGTTTGGCAATGTAGGCGTTCAAAGCCAGTGAGGTTTTGTAGTCCGTCCACGCTTGCAAGTGCACGGTGTTTAAATGTCTAAGCATGCAACTGGTATTAGTAGTATAGGGGCACCCCCTTTCGTCAAACTCAAATCTGACAGGTCGACACGCCCCCTATCATTTTATCCGTCTCCCTGTCAGATTGATCCAGGTCGTCACGCCCCCTGGCTGAACTTTGCTCAGGGTGGGAAATCTGGTCTGCTGGATTTGTGAATTTCAATGGGAAATCTGGTCTGCTGGATTTGTGAATTTCAATCAAAGTGATTTATTCATGTCTATTTATATTTTATTCAGTGACTTTGATTAGTCTGTGGAGTTTTACTGTATTAAAGGGTAGTTTTAACTCCATCCGTAGATGTAAAGATATTTTCTAGCAGAGAGTGCCCTGACATGAACTGTAAAGGGTTTGTATTAGAAGCACCCAGTAAATGTCTGTATTAGAATCCATCAGTAAATGTATGTAAAGCTCATTTCTAGCAGGTTTGTATAAATGTCCCCCAGTAAATGTGTAAAAGTTTGGAGCTGATATGTCTGTATGTAAAGGTGATTTCTAGCACTCTCTGTTAGAGATGGCTAACTTGTTACCAATGGATGTGTACAAGGCTTGGGTTGTATTGAGAGGAGCATATTTTTCTATTTACTAACTAACATGGTACATAGATATACATCTTTACTGGCACATAGAAATGTAGTACAACAGTGTTGACATGAATTGTCAGAATGAGTGAAGGTCGATGCTACGGTAATTCAATTGCTAGAAATCACATATACTAAATAGCCCTGTATTGTGTCATGACCTGTAAGTACAATGAGAGAAGGTCGCATGCATTCATGAATTCATTTGTCTTTATTTACCTGTAAATGTGTGTAAAGTTGTTTTATCTGTGTGTCTGATACTGAGCTCTTTTAAGTCAACCAGTAAATGTATCCTATGACCACTCTATTGTCTGGGGAAAGTCAAGGCGAGGTCACATTATGAGATGAAATGCATGTAAAGCACTACTGTGGTGGATAGATGTATCAAGCTGCTAAAATGTGTTTATTTTTAGTATTATCCAGGATATAAGTTTTAAACTGCAGCTGCAAAGGCAGTTTAAATTGAAGTATCACCTTATAACACATTTGGAATTATGACGCTCAACTTATAGGGGCAGTGTATCTAAGGCTTGGGTTGTATTGAGAGGAGCATATTTTTCTATTTACTAATTACTAGTCTTTTTTCTAGCCTGTCATTAAATCCCTATACAATCCAAGCCTTGTACACAAAGCTTGGTAATAGGTTACCGATCTGTAACAAAGTATTTTCTATCTAGTGGTTAACATGGTACAAATTAGCCAAATGCAGACAGGTATGAACTACATTCAAATCAATATATAATAGTGCCCATCTCCATATCTTATATGTTATAGCGATAATAGATTAATCCGGGCTAAACAATAATAACCTCCATATATTTGTACCTAAACAGGTCCTTCTCAAAAAATTAGCATATAGTGCTAAATTTCATTATTTTCCATAATGTAATGATTAAAATTAAACTTTCATATATTTTAGATTCATTACACACCAACTGAAATTTGTCAGGTCTTACAAGCCCTCATTGCTACTTTTTCTCTTGTCTAACATCACAATACAACCAAGTGGTTCTTCAAAACTATTTGTAAGTCTTCCGGCACAAAGCACATGTGAACAGTTGATGGTAATATTTTGCCACATGACAAATGTTTCTGACTCTCAGTTGCTAATACTGATAGACATATTGTGAACTGACATATAGGGTCCATGTGAGACACCATATTTTTCAACATTTTAGCTCCTTCACAGAATTATTTTGCATTATATATTTTTTTTATTTTGCTCATGTGAGACACCATATATTTCAACATTTTGCTCCTTCAGAGATTTATTTTACATTATTTTTTTATTTTGCTTAAGGATCGTGTACAGAGGAGTTTTTATGTTTTAATACTGATAGACATATTGTGAACTGACATATAGGGTCCATGTGAGACACCATATTTTTCAACATTTTAGCTCCTTCACAGAATTATTTTGCATTATATTTTTTTATTTTGCTTAAGGATCGATATCTTGGTGCTTGGTAGATTGGCCTTCTGAGCAAACTTTCCCCATAAAGAATTTAAGAAAAGTTTGGAGATCTGTCTTTTAGCGGGGTTGACGGCTATATTTTCAGGTCGTAACCGTACACCCTCTTTTTCAAGAAAATTGTCAATGTACTGTTTTTTCTTGGCATCATCAGTGCACCAGCTAGGATACCCTGACGCCTCCTGCTTATCCCTAAGGTGTAATTTAATGTATCGGGTAAACAGATCGTCGCTGGTGTTTGGAAAATGCCATATTTCATAGATGTGGGCGACCCGGTACCCTTTATCTATAGCCAGCTCGAGCTCTATGGTGCACCAGGTACCTGTCAGGGAGCGTTCTTCATCACTATGTCTGCATTCCTCGGCTTGTGAATTTACAGCGCATGTATAACAAAGGGGGAACATCAATTTTTTGTCGAGTTTTACCGGTAGAACGGGAAAAAATAAATCTCTCGGGGGATAGACCTTGACTCTAGCTAAGCCAAAGTATTTTTTAATGAAACCAAAGTTGTCATAGATGATGTCGGGGTGACCTACAGGGTATGTTTTAGTTTTGTTTACAAAGGGGTACAGGCTGGTGAAGTCGTAGTAATGTAAAGTCTCATCAGCTGCCACCTGGTGATAGAGCTTAATGGCGTTAGTTCGACCCCCATAATGCGCATCGTGGGGGTCTAAGGGAGTGGGGAAATCCATTTGCTGGAGAAATGCCTGGAGGTTAGAATCATTTTTAGACATTTCACGCCACTCGTGTTCCCATATCAGTCTTATTGTGTACCCGCGCAGATGCAGGTAGCGCTTTTTAGCTAAAAAGGCATGATATAATTGACCGTAGGTGGTGTTTGTAACTTTATTTGTATCACTCTCATTATAGCACGATGGGCAACCGTGGAAAAAGCAGCCCTGAAATTCAAAAGCTATGTGCTGTCCGTTAACATAGGCATAACCATCTAGAAAATACTGCCCGAGTTGTTTCTCACCCCCTCTTAAGGCATGCTGAATGTCAATGTTCTCGGTATGAGCTACATACATGAGCCACTGTATAGCGGCGGATGAGTAGCGCTTTTTCGCCTTGTGAAAATTATCACCCGGTAAAATGGCGATCGTTTTTTCTGGTAGAAATTTAAATCGATACATTGACATACATACAGAGGCCAGGGTGATGAGCTGAAATGGGTCAATACAGCTGCTCTCCACAACCATTTCTTTTTGAATGTCGCAGTATTTTTTAACAGTTTTCAGCGTCATTTCCATAATGCGCTCTCTATAGATCTCACAGGCACATCTCAAAATTTCAACATCCTGTTTGCAGTATGATTTTAGTTCACTCTTGAAGTCAAAAACTGTATGTTTCTCACCCTCATGCCAGGACAGGAACTCTACCTTCTCATCCGGGGCCATGTACTCTAACCCATAATATTTCACATCGGGTATGGCACCTACATAGTTTTGGTTTTCTCGTGTGTTAAAAAAGTGTGGAAAATGACCTTTGGCACCTGAAAAGCCCATGGCCTGAGGTAATTTACTGAGCTTCATGGGAATAAAATTTAGCGAGTCTATGAACCTTATAGACAAATCGGGCACCGTCACACACAAGAGTCGGCCACCTTGGACTATCAGCTTTACCTGTAGTTTTTCAAAAATCAACTCCTTAACAATAAAGTAAGAATCGTAGCGCCCCGCATTGTGGGCTATAAATGTATACCCTGAAAATTTCCCGCTGGTAAAGAACAGTAAAAAGTCATGCGTGCAGCTATCACCTTCAAACTCCCAGGACTGCTCACCACTCAGTGTTGTGGCATAAATGTAATTTGGGATGTGGGTACCTGTCTCCTGCATACATTCAAAATCGTAAAAGATATAACAATCTGTCTCGTCCTCTGGTACATAGCGTCGCATGTAACAGAGATGGGCGTCAAATTTATTTACACGAGCACGACATACGGGGCATCGTAAGCCGGAACATTCATGCACGCCCTCGTTATTCCTGAGCACAAAGCGATGGCACTCATCACAAAATATTTTAAGCCTGCAGAACGGTGGATCATCCAGAGCTAATTCTTTGTGACGATCTAAACACTCACTAGAGCGACAATGAACACGACATACGGGGCAACGCGGTGTTTGTTGTACACCTGTACTCTCCACACAATCCACTCTATGACAAGCTTTACAAAAATATTGACATGAATGGGTGTTCTTCTTAGTATACAATGAATTGCAGAGCTCACAAAAGTGCTTAGTGCCGATAAAACCTTTTATATTCTTGATACCGTAGTAGTGGTTATCATGGAACAGTATGAATACGGTTCTACCACTAGTTGCATTGTCGGTCTGAAAGTAGCGCCAATCACCCTGACTGTAGTACAGTACTTTAATGGTGACCCCCAAATAGTTCTCAAATGCTAGAATGTCGCTAAAACTCACTAATCGCTCATCAGGGATGCCCAGCGCCGTGTGTATGTTTTTAGAGCGATTCAGTAAAACCGCATCACCGACATCCGCGTCCTCTATCAGGGCGCACACACTAGCGGCCAAACACAGATTTGTACTGTAATTGTTAAAATCATACAGCCACCGCATCTTTTGTTTAATGATTCGGCTGCTCGCTATAGATTTCAGGCGTCTTTTTACACCGCCTCGGCGGTTTTTAACGGTAGTGATGACTAGTTTTAGGGTATTACTTGCTAAGCATTCAGCATTACTTTGAAGTGTGCGAGCAACAGCATTTAAAAAAGATTCAGAATTAAAATCCTCGCGGCTCTGCTTTGTAGTGAAAATGGGGTCTAAAGCGTCGCCACCTTCAAGCCTTAACTGCACAAAATCACCAGGATCGATATCCCTGATGACTCTATCCAGTAATGACTGAATACTGTCGTGAACAATGTTCACAGCCTCGACAAACGATCGTACACGCTCCAAATTTACAAACCTAAAATGATCGGTATGTATGCGTGCACTGAAATTACGGTTGTCCCTCTGGTGATGATGGAAGTGTTGTAAAAATACTGTATGGTCCGACCCCCTCACATCATCAGCAGAGTCAGACGACGCATCAGAGGCTTGTGAGCTTTGTGCATCGGGACGGACGTCATTTTCAGGGACATCATGGCTATGTGAGACAGGAGCATCTGTGTGTGGTGGTTCCTGGGTTGTCTGTGGTGGTATACCAGGACAGATGCCTCCACCCCGCCGCCTAGCGCATAGTGCGCGTCGAGCACTGACCAGTAGTTTTATAGAGCGTTTTATAACTCTGGACCTATTATAACGGGCTGTTTTAGTTGGTTTATGCAGACCCGAACCGATCATATTTAGTCATAACGGGTTAGCACCATCTGGTATCTCGGTGTCTACTTGCATCCGGCGAAGCGCGTATAGCTCGGACTTACAGGCATCTGTTGTGACTACTTCAGACAGCAATCTTTCAAAAGTATTACAGAAAAACACTATTTTGGGTAGCCAGATTTTGTAACGTAAGTAACGATCTAACTGCTCCTTAAACACTGCGGCTCCGGCGGGGGCCCACCCAATGGCGTCATACATCTGCGATGTAGCGACCGCAGATACAGAAT
This sequence comes from Oophaga sylvatica, assembly GCA_033576555.1. Classification (NCBI taxonomy): domain Eukaryota; kingdom Metazoa; phylum Chordata; class Amphibia; order Anura; family Dendrobatidae; genus Oophaga; species Oophaga sylvatica. The sequence continues at coordinate 152,629,398 of JARQOD010000009.1, forward strand.
TCCCACTGTTAACAGCTAGAGTGGCTGCAGAACCAGCAATGCTAACAGGCACAGAGACCGCAGAATCTGCACTGCTAACAGGTACAGAGACCGCAGAATCCGCACTGCTAACAGGTACAGAGACTGCAGAATCCGCACTGCTAACAGGTACAGAGACCGCAGAATCCGCACTGCTAACAGGTACAGAGACCGCAGAATCCGCACTGCTAACAGGTACAGAGACCGCAGAATCCGCACTGCTAACAGGTACAGAGACCGCAGAATCCGCACTGCTAACAGGTACAGAGACCGCAGAATCCGCACTGCTAACAGGTACAGAGACCGCAGAATCCGCACTGCTAACAGGTACAGAGACCGCAGAATCCACACTGCTAACAGGTACAGAGGCTGCAGAACACGTATTGCTAACAGCTACAGACACATCTGTATAAAGCCTCGGCTTTTTACACACTTTATGCTTAGTCGTTAACACTCTCTTTAACCCCATCACAACATTAACTGGATTAGATACAGCAGCGTGAGATGTGGTGGGTAAATTAATGGTATCCAACAGTTCAATACCCGTGGAATTAGTGGACACAGTTACAGATGGCAGTAAAGGCTGTATAGCATGAGTGGTCCGTATAATGATCGGTTCTACGGTGCGCTTCTTACCATCAGCGAGCTGATCAATCTCACGGTCAAGCGCCTCACGAGTCTGTTGGGTTGTGGGATTCGTGGCGGAAAATGTGACTGGCGATGTTTCTGAAGCACGCATAGTTTTCTGCGTGTCTTTACGTGGCCGCTCCTGCACTTCAGAGTATAGTTCAGTGGCATTCACAGCGCTGCTGGATTGGTGCGCGTCGCTTGAATGGGGCAGCACACCGGGCATCAGATAGAACTGCTGTTGCGGCTGTGGTCCGGCATGGCCCATAGGTATCTGTATCGGGAGCAAGAGTGGCACTGCGTGGTTCTCATTGACACGTAGTGGTTGCAGAGGGCTCGCGGTTGCTTTTCTCACGACTTTAGACTTATCTGTGGATGAGATTGTACGTGTGTCAGTCTGACTCTACAACTATCTTTAAGGAAAGATTCTACATGTAACGGATACGTGCGGAACATTCCGATCCTAAGTGTGACAAGACTAACATACGCTGTATTAAGACTAGTCTGATATATCAAAATATACACTTACCGGTTAACGATGATGCCTGCACTATTGTGGCAGTGGTTTCTGGGGCGCGTGAGGGGTTCTCCACTAGCAGATGTATATTCTCTTTTGTAAATATCGTACTCCTAGGCCTCACTTTACGAACTATAAATAATAATAATCATTAGAAGTTGCATCAACAATTTTCTTCAGACGTTTGGGGAAAACAGCTTTTCATGCACAACGTACCTTTATCTTTCTTGACCGCCGCCAGGCTCCGCTTTTTAAGAGCTTTAGAAAATGCAGCGGATTCCTGGACACTGTTAGTGACAGGGTTCATAGGCATTTCGGGTGAATCCTGCTCCGTTATCATCGCGACATCTGTAAGGAGTTAATATTCACTTACACACTTAAATTCACATAGTTAAGAGTTATATATACTTGTATATATATATATACAGACACACAGAATCACAGCGTACCCTCGATGCACGGCGCTGAAAGGCCATCCCATGGTGCGGCAGCACTAGAATCATTACAGGCGACAGCGGGTAAAATACAGGCCTCGGGGTCCAAATAGTTCAAGCTAGCGAAAACCTCATCAGGCAGATCGCAGCTCATTATACACGGTTCTTAAAGAATAAAGCAAAAATAATATGCAAAACAACTCTATATATATATATATATATATATATATATATATACACACAAACACACACACACACACACACAACCACGCATCCACACAACGTACCCGCGCTGGGCAGAGCCGCCTGACCGCTCACGCTCCACGCATCACTAGCGTTACTACATGCTGGAGCAGGTAAAATACAGCCCTCGGGGTACGAATAGTTCATGGTGGCAAAAACTTCATCAGGCAGATCGCAGCTCATTATACACGGTTCTTAAAGAATAAAGCAAAAATAATATGCAAAACAACTCTATATTTATATATATATATATATATATATATATACACACACACATACACACACAACCACGCAGCCACACAACGTACCCGCGCTGGGCAGCGCCGCCTGACCCCTCACGTTCCATCCATCATTAGCGTTACTAGATACAGCCTCGGGTAAAATTGTGGGGGCAGGATCAGAATGCTTCATGGTAGATGAAATCCCATCAGATACGTACACGTTCATTATACACGGATCTTAAAGAATAAAGCGGTATAAAAAATGATGTGCAAAATGCCTCTTAACTATAACAACCCAATATGTCTATATAATTCAGACATCTAAAAATAAAATTAACTGTATGAATTTTAGCGTCAATCTACAGTAATTAAATATTCAGCTATTAACCAACACAAGCGTAGTATATTATTAAAACACGAGTAAGCTATTCAGGCAAATACTACACAAACTTAATATAATTGAAAACGAAATCCATAAAAAATACTCACTTCAGATCTGGAGTGTGTTCTGCGAGCTGTGAAGTCTTACAGGTGAGCTGTGTGTCGCTTGGGAGCAGGTGCTGTATTTATTACTGCTAACAGAGAGAACACGCCCTCTGTCAATACCATGAAGTGTGAGTCAGAAAGAATCTATTAATGTTTTACAGGACCATCATGCCTGCTAAGCACCTTGAAACAATTTTAAAGAACCAATATTTCACGCCCGAAGCCCCTGCATCATTCAGCGGCATTACAAATCTATACAGATCGGTTAGAACGCGTGGTATAAAACAACACGAGGTGGTCGATTGGCTGAATAAACAAGATGCTTACACCCTTCATAAGCCTGTAAGGACAAGATTCTCCACCAATAAAATCTTTGTCTCGGACGTTGATTCGCAGTGGCAGGCTGATTTGGTTAGCTTAATTGAATATTCTAGGGAAAATGACGCCGTGAAATATCTATTGACCGTGATAGACGTACTATCCAAATACGCCTGGATTGCCGCCTTGCCCAACAAAACCGGTGCGTCTGTAGCTCGGGCATTCGAGTTAATATTTGAAAGCGACCGACGTACGCCGCAGAAACTACAGACGGATCGTGGCAAAGAATTTATGAATTCACACATGAAGCGTGTTTGTAAAATGCATAAAATTCACCATTTCTTCACCAACAATACTGTAAAGGCCGCTATAGTTGAGCGATTTAATCGTACATTAAAAACGCGTATGTGGCGCTATCTGACGAAGCATAATACCTTTAGGTATATCGACATTTTACCAGGTTTGGTGCACAGTTACAATCACACCTTTCACACAACGATACAGACAAGGCCGTGCGATGTGACGAAACAGAACTCGTTACAGATATGGCGAAATATCTATAGCGGTAGCGTGACTAAAAAGCGTATTAAACCAGCTTTTAAAATCGGAGATCATGTCCGGATATCCCGTTTTAAGACCCCATTTACGAAGGGATATGCGCAGACATTTAGCGACGAGATATTTTTAATTAGCGCCATTTCCAATAAATTTCATAAACCGCTCTATAAAATTAGGGACTTAGCGGGCGACGCTATCGAGGGATCATTTTATAAGGAGGAGCTGCAAAAAATACATTTAGATGAAAACCGCGTCTACCGCGTTGAGACGATTTTGAGAAAAAAACGTGTCAGGGGGGCGATTCATTGCTATATTAAATGGAAAGGTTATCCTGATAAATTTAATTCGTGGGTACCAGCGTCGGCGCTGACGGACATATAACCATGGAGTCCGAATCCTTCTTTATCACCCTTCCATCCAACGCTTCTGGCGATATATATCCGGAAAACACAATCGCCGAGTATACCACAAAATTATCTAAACCCGTTCAGCTTTCAGGACAGTACGAAGTTGCTCTAACTGAGATTCAATACCCCCATACATGGTACACGTTTGAGCGGGGTGAAGGGAACTTCTATATAGGCAAGCGGGGGGGTGTGATGGAGGAATATTATGTGAAGCCGAGTTTTTATTCCACAATGCCTGACATTATACGTGCTATTAATGAGAGAATTGATACTTTGAAGATTGCCAGCGACGGATTTAAGCTGCGCTATGACGAAGTTCGGCGGAGTGTTACCCTACCGGATTCCCCCATGATACAGTTTTCCCCGGGTCAGAAATTGGGACATATTTTAGGCCTTCAGCCATACATCGAAGCGTATGATAATAACCAGACTGAGCGGAAGAAGATTTATGCCGATATAAAAGCTGGTTTTTATACATTATTTATTTACACCGACATCATTCAGCATCAGCTTGTGGGCGGCAGCTACGTCCAACTTCTGAGAACGGCGCAAATAAGCGGGAAGAGCGGCGAAATTACCACGCTTCAATACACACGGCCCGATTACGTGCCCTTATGCAAGCACCATTTTGATTCTGTAACAATCTCCATCTTATCGGACCAGGGCACACCCGTTAAATTCAAGTACGGAAAGTGTATTGTGAGACTACATTTCCGGAAGAGACGCGATTAGCACGTTAGAAAATGGTGGCTCAGAGGCCATACGGGGACCCAGCTGTTTATGCCCGCTACTATATTGCACAGTCTGGGCAGGGATTAGAGGGGTTCAGCGGGAGCGAGTACATGTACGGAGCGGGTCTGGCTGGGATATTTAAAGGCTTATTTCGGCGTGCTGTACCGCTTTTCAGAAGAGGCTTAGAATTGGTAAAACCACACGTGAAGACGGCTGTCAAAAACATTGCTAAAGACGCCGTCACATCTGTCTCGTCAGCGCTTATGAATCGTATAAATACACAGCCCGAACAAGGTGGCGCGGGTCTAGTTTATGTCGCTAAAAAAACGCATAAAAGAAAGCGTCGCTCACGTCCCGCTTTACCCCCGATCCTTATGAATAAAAAACCAGCCAAGCGTCGACCCCGTCAGAAACGAGTGAGACGTACTGCTGAGGACATCTTCTGATCAGCATGGCTTTCCTACACGATGCTTCTGTAGAGTGCGCTAAATCTGAACTGGATATTTTTGACATACCGCCGACACAGACGAGTATAGAGAAATCCCTATTTGTAGAAGTTCAGCCGGTTGCCGCTCTGTCGGATAATGCCCCGCTGGAATTTTTCATATCGGGTAGCGGGGATTATTATTACGACCTGAATAACACACTACTGTACGTAAATTGCCGTATCGTCAAGCAGGATAATTCGAATATCGCCGATGACGCCCGTGTAGCGTTCATTAATTACCCTCTAGGTACGCTTTTTAATCAGGTCGATATTACTCTGGGGGATCGAGTTATCTCACAATCTGACAATTTGTACAGCTACAGGGCTTACATAGAGGCTCTTTTAAATTACAGTTCACAGACACTGGCCTCGCAATTTACTGCCGGATTGTTCTATAAAGACACAGCTGGTCACCATAATGACCGAAGCTTGGATGGCCCAAATGCTGGTTTTATCAAAAGAGCCGCTGCAACCCGGCGCTCCAAACCGCTGGACCTTATTGGACCAATTTTTGGTGATATATTTAATCAACCAAAGCTAATATTGAACGGACTCGATCTTAAGGTTAAGCTAACGAGAAATAAGGACGCTTTCTGCCTCATGTCGGCTGAGGCCGATCCGCTGAAAGTGCAAATCATGCAAGCTGCTCTCTTTGTAAAGAGAGTACAAGTGTCCCCGGCGGTCCGAATAGGCCACAGTCAGGCCCTCTTGGCAGCGACAGCCAAGTACGCTATTGACCGGACGTGCATGAAAGTGTACAGTATAGCCGCTGGAACACGGATCACGAACCACGAGAATCTCTTCCTAGGTCAGATACCGAAAACTGTTATATTGGGTTTTGTAGATAATGAAGCATTTAGCGGGTCTTACGCCAGAAATCCCCTGTTCTTCCATCACTACAACGTCAATCACGCAGCCCTCTACCTGGACGGACAACAGATCCCTGCGAGGCCTTATAACCCTAACTTTAATGACTACTTAGCCGTCAGAGAGTATATGGCTCTCGCACATATATCAGGCAAGCAAAAAGCTGATTGTGCCATGGCCGTGGATCGTGAAGAGTTTATGTCCGGCTTCACTCTGTTTGCGTTTGATTTATCACCTGATCAGGAACCGGGTGGTCATTTCTCCCTCATTAAAACAGGTAACCTGCGTGCTGAAGTCCGGTTTGCTCTACCGACGCCCCATACGATAAACATGCTTGTTTTTGCAATCAATCCGGCCATTCTGGAAATTAATAATAGAAGAGAGATCTTGTACGATTTTAATTAGTGATGGATAGCCTGCAACTCACGACCATACTGAAGGGGGATAGCTTTACAGAGCGTGTGTTTGGCGGTGTGTTTCCGTGTGATTTGCTTCCACCACATCGGGTAAATCAACGCCCTGTCGGATTCATCGTAAATACAGACCCCGCACACCAACCTGGCAGACACTGGATATTAATCGTGCTCTGTGACGCCAAGAATGCCATATTTTTTGATAGCTACGGATTATGTGCTGACAACGCTATCTTTCCGAGCGAGTTTGTGACTTTCCTGAACACGAATTGTGAGACTTATTATTATCAAAGCAACCAGATCCAGGACACGTTTAGCGCCGTCTGTGGTCACTACTGCGTGTACTTTTTACATTTTTTAGCTCGGAACATGCCGTTCAGTAAGATATTGGAGAAGTTTTCTGCTGATAAACCGCGTAATGATACAATTGTGAGAAATTTCATTGCTGAGAAGAAATCAACTTTAAAAAACCCTCACTACACGTGTTGGAGCATTCAACAGCGTTGTTCCTGTCTAGAGAGAATCCCATGACCTGTATTGCCATTTGTATCGACATTTTGGTGTCCCAATTAATTCAATGCTTGAAATGTCTTTGAGATGTATTTATTTATTACAGTAAAATCATCATTAGTTCTGACAATAAACGTTTTTAAGATGAATGATCTCTTATGCCTATGTCATTTCCACACAGCTTCACACAGAGTGGTAGTGTGGGAAGCCCCTTCAGAAACCCATTGTTTTAAAATCACATTAGTGCAGGTTATGTTTGCTATGTGCAGGTTATGTTTGCTAGAAACCTTCGGTTTTATGGGCACTGCTAGAAGAATACACATAAATGTGTTGGTTTTAAAAGATCCCACTGACTATACACAATGCAATACTATTTACTGTTTGCCTGAATTACCGTAGCATCGACCTTCACTCATTCTGACAATTCATGTCAACACTGTTGTACTACATTTCTATGTGCCAGTAAAGATGTATATCTATGTACCATGTTAGTTAGTAAATAGAAAAATATGCTCCTCTCAACACAACACAAGCCTTAGATACACAGCTTGGTAATAGCTTACCGATCTGTAACAAAAGTCTGTATTTCACTAAACATTACATTCTTCCCAGTACTGATATAAGTGTAGATACACTGCCAAGCTAAAAATATATATAATGAATAAAACTGTAAGATGAGCGTCATAATTCCATGGAAATTCCTAACTCCATGTCATTACATTCTTCCCAGTACTGATATAAGTGTAGATACACGGCCAAGCTAAAAATATATATACTGAATACAGTTCATGTCAGGGCACTCTCTGCTAGAAAATAGCTTTACATCTACGGATGGAGTTAAAACTACCCTTTAATACAGTAAAACTCCACAGACTAATCAAAGTCACTGAATAAAATATAAATAGACATGAATAAATCACTTTGATTGAAATTCACAAATCCAGCAGACCAGATTTCCCACCCTGAGCAAAGTTCAGCCAGGGGGCGTGACGACCTGGATCAATCTGACAGGGAGACGGATAAAATGATAGGGGGCGTGTCGACCTGTCAGATTTGAGTTTGACGAAAGGGGGTGCCCCTATACTACTGGTATTCAATTTTCAGAGATTTTTCCCTCGGCTAAAGGTCCTTCCGCACTTCTTACAGATAACCTTTGCCTCATCAATAGGATTTTGGTAAAAAAAGTGCCACACTGCACTCTTCCTACTATGGGATAAATTTTTAGGGCTTGCATGCTGTGCTAATTTGACTGTCTGGCCAAGCTGTCCTGCAACTCTTTTTCTTTTTTTTAACACGTTTTTGGACTGTTACGGGCCTGCCAGATAACCGCAGCTGCGATGTCGATGCCTGCCGCAGATCCCCCTCTTCTGAGCTATTGCCAGCGGCACACTCTTCCCCAAAGGATGCCAATCCGGATCAACAACTTGGTCATCCATCACCTCCTCTTCAATTTCATCTGCACCTTCCTCTGTGTTACCATGTAAGGTGGCATCGTATGCGGGAAGGGGCACCTGAGTTTCATCAGGGTCAGATTCTGGCTCAGTAGACTGTGAGGGAAATGCAGTGCTCTGGTGAATGTACCAGCAGAATCATATAGCAGTGGCGGTGCATCAGTGCACTCCATGTCATATTCATCTTGGACTGGGGAATTTCGGATTTGACTTGATAACCCAGGCATGGTATGTGAAAAGAGCTCCATGGAGTAATCTGAAGTGTGGCTTGTCACATCCTTCACTTTTGGTGGGGGTGAAGGACACAAGGAAAGGTGTTGATCCTGACCAGGAGCCTGCACTGATGACTCAGTGATTGCATTTTTTTTGAAACTTCAGAAGAGGAGGCGATAGAGCTGGAGGCTGTTTCGGCAATGTAAGCTAAAACCTTTTCCTGATGCTCCGGCTTTAAAAGCGGTTTACCTACTCCCAGAAAAGGGAGCCTTCCAGGCCTTCTGGAGCCAGACGATGACGCAGGCTCAACACCTGCTGCCCTAGGTGCTATTGGGCTTTTGGCACTACCAGCAGATGCACCACCACCATCATTCCCAGCTGGCCCCTCCCGCCCACGTCCGAGGCCTTTTCCACCATACTTCCTCATGTTTGGGAAAATGTACCAAAAATACCAGCAGATATATGGTACTGCATGAGGAGCGTACAGCTGCATATGGTGTAGGGGAAAATTTAAATCTCCGTATATATTTCCAAAGTCACACACAGACGCTCACTCAGTATGTATTTGACCGTAATACAAAGAGCAGATATACGGTACTGTATCAGAAGCAGACAGCTGTATACGGTGTAGGGGAAAAATGCAATCTCCATATATATTTCCAGAGTCACACACAGACGCTCACTCAGTATGGATTTGACCTTAATACAAAGAGCAGATGTATGGTACTGTATCAGAAGCGGACAGCTGTATACGGTGTAGCGGAAAATTGCAATCTCCGTATATATTTCCGGTGTCACACACAGACGATCACTAAGTATGGATTTGACCGTAATACAAAGAGCAGATGTACGGTACTGTATGAGGAGCGTACAGCTGTATACGGTGTAGGGGAAAAATGCAATCTCCGTATATATTTCCAGAGTCACAGACAGACGCTCACTCAGTATGGATTTGACCGTAATACAAAGAGCAGATGTACGGTACTGTATCAGAAGCGGACAGCATTATACGGTGTAGGGGAAAATTGCAATCTCCGTATATATTTCCGAAGTCACACACAGACGCTCACTCAGTATGGATTTGACAGTAATAAAAAGAGCAGATGTACGGTACTGTATCAGAAGCGGACAGCTGTATACGGGGCAGGGAAAAATTGCAATCTCTGTATATATTTCCGGAGTCACACATAGACGCTCACTCAGTATGGATTTGACATTAATACAAAGAGCAGATGTACGGTACTGTATCAAAAGCGGACAGCTGTATACGGTGTAGGGGAAAAATGCAATCTCCGTATATATTTCCGGAGTCACACACAGACACTCACTCAGTATGGATTTGACCGTAATACAAAGAGCAGATATACTGTACTGTCTCAGATGCGTACAGCTGTAAAAGGTGTAGGGGAAAATTGCAATCTCCGTATATATTTCCGGAGTCACACACAGACGATCACTCAGTATGGATTTGACCGTAATACAAAGAGCAGATATACTGTACTGTCTCAGATGCGTACAGCTGTAAAAGGTGTAGGGGAAAATTGCAATCTCCGTATATATTTCCGGACTCACACACAGATAGTCAGCATGTATTTGTCCGTGATACCAGCCTGCACACGGTAGTGTGTGAAGAGCGTACAGTTCTATACGGTGTGGGAAAAAATGAACGGTCGGTAAGTGTGCAGAAAAAAAAGAATAAAAGTATTAGTGCTGTGTAAAAAGCAGTCTGCACAGCAGTTTACACACAGCAATACAGCTATCAGGCAGCCTAATAACCAGCGCTGCTGCACACAAGAAAATCATCCCCTGTCACTTGCACACTAACTGTACAGCACAATTGCTATCAGCACAAGCACAGAAGAACTTCTGTTTCCAGCCCTAACTCTCTCCCTACTAGAGTTGAGCGATACTTTCCGATATCCTAAAGTATCGGAATCGGAATGGTATCGCCGATATCACTAAAATATCGGCGATACCCGATACCGATACCGGAAGTCCCATGTAAGTCTATGGGAACAAAATATCGCAACTAAAAAAAACCCATTCTTTCCTTGTAAACACTAAATATACACACATAGAATACATTATATATATATATATACATGTCATTGTGACATATATATATATACATATATGTATAGTTTATACACTTCTACATAGTAAAATATCCTCTGATTCAATTGCCGGGTAAAGCCGGCTTCAGTGAAAAGACAGAAGCACCCGACATGAAATGACACTTGGTGTACATAGGGTTAACCATGTCTTTTCATGTCGTTTGCTATCTGATTTGCACAAACAATTAAATCAGTCTATGTGTGCAAAATTTCACACCTGTAGGGGTTAATTAAAGGTGTAAATTCGTTGTAAAAAAAACGGACTTTTTTGCTACGAATTTACACCTTTAATTAACCCTACAGGTGTGAAATTTTGCACACATAGTCTGATTTAATTGTTTGTGCAAATTAGATAGCAAAGGACATGAAAAGACATGGTTAACCCTATGTACACCAAGTGTCATTTCATGTCGGGTCATAGGTCATAGGTGTTCGGTCTGGATGCCGAACTTTACTGTTCGGGTTCGCCCATCTCTACTTGCAAAATCACCAATCTATAGCACTAGCTTCTCCAAGAGCAGTTCTCCTAATCACAGCTCTGACTATCCTGAGCTATGTGCTTGTTCAAGTGCCATTATCTCTATATGTACCGTAAATACAGTGATAGCAGTGTACATTATAAAACAAATCACTAATAGCTGAATGTGTTACAGCAGAACTTTATAGTTCTACTAATACTATAACTCAGCCTATCCTATCAGAAACAAAGAAGTAAAGAGCAACATAGCTCTGACCTGCTCCAGAGACAAATTGAGAATATTTCTTTAATTGTAACCACAACAATACCAGCACATTAAAAAGTTGTTGTTGTCCAATGTCCATATAGTACTATATTATGCTAAACAGTGGCCAGAGACCGCCATACCATGCCACAATAGTCCCATAGTTTGTTTTCATAGGACAGTGCGATTCTGTGCCTGCACACAGCCATATACTTTGCATAAAGTACCATATTCTACCTGCAAAGAACCAAATTGTGTGTTTGCAGTCCTACAATGAGCCTATATTGCACCCAATAAACTACACATTAGACCCAAATTAGAGTAATACTTGCCCATGTACATAGATGCCAGAGAGAACCACGTTTGTAAGTTACTGTGTATAACAACGCACATTATTCCATATTGTGCCCTGTTTGATTGATCCGATTCCTAACTGAAGGTGGTTTTCCAATCCTTAAAGAAAACTTCAAACTTGCTCCAAATAGTAAAACATAATCTAATATATTCATGTTTTACCCTTACCCCTCCTGTGCTGCTGGCCACAGGACCAACCGTGTGTTGCTTTCCATTGCGCTTGACAGCAGTGATTGCCTGCCTGAGTGACATGGCATTCAATCGACCTCAAAGCATGGTTAACAACTCCTGAAGGTTCTCAGCTCCCAAAACTTTCATGAATGGGCTAATCTCTAAATCCCACCCTTGCCCACTCAAATTGTATAAAATATAGACATGCGGACCCTCGATTTTACCTGATCCGTAGACCATATTGTTTTATATCCATTCAGGAGTTAGGAACACTCTGGCACAACAAGATACTTCTCTTTTATATCCTAAATATGCATGCATGCTAATATTCTGTTACTTTTGATGATGCCAAACCCTATATAGATTTGTATAATCATTGGGTCACATGGCAAAACAAAAATAGGGACAAAGTCAAGTTTGACACCAAATCAGACAAATTCACATTTAGGAGAATCAAAGAACAATCAGACTAATGATCTGTTGAGACTGGGTACACCTTTAGAATACATATAGCCAGTGGCACAACATAAATCTTTTACACGTCAATGCAAAGTCAATAACATGGCCCTCTATAATTGAAAATAAAAATAGTTTGCGCACATAAAAACTACAAGACACAAAAGGATCTGTAGAAAAATAGGAATATGCATGTGTCAAATGGAAAACAATACATAAATTCAGACGCACTCTGTAGAACAGTTTGAGATGCAGATGTAATAATACAGTAATAAATAAATATTGCACTAAGACCCGTGAGAAAAAGGTGATGAGAAAAGCCTGTAGTCTATTATGTAGTAAACCCCAAACCAAAGGACTAAATAGTCATAATACGCATAAGGTATTTATTCATATGGGTATTAATATGGACAAACCCTGAAAAAGTAAAAGAGGTCCTCTTTTAACGATGGAGCAGAAAAAACGCTGCAGAAATCCTAAAAAACCTTTTATGCAGAAAGGTCAGAAGAAATTGACACTGTCCCGGCCGGTGACAGCTCAGATGAATGAGTATTAGTGGTGCACTGTGGAGAAAATAGTCCTGTTTGCACAGGTTTTACCTGACAACCCCGATGGGTCACTTGCAATAGAAAGTCCAATTTCAGCCTCCTCTGGCCTGCTGACAACCCCGATGGGTCACTTGCAGTAGAAAGTCCGACTTCAGCCTCCTATGGCCCGCAGACGAAACTTACATCCGTTGATGAAAGCCGGTGATCTCTGGCCTCCGTGGCCAGATCAGGAACGCCGGCTGATGATGTTGAATCCTCACTAGGAAGAAGGATGTGGGCAGGACCTGTTGGTAAACTAGCCTGCCTCAAGCACAGTAGTACACAAAATCGCAATATCTAACTGTCCCTCAGAGTGAGCAGAGTAGCGTTCTGTCCCTAACTGAGTTCACAGCACAGTGACGCTAAAATGGCTGCGGCGCCTTTTATAGTGCATTCTGACATCATTTCAGCAGCCAATCACAGCCATGCCATTAGTTAAGATGACCGCAGCATTACAGGATGTGCCCACACTTCATAAGATTCATCATTGGCTGACTAACATCACATTGCCTCTCAAAGAATTATGGGAACTTCCGATTCCGGTATACGATATTGAAAAAGTATCGGAATTAAGTATCGGAATTCCGATAACGCGAATATCGGCCGATACCCGATACTTGCGGTATCGGAATGCTCAACACTACTCCCTACTGTTAATATCGGCAGAAGTAAAATGGAGGTCGGCGCTCAGGGCTTTTATAGACACTATGACACCCCCAGAGCAAGCCAATCACTGCAATTCCCTTCTCTAAGATGGTGGTGGACGCTGCTCATGTCATCTCATTGCCATAAGTGTACGTCCTTGCTCATTGGCTGAAAAAAGGCGCCTGCTGGGGTCGACGACCGCATGGCCGACTGCACGCTATGGTCGTGTTTCGGCCAACGAAACCCGACTTTGGCGAAAGTCGGCGACTTTTGAATCTGACCGATCTGTTTCGCTCAGCTCTAGTCCCCACCATTCCACTGAAACTGGTCTGATCAAAATTACTAATTACTTATTTGCAGCCAAAGCTAACAGACAATTCTCTATACTTCTCCTTTTTGACCTGTCCTCTGCCTTCGACACAGTTGACCACTGTGTCCTAATACAGGTCCTCTCTTCCTTTGGCATCAAAGACCTTGCCTTATCCTGGATCTCTTCATATCTTAACAACTGCACATTTAGTGTCTCCTACTCCCTCACTACCTCTTCATCCTGCTCTTTCTCCGTTGGAGTCCCTAAAGGCTCTTTCCTAGGACCCCTACTCTTCTCTATCTATACCCTTGGCCTGGGACAACTTATAAAGGCCTATGGCTTTCAGTACCATCTGTACTCTCACACTCCGATCTACCTCTCTTGCCCAGACGTCACCTCTCTGACGTCCAGAATCCCAGAGTGTCTATCAGCCATATCTTTCATCTTTTCCTGTCACTTTCTCAAACTTAATGTGGACAGCACTGAACTCATTATCTTTCCTCCATCTCACGTTTGTTCCATACCTGATCTATCTATTATCATAATAAATGACATCATACTTTCCACTGTACCGGAAATCCGCTGCCTCAGAGTAACCCTTGATTCTGCCCTGTCATTCAAACCGCACATCCAAGCTCTTGCCACCTCCGGTCACATCCAGCTCAAAAATATTTCCAGAATACGTCCTTTCCTCAACCCTCACTCTACTAAAATGCTTGTGCATGCCCTCATTATCTCCTGCTTCAACTACTGCAACATCTTCCTCTGTGGCCTACCTTTTAACACTCTCACACCTCTCCAGTCTATCCTTAATTCTGCTGCCCGACTAATTCATCTCTCTCCTCACTACTCTCTGCTTCCCCCTTTTCAAAACAACTCATTGGCTACCGATTCCCCAGCGTATCCAATTCAAACTACTAACACTGACCTACAAAGCCGTCCATAACCTGTCCTCCATACATCTCCAAACTAATCTCCCGATATCTTCCCTCACATAATCTCCGGTCCTCCCAAGACCTCCTTCTCTTCCCTACACTTATTCGTTCTTCATCCAATTGCCTCCAAGACTTTTTCCGAATATCCCCCAGCCTCTGGAATTCTGTGCCCCAACACATCTGATTGGCCACCACATTCGTATCTTTCAGACAGAACCTGAAAACCCATCTCTTCAAGAAAGCTTACAACCTTCAATGACCCCGCTTCCACCTCAACACCATTGGAGCTACTGCAACCCCCCAACCTGCTGTCTCCTTCCCCATCATCCTGTAGAATGTAATCCCTCAAGGTCCTCTTCCCTCTGTCATTGTTAGTTTGTCTACTGTAAGTGATATTTTTATTTTGTATGCAACCCCTCAAGTACACGACCATGGAATCAATAGTGCTATATAAATAAATAATAATAATCTATATAAAGTGGTATATGGCACAGGCCTCATTCGGATTTTAGTAATCGTTCTTTTATGCAAAAAATTGACCAATTTTCATCAGTGTCCTGGATCACAATTACATCAATGTCTGATCAGAGTTTCAGTTTTTAAAATCAGAATCTCAACAGTATTTCTCGTATGCAACAAAATAAAACGATGTATCTCAAGCTTCTCCTACCAAATTAAAACAAAAAACAGACATCACACTGATGTAACTAGGATGGCACCAGAGTGCTGTCTGAGTTTTTCATAGAGTCATAGACTTAAATTGGTGCGTTTGATCTTCGACTAGATTAAAAACGTTTTTATTTTTTTCAAGTGGACCAGTTGTTTTGCAAACAACCACATATAATGGGCACATGTTCTATTCATGAAAAATATGGAACTTGTACATGAAAATAGACATCTGAATGAGCGCTAAGCGAAATTCATGTGGAAAAAAACTTTAACCGTAGCTAGATGCAGAGATGAATACATGATGAAAGATCACTTTGCAGCTTTTGTGAACAACACTGGGCCATTCTATCTTCAAGGCATTTTCATAGGTAGCAGTCAAAAAGACGGATTTTGGTAAGAACTTACCTGTAAAATCCTTTTCAGCGAAGGAAGGAAGAGAGACACAGTCATTACTAGTGGGTAGGCAGAGCCCAGATAGGATTGACACCTCAAATTAAAAAGAGTGTTGACCGGCCCCTCCAGCTCGGGCTCCTCCTACTCAGCTCTTCAGTCGTACCCAAGCTTAAGGAAGAACAATATCACCAGCGAAGCAACATAACCCCTTCTGAAGGACTTCAGAGAAAAAACATAAGAGTACAGGTTATGCATGCATTCGGCAAAAAAAATCACACAGTTACAGGTACTACTCACTGAACCTGACTACTGCGATAAGCTGGCAATGCTGGAACAGAGCCGTAGCGCGTCGACCTCAGTCCAGATAATCGCTATCAGAGAAGGGTCACGCTGCATCTGTAAATACAACAACACACTTCTGCCATGGGAGGGAGCTGTGTCTCTCTTCCTTCCTTCGCTGAAAAGGATTTTACAGGTAAGTTCTTACCAAAATCCGTCTTTCAGCTGCAGATGGAAGGAAGAGAGCCACAGTCATTACTAGTGGGACGTCCCAAAGCAGTCCAAAAAATTAGGGTGGGAAAAAACCAAAATAGGCAGAAACCCAACAACCTAGATAAATGCGCCACAGGCGCCAAATACAAGTTAACTAAAAACTTTAAATTACCGCTGCCTGCAGGACCCTACGTCCTAAGGCCGCATCAGCGGAAGCACTGACGTCCACCTTATAAAACTTTGTAAATGTGTGGACGAAACGCCAGGTCGCCACTCGGCAGAGCTGAGCTGCCGAAGCCCTTGATGAAAGGCCCACGATGAAGTCACAGCCCTCGTGGAGCGAGCTCGAATTTTAATCGGGCAAGGTTCGCCATTAAGACGGTAAGCCTCCAAAATGGCCGACCGAATCCAACGAGCTATAGAGTCCTTGAAAACTCGTTGATCATGCCTACGACCTGCTGTAATCACAAACAGGGAATCTGACTTTCGAAAACCTTGAGTAATAGACAAAATGGAACTTCAAGACCCGCACTAAATCCAATTTGTGCAAGTTCCGTTCCTTTGCATTCCCTGGGCCCGGGCAAAGCGAGGGCAACACAATATCCTGGTTAACATGAAATTGAGACACCACCTTAGGTAGAAAATCGCCCCGTGTGCGAAGCACTACTCGATCCGGGTAAAACTCCAGGAAAGGTGGCGAGCAGGAAAAAGCTGCCAACTCAGAAACCCTTCTTAAAGAGGTTACCGCCACTAAGAAGGTAACCTTCCAAGAAATTAAAGAAAGGCTAGCAGAACCCATAGGCTCAAAAGGTATATGCTGAAGAGCCTCCAAGACAAGGTTGAGCCGCCAAGGAGACACAGGCGCCTTCCGCAGTGGAAACTGACGGGTTACTCAGCGAAAAAAGGAACGTACGTCCCTACGCGAGGCGATAGCCTTCCGAAATAGCAAAGACAGGGCAGAAACCTGACCTTTCAGAGTGCTAACTGCCAAACCTTTTGTCCAGCCCGTACTGTAGCAAAGCCAACAAATTGGGAATGGAAAAAAATCCTCGGATTCCTTGGAGAACCCGAAACCACGAAAAGACCAAGTCTTGTGATAAATCTTAGTAGCAGCCGAACCTCTGGCAGCTCGCAGAGTGGCAATGACTTCGGCTGAAAAACCTCTACGGGTCAAGGTTTCGGTCTCAAGAGCCACGCCGTCAAACGCAGAGACTTCAAGTCCGGATGACGAACGGGCCCCTGGGTTAACAGGTCCGGGCGAGGAGGAAGTGGGAATGGCGGTGCCGCCAAAAATGACACCAGTGTCGAGAACCACGTCCTCCTTGGCCAATCCGGGGCTATCAACATAGCCGGAATTCTCTTCCAGTCTGATCCGACGCAGCACCAGAGGAAGTAAAGATATCGGCGGAAACACATAGACTAGCTCGAAATGGTCCCACGGAGCCACCAGAGCAACCACCGCCACAGCCTTCGGGTCCTTGTACCTGGACATGAAGGTCGGTAGTTTGGCATTTGAACCTGGATGCCATCAAATCCACTTGGGGAGTTCTCCAACGGAAGCACAGCAGCGTAAAAATTTTCGGATGAAGACTCCATTCTCCAGGATCCATCTTCTCGCGACTGAGGAAGTCCGCCGTGGTATTCTGGACTCCTGGAATGTGATCGCAGAGATGGCTGGAACCTTGGTCTCGGCCCATAGCAGGATCCGAGACACCTCCATCATGAGGCTGGAGCTCCTTGTCCCGCCTTGGTGGTTGATATACGCAACGCCGTCACGTTGTCTGTCTGCACTCGGTCTGGTAGACCGCTTAAAGGGACCGTCCAGTGTTGTAGGCAAAGGAAAAATTGCCCTCAACTCCAGGATGTTGATCGGTAGAACAGACTCTTCCGATGACCATACTCCCTGGATCCAAAGATCGTTCCAGACACCCCCCCAGCCCGTCAGGCTGGCATCGGTGGTTATAACCGACCACCTCGGAGGGAGGAAAGATTTCCCCAGGAATAACGCTCCTGGACGTAACCACCATCCTAGGGATTCTCGCACCCTGTGAGAGATGATGACGCTGCAATTCAGAGAAGCTTGCGATCGATCCCAACGACTCAGAATGAGCCTTTGGAGGGCCCTGGAATGAAATTGGGCAAACGGAAGTGCCTCCATGGACGTCAAACCCAGAAGGCGCATACACTTCCGAAAGGACATTGCTGCCGTAAACCTCATAATCTGTACATGTCGAAAGAGACATGCCCGCTTGTCTGGAGGAAGGGACACCACCGTCCGTACAGTGTCGAAATGCATTCCCAAAAACAGGATTGACTTCCAGAGACGACTTCTCCCAATTGACCAGCCACCCGAAATCCTCCAGGAGCTGAAGGGATAGATTGCGAGCCGTCCCCGCCTCCTCCTTTGAGGACGCCACAATCAGAAGGTCGTCCAGGTAGGGAAATCGTAACCCCCTGTCTTCGAAGAATTGCCATGAGGGGCGCTAGAATTTTTGTAAAAACTCTGGGCTCCGAGGCCAAGCCGAATGGCAGAGCCACAAACTGGCAATGAACCTGACCTATGGCAAAACGAAGGAAGCGCCGGTGAGCCCTTCCGACGGGAACATGCAAATAAACGTCGCGAATGTCGATTGACCAAAAAGACGTTCTGCGACAGGGCTGCCACAACGGAGCGAAGCGACTCCATGCGGAATTTTCGGGATGTAAACATGCCGATTCAATCTTTGAAATCCAAAATAGGGCGAAATTTGTCCTCCTTTTTGGGGACCACAAAGAGGTTGGAATAAGAATCCTCTTCCCCGGTCCTCTGCTCTGCGGAACCGGTATCACCACACCCTTCTGCAGAAGGGAATCGACCTCTCGTAGTAGAGCGGCAAATAGCTCGGCTCTGACGGAATGCGAGATTGGCAAAACCTGTCCGGGGGTCGAGAAAGAAACTCTATGAAGTAGCCTGCCAACACAACCTGTGTTACCCAGGCGTCCGACACACGGGAAACCCAAGTCGGTTTGAATTGGAGTAAACGACCCTCCACTCGAGAGCGCTCGAGTGAGACCCAGACGTCAGACCGCTTTAGCGGGTTTTTTGCCAGCTTCTGTCTTAATGGAAGTTCTGTTTCCAGGGTATGCGGAATTTCTGAGAAATTCCCCCCTTTTTTTTTTAAAAAAAGAGAGGAACGACCCAAACCCCCAGAGGGTTGACCGGATCATCCCCTGGACCGAAAGGACCGCCGACAACTACCGGCACTAGTCCTGCCAGACGCAGAAGTCACAGCTCTGCGCTGCGGTAAAGCTGTTTATTTTGCCTCAGAAATCAGCTCTGTGAGGTCAGATTCAAATAGCTGACCACTTTGTAATCTAAAGATAGCAAACCCTGCTTGGAAACCGCGTTCCACTGTCTAAGCCACAGTGCTCTTCTGACTGTGACTGCCGAGGATTGCGCCCTGGATAGCAGTGACGCAGAATCCTTCAACTTGAAAAGCCCATCTATCTCGATAGAGGGGATCCATCTTGTCACGCCGTCCGTAGACGGTCCAAACGGCTCAGGGAAACTTTACAAGTACACATAGATCCTTAATACTGAATCCATGACCCGCGGCCTCGCAGATGGATATTGTTGCCATCTCCATTTTTCTGTCCCGCAGGTCCTGCAGACTCGCCTTCCTTTACCAGGATAAAGGGACATTCACTTCAGGAGATCCAATTAACAATCAACTCCGTAGAAAACGGATACAGATTGTAAAGCCGTCGCGACCTATGCGACTCCTGAAACATCCGGGCCGACTTACCAGGACGCCTAGTTACCTCTCTCTGGTAACTGTAACGCCCTCATGGCTCCAATAGTACGGTCCATGAGAGAGGCAGAGTGTCCCTGCCGATCCTCCTTGTCCGAAACGGACATCTTCGCTACGCGAGAAGGAAGTCACCGATTTGTGTCGCTTCCTTGAGAGGATCTAGCTGACACTCCATAACCTAGAAGGTCAGACAGGCCATCATAGAAACTAGCGAGGGCCTCCATTTTGACACCACTGGAACCTCCGACCGCTGCGCATGACGCTGTCGGGGTCTGCGTGTCAGATAGTCCGCATCTGACATGTCCTTGCACAGTATATGGCAGGTTAAACCTGTCAGTAACTAGAACAGTGTGTTTCTTAAAGAAAAAACAATCGCTGAAGGGTTAAAGCTCTTAAAGAGCGAGCTACCCCAGCATTAATAGTTAACCGCCTAAGAAGGGGTTAAAGTAGCAGACTCCCCACAACCTTGATAATGAAAAAGTTGTGCGAGCCCCAAGTGCCTCTTATAAGGCAGCAGCTGCAGGACAGCTATTTATACCACACTAACAGAAAAACGTTCCACAAGATCGCTAAAAATTGCGCTGTTTTGTATATCGCAATGACCGCCAAAGTTGTTAAGGAGATCGCTAACCGCTTATGCGATGTTAATGAGATCGCCCAGATTGGCAGCTACTAGCGACATTAAAAAATCATCACACAAACGATCGCATTAGTATGCGTCGTTATCAGGATCGTTAGTGGGAATGTATAGTGGCAATATTAAAATCGCAGACTCCCCACAAACTCTTTATTATTATTGAAAAGAGTGTGCGAGCCCCTTATGCAATAACAGCCGCAGGACAGCGCAGTCTGTCACTCATTAGTGCCCCAGAAGGCGCCCGCACTGTGGGAGTGAAGGGGTTAAGCTTCTGCCTGCGGGCTAGAAGCGACTCACCCAGCTGGTAACAGTGTAACATCTTGTCGGGAGGGGAGGAGGGAGAAGAGCCAGAAGAAGCTTTCAGCCTGCTTCTTTAATGGCCGCCGCGCTGTGCCTCCGTGTGCTCCATGAGGGAAGCCGGAAATGGAGACAACAGTAAAGCGCGCGCTCAGAGCGGCGCGAAAATTCAAATAAAAAGGCGCGCACTCCTCTCCTATGTCCTGCAGGCATCCACCTGCGGACAAAAAACACAGTCACCGACATGTAATGTACAGCGGCTGCTGCAGCAGTCGCTTAAACACTCACACACAAATTAATAAAAACGTGAGGTAAAAATGTGAGGTACTCACCAGCCGAAGCGCCACAGGGACCCCCAGGGGTTTCTGGCGCTATGCCCATGCTTCCCCCCAGGGCGGGGGACGCAGTGACCCCTGCAGCGCGGTTTGCGCCCCCGCCAGGGAAGCCATCCTCATCCCCCCGGGCCGGCAGGGTTCTGCAGGGACCACCATTAGGGTAATACAGATCCGCCAAGGGAGAGGTGGGAGTCCAGCAGCGCTGAGACTCCTGAGACCTCTAGACCACATTTGGTGATCCAAGTTTCTTGTCCGATAAAAAATAATAAAATCTTCTGAGGAGCTGCTTCCAGCAGCGACTATCCTCTGAGACCTCAAATTGTAAACTGAAGAGCTGAGTAGGAGGAGCCCGAGCTGGAGGGGCCGGTCAACACTCTTTTTAATCTGAGGTGTCAATCCTATCTGGGCTCCGCCTACCCACTAGTAATGACTGTGGCTCTCTTCCTTCATCTGCAGCTGAAAATCCCTTTTCCCAATGTAAGTCTGGTGTCTTCTCAAATATGCAGCATAGATCAAGATGAATAAAACTGTTTTTTGACTAGTAGTTTTTAGCGATGATTTTATATACAGTACCAGTCAAAAGCTGGAACATACCAGTTGCAATAGATTTCCTTGTTCTCATTGGAATGTTCATATTGTAAATTTAGACTGAAACTTGAAAGCCATGAAAGAACACATATGAAAAAAAGGAGTAAAGAAGCCTGTGAAACAAACCAGATTATGTTAAACCTTAGATACCTCAACCCCACTCCCCTCCTTTTACTCTGGTACCTTTCACTCAGCTTCATCAAGTAGTCATCTCTACTAGCTTTCCACTAATCTTGAAGGAGTTCGCAGAGGTGGGTAGCACTTGTTGGCTACTTTGTCTTCACTCTGCAGTCTAAGGCCTCTTTCACACATCCGTTGTGCGCCCTCCGGCGCCCTCCGGCATTTTTTTGTCCAACCGCATCCGGCGAAATGTAATGCTGGATGCGTTTTTTTTTAGCATTGACTTTCATTAGCGCCGGATGGTGCCGCATGTCAGTGCGTTGTATCCGTTTTTGTCCGGATCCGGCGGAAATGTACATTCCGGCGGCCGGACACAACGCAGCATGTAACGTTTTTATTTTTTGCCGGAGCCGCCGGATGTGCCTGAAGCGGCGCATCAGGCGGCCGGAAACAATAGAATTCAATGGAACCGGATCAGACTTTTGTGCAATCCGGCAAAAGTCTGATCCGGATTCTGGAAACTACTACTACTACTACTACTACTACTACATTTTCCAGGTGTCTCCGGGCATCAGAAACCCTCTTTTTATGGGTTCAAAAGTTCAGGTCGGATCCAGCAAAAAACCGGATCCGTTGCATCAGTTTTTTTGTTTCAGCGCCGGATCCGTCCCTTCAGGCATAGGACGGATCATGCCTGATACAAAAAGACGGATGTGTGAAAGAGGCCTAACTCATCCCAAACCATCTCATCTGGGTTGAGGTTGGATGATGCCATGTCATCTGAAGCAGCATGGTATGCCTGTCCTTTTTAGTCACATAGGTCTTAGATAGCCTGGAGCTATAGTTTCAGACATTGTCCTTCTGCAACACAAATGATGGGCCCACTAAGTGCAAACCAGATGAGATGGCTTGTCATTGCAGAATGATGTGCCAGCCATGCTGAGTAAATGTGCTTTCAATTTGAAATATATCACCAACAGTGTCACCAGAAAAAAATATCAACACTTTCACACCTACCTCCCCCTCCATGTTTCACCATGTGCACCAAATATGTAGACAAAGACATGGCTGTTACTTCCATAAATCTCAAATTGTGACTCTTCAGATCAAAATACAGATTTCCACTGATCTAATGTCATTCTGTTGATTGGCACAAACAAGTCTCTGCTTCTTGCTTGTGGTCCTCAGTAGTGGCTTCTTTGCAGCAATTTGACCATAAAACACTGCCTCTCACAGCATCCTTTGGACTGTTAATTTTGAGATGTTTCACTTATTTGGTGTTTGTGCATCATTTATGAGGGCTGTTGTCTGAGGTGCCATTAATTTGCAGCTTCTGAGGCTGGTAACTCTGATGATCTTATTTTTTGCAGCAGAGATAATTCTTGATTTTCCTTTCCTCGGATGATCTCCATGAGACCAGTTTCTTCATAGCAACTGATGGTTTTCATGACTGTGCTTGAAGATATCTTCAAGGTTCTAGCAAATTTCCATATTGACTAAATCTTATGTCTTAATGTAACAATGGACAGCAATTTCTCTTAAAAGCAACCAATTGTGAGCATAAAAGTAGATGGGCTATTAAGAACCAAGACCCCTTTTGCAGCAAAGTATCTTCCCACTATCACTTAATAACTATTAAATGATTAACGTTAATTAATTGAAATAAAACCGATATGTATAAGGAAATGAACCAACCCCAAAATACGTAAGAAGATATAGTATTTTTATTGTAATAAAAATAAGAATATGTTGTTAAAGATAATCCTATATATGATAATATTATACGATGAACCAGACTAAGGTCATATATGCACTGATAAACCTTTTCCTTTTCAGGGGGGCACAGTTTACAGATTTCAAGGACACATATGGAGGATGCTGGAATATATACTTGTGTTGCTGTAAATGAGGCAGGAGAAGACTCCCTGCATTATAATATTCGGATACTTTGTAAGTATAATAATGATAAATAATAATAATTTGTATTTCTAGCGCCAACATATTCCTCAGCACTTTACATTTCAGAAGGAGGGACTTGTACAGACAATAAAGACATAACCGATGTAAGATAGCGCTCACCGTGTGTGTTGGGGGACACTCACTTGACAACAGGATTTAGGCACACAGGAACAATATCTCACATAAACAGTCTATTCGGTTTATTTAGGTTTCATAAACCGCACCACGAATAGTCCATAACATTACATCAACGGAACACAATAGGCACCAACAGTTTGTTCCAATAGCAGATACTTCTCTGCCGTATCTACAACCCCTTTGTCTGAGGCTACCTTCCTGGAGCTCCGCTCCACACGCTGACACCTTGTCAGTAATGGCTTCTAGGGAAGCTGCCTTACTGGGATCAACAGTCCACAAGATGCCATGAGATAAGAGCACTCATGACAGTTCCAGACCCTAAGGCTAAGTGCACACGATCAGGAATAATTGCGTTTTTTTCGCAGTTTTTCCGCGGTTTTCCGCGGTAAAAACGCGATAAAAACGCAAGCATTAAGCATCCTATACATGTTAATTGATTCCGCATGTCTTGGCCACATGTTGCCTTTTTTTCCGCGAAAAAAAACGCTTCGCGGAAAAAATAGCAACATGTTCATTAATTTTGCGGAATGTAAGCGGTTCATGTGCGGTGGTACCCAGGGTCTGGAGGAGAGGAGACTCTCCTCCAGGCCCTGGGTACCATATCCCTGGTAAAACAATAATTAAAATAAAAAATAATGATATTCTCACCTTCCGGCGGCCCCCGCAGCCTTCCCGCGGCCCCCGCAGCCTTCCCGCCTTCAGCGATGCTCCCGGCAACTTCCGGTCCCAGGAGTGCTTTGCGAGAATCACCCAGATGGCATAGCGGTCTCGCGAGATGTACGTCATCGGTGTGATTTGTCGCAAAGCACTCCTGGGACCGGAGTTGCCGGGAGCGTCGCTGAGAGGCGGGAAAGCTGCGGGGGCCGCCGGAAGGTGAGAATATCATTATTTATTATTTTTTTTATTATTTTTACATTAGATCTTTTTACTATTGATGCGGCATAGGCGGCATCAATAGTAAAAAGTTGGTCACACGTGTCAAACACTATGTGTGACTCGTGTGACCAACCTGTCAATCAGTTTTCCAAGCGATGCTACAGATCGCTAGGAAAACGCTAGCATTCTGCAAGCTAATTACGCTTGCAAAACGCTATTATTCTGGCGGGAATCAGCATACAAAAAACGTGCGTATTTCCTGCGGGAGAAGTGCGGGATTGCCGCGGAAATTTCCGCGGCAATTCCGCAACGTGTGAACTTAGCCTGAGAAGGATGGTAGCTTCCCCAACGCAGTACCGTCAATGGCTCTGCAGGTCCATGGTCTCACCCTGTGCTCTTCAGGAATCCAGTCCACTCGCAGGACCTTCCAACACACAGACCTGTCCTCTCATGACTTTGCCACACAGACCATGTGACCAAACCACAGTCACATTATGTAGCTGTAACAACCCCCATAGGTGGGAGGTGTGTGTGGTTAGCCAGTCCCGCCCAGCTCTCTGGCTAACCCTGCAAGCCCAGCCTCTTATAAACAAAACAAGGCTCGTAGAACTACAGATCCCAGAACAACATTTCAGGCTTACAGCGCAGAGGACCTCCTCCTCTGCGACACATACCGAGCATTTACAACAATGCTGGTCACTGTCTCACACAGAATAAACACCTAATAATGCTTGATGCTTGAAAAAGACCTATGGAGGTCGAAACGTCGCATCTGGCAAAATAAAGACATGAATTGATCTTCACCTGGATTGGTATGCTGTTCTTCATTTATTATTTGATTTATTGTTGTCCCCCTGGATCCGGAGGACTAGAACGTGCATCCATAGACTGTTGTGCTGTCGGCCAAGTTTGATTATTCTTTAAACACCTAATAAACAGATTCCAAGAGTATTAAGTACCCTGCTCATAAACTTATAAAATTGCAGTCCCAAAATTCCTGCGCTTAATTTTTCACTATTCTCATCAGTATATTCACATAAGATGAGCATGTTTTATTAAAAACATGAAACATTGACCTATAATACTTTGCAGGGTATTTGTTACCAAAATGCTCTATTTATTTTTTGAATCATACAAATCATTTTAGAATTATATAAAATATGTGATTATTATATTTTTAGTCCACAAATCAAAACAATTCAGAAAAAAAGGTAATATAGCAGAAACAACCAACACATCACTTCAAAAATAACATTTTCTTAAGGCTATGTGCACACGTTCGGGAATTGCTGCGGAAATTTCCGCGGCAATTCCGCACCTCCCTGCCTCAGGAAATACACATTTTTATAGGTATGCGTATTCCCGCCAGAAACTAGCGTTTTGCAAGCATAATTTGCTTGCAGAATGCTAGCGTTTTCCAAGCGATCTATAGCATCGCTTGGAAAACTGATTGACAGGTTGCTCACACGAGTCAAACATAGTATTTGACAAGTGTGACCAACTTTTTACTATTGATGCCGCCTATGTCGCATCAATAGTAAAAAGATCTAATGTTAAAAATAATAAAAAAAAATAAATCGTGATATTCTCACCTTCCGGCGGCCCCCGCAGCCTTCCCGCCTCTCAGCAACGCTCCCGGTCAATCCCGTTCCCAGGGATGCTTAGCAACAATGACCCCAGATGACGTAGCATCACGCGAGACCACTACGTCATCTGGGGTCATTGTCGCTAAGCATCCCTGGGAACGAGATTGGCTGGGAGCGTTGCTGAGAGGCGGGAAAGCTGCGGGGGCCACCGTAAGGTGAGAATATCTCTATTTTTTATTTTAATTATTGTTTTAATGTGGACATGGTACCCAGGGCCTGGAGGAGAGTCTCTTCTCCTCCAGAACCTGGGTACCATCCGCACATGAACCGCTTACTTTGCGCATGGTGGGCATAGCCACTTTCGGAAAGTAAGCGGTTCAGTGCATTCCTATGGCGGCGGAATCGCCACGATTCCGGAAAAAGAATGAGCATGCTGCGTTTTTTTCACGGAAAAAAACACAGCATGTGCACAAAAATTGCGGAATGCATTCTACTAATTGGATGCTTAATGCATGCGTTTTTTCAGCATTTTTGCAGCGGAAAACCGACGCAAAAATGCTAAAAAAAAAACACAAAAAATTCTCAACGTGTGCATATAGCCTAAAGTTTATTCTTAAGTTGTCTATTCTGCAGTCTCCTTATTTCCTGGTTTCTGATGTGACAGTTGGGGGGGTGGACACTCCTCCTTGAATGACATTTCTCATCAGTAGCAGAACTGTAGCATTAGGCCGGAGTCACACTACCATAGAATATGGACGAGTGCTATGCAAGAAAACATCGCATAGCACTCGGCCCGGTGTTAATCTATGGGACTTCTCACATGACATTTTTTCTCAGGCGATTGTATGTGTATATCATTTGAGACTCTCCAATGCAAGACTATGGGTGCAAGAAAAACTCAGACACCACATGGACCATTCATCTAGCTAGCAACAAATACACACATATTTTCCTCATTTCAGCCCATTGAGCCATTAAATTCAATGTGGAAAATCATTGAGAAATGTAAAGCCATACGGATGTCATACGGATACATAGGTGAGAGAAAATCACATCATCGCATTTCAAACGCATTACACACGGATGACCATATGGAGAACACTTGTTCGATTCTCGGCAGGGAGACTCGGACTGATTTTCCATACGTTTAGTGTGACTCCGGCCTTAGCAGAACGTGTGCTTAGCTCTTTAGTTGTACTATAACACATTCAGCTATCATCGTTTTATTCTGGAGTGTACAGTGCTATAACCATATTTATATATATAGAGAGATTACAAGGAATTTGAACAGGCATACGGCTCTGTACAGTGAGAGCCATGATTAGGGAACTTGCTCTGGAAGCTGCCAATGGTTCGAGATTGAGAGGAAGGGTAGGGAGGTGAGCAGCTAACTACTGTATAGATATCAATGGAATGAACAGTAATGGCTGGAATCTCAAGAGTTAACTCCACAGCCCAGCCTGTAATATTGATAACATGCATTTTTGGCCAGATGCTTGTGACCAATTTCCTTTAAAATCAGCTGTGCACTATGTAAGAAAAAAACTTTCACAGCATTAGAATAGAAATAGATAGGAAAAACATGTTGATTGCAAACTTGATTATTTTACTGTCTACCTAAACAACTTAATAAAATAAGAATAATAATTTAAATCCATTAATATCATAAAATGTGTATTTTGAAAGGATTTAACTAAAACATTTATTTTATTACAATGATGTTATTCTCTTTATAATTATGTAACCCACTTTCAGTTTATTTGTGCATATACACTACACTATACACTACAAGAGAGGGTCATGAGTTTTTAAATTTGAAATTTTGCCGACTCTCTTCAAACTCCCTTTCTCCCCAAAATAAAAGAAAATATTGTGTATTACTTTTGACAAACGTTGTCAAACTTTAAGGGCAAAGGGTGACATAATCAATATATTAAAAATAATGCTTTTTTATGAAATATTCAGCATCCTTCAATATGTGATTTATAAAAGACCCCATACATTTTGCAACTAAAATTAGTTGAAAACATCTGAAATTTTGTTAAAGGGGGTATTTGAGACTTTATAAAAAAAATGTACCTAAGCACCAACAGGCAGGTAATTACAATTTGTCATGATCCAGTCCTGTTTTGAGTCCTTTCTGCCCTTTTCCCGGGCTTATTATGTCAAGGGTTAACTTTGCCTGGCCTCATTTTGGATTCAGGTTTGATATTTCTTTCTGTTGAGTCCTGCAGGCCAAGTCAGTTATATTTTCTGCCTGCGGCATGAGTATCTGACTGGTAGTACCCTGATTTGTCCTTCAGCTGTTTCTGAATTTGCCCATGTCTGTTTTGTTCCCCACTTCACGTCCTGACTCAGTGTTTCCCTTTCATGCTTAGGACTCTTTGGTATTTGACTCGGCTTGAACCCTGACCTGCTGTTTGTCTCTTGTCTTTGGCATATCTGCTCCTGACCGGTACTGACCCATTTGGCTTGCATCTGACTCTGTGTTTTGCTTATTCCTTTGGTACTGCGCTATAGTCTAGGATTTGACCCGGCTTGTTTAACTATTCTGCTGCCAACTGGTGGCAGCCTCGCTGCTGCACTGCAGGTCTGCTCTTGCTGTGTGCAGTCCTCCCTCCACTCTATTGCCATCTAGTGGAGCTTGCATCTACCTGCATAGCACCAGCGTTGCATTAAAACTGACCAGACTTTTTTTTTCTCTCCTCTTTCTCTATGGATACACTTTGTACTCTCGTGGATCAGATGTCTGATTTGACTCAAATGATGCAGGATTTGTCTGTTGAACATAGAGCCCTGGCCACTTCTCATAATCAGCTTCAAAAGGAGCTCTCTGAGACTGTTAGGTCTGTTTGGGGCTCTATTTCTCAACCTGCCTGTAGCTACTCGGACCCCATAGATGTCTTGTTCCAAGCTCCTGAATCAATGGTTAGATACTTTTTCCGGAGAGAAGGAAAAGTTCCATATATTTAGGGAGAGTTGTAAGTTGCTTTTCTCCCTGAGACCCCGATCCTTTGGGGATGAGAGTCAACGGGTGGGGATAGTTATTTTGTTACTCCATAAGGGTCCCCAGACTTGGGTTTTTTCGTTACCTGCTACTGCCCCTGAACGTATGTCTGTGGATAGGTTCTTTGAGTTCGTAGGACTGATATTTGATGAACCAGACCTGGTCAGGGTGGCAGAGGACACTATCATGGGTTTCTTCCCAGGTAAACTCACCGCCGAATGGTATTGCTCTAAGTTCAGGCGGTGGGCCACCGAAGTCACCTGGAACGACTCTGCACTTAGTTGTCAGTTCAGGAGAGGACTGTGGATCATCTTAAGGACGCTCTGGCTCTCCATCCACCTCCCAGCTCCTTGGAGGAGGCTATGACTCAGGCCATCCGTATGGGTCGGAGGTTGTGGGAGAGAGGCGTAATGCAACAAGAGACTCCTTTACGTCTGGTTAATTCCGATGTGGCACCCTATGCTGAACCTATGGAGGTAGGGGCCACCAACCTGAAGGAGAAAGAGAGGAAGCGACGACGACAGGGGAGATTGTATTTTTGCTGTGGAGATCCTGGACATTGGAAAAAGGACTGACCTCTTGCCTACCGACTGACAAGCTGCCGTGTCTGGGTTATCATTGAGGAAGTCACCCAGACTCTCAGGTACCTTTTTCTTCATCAAATCCATAGAAATACAGTCATGAAGCCCATTAAAGAGGTGAAAAAACAGTCTTTATTAATTAGTTTAAACAGATGAACAATGGACAAGGATAAAATAGGGCTGAATAAGATGGTAAAACCGGTGATACACCACATCTAGAAAAGCCCACAGAGCAGGCATGGGAAATACAAATAGATCTATGAATGTATAACATATGGAAGTAATATATAGGTAACCATCCCGGCTTATGTGATAGCAAAATAGATAATACCCAAGGGATGCAAGTATGAACTAACCCATGACTCACCTGCTCACCCTGACGTGCGTTTCGGTCTCAATACCTTTCTCAGGGGGTGTGTGGTATGCCATAGAATAGTGGCTATAAATAGACCCCAACCGGAAATTGGAAGGAGCAGTGACGTGCCGCGTTGTCATGACAATCCCCACGCTCGTCAGCCCTCACGCGACACAGCATCCGTAAGCCGGAAACACGTGGGGCCCCACGTGATGCAGAATCAGATGCAGCATCCGGACAGAAGCCGGCGAGAGAGGGGAAAGTCCCAGCCTATGCGCGCTGAACTAAACAGAGCCGAGCGGCCATATAGTCTCCTGGTGAAATAGAGGGCACGGGCAGACCATGCATATATATATATATATATATATATATATATGTAAATAATTATACAAATATCATATGTTTACTAGCATTAAAATGCATAGACCCCAAATTAGAGACTATAGAAAACCAAATATATCTATCCATAGAAAATGTACATATTGTGTCCAAATAACAAGATATTAATGTACTGAGCAATAGAATGCAAGTAGTATAATAAATATCACATGCGTGCATACATCCTGAAAAATCATTAATCACAAGATACAAACATACAGGGATTACATAACAATATAAATGTGATATTGCCATAATACAATCATATCAGTGGGAGACACAGTATACATAATTATTACATGGGAATACATATATAAAATTAATGATGGTAGTATTACATTAAATCACATATAAAAATGGCAGCATCCCACTTATTCAAAGAGTGTCAAAACACCTATAAAATTAATGCACCAAAGGTCATGAGAATTGTAGGACAATATACAATATATTCCTATTAATATAAAACATTACAGCCATTATACAGGAAAATATCCAAAAATAGTAGATAAAATATATTATACAAGATGATAATAAAAGGTTTTTAAATAGTCTTATAAAAGGGAAACTAAATATACAAACAACATCTCATGACCTTAGTGTGTAATAGTAATGAATATAAATCACAACATCACACACACAAAAAAAAAAAATTATACTGATCCAGAATATAAGAACGCATGCAATAGACTGCTATATATTCCGTATCCATTGCTTGTAAGGAGGTATAAGGTCCACATGAAATATATTCTATCCAAGATATTCAGACTCATGCCCACAACCGGATTGCGTAAATTAACCAAGCTATACAGAAAGAATAAAAAGGTTAAAACCAAATAAAAACACTAGATGCGGAAATACACCGATGTGCAGTGATCAACTGACTAAAGAAATGGTACAAAGCTGAGATTTTCGTTTAAATTGAGGGGTTGGATCGTATCAAGGGTCCAGATCCGACGCGTTTCCATCTGACCCAGGCGTTTAGATAGATTGCCACCTCAAATATTGATGTTTAACACATCAATCCTATGCACTCTTAAAAGGTGAAAGGTCTTGAAATGGCGTGGTATAGTTTTTAGGGAGGAAGTATCTGTGTGAGTCGCTGCTGCTTGAATCCCAAGTACATGTTCTCTTATGTGGACCTTAAGTTGTCATGTTGTAAGTCCGACAGAAATAATTCTACAAGGACAGGTGGCATAATATATAACATATCTCGTTGTACAAGAAATCAGTTTTTTAATCTAATATTCTTTAGTACCACTAGAATTAGAAAATGTATCACACCTGTCTACATTGGGACAAGCAATACAGCGACCACACGGAACACAACCACCCCTACTTGGAATTTGATCCAAAAATGTTGTTTTCTGCCCCATACAGTCACTATGGGTTAGATAGTCACATAGCGCATCTAAATGTAATCAATGGCCTATTGGTTCAACCTGTAAAATAGGCCATGACTTCTCCAGTGCAGACCGCACCCTGTTGGACTGCGGGTGGTAGGTAGTCATAAACCTTAATTGTCCATCACTGTTGGGTTTATCACGGAACTTGGACTTATATAGCAGATCATTTCATGATGAATATTTAGCCCTGTGATAAGCTTTTTTAACTATGTGTCTGCTATATCCCCTTTCATGAAAATGTGTCTTTAATTCCTCCGAACCCCTCTCAAAAATCAGTATTCCTAGAACAGATATGGCATAAATGGAGGAATTGCCCAACAGGTATTGATGTGGTCATATGCCTGGGATGACATGAAGAGGCATGCAGTAGTGTGTTTGGTGCCATCGCCTTTCTGAAAATGTCCATTTGGACATTACCAGTGGTTTCCCTGCTAATAGCATCATCCAGGAAGTCAATTTTTGAATCATCCCATGTGAAGGTAAGATGGATGTTGCGGTTGTTGTTGTTCAAAGACAAAATGAGATGTTGAACAACGGCGGCTGTGCCCTGCCAGACAAAAAAGATGTCATTGATATACCGTGTCCAAAAGGAGACACGGTCTATCTATATCTGATGGTCTGACAAGAATAAATCCCTCTCCCACAGCCCCAGGAAGAGATTTGCATAGGATGGCGCAAAGGCTGCACCCATGGCAGTCCCCTGGAGCTGTAG
Organism: Oophaga sylvatica; assembly: GCA_033576555.1. Classification (NCBI taxonomy): domain Eukaryota; kingdom Metazoa; phylum Chordata; class Amphibia; order Anura; family Dendrobatidae; genus Oophaga; species Oophaga sylvatica. Next base: position 152,662,511 of record JARQOD010000009.1, read on the forward strand.
GTAGTAGGATCCCTTAAACACAAAAAAATTGTGTGTGAGGGTGAACTCCAAAAGTTCCATCAGAATTTCCCTAAGAGGAGGGGATAATGAAGATGTCTCTAAAAAATATCTTACGGCAACAATACCGTCATTATGTCTAATAGTATATAAACATTCAACATCCGCTGAAACTAATAGAGTCTCACCCTCGAAACACAGTCCGTCGACCTTACGTAGCAGCTTTCCTGTATCTTTAAGGAAAGATGGAAGCACGGATACCAGGGGCTGGAGGTGATAGTCAATCCACCTATTGATATATTCCAAGAAGTTTCCCCTCTCCGAAATAATTGGACGTCCAGGTGGCACCTCAGCATTTTTGTGGATCTTAGGAAGGAGATACAAGGTCGCTATCGTTGGCTCACTGACGAGGAGTGCTGAAACAAGCTCATGGGTGATAATGTCGCGCTGTAAGGCCCGTTTCAAAATTGTATCCAACTGGCTAGAATAGGCTGCCACAGGATTATATGTTAGTTTTCAATAACATGCATTGTTATTTAATTGGCGATACGCCTCTTTCTCATACATTTTTTTGGGCCACAGCATGACATTACCACCGTAATCTGCAGGCTTAAGTTTCACATCAGGAAGATTTTGAAGGTGTTTTAGCCTTGCACGTTCCTCCCTAGTCAAGTTGTCAAAATGATTAACACTTGGAACATTTAAAAGATCTTAGGTAACCACCTGGACGAACAATTCAATATTAGAGCATGATGCTAGGGGAGGAAACTTAGTGGAACGTGGACGAATAGAAGGAGGAATCTTACCTTCTTCATGGATGTGCTCAACTGCCAGCTCCTCCAGTATCCGCAGTGCATTCTGTTCCTCTTCTGTAGGGAAAAGTACATTATTTTCTTTGTTAAAGAAATAGCATTTAAACAACAACAACGACCTTGCAAAGATATGCAAGTATTTTACAGCAGTAAAGGTGTCATACCCTGGAGTAGGGGAGAATGAAAGACCTCTACCCAGAAGAGAAAGATCGGAGGCAGATAGAATATATTGACTCAAATTAATCACCTTGTTATCTTTTCTCCTGGGTTCTTGTATATGGGTATTACTTCTCCTATAGGGATGGTACGAATGATCTTGTAACTTGCTGCTTTCAGTCAAAGACTGTGAAGTTCCAGAAATAGCAGAAGTATCGGAATGCTCACTAAGGGATGATAGGGATAAACTGGATGGTGCCCGATGTGAATGTAGATTATTCCTCATTTTCCATAAATATACTCTATTGGTTTGATAGTCCTTGAGGTCTCTACTGCATTTGGACATTTGAGATGCCTGTATCTTTTTAGCAAGGACATCCAAGGATTTTTCCAATTCTATATCAAATTGCTGGATTTTTTCAGCAGGACACTCGGTTCTTAATTACACTTGCGTAGCGTCAATCAATTTATCCAATTCATTAATATTAGTAGTATTCAAATTAATCAGAAGTTGCATTAGGGAAAAGAAACACACACTGCAGGCCTCTTCCCATTTACTGATGAATTGCTCATCATCAGTGGGGAAGGCAGGTATCACGTGGACCCTCAGGCCCCTGGGAATCATCTTACTTGTAACATATTTTTCCATAAACATCCTGTTCCACCATAATTTGGAACGTTTGATCAAAGAAGACTTAATGGAAAGCAGCTACTCATCCCACTTAGGATCACCTGGCTGCTGCACATCAGCCTCATCGGCACCAAAGACCCGATCCATCTGATTAAGCCATGTCTTTTCTTTGGCTCTATAGTCCATCTTGTCAATGCGAAAGCCTGTGCATAACACAACAAAAAAGATTTGACAAGCATAATGTAGTGGAGTGAGATAAGAAAATATCCACACTTGACCATGTGATGGAATACACCCACAAAATATGGACAACAATTGAGGACCAACTGCAAAAAATTATATATCAAAACCATAGAAATACAGTCATGAAGCCGATTAAAGAGGTGAAAAAACAGTCTTTATTAATTTGTTTAACCCCTTTATCCCATCATATGTATTATTCCGTCCATGTGACCCTGGACCTAATTCCCAAGGACGGAATAGTACGTCACATGCGATCAGCTGCGCTCATGGGGGGAGCGCAGCTGATCGCGGCCGGGTGTCAGCTGATTATCACAGCTGACACCCGGCACTTTGTGCCAGGAGTGGTCACGGACCGCTCCCGACACATTAACCCATGGCACACTGCGATCAAAGATGATCGCAGTGTTCCAGCGGTATAGGAAGCATCGCGCAGGGAGGGGGCTCCCTGTGTGCTTCCCTGAGACCCTCAGAACAGCAAGATGCATCGCGCTATTCCAAGGGACCCTCCTCCCTGCAGGACCCCGGATCCAAGATGGCCACGGGGTCCTTCTGGGTCCTGCAGGGAGGCGGCTTCCTCAGTTCCTGATGAGAGCAGGCGCTGAGAAAGCCTGCAGCAGTGCCAGTGAGATCGCTGGTCTGACAGTGTGCCATGCACACTGTCAGACCAGCGATCTGATGTTATACAGTGATGTCCCACCCTGGGACAAAGTAAAAAAGTAAAAAAAAATAAAAATAACGTGTAAAAAAAATTCATAAATAATGAAAAAATAAAAATATTCCCCAATATATTACTTTCTTCATGTAAATAAAAAAAAAATAAAAGTACACATATTTAGTATCGCCGCATCCGTAACGACCCGCCTTGTAAACCTGTCCCACTAGTTAACCCCTTTAGTGAACCCCTTAACCCCTCTCTGACATTAGACGTCCTATCCCGTCCATAAAACCCGTGCCATTCTGCCCATGGACGGGATAGTACGTCATAGGCGATCAGCTGCGCTCCTGAGGGGAGCGCAGCTAATCGCCGCCGGGTGTCAGCTGATTATCACAGCTGACACCCATGACTGTGTGTCAGGAGCGGTCACGGACCGCTCCCGGCACATTAACCCCTAGCACACCGCGATCAAACATGATTGCGGTGTACTGGGGGCACAGGGGAGGATCGCGCAGGGTGGGGGCTCCCTGCGCGCCCCCCTGAGACCCTCAGACCAGCGCGATGTGATCGCGCTGTTCTGAGGGCTTCCTCCCTCCAGGAACCAGATCCAAGATGGCGCCGGGGTCCTGGAGGGAGGCGGCTTCCTCAGTGCCTGCTGAGAGCAGGCACTGAGAAGCCTGCAGCTATGCCTGAGCGATCGCTGGTGTGACAGAGTGCTGTGCACACTGTCACACCAGCGATTTGATAAAATACAGTGATGTCCCACCCTGGGACAAAGTAAAAAAGTTAAAAAAAATAAAAATAAACATGTTATAAAAAAAAATCCAAAATAAATTAAAAAAAAAAAAAATATTCCCCAATAAATTCATTTCTTCCTGTAAATAAAAAAAACAAAACAATAAAAGTACACATATTTGGTATCGCCGCGTCCGTAACGACCCCCCCTATAAAACTGTCCCACTAGTTAACCCCTTTAGTGAACCCCTTAAAAAAAAAAAAAAAACGAAGCAAAAAATCAATGCTTTATCATCATACCGCCGAACAAAAAGTGGAATAACGCGCAATCAAAAAGACCGATATAAATAAACATGGTACCGCTGAAAACGGCATCTTGTCCCGCAAAAAACGAGCCACCATACAGCATCATCAGCGAAAAAATAAAAAAGTTATAGCTCGCAGAATAAAGCGATGCAAAAAAAATTATTTTTTATATAAAATTGTTTTTATTCTATAAAAGCGCCAAAACAATAAAAAATTATATAAATGAGGTATCGCCATAATCGTACTGACCCGAAGAATAAAACTGCTTTATCAATTTTACCACATGCGGAACAATAAAAACGCCTCCCCCAAAAGAAATTCATGAATTGCTGATTTTTGTTCATTCTAACCTCCCAAAAATCGAAATAAAAAGCGATCAAAAAATGTCACCTGCTCAAAAATGGTACAAATAAAAACGTCAACTCGTACCGCAAAAAATAAGACCTCACATGACTCTGTGGGCCAAAATATGCAAAAATTATAGCTCTCAAAATGTGGCGATGCAAAAAACTATTTTTGCAATAAAAAGCGTCTTTTAGCGTGACAGCTGCCAATCATAAAAACCCGCTATAAATAGTAAATCAAACCCCCCTTTATCACCCCCTTAGTTAGGGAAAAATAATAAAATTAAAAAAATGTATTTATTTCCATTTTCCCATTAGGGTTAGGGTTAGGGTTGCGGCTAAAGTTAGGGTTTGGGTTGGCGCTAAAGTTAGGATTAGGGTTAGGGTTGGGATTAGGGGTGTGTTAGGGTTAGGTTTGTGGTTAGGGTTGGGACTAGGGTTAGGGGTGTGTTGGGGTTAGGGTTGGAGCTAGAATTTACGGGGTTTCCGCTGTTTAGGCACATCAGGGGCTCTCCAAATGTGACATGGCGTCTGATCTCAATTCCAGCCAATTCTGCGTTGAAAAAGTCAAACGGTGCTCCTTCACTTCTGAGCTCTGCCATGCGTCCAAACAGTAGTTTATCCCCACATATGGGGTATCAGCGTACTCTGGACCCCAAGAGTTATTGTGCAATTTGTCCTATTTCTTCTGTTACCCTTGGGAAAATAAAAAACTGGGGGCGAAAATATCATTTTTGTACAAAAAAAATTATTTTTTTGTTTTTACGGCTGTACATTATAAACTTCTGTGAAGCACTTGGGGCTTCATAGCGCTCACCACACACCTAGATAAGTTCCTTGTGGGGTCTATTTTCCAAAATGGGGTCACTTGTTGGGGATTTCCACTGTTTAGGCGCATCAGGGGCTCTCCAAATGCGACATGACGCCCCCAGACCATTCCATCAAAGTCTGCAATCCAAAACGTCACTACTTCCCTTCCGAGCCCCGACGTGTGCCCATACAGTAGTTTTCGCCCACATATTGGGTATCAGTGTACTCAGGACAAATTGGACAACAACTTTTGCATTCCAATTTCTTCTGTTACCCTTGTGAAAATAAAATATTGGGGGCGAAAAAATCATTTTTGTAAAAAAAAAAAAAAAAAAGATTTTTTATTTTACGGCTGTACGTTATAAACTTTAGTGAAACACCTGGGGTTCAAAGTTCTCACCACACATCTAGATAAGTTCCTTGAGGGGTCTAGTTTCCAAAATGGTGTCATTTATGGGGGTTTCCACTGTTTAGGCAGATCAGGAGCTCTCCAAACACGACATGGCGTCCAGACAATTCTTCGTTGAAAATGTCAGACGGCGCTCCTTCCCTTCCAAACTCTGCCATGCACCCAAACAGTGGTTTACCCCCACATATGGGGTATCAGCGCACTCAGGACAAATTGCACAATAACTTTTGGAGTCTTGTTACCCTTGGAAAAATAAAAATTGGGGTGAAAAGATCATTTTTGTGGAAAAAATATGATTTTTAAATTTTACGGCTCTACGTTATAAACTTGTGTGAAGCACTTGGGGGTTCAAATTGCTCATAAAAAATCTAGATAAGTTCCTTAGGGGGTCTAGTTTCCCAAATGGGGTCATTTGTGGGGGGTTTCCACTGTTTAGGCACATCAGGGGCTCTCCAAATGCAACATGGCATCCAAACTCAATTCCAGCCAATTTTGGTTGGAAAAAGTCAAATGGTGCTCCTTCCATTCCGAGCTCTGCCGTGCGCCCAAACAGTGGTTCCCCCCCACATATGGGGTATCAGCGTACTCAGGACAAATTGTACAACAACTTATGTGGTCCAATTTCTCCTGTTACCCTTGGGAAAATAAAAAATTAGTGACTAAGAGATAATTTTTGTGGGAAAAAAATAGGATTTTTTATTTTCATGCCGGGCATTATAAACTTGTGTGAAGCACTTGGGGATTCAAAGTGCTCACCAAAGATCTAGATAAGTTCCTTAGGGGGTCTAGTTTCCAAAATGGGGTCACTTGTGGGGGGTTTCCACTGTTTAGGCTCATCTGGGTCACTGCAAACGGAACATGACCCCCATTAACGTCTGCATTCCAAAACGTTACTACTTCCTTTCCAAGCCCTGCCGTGCACCCAAACGGTTTCCCCCCCACATATGGGTATCAGCGTACTCAGGACAAATTGGACAACAACTTTTGGGGTCCAATTTCCTTGGGAAAATTCAAAAATTTGGGACTAAAAAATCATTTTTGTGCAAAATTGATTTTTTTTTTTTTCACACCCAGGCTTTATAAACTTTTGTGAAACACTTGAGGGTTCAAAGTGCTCACAACAGATCTAGATAAGTACCTTACAGGGTCTAGTTTCCAAAATGGTGTCACTTGTGGGGGGTTTCCACTGTTTAGGCGCATCAGGGGCTCTCCAAACGCGACATGGCATCCAATCTAAATTCCAGCCAATTTTAGTTTGAAAAAGTCAAACGTCGCTCCTTCCCTTACGAGCTCTGCCGTGTGCCCAAACAGTGGTTTTCCCCCACATATGGGGTATTGGCATACTCAGGAGAAATTGCATAACAACCTTATCTGTCCATTTTCTCCTTTTACCCTTGTGAAAATAAAAAAAAAGTTTGTAAAAATCATTTTTGTGGCTAAAAAGTAAAATATTCATTTTTTCCTTCCACGTTGCTTTAGTTACTGTGAAGCACCTGAAGGGTTAATAAACTTCTTGAATGTGGTTTTGAGTACCTTGAGGGGTGCAGTTTTTAGAATGGTGTCACTTTTGGGTATTTTCTGCCATATAGACCCCTCAAAGTGACTTCAAATGTGAGGTGGTCCCTAAAAAAAATGGCTTTGTAAATTTTGTTGTAAAAATGAGAAATCGCTGGTCAACTTTTAACCCTTATAACTTCCTAACAAAAAAAAATTTTGGTTCCAAAATTGTGCTGATGTAAAGTAGACATGTGGGAAATGTTATTTCTTAACTATTTTGTGTGATATATTTCTCTGTTTTAAGGGAATAAAAATTCAAAGTTTGAAAATTGCAAAATTTTAAAAATTTTCGCCATATTTGCGTTTTTTTCAAAAATAAACGCAAGTTATATCGAAGAAATTTTACCACTAACATGAAGTACAATATGTCACGAGAAAACAATATCAGAATCGCGAAGATCCGTTGAAGCGTTCCAGAGTTATAACCTCATAAAGAGACAGTGGTCAGAATTGTAAAAATTGGCCCGGTCATTAACGTGCAAACCACCCTTGGGGGTGAAGGGGTTAAAAAAAAAAAAACAAGGCTAAAAAACAAAGATTTATCATCATACCGCCGAACAAAAAGTGGAATAACACGCGATCAAAAAGACTGATATAAATAAACACGGTATCGCTGAAAACGTCATCTTGTCCCGCAAAAAAGCCGCCATAAAGCATCATCAGCGAAAAAATAAAAAAGTTATAGCTCGCAGAATAAAGCGATGCAAAAATAATTATTTTTTATATATACTCGTTTTTATTGTATAAAAGCGCCAAAACATAAAAAAATGATATAAATGAGGTATAGCTGTAACACAGGTCTGCAAAAAAATTTTTTTCAAGAGCTGTTTTGGTTATTCCACGTAATCTTTGTTTTTGAGTGCGCTGAATCCGAAAATGACCTCCGTTTTGTCATAGGACATCACGTTTTCTGACAATTTAAGTAACTATGTTAAATAAGACAATACCTCAAAATAAATGAAAATAGACTCATAAAATTATTTTTTTTTGACAAACGTTTCATGAAAATCATTTTTTAACTGCAATGAGCTCACTAACACACACTAAAATCGATTCTTCTTCCCTGTGAGGCTTCTCTTAGTACATTTATACTTGTGAGTAATATCTGTAATGTCTCTCTGAAGCGTCCAACAGTACAGTAGTCTGTCATCATTGTAATGCTCCATCTTTCCTGGTATCTTCTTTCCATCTCTTTAATGTCCTGGTGGAATCGTTCATCTTGCTCTTCACTCACAGCTCCCAAATTTTCAGGAAAGTTGTCAAGGTGGGAATGGAGGAAATGCACTTTCAAACTCATCAGGCAACATAAAGCTTGAAATACTTTCAGCATTCGTCTGACAATTTTTTTGTAGTCAGGGTCTTTGTTATTGCCTAAAAATTTCTCTACGACCTCTTTATATGCAATCCACCCTTCTTTTTGAGGATTCGTCATGGTATTGATAAACTCTTGATCAGCTATAAGCCTTCTAATGTCTGGTCCGACGAACACACCTTCCTTCAATTTTGCCTCCGAGAGGCCTGGAAACTTGGTGACCAAGTATTTGAAGCATTCTCCATCTTTTGGAAGTGATCTTACGAATTGCTTCATCAATCCCAATTTTATGTGGAGAGGTGGTAGAAGAACTTTATGGGGAGGAACCAAAGTTTCTCGGAGTACATTTTTTTCACCAACTGTGAGCACCCTCGGCTGCCAAGTCTTCTTGGTCCAGTGATTTTGTCGGTCTCGACTGTCCCATAAACACAGAAAACAAGGGTATTTGGTATACCCAGCTTGTTGCCCAAGCAGCATGCACAAGACTTTCAAAGCCAACCGTGGTCTTCATATCCGTGGTCTTCATATTTAAGTTTACGAAGAACCAATTCCAAGTTCTCGTAGGTCTACTTGAGGTGTACGGAATGACCTACAGGGATGGAAGCATAAAAACCGCCGTTGTGGAGTAAAACTGCTTTGAGACTTCTTTTTGAAGAATCTATAAAAAGACGCCATTGCGCTGAATTATATTGGATTTTGAATTGACCCATCAAACCTTCGACATCGATGCAATAACCCAACTTATCTTCCTGGGCAAAGTAAGGAACGAACTCGTTTTCACGATGTCTGAACCATGAAAAAGACACTCCTGGCAACAATAAATTCTTGCTTTTGAGCCTTGATCCGAGTAACTCAGCGGCATCTTTGGGAAGATTCAAGTCTCTTACCAAATCATTCATCTCCTCCTGGGAAAACAATTTTGGTCTTGTATCATCTTCAAAGTCAGAACTTGATTCAACATCTGATTCAGGTATGATTCCACCTTCATCATAGCTAGGCATCTCTTCCAAGGTAGCAGGGGCCTTGGGTACTGGTATATCTGTGCCATGGGGATGGGACGAATTGATGAGTGAATATTGGGGTATGAAATGGAATGCTTCCATTTTGAATTATACCCTTTCACATCGCATGAACAAAAGTAACAATCGTCACTATGGTTCTTTTACTCTCGCCATACCATAGGAATCCCATAACGGAAAGATTTTTTCTTACCCTTGAACCAATTTCGGAGGTCCTCAACACACCGTTTGCACACTTTATGAGGCGCCCAAGCTTTATCTTGATCTCCAAGCTTTAGTCCGAAATATGCGAAGTATACTTTTTTCACAAAGTCTGTAATATTCAGCTGTTGCTTCAACACTGTATATTCACCAAAAATGTAACAAACTGTCAGGCGAATTAATACACTTTCGCTGAGCCATAATGCTAATTTTGGGAAACACGGTTGAATATGACGAGCTAACACGAACTGAGATGAAAAAGTGTGAACAGGCGAGAGCCAAGATAAAACAATTGAAACAAGCCCGGGCATGTCAGAGCCCTCTCGTTCAGCTTGCCACATGTTGATGCTGGTTTCATTAGCTCACTCTGAAAGTTCTTTTCTTTGAAAGTTATATTTTTTTGGCATTGTATATCTTCAATGCATTGATGTGAATTAATTAATAGTAATTTTGACTTTCAAAACCCTAAGATAAAAAAATACCGAAAATTGAGAAAAATTTACTAAATTTGAAGAGAATTTTGCATTTTGTGGCAAATTCTGACATCCAGGATTTTTTTCAATATTTTTTTTGTTTTCAGCACACCAAAATACATGGAAATTAGATGAAAATAATCAAACAGCTTTTTAGTTGCAGACCTGTGTAATCGTACGGACCCGAAGAATAAAATTGAATTATCAATTGTACCACACGCGGATGTTATGATTTGGTAGCTGAGGAGAGCAGGCAAAAAAGGAAATACACCAGAGCAGTTGGAAACTATGAGATTGCAGTACCCTGACTAACCACCACAACTAGAGGCAGCCGTGGAGCGTTCCTACGTTGGTCCTAGACGCCACGTCACAGCCTGAGAAACTAACTACACCTAAAGATAGAAAGAGGAAAGCTATCTGCCCCGGAGCAGATCCCCAAAGAACATAGAAAGCCCCCAAACATGTAATGGCGGTTAGACAAGAAGAAATACTGACACAGACAGAAAATAGTATGAGCAAACGTTGGGGCCCAAACTTACTAAATAGAAAAGGATAGGAAGGGCACTTACTGCAATCCCAAAAAATCCTGAAAAGCACCAACTCTACTAATTTCAAAAACACCTGAGATCACACGACCTCTACCACCTAAATTAGTTCTCTGGTGTAACCAAAAACAAAACAGCAGCCACTGAAAAAACTGGAAAAAGCAAATGTACAAACATCAGTGGCTGAACTGAACTGAGAGGGCAAAAGCCCCCAGAAGGGACCCTGAAGGCCCCCACAGAAGTGCAGGACAAAATGCAAAAATCAAGCACAAAAACAAAAAGAAGAAAATGTCTTATCTGTTAGCAGGAGATTCAGACACGACACAGCAGGCTACCAAGGAAACAGGAATCAAGGATTGAGACCAGAACAATTGATCACCGGCAACCCTGATGGGAAGGCGACTCCCTTATATAAGACCAGTCAGTAACACCTGATTCCCAATCCTCACAATCTTCACTGGACAGCCCAGTACCGTTTGTAACCACCAGAGGGAGGTTCTGCTCAGAACTCATTTCCAGCCTATTCACAACAGTACCCCCCCCTTGAGGAGGGGTCACCGAACCCTCACTTGAGCAACCAGGTCGGTCAGGATGAGTTCTATGATAAGCACGGATGAGTCTCCTAGCATGGATGTCCGAAGCAAACACCCAAGAATTGTCTTCCTGACCATAACCTCTCCATTTAACCAAATACTGGAGTTTCCGTCTAGAAAAACGAGAATTCAATATTTTCTCAACCACATACTCCAGATTGCCCTCAACCAAAACAGGGTCAGGAGGCACAGTAGTAGGAACCACTGGTTCAACAAACCTCTTCAACAAGGACTTGTGGAACACGTTATGGATCTTAAATGTCCCTGGAAGAAGCAAACGAAAAGAAACAGGATTAAGAATCTCCATGATCTTATAAGGTCCAATGAACCTAGGCTTAAATTTAGGAGATGCCACTCTCATAGGAATATTTCTTGAGGACAACCAGACCAAGTCCCCCACTTTAAACCGAGGACCATCAGTCCTATGCCGGTTAGCAAACCGCTGGGCCCTCTCCTGAGAGAGGGACAACCTCTCCACTACCTGGTCCCAAATCTGTTGCATACGCTCCACAACAGAGTCAACACCTGGACAGACAGAAGCCTCCGTCTGTCCTGAAGAAAATCGAGGGTGAAACCCAGAATTACAGAAAAATGGAGACATCAAAGTGGCAGAGCTAGCCCTATTATTAAGAGCAAACTCAGCCAAAGGCAAAAAAGAGACCCAGTCATCCTGATCAGCAGACACAAAGCATCTTAGATAAGTCTCCAATGTCTGGTTTGTTCTCTCAGTTTGACCATTGGTCTGAGGATGAAACGCCGAGGAGAAAGACAATTGAACACCAATTTTAGAACAAAAGGTCCTCCAAAATCTGGAAACAAACTGGACTCCTCTGTCAGACACAATGTTCTCAGGAATGCCGTGTAAACGAACCACGTGCTGAAGGAACAAAGGCACCAATTCAGAGGAGGAAGGCAACTTAGGTAATGGCACAAGATGTATCATCTTGGAAAACCTATCGCAAATCACCCAGATGACGGTCATTCTCTGAGAAACAGGGAGGTCGGAAATGAAATCCATAGAGATATGGGTCCATGGTCTCTTGGGCACAGGTAATGGCATCAACAAACCACTAGAACGAGAGCAAGGCTTGGAGCGAGAGCAAGTCCCGCAGGACTGCACAAACTCCCTGACATCACGAGACAAGGTAGACCACCAAAAGGACCGACTAACCAAGTCTCTGGTACCAAAAATTCCGGGATGACCGGCCAACGCGGAACAATGAATCTCAGACATTACACTCTTTTTCCACTGGTCCGGGACAAATAATTTCCCAACAGGGCAGCGCTCGGGCTCATCCTCCTGACACCCCTCCAGAGCCAGTCTCAAATTGGGCGAGATGGCGGAAAGAACTACACCCTCTTTCAAAATAACAGAAGGATCAGATAACTCAGGAGAGTCCGCCAGGAAACTCCTCGAGAGGGCATCCGCAATAACATTTTTAGTGCCAGGAAGAAATGAAACCACAAAATTAAAACGTGTGAAAAACAAGGCCCACCTGGCCTGTCTAGGATTAAGTCGCTTGGCAGATTCCAGATAAACTAGATTCTTATGGTCCGTAAGGACCACCACCTGATGTTTAGCTCCCTCCAGCCAATGTCTCCACTCTTCAAAAGCCCACTTCATGGCTAATAACTCCCGATTACCCACGTCATAATTACGTTCAGTGGGAGAAAATTTTCGAGAGAAAAAGGCACAAGGGTTACTTTTAGAGGTCTCTGGATCTCTTTGGGACAAAACGGCACCTGCCCCAATTTCAGAGGCATCCACCTCCACCTGAAATGGTAGAGAAACATCAGGCTGCCGTAGAACAGGAGCAGAAGTGAATCTCTGCTTAAGTTCCTGAAATGCAGAGACTGCCTCAGGAGGCCAATTCACCACATCAGAACCCTTCTTGGTCAAATCAGTTAATGGTTTAACAATAACAGAGAAATTACCAATAAATTTACGATAAAAATTGGCAAAACCCAAGAATCTTTGAAGAGCCTTTAATGAAGTAGGTTAGACCCAATCACAGATGGCCTGAACTTTGACCGGGTCCATTTCAATAACAGATGGGGACAAAATGAATCCCAGAAATGAGATCCTCTGAACGCCAAAAATACACTTTGATCCCTTCACATACAGAGCATTCTCTCTCAAAATCTGGAACACAGTCCGAACATGTTTTACATGAGAGTCCCAGTCATTGGAAAAAATCAAGATATCATCCAAATAAACAATCAGAAATGTATCCACAAAATCCCTGAAAATGTCATTCATGAAGGACTGGAAGACAGAAGGAGCATTAGTGAGCCCAAAGGGCATCACAAGGTACTCAAAATGCCCTTCAGGGGTATTAAATTCCGTCTTCCATTCATCCCCGTGCTTAATGCGAATAAGGTTATATGCCCCCCTGAGGTCATGCTTGGTAAACCAAGTAGCGTTTTTCACCCTGGAAAACAGATCAGAGATCAAGGGTAACGGATATTGATATTTCACAGTAATATTGTTCAAGAGACGATAATCAATACACGGCCTTAATGAACCATCCTTTTTGGCCACAAAGAAAAAACCGGCACCTAAGGGTGAAGAGGATGGTCTGATATGACCCTTCTCCAATGACTCCTTGATATAAGACCGCATAGCGTCATGTTCAGGTACAGACAAGTTAAAAAGGCGACCTTTAGGGAATTTACTACCAGGCACTAATTCAATTGCGCAGTCATAGCTCCTATGGGGAGGTAAGGATGCAGATTTACTTTCGCTAAACACATCAGAAAAATCAATCAAAAAGTCAGGAACATCCTGAGCCTGGGGGGAGGCAGAAAAAACAGGAGTGTTGGTATTAATACATTGGCAGCCCCAACTGGTAACAGACACAGATTTCCAATCCAAAACAGGATTATGAGACTGTAACCAAGGAAACCCAGTACGATAATGTCATGCAGATTATACAGAACCAAAATTTGCAACTCTCCTGATGATCAGGTTCTACCCTCATTATCACCTGAGTAGAGAACTGAGGTTTATTCTCAGCCAAAGGGGTAGAATCGATCCCCAGTAGGGGAATAGACTTCCGTAGGGGTATCAAGGGAAACCCACAACGTTTAGCAAAATCAAAATCCATCAGGTTAATAGCTGCTCCAGAATCAACAAAAGCCTGAGCAGAAAATGAGGACAGAGAGCATATCAGGGTAACAGTTAATAAAAACTTAGTCTGAACACTACCCAAGACAACTGAGCGTGCAAAACGTCTTCCCCGCTTGGGGCAGACTGAAATAGCATGAGAGGCATCACCACAGTAGAAACATAACCCATTGCGCTTTCGAAATTCATGACGCTGTGCCCCAGAAACCACTCTATCACACTGCATGGATTCAGAAGCAGGTTCACAAGGCAACATTATTTCACGCATACCTTTCCGCTCACGCAAACGTCTGTCAACCTGAATCGCCAATGACATAGAATCATTGAGACCAGAGGGAACAGGGAATCCCACATAACATCCTTTACATTATCTGACAGTCCCTTCCGAAAAAGAGCTGCCAAAGCGTCGTCATTCCATTTGGTCAGGACTGCCCACTTACGGAATCTCTGACAGTATAACTCAGCGTCCTCAAGCCCCTGACTTAATGCCAACAAAGTTTTTTCAGCTTGATCAGTGACATTAGGCTCATCGTACAATAACCCCAAAGCCTGAAAAAACGCATCAACATCACTCAAAACAGGATCCACAGGTGTCAGGGAAAAAGCCCAATCCTGAGGGTCGCCGCGCAGGAGAGAGATGACAATTTGAACCTGCTGCGCTGCGTTCCCTGAGGACTTAGATTTTAAGGCAAAAAACAATTTACAGTTATTTTTGAAATTCAGAAACTTAGCTCGATCCCCTAAAAACAAATCTGGCATGGGGATCCTAGGTTCCACAACAGGCAACCTAGCAAGATAGGTAGCAATACTCCGAACTTCAGTGGCAAGCTGATCCACACGGCCAGACAACTGTGCAAACTCCATTGAGAGAGAAAAAAAATCCTCCTCAGCACCCAGAGATACAGAGGGAAAAAAAAATGCAACAAACAGAAAAAAAAAATAAAAATCTCTGACAACTCTGACAACTTTTTTCTTTCCACAATATTTTTCCCTTCTGTGAGTACCATATAATTTTCAGTTTAGGCCGGTGATACTGTTATGATTTGGTAGCTGAGGAGAGCAGGCAAAAAAGGAAATACACCAGAGCAGTTGGAAACTATGAGATTGCAGTACCCTGACTAACCACCACAACTAGAGGCAGCCGTGGAGCGTTCCTACGTTGGTCCTAGACGCCACGTCACAGCCTGAGAAACTAACTACACCTAAAGATAGAAAGAGGAAAGCTATCTGCCCCGGAGCAGATCCCCAAAGAACATAGAAAGCCCCCAAACATGTAATGGCGGTTAGACAAGAAGAAATACTGACACAGACAGAAAATAGTATGAGCAAACGTTGGGGCCCAAACTTACTAAATAGAAAAGGATAGGAAGGGCACTTACTGCAATCCCAAAAAACCCTGAAAAGCACCAACTCTACTAATTTCAAAAACACCTGAGATCACACGACCTCTACCACCTAAATTAGTTCTCTGGTGTAACCAAAAACAAAACAGCAGCCACTGAAAAAACTGGAAAAAGCAAATGTACAAACATCAGTGGCTGAACTGAACTGAGAGGGCAAAAGCCCCCAGAAGGGACCCTGAAGGCCCCCACAGAAGTGCAGGACAAAATGCAAAAATCAAGCACAAAACAAAAAGAAGAAAATGTCTTATCTGTTAGCAGGAGATTCAGACACTACACAGCAGGCTACCAAGGAAACAGGAATCAAGGATTGAGACCAGAACAATTGATCACCGGCAACCCTGATGGGAAGGCGACTCCCTTATATAAGACCAGTCAGTAACACCTGATTCCCAATCCTCACAATCTTCACTGGACAGTCCAGTACCATTTGTAACCACCAGAGGGAGCTTCTGCTCAGAACTCATTTCCAGCCTATTCACAACACGCGGAACGGTATAAACGCCCCCCCCAAAAGAAATTCATGAATTAATGGTTTTTGTTCATTCTACCTCCCAAAAATCGTAATAAAAAGCGATCAAAAAATGTCATGAGCCCAAAAATGGTACCAATTAATACGTCACCTCGTCCCGCAAAAAATAAGATCTCACATGACTCGGAGGGCCAAAATAAGAAAAAATTATAGCTCTCAAAATGTGACGATGCAAAAACTAGTTTTTGCAATAAAAGCGTCTTTTAGCTTTTAACAGCTGCCAATCATAAAAACCCGCTATAAATAGTAAATCAAAACCCCCTTTACCACCCCCTTAGTTAGGGAAAAATAATAAAATTAAAAAAAATTATTTATTTCCATTTCCCCGTTAGGGTCAGGGTTAGGGTTAGGGTTGGGGCTAAAGTTAGGGTTAGAGTTGGGGCTAAAGTTAGGGATAGGGTTGGGACTAGGGTTACGGGTGTGTTACGGTAAGGTTTGTGGTTAGGGTTATGATTAGGGTTGGGATTAGGGTTAGAGGTGGGTTGGAGTTAGAATTAGGGGGTTTCCACTGTTTAGGCACATCAGGGGTTCTCCAAACGTGACATGGCGTCTGATCTCAATTCCAGCCAAATCGGCGTTGAAAAAGTCAAACGGTGCTCCTTCCCTTCTGAACTCTGCCATGTGCCCAAACAGTAGTTTACCCCCAAATATGGGGTATCAGCATACTCAGGACAAATTGCACAATAACTCTTGGGGTCCAATTTCTTCTGTTACCTTTGGTAAAATAGAAAATTGGGGGCGAAAATATCATTTTTATGGAAAAAAATATTTTTTATTTTTATGGCTCTACGTTATAAACTTCTGTGAAGCACTTGGGGGTTCAAAGTTCTCACCATACATCTAGATAAGTTCCTTTGGGGGTCTAGTTTCCAAAATAGTGTCACTTGTGAGGGGTTTCCACTGTTTAGGCACATCAGGGGTTTCTCCAAACGCGACATGGCATACAGCCAATTCTGCGTTGAAAAAGTCAAACTGCACTCCTTCCCTTCCGAGCTCTGCCATGCACCCAAACAGTGGTTTACCCCCACATATTGGGTATCAGCATACTCAGGACAAATTGCACAATAACTTTTGAGGTGTTGTTACCCTTGGAAAAATAAAAATTGGGGTGAAAAGATCATTTTTGTGGAAAAAATATGATTTTTTAATTTTACGGCTCTATGTTCTAAACTTGTTTGAAGCACTTGGGGGTTCAAAGTGCTCACCACAGATCTAGATAAGTTCCTTAGGAGGTCTAGTTTCTAAAATGGGGTCACTTGTGGGGGATTCCCACTGTTTAGGCACATCAGGGGCTATCCAAATGCGACAAGGCATCCAATCTCGATTCGAGCCAATTTTGGTTTGAAAAAGTCAAATGGCGCTCCTTCCCTTCCGAGCTCTGCCGTGTGCCCAAACAGTGGTTCCCCTCCACATGGGTATCAGCGTACTCAGGACAAATTGGACAACAACTTTTATGGTCCAATTTCTTATGTTACCCTTGGGAAAATAAAAATTAGTGGCTTAAATATCATTTTTGTGGGAACAAAATAGGATTTTTTATTTTCATGCCGGGCATTATAAACTTGTGTGAAGCGCTTGGGGGTTCAAAGTGCTCACCACAGATCTAGATAATTTCCTTAGGGGGTCTAGTTTCCAAAATGAGGTCACTTGTGGGGGGTTTCCACTGTTTAGGCACATCAGGGAGTCTGCAAACTGAACATGACACCCATCAAAGTCTGCATTCCAAAACGTCATTACTTCCTTTCCTGAAGTGCGCCCAAACAGTATTTCTCCCCGACATATGGGATATAAGCGTACTCAGGACAAATTGGACAACAACTTTTGGGGTCCAATTTCCTTGGGAAAAATCAAAAATTGGGGACTAAAAAATCATTTTTGTGGAAAAAAATTTTTTTTCACACCCAGGCATTATAAACTTTAGTGAAACACTTGGGGGTTCAACGTGCTCACAACAGATCTATATAAGTTCCTTAGGGGGTCTAGTTTCCAAAATGGTGTCACTTGTGGGGGGTTTCCACTGTTTAGGCACATCAGGGGCTCTCCAGACGCGACATGACGTACAATCTCAATTCCAACCAATTTTGGCTTGAAAAAGTCAAACGGCGCTCCTTCCCTTACGAGCCCTGCCGTGCGCCCAGACAGTGGTTTTCCCCCACATATGGGGTATCTGCATACTCAGGAGAAATTGCACAACAACTTTTTCTGTCCAATTTCTCCTTTTACCCTTGTTAAAATAAAAAAAATTTTTGTAAAATATCATTTTTTGTGACTAAAAAGTTAAATGTTCATTTTTTCTTTCCAAGTTGCTTCAGCTACTGTGAAGCACCTGAAGGGTTAATGAACTTCTTGAATGTGGTTTTGAGTACCTTGAGGGGTGCAGTTTTTAGAATTGTGTCACTTTTGGGTATTTTCTGCCATATAGACCCCTCAAAGTGACTTCAAATGTGGTTTTGCACAATTTGTTGTAAAAATGAGAAATCGCTGGTCAACTTTTAACCCTTAAAACTTTGTAACTAAAAAAAATTTGGTTTCAAAATTCTGCTGATGTAAAGTAGACATGTGGGAAATGTTATTTAGTAACTGTTATGAATGTGCTGGAGATGGCTTCTGAGCAGAGGCTCCCTCTGGTGGTTGCAGACAGTACTGAACCTCACAGCGAGGAATGGCAATCTGGGATCATGGACTGGACTGATATAAGGGAGGTTCCCTCCCATGATGGTCACCGGTGATCAATTGTTCTTGTCTCAATTGTGGTTCCTGGTTCATTTGGAAGTTTGCCGAGTCTTGCCTGCATCTTCTGCTTTCAGATAAGATATTTTCTGCTTTTATTTTTGTGCTTGCTTTTTGCATAGTTCCCTGCACTTCTGTGGAGGTCAGCCGGGTCCCCTCCTGGGGGCCTGTGCTCCTCTCAGTTTATCTGAAGCCACTGTTATTTGTTCATTTGCTTTTTCCTGTTTTTTCAGTGGCTGCGGCTTAGTTTTGTTACACCAGAGATCTGATTTAGGTGGTAGAGATCGTGTGATCTCAGGTGTTTTTGCAATCAGAAGAGTTGGTATTTTTTGGGGTTTTTTTGGATTGCAGTAAGAATCCTTTCCTGTACTTTTCTGTCTAGACAGATTGGGCCCCAGCGTTTGCTCATTCTATTTTCTGTCTGTGTCCGTACTTCTTCTTGCCTAACCGCCATTACATGTTTGAGGGCTTCCTATTTTCTTTGGGGATCTTCTCCGGGGCAGATAGCTTTCCTCTTTCTGCCTTTAGGTGTAGTTATCTCTCAGGCTGTGACGAGGCGTCTAGGATCAACGTAGGAACGCTCCACGGCTACCTCTAGTTGTGTAGTTAGTTCAGGTTACTGCAATCCAATAGGTTCCAGCCTCTCTGGTGTATTACTGTTTGTGCTTTTTCTCCTCAGCTACCTAAACATAACAGTATCACCGGCCAAGCTACAATTATATGGTACTCACAGAAGTGAAAAATAGTGTGGAAAGAAAAAAAAAAAAAAGTTGTCAGAGTTGTCAGAGATTTTTTTTTCTGTTTGTTGCATTTTTTCCCTCTTTTTCTCTGGGTGCTGAGGAGGATTTTTTTCTCTTAATGGAGTTTGCACAGATGTCTAGCCGTGTGGATCAGCTTGCCACTGAGGTTCGGAGTATTGCTACCTATCTTGCTGGGTTGCCGGTTGAGGAACCTAGGATTCCCATGCCAGATTTGTTTTTGGGGGATCGGGCTAAATTTCTGAATTTCAAAAATAACTCCAAGTTGTTTTTTGCCTTAAAGCCTAAGTCCTCAGGGAACGCAGCACAGCAGGTTCAAATTGTCATCTCTCTCCTGCGCGGCGACCCTCAGGATTGGGCTTTTTCCCTGACACCTGGGGATCCTGTTTTGAATGATGTTGATGCGTTTTTTCTGGCTCTGGAGTTGTTGTACGATGAACCTAATGTCACTGATCAAGCTGAAAAAATCTTGTTGGCATTAAATCAGGGTCTTGAAGAGTTGTACTGTCAGAAATTCCGAAAGCGGGCAGTCCTGACCAAATGGAATGATGATGCTTTGGAAACCCTTTTTCGGAAGTGTTTGTCAGAGAATGTAAAGGACGTTATGGTGGGATTCCCTGTACCCTCTGGTCTCAATGATTCTATGTCTTTGGCTATTCAAATTGACAGACGTTTGCGTGAGTGCAGAGGTATGCGTGAGATGGTGTTGCCTTGTGGGCCAGCTCCTGAGCCCATGCACTGTGATGGAGTGACTTCTGGGGCACAGCGTCATGAATTTCTAAAGCGCAATGGGTTATGTTTCTACTGTGATGACGCCTCTAATGCTATTTCCATCTGCCCTAATCGGGGAAGAAGTTTTGCGCGCTCAGTTGTCTTGGGTAGTGTTCAGACTAAATTTCTGTTGACTGTTACCCTGATTTGCTCCATGACCACATTTTCGGCTCAGGCTTTTGTTGAAGTCTATTCCCCTATTGGACATTGATTCTACCCCTTTGGCGGAGAATAAACCTCAATTTTCTACTCAGGTGATAATGAGGGTTGAACCAGATCATCAGCAGAGTTGAAAATTTCTGGTGTTGCATAATCTGCATGACATTATTGTTCTGGGTTTCCCTTGGTTGCAGATTCATAATCCTGTTTTGGATTGGAAATCTGTGTCTGTGACCAGTTGGGGCTGCCAATGTGTGAATGCTGGTACTCCTGTTTTTTCTGCCTCTCCCCAGTCTCAGGATGTTCCTGACTTTTTGACTGATTTTTCGGATGTGTTTAGTGAAAGTAAATCTGTATCCTTACCCCCTCACAGGAGCTACAATTGCGCTATTGAATTAGTGCCTGGTGGTAAATTTCCTAAAGGTCGCCTTTTTAATTTATCTGTACCTGAACATGATGCTATGCGATCTTATATCAAGGAGTCATTGGAGAAGGGTCATATCAGACCATCCTCTTCACCCTTGGGCGCAGGTTTTTTCTTTGTGGCCAAAAAGGATGGTTCATTGAGGCCGTGTATTGATTATCGCCTCCTGAATAAGATCACTGTGAAATATCAATATCCGTCACCCTTGATTTCTGATCTGTTTTCCAGAGTGAAAAGTGCTAGTTGGTTTACCAAGCTTGACCTCAGGGGGGCGTATAACCTTATTCGTATTAAGCACGGGGATGAATGGAAGACGGCGTTTAATACCCCAGAGGGTCACTTTGAGTATCTAGTGATGCCCTTTGGGCTTACTAATGCCCCTTCCGTCTTCCAATCTTTCATGAATGATATTTTCAGGGATTTTGTGGATAAATTTCTGATTGTTATTTGGATGATATCTTGATTTTTTCCAATGACTGGGACCCTCATGTGAAACATGTTCGGACTGTGTTCCAGATTTTAAGAGAGAATGCACTGCATGTGAAGGGATCAAAGTGTCTTTTTGGCGTACAGAAGGTCTCTTTTCTGTTATTCATTTTGTCTCCATCTGTTATTGAAATGGACCCGGTCAAGGTTCAGGCCATCTGTGATTGGGTTCAACCTACTTCATTGAAGGCTCTTCAGAGATTTTTGGGTTTTGCCAATTTTTATCGTAAATTTATTGGTAATTTCTCTGGTATTGTTAAACCATTGACTGATCTGACCAAAAAGGGTTCCGATGCGGTGAATTGGCCTCCTGAGGCAGTTTCTGCATTTCAGGAACTTAAGCAGAGATTCATTTCTGTTCCTGTTCTACGGCAGCCTGATGTTTCTCTGCCGTTTCAGGTGGAGGTTGATGCCTCTCAGATTGGGGCAGGTGCCGTTTTGTCCCAAAGGGATCCAGAGACCTCTAAGAGTAACCCTTGTGCCTTTTTCTCTCGAAAGTTTTCTCCAATTGAACGTAATTATGACGTGGGTAATCGGGAGTTATTGGCCATGAAGTGGGCCTTTGAAGAGTGGAGACATTGGCTGGAAGGAGCCAAACATCAGGTGGTTGTCCTCACGGACCATAAGAACCTGGTTTATCTCGAATCAGCCAAGCGACTTAATCCTAGACAGGCCAGGTGGGTCTTGTTTTTCACACGTTTTAATTTTGTGGTTTCTTTTCTTCCTGGCACTAAGAATGTTAAGGCGGATGCCCTCTCAAGGAGTTTCTCTGCGGATTCTCCTAAGTTATCTGATCCTGCTGTTATTTTGAAAGAGGGTGTAGTACTTTCCGCCATCTCGCCCAATTTGAGACTGGCTCTGGAAGGGTGTCAGGAAGATAAACCTGAGCGCTGCCCTGTTGGGAAATTGTTTGTCCCAGACCAGTGGAAGAAGAGTGTGATGTCTGAGATTCATTGTTCCGCGTTGGCTGGTGATCCCGGGATTTTTGGTACCAGAGACTTGGTAAGTCGGTCCTTTTGGTGGCCTACTTTGTCTCGTGACGTCAGGGACTTTGTGCAGTCATGTGGGACTTGCTCTCGTTCCAAGCCTTGCTCTCGCTCTAGTGGTTTGTTGATGCCATTACCTGTGCCCAAGAGGCCATTGACCCATATCTCTATGGATTTTATTTCCGACCTCCCTGTTTCTCAGAAAATGACCGTTATCTGGGTAATCTGTGATAGGTTTTCCAAGATGATACATCTTGTGCCATTACCTAAGTTACCTTCCTCCTCCGAATTGGTGCCTTTGTTCCTTCAGCACGTGGTTCGGTTACATGGCATTCCGGAGAACATTGTGTCTCACAGAGGAGTCCAGTTTGTTTCCAGATTTTGGAGGACATTTTGTTCTAAACTTGGTGTTCAATTATCTTTCTCCTCTGCATTTCATCCTCAGACCAATGGACAAACCGAGAGAACAAACCAGACCTTGGAGACTTATTTGAGATGTTTTGTGTCTGCTGATCAAGATGACTGGGTCTCTTTTTTGCCTTTGAGAAAGATTCTTGAAAACCCGGTCAGCAGGGCGCAAAAGACAGGAATCTTCTTAGTAAATGACAATCTTCATTTATTAAAAATTATTAAAAATTATGGTAAAACAATGAATCCACAACGCGTTTCAACGGAGTGAGTCCGTCTTCCTCAGGTGCCAAGGGGGGGTACTCTTATGAATGTGCTGGAGATGGTTTCTGAGCAGAGGCTCCCTCTGGTGGTTGCAGACAGTACTGAACCTCACAGCGAGAAATGGCAATCTGGGATCACAGACTGGACTGATATAAGGGAGGTTCCCTCCCATGATGGTCGCCAGTGATCAATTGTTCTTGTCTCAATTGTGGTTCCTGGTTCATTTGGAAGTTTGCTGAGTCTTGCCTGCATCTTCTGCTTTCAGATAAGATATTTTCTGCTTTTATTTTTGTACTTGCTTTTTGCATAGTTCCCTGCACTTCTATGGAGGTCAGCCGGGTCCCCTCCTGGGGGCCTGTGCTCCTCTCAGTTTATCTGAAGCCACTGTTATTTGTTCATTTGCTTTTTCCTGTTTTTTCAGTGGCTGCGGCTTAGTTTTGTTACACCAGAGATCTGATTTAGGTGGTAGAGATCGTGTGATCTCAGGTGTTTTTGCAATCAGAAGAGTTGGTATTTTTTAGGGTTTTTTTTGGATTGCAGTAAGAATCCTTTCCTGTACTTTTCTGTCTAGACAGATTGGGCCCCAGCGTTTGCTCATTCTATTTTCTGTCTGTGTCCGTGCTTCTTCTTGTCTAACCGCCATTACATGTTTGGGGGCTTCCTATTTTCTTTGGGGATCTGCTCCGGGGCAGATAGCTTTCCTCTTTCTGCCTTTAGGTGTACTTATCTCTCAGGCTGTGACGAGGCGTCTAGGATCAACGTAGGAACGCTCCACGGCTACCTCTAGTTGTGTGGTTAGTTCAGGTTACTGCAATCCAATAGGTTCCAGCCTCTCTGGTGTATTACTGTTTGTGCTTTTTCTCCTCAGCTACCTAAACATAACAAGTAACTATTTTGTGTGACATATTTATCTGTTTTAAGGGAATAAAAATTCAAAGTTTGAAAATAGCAACATTTTCAAAATTTTCGCCATATTTCCATTTTTTTCGTAATTAACTGCAAGTTATATCGAAGAAATTTTACCACTATCATAAAGTACAATATGTCACGAGAAAATAGTCTCAGAATCGTGAAGATCCGTTGAAGCGTTCCAGAGTTATAGCCTCATAAGTGACAGTGGTCAGAATTGTAAAAATTGGCCCGGTCATTAACGTGCAAACCACCCTTTGGGGTTAAGGGGTTAATCAGGTGAACAATGGACAAGGATAAAATAGTGCTGAATAAGATGGTAAAACCGGTGATATATAACATCTAAAAAAGCCTACAGAGCAGGTAGGTAATGGGAAATACAAATAGATCTATGAATGTATAAACATATAGAAGTAATATATAGGTAACCATCCCGGCATATGTGAGAGCAAAATAGATAATACCCAAGAGATGCAAGTATGAACTAACCCTTGACTCAACTGCCCCCCCAATGAGTGTTTCGATCTTACGATCTCAGTACTTTCCTCAGGGGGCGTGTGGTATAACAGAGAATAGTGGGTTAAATTGACCACAACCGGAAATTGTAAGGAGCAGTGACGTGCCGCGTTGTCATGACAATCCCCACGCTCATCAGTCCGCACTTGGCACAGCACCCATAAACACGTGATCCCCACGTGATCAAGATTCAGATGCAGCATCCAGACAGAAGGCTGCGAGAGAGGGGAAAGTCCCAGCGCATGCTCGCTGAACTAAACAGAACCGAGCGGCCAAATAGTCTCCTGGCAAAAAAGAGGGCATGGGCAGACCATGCATATATATAGATGTCAATAATTATACAAATATCATTTTTTTTGTGTTTAAGGGATCCTACTACATACAGCTCCAGGGACTGCCTTGGGTGCGGCCTTTGCGCCATCCTATGCAAATCTCTTCCTAGGGCTGTGGGAGAGGGATCTCTTCCTGTCAGACCATCAGATATTGATAGACCGTCCCCTTTTGGACACGGTCTATCAATGACATTTTTTTTATCTAGCAGGGCACAGCCATCGACCTTCAACATCTCATTTTGTCTTTGAACAACAACGACCGTAACATCCATCTTACCTTCACATGGGATGATGCAAAATTAACTTCCTGGATGTTGCTATTAGCAGGGAAACCACTGGTAATGTCCAAATGGACATTTTCAGAAAGGCGATGGCACCAAACACACTACTGCATGCCTCTTCATGTCATCCCAGGCATATGGTTACATCCATACCTGTTGGGCAATTCCTCCGTTTATGCCATATCCAGGGCTGCCACTAGGAGTTTCAGGGCCTCATACTGGCAAAATTTTTGGGGCACCCTTGAGGCTCCGCCCAGGCTCCACCCAAGTCCCGCATCCACCCCTTGAACTGTCCACAGTCCCACCGCTCTCTCTTGGAAAAACTCCACTTCTCACCAATCACACATTAACAGTTCCAATCACCAGATCACACATAGCCAGCAGCTTTTATTTTGGCCAGAAGATTTTTTAAGCCGCCACCACAAGTTAGACTCTTTTGGCCGAGCTCTACTCTACTCAATCCTATTAATCATTTGTGAAAATATGCAATACAATTTAGGTATATTTTTATTTATTTTTCAATTTTTAAAATGACCAATAATATCACTTACAAGGAACAAATACCACCGCACCATGACAGATCACATATTACCACCACATAGTAACCTATAATACCACATACAAGGGACAAATACCGCCACACCATGACCAGACCACATATTACCACCACAGTGACCGAATAATATCACATACAAGGGACAAATACCACCGCACCATGTCCAGACCACATATTACCACCACACAGTGACTGAATAATAGCACATACAAGGAACAAATACCGCCAGTGTCACCCATCCTGCCCCAGTGTCTCCCATCCTGCCCCAGTATCTCCCACCCTGCCCCAGTATCTCCAATTCTGCCACAGTGTCTCCCATCCTGCCCCAGTGTATCCCATCCTGCCCCAGTGTTAGGGTCTGCGGAACGCACCAAATATATGATGTAGAGAGGTGCGTTCGCAGCCCAGGGTCCACCGTGCAGGCGGAGCCTGCTGCTAGTAAAATTGCGCAAGAAGCGAACTCTGTTATCCCGCAGAGTCGCCAAAATAAACGCCGTAACGCACTGTGGCAATATGTGCGAACTCTGTTATTCCACAGAGCCGCTAGGAGTGCCGCAGCGCTATATGGCGATGTGTGCGAACTCACTTAACACCACTGAGTCGCAAATAAACACGCTAGGGCGCTGTCTAGCGTTGAAAGCGAACCCTGTTACGTCACAGAGCCGCTGAGACAAACTTCTGTGTCCTGTCAGGTACCCAGGTACACAGTTGACTGCTAAGCGAACATAGAACGTGATCATGCGCTAATGTCCTCGCGGGAGTCACCCGCAATGTATGGCGTCTGAACGCCAGGCCCTGAATACGGCAATCAAACTCCTCACCGGTTATGCCGGTAATCTAGGGCATCTAGGACACCGACCCTGACCAGCTAGCATACCAAACTCCTCACCGATTAAGTCGGTATTCTAGGGGCTTATTTCAGCCGGGCCCTAACCACACACACGCATGACCACACTGGCGCAAAGCATATAACGATTGATATTAGCGCATGGCGGCCCAGCCATGCCACCCTTTTATAGTAACAGCTACAGGACCTGCCAGAAACAAGGACCAATGAAACTGTTGCAGAACACCAGTAGTTACAGGACCTTCCTTGTGGACCAATAGGAGCTGCTGCAGTACCTGAGCATGTGACCCCTGATCTCCAATGAGAGCTCTCACCCTGGGCATGCTCAGAAGGGGAAAACAAGGACTTTGTCCTAAAGACGTCTGCTCGCCGCTAACCAGTACTGGCCACAATAGCAGAGCCTGGAGAGGCAGCAGTAACCCTCTGCACACTGTTAGACTGGGCGAGACGCTGGGACCGACGTCTAAGCTGAGCAGAGTCCACTGTGGCCAGAGATGGATGGTAGACCGCAGCAGGGATGGCTCGAGATTCCCCTTGTGCAGAAGTGGGAACTCGACCTCTAACACCCAGTATCTCCCATCCTGCCCCAGTGTCTCTGCCACAGTGTCACCCATTCTGCCCCAGTGTCTCCCATCCTGCCCCAGTGTCTCCCATCCTTCCCCGTGTCTCCCATCCTGCCCCGGTGTCTCCCATCCTACCCCGGTGTCTCCCATCCTGCCCCATTATCTCCCATCCTGCTCTGTAGCTCCCATCCTGCCCCAGTATCTCCCATCCTGCCCCAGTGTCTCTGCCACTGAGTCTCCCATCCTGCCCCAGTGTCTCTGCCACAGTGTCTCCCATCCTGCCCCATGTCTCCCATCCTGCCCCAGTATCTCCCATCCTGCCCCAGTGTCTCCCATCCTGCCCCAGTGTCTCCCATCCTGCCCCGTGTCTCCCATCCTGCCCCGGTGTCTCCCATCCTACCCCGGTGTCTCCCATCCTGCCCCATTGTCCCCATCCTGCCCCAGTATCTCCCATCCTGCCCAAGTATCTCCCATCCTGCCCCAGTGTCTCTGCCACTGAGTCTCCCATCCTGCCCCAGTGTCTCTGCCACAGTGTCTCCCATCCTGCCCCAGTATCTCCCATCCTGCCCCAGTATTTCTCATCCTGCCCCAGTGTCTCCCATCCTGCCCCAGTATCGCCCATCAAGCCCCAGTGTCTCTGCCACAGTGTCTCCCATCCTGTCCCAGTGTTTCCTATCCTGCCCCAGTGTCTCCCATCCTGCTCTGTAGCTCCCATCCTGCCCCGTATCTCCCATCCTGCCCCAGTGTCTCCCATCCTGCCGCAATGTCTCCCATCCTGCCCCAGTGTTTCCTATCCTGCCCCAGTGTCTCCCATCCTGCTCTGTAGCTCCCATCCTGCCCCGTATCTCCCATCCTGCCGCAATGTCTCCCATCCTGCCCCAGTGTCTTCCATCCTGCCCCAGTGTCTCCCATCCTGCCCCAGTGTCTCCCATCCTGCCCCAGTGTCTCTGCCACAGTGTCTCCCATCTTGCCCCGTGTCTCCCATCCTGCCCTGGTGTCTCCCATCCTGCCCCAGTGTCTTCCATCCTGCCCCAGTGTCTCCCATCCTGCCCCAGTGTCTCTGCCACAGTGTCTCCCATCCTGCCCTGGTGTCTCCCATTCTGCCCCAGTGTCTCCCATCCTGCCCTGGTGTCTCCCATCCTGCCCCAGTGTCTCCCATCCTGCCACAGTATCGCCCATCCTGCCCCAGTATCGCCCATCCTGCCCCAGTGTCTCTGCCACAGTGTCTCCCATCCTGCCCCAGTGTCTCCCATCCTGCTCTGTAGCTCCCATCCTGCCCCGTGTCTCCCATCCTGCCCCAGTGTCTTCCACCCTGCCCCAGTGCCTCCCATCCTGCCCCAGTGTCATTTACTCTGCCCCAGTGCCTCCCATACTGCCCCAGTGCCTCCCATCCTGCCCCAATGTCTCCCATCCTGCCCCATGTCTCCATTCTGCCCCTTTCAATAATAAAATAAAATAAAAAAACTTTCTTCATACCTGGCCACCCTCCTGCAGTGAAGATGCAGCTGCTGCTGTGTGAGCTGAAGGACCTGTGGTGATGTCATCGTCATGTGATCAGGGGCGGAGCTAACTAACGGTGAATGCCTGTGCTAATGATGACATCACCACAGATCCTTCAGCTCTCTCACTTCTCTCTGATGTCAGGCGCTGGGCGGCTCTGCTGATGTGTGCGCTGCAGGCCTGGCCGCAGCACACAAGCATAACACTTGGGGCCCGAGGCGATGACGCACAGCACTTAGGGCCCAATGTCTAGAAGCACAGGAGTGGGGCACCTGACATGCGGGCCCCCCTTTTGTACTGCTGTTCACCGAGCCCCATACAGCAGTAAGGGAAGTAATGCCCTGATGTCGGCCCTGGCCATATCTGTTCTAGGAATACTGATTTTTGAGAGGCGTTCGGAGGAATTAAAGACACGTTTTCATGAAAGGGGATATAGCAGACACATAGTTAAAAAAGCTTATCACAGGGCTAAATATTCATCATGGAATGATCTGCTATATAAGTCCAAGTTCCGTGATAAACCCAACAGTGATGGACAATTAAGGTTTATCACTACCTACCACCCGCAGTCCGACAGGGTGCGGTCTGCACTGGAGAAGTCATGGCCTATTTTACAGGTTGAACCAATAGGCCATTGATTACATTTAGATGCGCTATGTGACTATCTAACGTGACTATCTAACCCATAGTGACTGTATGGGGCAGAAAACAACATTTTTGGATCAAATTCCAAGTAGGGGTGGTTGTGTTCCGTGTGGTCGCTGTATTGCTTGTCCCAATGTAGACAGGTGTGATACATTTTCTAATTCTAGTGGTACTAAAGAATATAAGATTAAAAAATGGATTTCTTGTACCACGAGATATGTTATATATTATGCCACCTGTCAATGTAGAATTATTTCTGTCGGACTTACAACATGGGATTCAAGCAGCAGCGACTCACACGGATACTTCCTCCCTAAAAACTATACCGCGCCATTTCAAGGCCTTTCACCAGTGGGACAGCACCCTTTTAAGAGTGCATGGGATTGATGTGTTAAACATCAATATTCGAGGTGTCAACCTATCTAAACGCCTGGGTCAGATGGAAACGCGTCGGATCTGGACCCTTGATACGATCCAACCCCTCAGTTTAAACGAAAATCTCAGCTTTGTACTATTTCTTTAGTCAGTTGATCACTGCACATCGGTGTATTTCCGCATCTTGTGTTTTTATTTGGTTTTAACCTTTTTATTCTTTCTGTATAGCTTGGTTAATTTACACAATCCGGTTGTGGGCATGAGTCTGAATATCTTGGATAGAATATATTTCATGCGGACCTTATACCTCTTTACAAGCAATGGATACGGAATATATAGCAGTCTATTGCATGCGTTCTTATATTCTGGATCAGTATAATTTTTTTTTGTGTGTGTGATGTTGTGATTTATATTCATTACTATTACACACTAAGGTCATGAGATGTTGTTTGTATATCTAGCTTCCCTTTTATAAGACTATTTAAAAACCTCTTATCATCTTGTATAATATATTTTATCTACTATTTTTGGATATTTTCCTGTATAATGGCTGTAATGTTTTTTGCAGCGCATCATTTTTATATTAATAGGAATATATGGTATATTGTCCTACAATTTTCATGACCTTTTGTGTATTAATTTTATAGGTGTTTTGACATTCTTTGAATAGGTGGGATGCTGCTATTTTTATATGTGATTTAATGTAATACTACCATCATTAATTTTATATATGTATTCCCATGTAATAATTATGTATACTGTGTCTCCCACCAATGTGATTGTATTATGGCAATATCACATTTATATTGTTATGTAATCCCTGTATGTTTGTATCTTGTGATTAATGATTTTTCAGGATGTATGCACGCATGTGATATTTATTATTCTACTTGCATTCTATTGCTCAGTACATTAATTTCTTGTTATTTGGACACAATATGTACATTTTCTATGGATAGGTATATTTGGTTTTCTGTAGTCTCTAATTCGGGGTCTATGCATTTTAATGCTAGTAAACATATGATATTTGTATAATTATTTACATCTATATATATATATATGCATGGTCTGCCCGTGCCCTCTGTTTCGCCAGGAGACTATGTGGCCGCTCGGTTCTGTTTAGTTCAGCGCGCATGCACTGGGACTTTCCCCTCTCTCGCTGGCTTCTGTCCAGATGGTGCATCTGATTCCGGATCACGTGCGGCCCCACGTGTTTCCCGGTTTACGGATGCTGTGTCACATGCGGGCTGACGAGCGTGGGGATTGTCATGACAACGCGGCACGTCACTGCTCCGTCCAATTTCCGGTTGCAGTCTATTTATAGCCACTATTCTATGGCATACCACACGCTCCCTGAGGAAGGTATTGAGATCGAAACACTCATCGGGGTGGGCCGGTGAGTCATGGGTTAGTTCATACTTGCATCTCTTGGGTATTATCTATTTTGCTATCACATATGCCGGGATGGTTACCTATATTTTACTTCTATATGTTATACATTCATAGATCTGTTATGTTTAGGTAGCTGAGGAGGCAGGAGCAAAAAACCGCATAGGCAGCTGTAGTGAATGTGCTAGAGATGGTTTCTGAGCAGAGGCTCCCTCTGGTGGTTACAGACAGTACTGAACCTTCCAGCGAGGAATGGCAATCTGGGATCACGGACTGGACTGATATAAGGGAGGTTCCCTCCCATGATGGTTGCCGGTGATCAATTGTTCTTGTCTCAATGTGGGGTTCCTGGTTCATTTGGAAGTTTGCTGGAGTCTTGCCTGCGTCTGCTGCTTTCAGATAAGATATTTTTACTTTTCTTTTTGTGCTTGCTTTTTGCATAGTTTTCTGCACTTTTGGAGTTCAGTCGGGTGCCCTCCT
The DNA here is from genome assembly GCA_033576555.1 of Oophaga sylvatica. Taxonomy (NCBI): domain Eukaryota; kingdom Metazoa; phylum Chordata; class Amphibia; order Anura; family Dendrobatidae; genus Oophaga; species Oophaga sylvatica. Next base: position 152,693,747 of record JARQOD010000009.1, read on the forward strand.
GGGGCCTGTGCTCCTCTCAGTTTATCTTTAGCCACTGTTATTTGTTCATTTGCCTTTTCCTGTTTTTTCAGTGACTGCGGCTTGGTTTTGTTACACCAGAGATCTGATTTAGGTGGATGAGATCGTGTGATCTCAGTTTTTTTTGCAATCAGAAGTGTTGGTATTTTTTAGGGTTTTTTTGGATTGCAGTCAGAATTCTTTCCTGTACTTTTCTGTCTAGACAGATTGGGCCCCATCGTTTGCTCATTCTATTTTCTGTCTGTGTCCATGCTTTCTTCTTGTCTAACCGCCATTACATGTTTGGGGGCTTTCTATTTTCTTTGGGGATGTGCTTCGGGGCAGATAGCTTTCATCTTTCTGCCTTTAGGTGTAGTTATCTCTCAGGCTGTGACGAGGCGTCTAGGATCAACGTAGGAACGCTCCACAGCTACCTCTAGTTGTGTGGTTAGTTCAGGTTACTGCAATCCAATAGGTTCCAGTCTCTCTGGTGTATTACCGTTTTTGCTATTTCTCCTCAGCTACCTAAACATAACAGGCAGCCTAATGCCAGAGAGGTTGGAAATGAATAGCTTGCAGAACCCTAAACTCACCGCACAACCAGAAGTAGCCGTGGGACGTTCCTACGGTGCCCTAGACGCCTCATCACAGTCGGGGAGATGGCTATACCTGAAGATGGAAAGAGGAAAGCTAACTGCCCCGGAGTAGACCCCAAAAGAATAGGAAGCCCCCAGACAACCACCATAGGGAGCTTCAGCTCCGAAGTCGTCTCCAATACGTTCACAGCATAGATCTATTTGTATTTCCCATGACTTACCTGCTCTGTGGGCTTTTTTAGATGTGTTGTATCACCGGTTTTACCATCTTATTCAGCCCTATTTTATCCTTGTCCATAGTTTACCTGATTAAATTAATTAATAAAGACTGTTTTTTCACCTCTTTAATGGGCTTCACAACTGTATTTCTATGGTTTTGATATATAAGTTGTTGCAGTTGGTCCTCAATAGTTGTCCATATTTTGTGGGTGTATTCCATCACATGGTCAAGTGCGGATATTTTCCTATCTCCCCAACTACATTATGCTTGTCAAATCTTTTATTGTGTATTATATCTTTTTCCTCATGTCAAAAAATATTGCTGGTGGTGGAACTTTGTTATGGGGATTATTTCACACCCACTTCAGCTTTCGTGGACTGTGTGTCATCCATGAACTTCATTGACTCACGCTTGGTGTCTAAGTGTCAGATATGGACAGTTAGGCTTGAAACACCAATTCATATCATTGCTATTGATAAGACTCCGCTGGTTAAGAACATGGTTAAATTTGTCTCGGAGGAGTTCCTCCTCAAGGTGGGTTCCTTGCATCAGGAACGCATCTCATGTTATTTTCTGGACAATCTTCCAGCGCACTGGTGTTGGGATTCCCCTGGTTATGGTTACATAATTCTGTTATTGACTGGGAATCTCGGGATATTTTAAAATGGGGGCCTAATTGTTTTAAAAGTTGTCTTTGTACTATTATCGTGTCGTCCATTAATCTGGAGGGTATTCGGGAGTACCTGAAGCATTTTAAGGACGTGTTTTTCGAAAAAGAGGCTGAGGTTTTACCACCACATCGCTCTTATGATTGCGCTATCAATCTTGTTCAGGGTGCTAAATTGCCCAAGGCCCGTCTGTACAATCTTTCTGGCCAGGAACGTGCCACTATGAAAGAGTATGTCTCTGAAAGTTTATGTAAAGGACACATCTGTCCCTCTGTCTCTCCTGTAGCTGCTGGAATATTTTTTGTTAAGAAAAAAGATGGTGGTTTATGTTCTTACCTCGATTTTCGTGAACTTAATAAGATTATGGTGAGAAATACTTACCCTCTCCCGCTCATCCCTGATCTTTTCAACCTATTGTCTGGGGCGAAGTGGTTTTCCAAGTTAGACCTCGGGGAGCATATAACCTTATTCATATTTGGGAGTGGGATGAGTGGAAAACGGCATTTCTCACCTCTGAGGGATTGTTTGAAAACCTGGTCATGCCCTTTGATCTCACCAATGCACCAGCTGTGTTTCAGGATTTCAATAATAACGTTTTTTCCGACTTCATCGGGCATTTTGTAGTGATATATTTAGATGGCATCCTGGTGTTATCTTCTGAGAAGGAATCTCGCTTGGGTCATCAGCGTGCAGTTTTTCAGAGGTTATGGGAGAATATGCTGTTCACTAAACCTGAGAAATGTGTATTATTTGTCCAAGAGCTGTCCTTTCTTGGGTTCATTCTGTCTGCTAAAGGGTTTCGCATGCACCCTGGAAAGGTACAGGCCATTGTTGATTGGGTGCAACCCAAAAGATCTGAGAGGTCTTCAATGCTTTTTGGGGTTTGCTAATTATTATTGGAGATTTATTAAAGGGTTTTCTCAGGTGGTCAAGCCTCTCACTGATCTCACTTGTAAGGGGGCTGATCTTAAAAACTGGTAAGTTTCGGCAATTGCAGCATTTTCTTCCTTTAAAAAATGATTTATGTCTGCTCCTGTGTTGTTCCAGCCCGATCCGTCTGAACCATTCATTGTTGAGGTAGACTCATCGGAGGTGGGAGTGGGGGGGAGTGTTGTCTCAGGGACCCGCCACTTTGACTAACTTGAAACTTTGTGCATTTATCTCCAAAAAAGTTTCTCCTGCTGAGAGAAATTATGTCAGGAATCAGGAGTTATTAGCCATAAAACTGGCTTCTGAAGAATGGAAGCACTTTTTGGAGGGGGCAGTAAATCGGATTACGGTGATTATGGACCACAAGAACCTGTCCTACATTGAGTTGGCTAAACGCTTAACTCCTAGGCAGGCGAGATGGTTGCTTTTTTTTCATGGTTTCATTTTTCCATCACCTTTCGACCTGGTTCCAAGAATGTCAAGGCCAATGCCTTATCTCGCAGTTTGGATCAGGTGTCACCTCCTGAACCTCCCTCCTCCATTCTTCAGCACGGGTGGTCATTGTTGGGGTGTCCTCCGAGTTGGAGCAGGAGGTTAGTGATGCTCAGTCTCTTGCTACTCCATCATTGCCGGAGAATAAGCTCTTCATCCCGGTTCAGTATCGGTTTCACGTTATCCGGGAGTTTCATGACTCTGCTCTCAGTGGACATCCAGGAGACTGAGCTACCCAGAGAGCTATTGCTAGGCTGTTCTATGGTCCTCCATATCTTCTGATATCTTCTCCACCTGTTCCGACAAGCCTACAACCTGCAATGATCCTCAGTGTACTGAACCATCGCACGACCAGCTCTACCCTCTCCTAGTGTATTCTCACCCATCCCTGTAGACTGTGAGCCCTCGCGGGCAGGGTCCTCTCTCCTTCTGTACTTGTGTGTCCCTTGTCTAGCACATGTTTATTGTACCTGTCTATATTTTTCCCTTTTCATATGTAAAGCGCCATGGAATAAATGGCGCTATATAAATGTATAATAATAATAATATCGCCATGTTTGTGTCTGCTTGTGATAGGTGTGCCCATGTTAAATGCTCCCATAACCGGCCGGCCGGGGAATTGGTGCCATTGCCAATTCCGGATAGACCTTGGACTCATTTGTCCATGGATTTTATCACTGATCTCCCTCCTTCCAATGGTAAAACTGTGGTTTTGGTGGTGGTTGACAGATTTAGTTAACAGGTGCATTTTGTACTGTTGGCAGGACTACCTAAGGCAGAAACTTTATCCAAATTATTTATTGAGCATGTTGTGCAGTTGCATGGTGAGCCTCTGAATTTGGTGTCTGATAGAGGGGTACAATTTGTGTCCAAGTTCTGAAGGGCTTTCTGTAAGAGACTGGGTATTGAGTTGACCTTCTCTTTGGCCTACCATCCTGAAACCAACGGGCAGACGGAGAGAACCAACCAGTCACTTGAACAAATTTTGCAGCATCTTGCCACATCTCGGCAAGATGATTGGTGCTCCTCACTGCCGGTGGCTAAATTTGCATTCAATAATCGGGTTAATCAGTCCACTGGTACTTCTTCATTTTTCTGTAATTATGGTTTTCACCCTTTTTGGCAAATTTTCCAGGCTGGATACGGGGTGTCCAGGGGCTGATTTAGCGGTTCAATGGTTGGAGAAGGTATGGAGGGAAGTTCAGAAGAACATTAGGGTGGCTCAGGGCAAACAAAAACATTTTGCTGATAAGCGGCGGTCTGTGGGACCTAATTTGCTGGTGGGAGACAAGGTCTGGTTTTCTACCAAACATGTACGTCTGAAGGTTCCTTCCGTTAGGCTGGGTCAAAGTTTATTGGTCCTTAAAAGATCATTGAGGTTTTCAACCCAGTTGCCTTCAGTTTATGCTTACCTCTGTCTCTTCAGATCCTCAATGTATTCCATAAGTCCCTTCTTAAGCCATCTGTACCTTCCTCTGCTGGGGCTCCACTTCCTCCACCTCCTGCCTTGGTGGATGGTCAGACTGAGTTTGAAGTTGAATGGATTGTCGATTCTCGGAGGGTTCGCAGTTCGCTTTAGTACTTGGTCCATTGGAGGGTTACGGTCCTGAGGAGCGATCTTGGGTTCCGGCACGTTCTGTCCATGCTAATCATCTGGTTCGGGCGTTTCAAGCATGTTAACCTGGAAAATCTGGGGGTCCGGTGGCCCCCTTGAGAGGAGGGTACTGTCATGATCCAGTCCGGGTTTTGAGTCCTGTTTATCCTTTTCCCGGGCTGATCATGTCAAGGGTTAACTTTGCCTGGCTTCATTTTGGATTCAGGTTTGCTAATTCTTCCTGCTGCATCCTCCAGGCAATGTCAGTTAAATTTTCTGCCTTTTTTCTGCCTTCGGCGTGAGTATCTGACTCTGGTAGTACCCTGATTTGTCCTCCTGCTGTTTCTGAATTTGCCCGTGTCTGTTTTGTTCCCCACTCCCTGTCCCAAATCAGTGTTTCCCTTTCATGTTTAGGATTCTTTGGTATTTGACTTGGCTTGGACCCTGACCTGCTGTTTCACTCTTGTCTTTGGCGTATCTTCTCCTGACCGGTACTGACCCATTTGGCTTGCATCTGACTCTGTTTTGTTTATTCATTTGGTACTGCACTATAGTCTAGGATTTGACCTGACTTATTTAACTATTCTGCTGCCACCTGGTGGCAGCCTCGCTGCTGCATTGCAGGTCTGCTCTTACTGTGTGGAGTCCTCCCTCCATTTATTGCCATCTGGTGGAGCTTGCATCTACCTGCATAGCAGCAGCGTTACATAACTTACCTGCCTTTTGTGCACAGCGACGTTCTTCCCCGGCACAGAGCAGTCACAGACCACTCCTGCTGGGAATTCAGAAGCCTCAGCTGACATAACATCTACAGAGCAGAGACTTATTTTCCACTCTGCTCTGTCAACATTGTAAGACTTCCAACGTCATTCAGATTGACAGGCAGATCCCCATTGCATAACTGCGGGAGCCGGCTGTCAATCAGGATGATGTCAGAAGTCACACCCTGTGGCGTCAGCAGACTCAGCTGAATCCCCGTCGGGATTACCATTTTTCATTTTTTATTCAGTTCCAGATATACCCTTTAAGTTAATCTGCAGCGACTGGACACACCCATATAAAGGTGCTTCTCACAAAATTAGAATATCATCAAAAAGATAATTTATTTCAGCTCTTCAACACAAAAAGTGAAACTCATATATTATATAGAATCTTTACAGAGTGATCTATTTCAAGTGTTCATTTCTGTTAATGTTGATGATTATGGCTTACCGCCAATGAAAACCAAAAACTCATTATATCAGTAAGTTAGAATACTTTATAACACCAGCTTGAAAAATGATTTTAAAATCCGAAATGTTGGCCTACTGAAATGTATGTTCCGTAAATGCACTCAATACTTGGTTGGGACTCCTTTTGCATCAATTACTGCAAATGAAATTTCCAAATGAAATGCAAAATTTACTTTCGTCTGAAAACACCTTGGACCACTGAGCAACAGTCCAGTTCTTTTTCTCCTTGACCCAGGTAAGATGGTTCTGGCGTTGTCTATTGGTCATGAGTGGTTTGACACAAGGAATGCGACACTTGTAGCCCATGTCCTGGATAGGTCTGTGTGTGGTGGCTCTTGAAGCAATGACTCCAGCAGCAGTCCACTCCTTGTGAATCTCCCCCAAATTTTTGAATGGCCTTTTCTTAACAATCCTTTCAAGACTGTGGTTATACCAGTTGCTTGTGCACCTTTACCACACATTTTCCTTCCACTCAACTTTCCATTAACGTGCTTGGATACAGCACTCTGTGAAGAGACAGCTTCTTTAGCAATGACCTTTTGTGGCTTACCCTCCTTGTGGAGTGTGTCAATGACTGCCTTCTGGACATCTGTCAAGTCTGCAGTCTTCCACATGATTTTGGAGCCTACTGAAACAGACTAAGAGACCTTTTTAAACACTTAGGAAGCCTTTGCAGGTTTTTTTTTGTTAATTATGCTAATTTACTGAGATAATGACTTTTGGGTTTTCATTGGCTGTAAGCCATAATCATCAGCATTAGCAGAATAAACTCTTGAAATAGATCACTGTGTTTGTAATGACTCTATGTAATATATGAGTTTCACTTTTTGCATTGAAGAACTAAAATAAATTAACTTTTTGATGATATTCTAATTTTGTGAGAAGCACCTGTAATTATTATAATTTTTATTTTCTTAAGAGATGTGTCATGCTTTCTGTTTCACTAATATTACAAATGCTTAAAGTAATTACAATTACTAAAACCTTTGGCATTGTTTGTGACTTTAAGTTAGTGTGTATAGCCTATAACGTTATCATTTCTGTTTAGTACCTCCAACTTTTGGAGGTAGCACAGAAAATTTATCAGAGGAAATTACATCTTTAGAAAATGAAACTGTGTTGCTGAATTGTTCTGTGAGAAGTCATCCTGTTCCAACTGTTACCTGGCTGAAAGATGGGCAAGCAATAGAGGAAGGAAGCCACTACCAGATTGTATCTGCTGGAAGATACCTGCAGGTTTGTGACATTTAATTAATATGTATCAAATAGAGAAAAGACCAGCACATACATGCTAGTGTGAACAGGTGCCAATCAAAAAAAGTTTATAACTTGAAAAGCGATAAAGGTTGCACCATGTATCGTCATATACTGTGTGCACAATTATTAGGCAATTTGTATTTTTGATTAATTTTATTGTAGAACAACTATTATATATATAATAAAATGTTATATAATGTTTTATAAAATTTTATTAGAATTATGAAAATTCAAACAAGTGTTCCATGTATAATAAGACAACCCTACTCCATATACTAATTGAGCACAACAAATAGGAAAATAAATGGTAATATGCCATATCATCATTGATAATGATAACGTATCTGTCACAGGTTTACCATGACAGAGAGGAGCCAGAAGACTGTGGTGTCTGATTTCACGTGCTCCTGCACTGATTAGTATCACTTCACCATCATATTAAACAGTGCAAGTTTCTACTTGCAGTGAAGAGGTTAATCTTTTCAGTTTAGAGATCCTGGACCTTTCCTGCTTTGATTGTCTCAGCTGTTCAGTATTGGCCACTCTCCTCTGCTGTATATACTTGTCTCTGGCAAGCAGGTATTGCCAGTGTTAGCTTCATACTGCCTCGTTCTGGAGTTGGAGGTGTTGGCTGTTTGAGGAGGTATTTGGAATGTTGTTCAGAAGACTGTTACTTGGTGATTTGTCTGTGTGCATATCCTCAAACTCTCCTATTTGGTTTTTCCTTCCTTTACTTCCCAGTGTTCCACTTGTGTTCCACAAATGCATATTTGTATGATTGGTATTTTCATTTATCCCTGTACATCTTCCCTTGTTAGTCTGGTTTTGTGTATTCTTATACACTAAAACTCCCCACTTCCCTGGGAGGGAGATGGGACAGATTCCACCTGCGCCACAGCTATCACCTGACCTAGTGTCTCTACAATCTCTTCCCTCAGGTAACATTCACTTCACTCTTCACTTGTGCTTTTTTCGAAAGAATAGAAGGTCATTTATTGGGATGCATTTTAGTCTTCAGGTGGGAATTTAATGAGATTGACTTGTTTCTTACAAATAGGTTAATTATTATCAATATGTTTTATATATATTTAAAAGAACAATGTAGGATGAATCACTCCTTCTCTTCCTTTTTTGTCTTCCTTCCACCTGTCACACTGGGAAGGGGCCATATAAGAAGGATCAAATTCATTTTTGCCATTCACCTGAAGAAGACTGCAAACAGTCAAACATTGTGTATATAGTTTTTATCAGTTTGAATAAAATTTTACCTACGAGCAACCTGAAATTTCTGCACCTTGATTTCTCTCGGTGGCAGAGATAGCGCCATTCCATGGTCCTCCTGTCTGGCATATCCACAGGATCAGTAATTTTCCTTTTTGGATTTGTGCTGCTTTTAAATCCACAGCATGTCCATTCTTTGTGCATTTTTGCAGCATTTTTCATCCTTTGACTTCAACTAAGTCAGTCAAATACGCAGCAGAAACGCAGGCATAAAAATTTTTGTGGATTTGCTGCTGATGTGCTGAGTTTTTACTTGCGATTTTACAGACTTCCTATAGTATTTCCCACGCTGTAATTTGTGTGACAGTGCGAGAAACACTGGTGCAGCGGTTCTGATCTGCGGTAATATTATCTCTGGTAGATCGTTACCGTCGTTCATAGCGCTGGGGGTCACGCTGTCAGATGTCAGTGTACCGCAGGTCACATGCGTCGGCTGATGAGAGACTACATCACCCTCTGATGGGCGTAGTCATCAGCCGATGCCAGTGCTCAAAGTAAAAAAAAGTTAAAATAAAGAAATAAATATTGACATAAAAATAAAAAAACTGTATGTACTCATCTTACACCTAATCCCTGAAGCCCTTTGTATCCTGTTAAAAATCAAAAATAAAAAAACACCATATACTCACCTTAATGCCTAATCCCTGATGCCCATGTCATCTGGAAAAGATTAAAAATAATAAATGACGGTATACCTTACCTATCTGCCGTAATCCATAATATTCCGCGACAATTCGGATCACTTGTAAAGCAGTCACATCAGCTAATGCGACTGCTCTACCCCACAGCCACACAGAAAGTTTTCACGTAACAGAGGTGCCATAAGTGAGATCACCAGAGCTCGTCAGCTGATGAACTCTGGTGAACTTTCCCATGGCAGCTCAGTGCTGCACACTGCAGGAGCAAATACCTCCTGTGTCAGCGTGTAGCTGGCTGTCCTTGAGAGCAGTCACATCAGTGTCTGCTCTCAAAGTCTTCAAGATTGTCGTGGGACATTATGGATTATCTCTTCACTTCGGACAGGTGAGGAATATTGTTGTTTATTATTTTAATTCTGTTACAGAAGACATTGGCTTATGCAGCCTGGGTGATGACTGGAGTATGGTTTAAGGAGTCTGTGTCATTATTTAAATTAAAGGACTTTATTCTGGGTGTGTTTTTTTTATAATATCACTATGGGGTTAATAATGGGAGCATCTTATCGATGCCTCTCCATTACTAACCTCTGGACTAGATGTCACCTGACAATACAAAGGTGACATCAACCCCCTCAACTATCACCACACTTGCCACCGCACCAGGGCAAGTGGGAAGAGTGAAGCTAAGTGCCACATTTGGTGCATCTTATGGATGCTGTTTTTCTGGGGTGGCCGAGAGCTGATGTTTTTAGTCTGGAACGGGGCCAATATCCTTGATCCCTTACCAGGTTATTAATATCAGCTTGCAGCTGTCTGCCTAGCCTTTGCTGGTTATTAAATGTAGGGGAACCATATGTCATTTTTTTTAGATGTCCCCCATTTTACTAACCAGGAAAGGCTAAGTATAAAGCTGTGAGCTGATATTAATAGCCTAGGAAACTCCATGAGTATTACCCTCTTCCCAAGCTATAAACATCTGCCCCAGCTGTCCGCTTTCCCTCTGCTGGTTGTGAAAATTGCACTGGAGCTCATGCCATTTTTTTCAGAAAAATAATAATTTATTGATTAAATACATGTACAGTAACCTGCACACACACTGTGCTAATTGTATATGTCACTGACATCTTTATATCTATCTATTCTATGTATATATCTATTCTATCAGTTCTATTTTGTTGGGTCATGCTGTGATTTTACAGTACGTGGCAGATGAAATTTCGGGATTTCAAGGACATGGATGTGTAAAAATCGGACGGCACTCACGTGGTCCGAGTGATGTGCAATTGGTGAGTCTCATCCGATACACGAGGACAATCGCAACATGCTACGATTCTATATTGTTGGTGTGTATGTGTTAGGGGTCGAGTTCACGCTTCTGCACAAGGGGAATCTCGAACCATCCCTGCTGCGGTCTCCCATCCATCTCCGGCCGCAGTGGACTCAGCAGAGACGTCGGTCCCAGCGTTTCGCCCATTCTAACATTGTGCAGAGGATTACTGCTGCCTCTCCAGGTTCTGCTATTGTAGCCAGTAAGCGGCGAACAGACGTCTTTAGGACTAAGCCCTGCGTTTTCCCTTCTGAGCATGCCCAGGGTAAGATCTCTCATTGGAGATCAGGGGTCACATGCTCAGGTACTGCAGCAGCTCCCATTGGTCCGCCAGGAAGGTCCTGAAATTGCTTGTGTTCTGGAAGGTCCTGTAGCTGCTAATATAAAAGGTGCGCTTGGCTGCTCAGCGGTGCACTAGTATCAATTGTGTTATGTGCTTTGCGCCAGTGTGATCATGCACGCATGTGGTTGGGGCTCGGCTGAAATAAGCCCCTAGAATATCGGCACCTCCGGTGAGGAGATTCGTATGCACGTGTTCAGGGGCTGGCTGAAATAAGCCCCTAGAATACCGGCTTCTCCGGTGAGGAGTTGCTTGTTTGCGTTGCTGACTGCATGATCACGGACTGCTATCCGCACAGCAGTTATCTGTGCATCCCTGTGGTGTTAACAGGACACAGTCTCTATGTCTTTGTCTCTATGTTTGTGACTCTGTGAAGTAACAGAGTTCGCTTATACCGCCATCTTACTAGCAGCAGGCTCTGCCTGCACGGTGGACCCCGGGCTGCGAACGCACCTATTATTTGTATTTATTTGGTGCGTTCCGCCAGCCCTAACAGTATGTTTATTTAAATCTTTACTTATAGGTTTAGTAATGAGGGTGTATGGCTGACACCTCTTCATTACTAGACCTAGGGCTTGATGTCAGCGACAGCTACTGACATCAACCCCTAATCCCATTATCCTGATGGCACCAGAGAATCATCAAAAGCCTTGTTAAATTGATAGAATTGGTGCTTGAAATATGAAGTGCCATTTCTGGTGCAGCTGAGGGCTGGTATTTTTAGCCTGGGACTGGGCAAACAAGCATGAAAAAAAAAGGTTTGAACAAGAAAATTACACCTCAAAACTTTTTTTTTCCTTTTTCCAAATATCTTTATTTAGCTCCAAAAAGTTTTCATTGCTGTACAAAAACGCATAAAAAAGCATGCAAAAACGAACCCAAATGCAGCAAAACTGCACATTTTTGCCACAGCGTTTTTGCTACCAAGAGACTCAGAAACCTTGCAGAATTTTCTGCCTGCAAATACTCAATGTACGCACGTAGCCTAATACTTAGCTTTCATACGATCCTCTGCAATTCCACTTCTGGACTGGCATACTAGCGCTCTTACATGACCTCGCAGACGTGATGATGTCATCGTGTACATGTTGTCAGCAGCATGTCACAGAGGAGGCGGAGTAACTCCTTGGAGCTGCTCTGCGAGATCTCCAAGCCTCCCTGTGCCGAAATGTATGCTATCGGTGGCAGCGCATTGGCATGTAGTACCCTGGGACCCGGTGAGCAGAAGCATAAGACGGGGGTCCTGGACTAGGTCCGGGCCCCTGCTCTTTACTTCTGTTCACCAGGCCCCATACAGCAGTAAGGACACTGGGCAGTAATGTCCTAAAGGCAGGACTGTGGATGTGTGCATGATGCTCACTATCATCATTAATGCTTTTCTCCTGCCTTTTATTACTGAGTTTTCCTTTCTGACCTGAATCATCTATTTTATTCAGTTATTTTTTTTATTTGATATGCTGTTTAGTTTTTAGTTTTGCCTCACATAGGTCCTTCTACATATTTACCCCTATTATCAGTCACTTGACTATATATCTTACCGCATACACACACCTTTGGTTGGCGCGTATATTACAGCTCCGCTTGGTGAGATCCTTTAATTTGTACATACTGTATAATAATTTATATTTTCTGTTTGTTCTTTTAGATTAAAAATGTGCAGTTAATGGATACTGGTCGATATATGTGCATTGTTGAGAATGTGGCGGGAAGTGCTGAGAAAATATTTAACCTGAATATTAATGGTAAAACTTTTTATTTTATTACTGATATGTCAGTCCTGACTAAGGTAGGGATCGTTCAACTGAGAGAGACAGTATGGAGTTTCATGAGCAAATAGTAACTGGATGGGCGAACCCCGAGATACTGCATGTGTTTGGGTGCATATTATAATATAGATAGGAGTGGGGTACACGAATCCTCACTGATACTGGCGCATCCACTTTGCCCAATATAGTGACATGCAGCATTGCATGAGGCACCAGCTGAGACATACTCACATTCTTATATTGGAGGGTGATGCTGGGCACTTATTACACAGGTGAGCGCAGAGCGTTTTTCTTGTTACTGTGACATGCTGCTCATATCTAAGATTACATTTGCACATCTGTGTGGTGCATCCTAGTGCTGTATGTATTTTTTCTTACACAGCATACATACGCATAGTTTCAGTGATCCATACACACATCCATTTTAAAAATGGATCTGTATCTCCATCCAGGAGACTCAGAATACATCCTGTTCTCCATTTTTCGGATCAGATTAGTACATTAAAGTCTATGGGCAGAAATCAGACATGGATGAAACTTGGAAAACATACTTTGTACTTCAGCTGTCCATTCTAGTTTTGTCTATTTTAATGGATACATTGCTAAGAGCAAATGTAAAAAAAATTTCAGAGGGTATTCCTGCCTCAGTTAAGAAAAGGGATGAGAAAATACTGCCGCAAGTAGGATGACGTCTGAAAAAATGAAATCAGTCTGTTTCTCTTGGATGGTAACACTCGCACGGATGTATGAATGTAGAATAAGGCGGTCGTAGAACACAACCCCCACAACTCTCAAGCTTCCCATTAATAGACAGAGTACAGTTGGAATAGAGAAGAGTAAAAATCAAAGAGGACTGATGGGAATTGTAATCCTGATATAAAACAGGCCATACTTACTTATGTTACAATATGACATGTATAGCCTATGTGCACCTACGTGCAGAAGAGGATACCCCCACTATTTAGCTCCATAAACTTATGCTGCAGTGACACATTCATGTTAAACAGGCACATTGCTTACTACATCATAAGTGCCTAATTTCCCTGACTAATGCTCTCTCTTATCCTCGTGACTAATAAAAGAGTCTAATAAAAATTAAGTATACTAAAAAAATGAGAAATTAGCTATTTTATTTTTCCTACAATAGCTAAAATTCAGAGACATGAGGGATTCCTGCTATGTAGCAATATAAAGGACATTTTATAGCAGTATTGAGGAGTGTGGCTGTGAATCCAACACTGGGGAAAGATAAACACTTACTAGAAAGTTGCAGCAGCCAGTTGTCCACATAAGTCTTTCACTCTTCCACTCCCCTTTCCATTTTAATAGGCTACTGCAGTCTGATCCTACAATGTCACATGTCTTACCTATTGCATTATTCCTGTGTCCTCTTGTGTATAAATATGTGATTCTTCAGTTTTTGTTTTAGTCTTTGCCCGATGAAGAGACCTGAGTAGTCTCGAAAGCTTGCAATTTGTTACCATCTTTTCAGTTAGCCATTAAAAGGTATCAACCACTGAGGACTCTCAAGTCTAAATATTTTTCTACAATGAACTGGAAATTCATATTATTTTGACCAAGATGGATTTTAGCAGTTTTTTAGAATGAATGATGAGTTTAAGAGATGGAGGGAAGTGACTCATAAGTGGAGAAAGAAGCATATTTCTGTGATAAGATATAATAAAGAGTATTTTATGTTTGCCTGTAGGATATCCATTTATGAAAAAAAAATTACAGGACAAGGACCAATTAATAATACATTCTCTTTACTATAACCTCTTACAAAGGTTGTATGAGATTAGAATAGGGATAATTTTTGCCCAAATCAGCACCCAGCACCAGATGTATCTGACTTGCAATTTATGTAAGAAGCTATATAAAAAATATAATTTGATTCTGGTGTAATCCCATCCCATTGCAGTTCCTCCAAGAATCCTGGGCAGCATATATGAAAACATCACTGTTGTAGAAGATAATTTTGTTTCTCTGACATGTGAAGTCACTGGATTTCCAGTACCGATAAAAAGTTGGCGGAAGGAAGGGATTGTTCTCCAACCAAGCACACATCACTTTCTTGTGCCAGGTAAGAGGGATTTATAATGGACAAAAGTGTTATTACAGTTCCTAGTGCTGCATTTATAGTTTTTAATCCACTGAATACCTGATTCCTTCCGTTATTGAAACAATGATGATAGGAGTCTGACGTCTGTAATCCTATATAATTGCTAGCTGCCGAGGTTGTGCCAGTTTGTTTTGACAGAATATAAGAATTTTGATATTGTGGAATAACCTGACTGTGGTAAGTCGTAGCTGTAGTATGTGTGAGTCGGGGATACAAGCAATGTTTCTAGGACCAGTTTCGCTGTTGGAGATGAGCGAATCGATTTGCAGCACCTTGGCTGGAGCCCTCAGAACTACCTCCTACCTGCTGGCATCTCCAGCTCCTCTTCTGACTTCTCGGCCTGACGTGAGATATTGTTATAGCGTGATACATACACAATGTTGTGCCATGTCATGTCCAGTGGAACAGGAATACTGACCTGGTCGCTGGGCCATGATCCTGTGAATTGTTTCACTAATCTCTACTCACTGTCTTATTGCTGTGTTTTTTATGGTGAAGTGTGTAAAGCGGGCTCTTTGGTTTCTTCCCCTTGACACCAATGATATTCAAATATTATTTACTGAAGACAACTGCAAAACACAGTGGTACAAAATTTTTGGGGGTACTATCACACTTTTGTATTTTTGCAGATTAGAATAAACCAAACCAACAAAACACAGTCTTCATTATCTTCTTGCACAGGTCTCTCACAGGGACTAAACTGAGTGCAGCGATACTACACAGTCTCACATAACAATCTCATTCTTCATCAAATATCTCTCACTTATAGACCTGCTTCTCAAGGGTTCTGCCCATTTATGCATACAAACATACGATCATGTAGGTGGTCTGGTCTCACTATTGGACAATTAGGCCAAACTGCAGGCCCACTGTACATTCTGTTATGAATGTGCTAGAGATGGTTTCTGAGCAGAGGCTCCCTCTGGTGCTTACAGACAGTACTGAACCTTTCAGCGAGGAGTGGCAATCTGGAATCACGGACTGGTCTGATATAAGGGAGGTTCCCTCCCATGATGGTTGCCGGTGATCAATTGTTCTTGTCTCAATTGTGGTTCCTGGTTCATTTGGAAGTTTGCTGGAGTCTTGCCTGCATCTCCTGCTTTCAGATAAGATATTTTTTGCTTTTCTTTTTGTGCTTGCTTTTTGCATTGTTTTCTGCACATTTGTGGAGGTCAGCCAGGTCCCCTCCTGGGGCCTGAGCTCCTAACAGTTTTTCTGCAGCCACTGTTATTTGCTCATTTGCTTTTTCCTGTTTTTTCAGCGGCTGCGGCTTGGTTTTTGTTCACACTGAGATCTGATTTAGTGGGTGGCGAGATCGTGTGATCTCAGTATTTTTGTAATCAGAATTGTTGGATTTTTGTAGGGTTTTCTGGGTTGCAGAAAGTAATCTCTCCTGTCCTATCCTATTTAGTCAGCTTGTGGCCCCTGCGTTTGCTCTGTCTATTTTCTGCCTATGTTTGTATTTTCATCTTGTCTAACCGCCATTATATGTTTGGGGGCTTCCTATTTTCTTTGGGGATCTGCTCCGGGGCAGATAACTTTTATCTTTCTGCCTTTAGGTGTAGTTATCTCTCAGGCTGTGACGAGGCATCAAGATCAACGTAGGAACGCTCCACGGCTATCTCTAGTTGTGTCGTTAGTTTAGGAATCTTCAACCCATCAGTTACGAACATCTCAGGTGTTCGGCTGCCCTGCTGTTGTTCCTGTCCTCCTCAGCTACTGAAACATAACAGTATCATCAGCCATAACTGAAAATTATATGGTACTCACAGAAGGGAAAAATAGTGTGGAAAGAAAAAGTTGTCAGAGTTGTCAGAGATTTTTATTTTTTTTCTGTCTGTTGCATTTTTTCCCTCTTTTTCTCTGGGTGCTGAGGAGGATTTTTTTTTCTCTCAATGGAGTTTGCACAGTTGTCTGGCCGTGTGGATCAGCTTGCCACTGAGGTTCGGAGTATTGCTACCTATCTTGCTGGATTGCCGGTTGTGGAACCTAGGATTCCCATGCCAGATTTGTTTTTGGGGATAGGGCTAAATTTCTGAATTTCAAAAATAACTGTAAGTTGTTTTTTGCCTTAAAGCCTAAGTCTTCAAGTAACGCAGCACAGCAGGTTCAAATTGTCATCTCTCTCCTGCGCGGTGATCCTCAGGATTGGGCTTTTTCCCTGACACCTGGGGATCCTGTTTTGAATGATATTGATGCATTTTTTCTGGCTCTGGGGTTATTGTACGATGAACCTAATGTCACTGATCAAGCTGAAAAAACCTTGTTGGCATTAAATCAGGGTCTTGAAGACGCTGAGTTGTACTGTCAGAAATTCCAAAAGTGGGCAGTCCTGACCAAATGGAATGATGATGCTTTGGCAGCCCTTTTTCGGAAGGGGCTGTCAGAGAATGTAAACGATGTTATGGTGGGATTCCCTGCTCCCTCTGGTCTCAATGATTCTATGTCATTGGCTATTCAAATTGACAGACGTTTGCGTGAGCGCAGAGGTATGCGTGAGATAGTGTTGCCTTGTGAGCCAGCTTCTGAGCCCATGCAGTGTGATAGAGTGACTTCTGGGGCTCAGCGTCATGAGCTTCGAAAGCGCAATGGGTTATGTTTCTACTGTGGTGATGCCTCTCATGCTATTTCAGTCTGCCCTAAGCGGGGAAGACGTTTTGCACGCTCAGTTGTCTTGGGTAGTGTTCAGACTAAATTTCTGTTGACTGTTACCTTGATTTGCTCCCTGTCCACATTTTCTGCTCAGGCTTTTGTTGATTCAGGAGCAGTTATTAACCTGATGGATTTTGACTTTGCCAAACGTTGTGGGTTTCCCATGATACCCCTGCGGAAGTCTATTCCCCTACTGGGCATTGATTCTACCCCTTTGACGGAGAATAAACCCCAGTTTTCTACTCAGGTGATAATGAGGGTTGAACCAGATCATCAGGAGAATTGCAAATTTCTGGTGCTGTATAATCTGCATGACATTATTGTACTAGGTTTCCCTTGGTTACAGTCTCATAATCCTGTTTTGGATTGGAAATCTGTGTCTGTGACCAGTTGGGGCTGCCAATGTGTTAATGCCGACACTCCTGTTTTTTCTGCCTCTCCCAAGTCTCAGGATGTTCCTGACTTTTTGACTGATTTTTCGGATGTATTTAGTGAGAGTAAATCTGCATCTTTGCCCCCTCACAGGAGCTACAATTGCGCTATTGAATTAGTGCCTGGTGGTAAATTTCCTAAAGGTCGCCTTTTTAACTTGTCTGTACCTGAACACGATGCAATGCGATCTTATATCAAGGAGTCATTGGAGAAGGGTCATATCAGACCATCCTCTTCACCCTTGGGTGCCGGTTTTTCTTTGTGGCCAAAAAGGATGGTTCATTGAGGCCGTGTATTGATTATCGTCTCTTGAATAAGATCACTGTGAAGTATCAATATCCGTTACCCTTGATTTCTGATCTGTTTTCCAGGGTGAAAAGTGCTAGTTGGTTTATCAAGCTTGACCTCAGGGGGGCGTATAACCTTATTTGCATTAAGCACGGGGATGAATGGAAGACGGCGTTTAATACCCCAAAGGGGCATTTTGAGTACCCAGTGATGCCCTTTGGGCTCACTAATGCTCCTTCCGTCTTCGAATCCTTCATGAATGATATTTTCAGGGATTTTGTGGATAAATTTCTGATTGTTTATTTGGATGATATCTTGATTTTTTCCAATGACTGTCACTCTCATGTGAAACATGTTCGGACTGTGTTCCAGATTTTGAGAGAGAATGCACTGTATGTGAAGGGATCAAAGTGTCTTTTTGGCGTACAGAAGGTCTCATTTCTGGGATTCATTTTGTCTCCGTCTGTTATTGAAATGGACCCGGTCAAGGTTCAAGCCATCTGTGATTGAGTCCAACCTACTTCATTAAAGGCTCTTCAGAGATTTTTGGGTTTTGCCAATTTTTATCATAAATTTATTGGTAATTTCTCCCGTATTGTTAAATCATTGACTGATTTGACCAAAAAGGGTTCTGATGTGGTGAATTGGCCTCCTGAGGCAGTCTCTGCGTTTCAGGAACTTAAGCAGAGATTCACTTCTGCTCCTGTTCTACGGCAGCCTGATGTTTCTCTACCATTTCAGGTGGAGGTTGATGCCTCTGAAATTGGGGCAGGTGCCGTTTTGTCCCAAAGAGATCCAGAGTCCTCTTAGAGTAACCCTTGTGCCTTTTTCTCTCGAAAATTTTCTCCAACTGAACGTAATTATGACGTGGGTAATCGGGAGTAATTGGCCATGAAGTGGGCCTTTGAAGAGTGGAGACATTGGCTGGAAGGAGCCAAACATCAGGTGGTGGTCCTCACGGACCATAATAATCTGGTTTATCTCGAATCAGCCAAGCGACTTAATCCTAGACAGGCCAGGTGGGCCTTGTTTTTCACACGTTTTAATTTTGTGGTTTCTTTTCTTCCTGGCACTAAGAATGTTAAGGCGGATGCCCTCTCGAGGAGTTTCTTTGCGGACTCTCCTGAGTTATCTGATCCTACTGTTATTTTGAAAGAGGGTGTAGTTCTTTCCGCCATCTCGCCCAATTTGAGACTGGCCTTGGAAGGGTGTCAGGAGGATAAACCTGAGCGCTGCCCTATTGGGAAATTGTTTGTCCCAGACCAGTGGAAGAAGAATGTGATGTCTGAGATTCATTGTTCCGCGTTGGCTGGTCATCCCGGGATTTTTGGTACCAGAGACTTGGTGAGTCGGTCCTTTTGGTGGCCTACTTTGTCTCGTGACGTCATGGAATTTGTGCAGTCCTGTGGGACTTGCTCTCACTCCAAGCCTTGCTCTCGCTCTGGTGGTTTGTTAATGCCATTACCTGTGCCCAAGAGGCCATGGACCCATATCTCTATGGATTTTATTTCCGACCTCCCTGTTTCTCAGAGAATGACCGTTATCTGGGTAATCTGTGATAGGTTTTCCAAGATGATACATCTTGTGCCATTACCTAAGTTACCTTCCTCCTCCGAATTGGTGCCTTTGTTCCTTCAGCACGTGGTTCGGTTACATGGCATTCCGGAGAACATTGTGTCTGACAGAGGAGTCCAGTTTGTTTCCAGATTTTGGAGCACATTTTGTTCTAAACTTGGTGTTCAATTATCTTTCTCCTCTGCTTTTCATCCTCAGACCAATGGACAAACCGAGAGAACAAACCAGACCTTGGAGACTTATTTGAGATGTTTTGTGTCTGCTGATCAAGATGACTGGGTCTCTTTTTTGCCTTTGGCTGAGTTTGCTCTTAATAATAGGGCTAGCTCTGCCACCTTGATGTCTCCATTTTTCTGCAATTTTGGGTTTCACCCTTGATTTTCTTCGGGACAGGCGGAGGCTTCTGTCTGTCTGGGTGTTGACTCTGTTGTGGAGCGAATGCAGCAGATTTGGGACCAGGTAGTGGAGATGTTGTCTCTCTCTCAGGAGAAGGCCCAACGGTTTGCCAACCGGCATAGGACTGATGGTCCTCGGTTTAAAGTGGGGGACTTGGTTTGGTTGTCCTCAAGAAATATCCCTATGAGGGTTGCATCTCCAAAGTTTAAGCCCAGGTTCATTGGACCTTATAAGATCATGGAGATTCTTAATCCTGTTTCCTTCCGTTTGCTTCTTCCAGGGACATTTAAGATCCATAACGTGTTCCACAAGTCCTTATTGAAGAGGTTTGTCGAGCCAGTGGTTCCTATGGCTGCGCCTCCTGACCTGTTTTGGTTGAGGGCAATCTGGAGTATGTGGTTGAGAAAATATTGGATTCTTGTTTTTCTAGACAGAAACTCCAGTATTTGGTTAAGTGGAGAGGTTATGGTCAGGAGGACAATTCTTGGGTATTTGCTTCGGACATCCATGCTAGGAGACTGATCCGTGCCTATCACCGAGCTCATCCTGATCGGCCTGGTAGCACAAGTGAGGGTTCGGTGACCCCTCAAGGGGGGGGTACTGTTATGAATGTGCTAGAGATGGTTTCTGAGCAGAGGCTCCCTCTGGTGGTTACAGACAGTACTGAACCTTTTAGCGAGGAGTGGCAATCTGGAATCACGGACTGGTCTGATATAAGGGAGTTTCCCTCCCATGATGGTTGCCGGTGATCAATTGTTCTTGTCTCAATTCTGGTTCCTGGTTCATTTGGAAGTTTGCTGGAGTCTTGCCTGCATCTCCTGCTTTCAGATAAGATATTTTTTGCTTTTCTTTTTGTGCTTGCTTTTTGCATTGTTT
Source organism: Oophaga sylvatica (assembly GCA_033576555.1). Classification (NCBI taxonomy): domain Eukaryota; kingdom Metazoa; phylum Chordata; class Amphibia; order Anura; family Dendrobatidae; genus Oophaga; species Oophaga sylvatica. Next base: position 152,714,426 of record JARQOD010000009.1, read on the forward strand.
TCTGCACTTTTGTGGGAGGTCAGCCAGGTCCCCTCCTGGGGCCTGAGCTCCTCACAGTTTTTCTGCAGCCATTGTTATTTGCTCATTTGCTATTTCTTGTTTTTTCAGCAGCTGCGGCTTGGTTTTTGTTCACACTGAGATCTGATTTAGTGGGTGGCGAGATCGTGTGATCTTAGTATTTTTGTAATCAGAATTGTTGGATTTTTTCTAGACAGATTGGGCCCCAGCATTTGCTCATTCTATTTTCTGTCTGTGTCAGTATTTTCTTCTTGTCTAACCACCATTACATGTTTGGGGGCTTCCTATTTTCTTTGGGGATCTGCTCCGGGGCAGACAGCTTTCATCTTTCTGCCTTTAGGTGTAGTTATCTCTCAGGCTGTGACGAGGCGTCTAGGATCAACGTAGGAACACTCCACGGCTACCTCTAGTTGTGTCGTTAGTTTAGGAATCTGCAACCCATCAGTTACCAACATCTCAGATGGTCGGCTGCCTTGCTGTTGTTCCTGTCCTCCTCAGCTACCGAAACATAACAACATTCACTTAGACCTAATCGGTAGCCTTCCACCTTGGCCCTGTATCTCAAGGGCTCTCACTATATAAAATTTTTCACTATATTCTCCATTCAGTCCAATCTAGTTTAGAACTGTACTATCAGGCTGCAGCTAAGGCATACAGTCAACATGGTCCATGGTCCAGTCAACTAAGATCACTCTGCTTCTATTGCTTTTCTTGCCAAGGCTTGTTACTCTGTGGCAGGCTACCCTTCATTCCTGCTCCACACATGGTCACTATGTGCTCCCTATTGCTCCCTCATTATTGGGGGGTACTGCAGCTTATCAGCATTGGTGTGCTCGGAGATTTAGTTTCTGTGGATGTAGCTGCATGATTTGTGGCTGCTGGACAGCCTGAATACATGTGGGGATTCCCTAACAAACAGGCATTTCTCACATGTATTCAGGCTGTCCAGCAGCCATAAATCATACAGCTGTGGCAACAAAAACTTTATCTCCGAGTACGCTAAAATACTTGGAGGACACCCGAGCAACGAGTATACTCGCTCATCACTATTAAACTACTGTGTTTTCTCTTTTTAAATCATAATGACAACCCAAAACATCCAAATGTCCCTGATCAATCGTTCACATACCCTGGTGATAACATGCAGAGAAGTTGACACAAATGGGTTTGAATGGCTACCAAAGGTAACATCCTCACCTGTGACCTGTTTGCTTGTAATCAGTGTGTGTACATAAAAGCTGAGTGAGTTTCTTGGATCCAGACAGACTCTTGCATCTTTCTTCCAGCCACTGACGTTTCTGGATTGTGAGTCATGGGGAAATAAATGAATTGTCAACGGATCTAAGGGAAAAGATAGTTGAACTGTGTAAAACAGGAAATGCATACAAAAAGATTTCCAAGGAATTGATAATGCCAGTCAGCAGCGTTCAAACTGTGATTAACAAATGTAAAATCAGGGGCTCTGTAAAAACAAAACCACGGTCAGGTAGACCAACAAAAATTTTGTCCACAACTGCCTGGAAAATTGTTCAGGGTGCAAAGAAAACCCCACAAATAACATAGGCTAAAATACTGGACTCTCTGAAAACTAGCGGTGTGGCTGTTTCAAGATGCACAATAAGGAGGCACTTGAAGAAAAATGGGCTGCTTGGTCAAGTCGCCAAAAGAAAGCCATTACTGCGCAAATGCCACAAAGTATCTCGCCTACAATACACAAAACAGCACAGAGACAAGCCTCAAAACTTCTGGAACAAGGTAATTTGGAATGATGAGTCCAAAGTTGAACTTTTTGGTCAACACCATAAACGTTACATTTGGAGAGAGGTCAACAAGGCCTATGATGAAAGGAACACCATTCTTACTGTAAAGCACAGAGGTGGATCGCTGATGTTTTGGGGATGTGTGAGCTACAAAGGCACAGGAAACTTGGTCAAAGTTGAAGGAAAGATGAATGCAGCACATTATCAGCAAATACTGGAGGTAAATTTGCAATCATCAGGCCAGAAGCTGCGCCTGGGACATACTTGAACGTTCCAACATGACAACAATCCAAAACACAATTCATTGTCATTGGCTACAGCAGAACAAAGTGAAGGTTCTGGAGTGCTCTTCTCAGTCTCTTGACCTCAATATCATTGAGCCACTCTGGGTAGATCTCAAGCTCGCAGTTCATGCTAGACAGCCCAGGAATTTACAGGAACTGGAGGCTTTTTGTCAAGAAGAGCGGGAATCTTTACCATCTAAGAAAATAAAGAACCTCATCCATGTTTGCACCACGCCGTATCCCTGCTCTGACAGGCAGGGTCTCTGGCATGTCACTTCACTCACCTGTGCTGCGGTCGGTTCTTCCTTTCCCCGTGTTTTGCATGCTTCAAGCAGAGCTTCCAGCCGGGCTCCCAGCCATGTCGTTAGGGCATGCATACACATGCTTCCACCCTCTTAAAGAGGCAGCTTGTGCACTTGCTATTTCTTCCCCAGCCAATGGCTGAGAGGCATTATGTATATATTGCTTCCTCCTCACTGGGAAGGTGCCTGAACAACCTTCCTGTTCTGCAGTCTATGTTGTATAAGGTTGTGTACCAGTCCTTGCTGCACTCTGGTGCAGATCCTGCCTGCTGCACTCTGGTACAGATCCTGCCTGCTGCACTCTGGTGCAGATCCTGCCTGCTGCACACTGATACAAACTCTGCCTGCTGCTCTCTGATGCAAACTCTGCCGGCTGTACCATCCAGTCTGTCTCACTGGGTCCAGCTGCTGTGCGTCTGTTGGTCTTTCCTGGAGTGGCACCTGGCTTTCATCGGGAGCCAAGTCTAACCTCACCATCAGAGGCTCTAGTGAACAGTACGGTGCTCACTTAGTCACACCCTTCCAGGCTCTCCACGGTCCGTGGCACAGTGGTTCCACAAACCACGTCCGTGACAATCCACAACTACCACAAAAGACTTCAAGCTTTCATTGACGTTGGAGGGTTCAATACATGGTATTAAGAAATGGGGTTTGTGAACTTTTGATTAGGGTCTTTTGGATGTTTTGGGTTGTCATTATGATTTAAGACAAAACACAGTAGTTTGACAATAAATGGCTTCACCCAACCACTAACCATGAGTGGAGAAAAAGTTTTGGTGTTATCCTTCATATTCTCTGAAAAAAGCCAAGAAAGCAAAAATTCTGCTGGAGTATGTAAACTTTTGAGCACAGCTGTACATAACAGTACAGAATACATGAGAAGTCCAATGAAGGTCAATCTGTTTACCCTCCTTACAAATGTATAGTTAAAGCGTTGAAGGTACTTTAGTGTACTCTATTATAACATGGGGACCTGGCTCAAAAACATTGAGAAACAATGCGATATTTGCATAACTATAAATGTATTTTTTCAGCAGCAGATGGAAGGAAGAGAGCCACAGTCATTACTAGTGGGTAGGCGGAGCCCAGATGAGATAGACACCTCAGATTAAAAAGAGTGTTGACCGGCCCCTCCAGCTCGGGCTCCTCCTACTCAGCTCTCCAGTTTACAATTTGAGGTCTCAGAGGATAGTCGCTGCTGGAAGCAGCTCCTCAGAAGATTTTATTATTTTTTATTGGACAAGAGACTTGGATCACCAAATGTGGTCTAGAGGTCTCAGGGGTTTCAGCGCTGCTGGACCCCAACCTCTCCCTTGGCGGATCTGTATTACCCTATATGGTGGTCCCTGCAGAACCCTGCCGGCCCGGGGGGATGAGGATGGCTTCCCTGGCGGGGACGCAAACCGCGCTGCAGGGGTCACTGCGTTCCCCGCCCTGGGGGGAAGCGATGGGCATAGCGCCACAAATCCCTGGGGGTCCCTGTAGCGCTTCGGCTGATGAGTACTCCACATTTTTATTGATGTGTGTGAGTGATTCAGCAACTGCTGCGGCAGTCGCTGTTACAATATACATGCGGTGACTTGTGTTTTTTGTCCGCAGGTGGATGCCTGCAGGACATAGGAGCGGGGGAGAGAGGAGCTACGCGCCTTTTTATTTGAATTTCGCGCCGCTCTGAGCGCGCGCTTTACTGCAGTCTCCATTTCCGGCTTCTCTACATGGAGCACACGGAGGCACAGCGCGGCGGCCATTATTAAGCAGGCTGAAAGCTCCCTCGGAGATCGCTCCCCTCCCGGCAAGCGCTGCACCGCGACCAGCTGGGTGAGTTTCTACCCGTCTAGGGCAGAAGTTTAACCCCCTCACCCCCACAGCGCGGGCGCCTTTCTGAGGCACAAATGGGTGGCAGACTGCGCTGCCTGCAGCTGTTATCATAGGGGGCTCGCACACCATTTTCATAAAAAGGCTGTGGGGAGCCTGCGATATTAATATTGCCACTATTCTTTCCGCTAACGATACCGATAACGACGCATACTATGCGATCGTTTGTGTGATCATTTTTAATGTCACTAGTAGCTGCCAATCTGGGCGATCTCATTAACAACGCATAAGCGGTTAGCGATCCCCTTAATAACTTTGGCGGTCATTGCGATTTACAAAACAGCGCAATTTTTTAGCGATCTTGTTGAACTTTCTTGTTAGTGTGGCATAGCTGTCCTGTAGCTGCTGCCTTATAGAGGCACTTGGGGCTCGCACACCCCTTTCATTATCAAGGTGTGGGGAGTCTGCGACTTTAACCCCTTCTTAGGTGGTTAACTCTTAATGAGGGACAGCTGGGGTAGCTCTCTCATGAGCTTTAACCCTTCAGCGTTCGTTTTTTATTTAAGAAACGCATTTTAACCTGCCGTATACTCTGCAAGGTCAGAGACCACTGCTACAGAATCAGTCTCGCGTATCTGACACGCAGACTTCGACGGCGTCAAGCGCAGCGGTCGGAGGTTCCAGTGGTGTCTAAATGGAGGCCCTCGCTAGTTTCTATGGATGGCCTGTCTGTCTTTCTAGGTTATTGAGTGTCATAGATGCTCTCATGGCAGGAAGCGACACAAGCCGGTACCTTCCTTCCCGCATAAGACAAGGAGGATCGGCAAAGGGACACTCTGCCCCTCTTTTGGGCCGTAAAAAAGTTTTTATTGGAGGCGTTACAGTTACCGGAGGAGGTATCTGGACGTCCTGGTAAGTCGGCCCGGATGTTTTCAGTCGCGATCAGCTTTACCATCACTGGATGAGCTTAATGGGACAGTGGAGAAGGAGCGCCTGTGTCCAGATAATTGAGACACTGTATCCGTTTTCTACGGAGTTGATTGATTGATAATTGAATTCCTTCTCCTGAAGTGAATGTCCCTTTTATCCCAGCTTAGCAAAATCTTCCTGTTAAAGGGAAGGTGAGTCTGCAGGATCAGCTGGACAGAAAAACGTAGATGGCAGCAAAATCCATCTACGAGGCCGCGGGTCATGGATTCAGTACTAGAGTCCATGTGTGCTTGTAAAGCTTCCCTGAGCCGGTTAGGCCGTCTATGGGCGGCGTGGCAAGATGGATCCCCTCTATCGAGGTAGATGGGCTTTTCAAGTTGTTGGAGGATACTGCGTCACTGCTATCCAGGGCGCAATCCTCGGCAGTCACAGTCAGAAAGCACTGTGGCTTAGACAGTGGACCGGGGACGCGGTTTCCATTACAAGGTGGTCAGCTATTTGAGTCTGACCGCATGGAGCTGATTGCCAAGGCAAAGGCAAAAGAAACGGCTTTACCGCAGCGCAGAGCTGTGACTTCTGCGTCTGGCAGGACTAGTGCCGGTAGTGTCGGCAATCTTTTCGGTCCAGGGGACGGTTCGGTCAGCCCTCTTGGGGATCGGGTCGTCCCTCTTTTTCAGGAAAAAAGACCTCTCAGAAATCCCGCACTCCCTGGAAACAAAGTTTCCGTCAAGACAAGCGGGAATCTGACAAAAAAAAAAAACCCGCTAAAACGGATTGACGCCAGGTTTCCACTCGAGGGCTCTCGAGTGGGGGGTCGCCTGCTTCTATTCAAATTGACTTGGTTTTCCCGCGTCCCAGACACCTGGGCGACGCGGGTTGTGTCGGCAGGCTACTTCATAGAGCCCGTCAGAGCCCGAGCTATGTGCCGCTCTACTGCGAGAAGTCGACTCTCTTCTGCAGAAGGGTGTGGTGGTACCGGTTCCACCAGAGGACAGGGGATGAGGGTTTTATTCCAACCTCTTTGTGGTCCCCAAAAAGGAGGACAAATTTCGCCCCATCCTGGATCTCAAAAGATTGAATCGGCATGTCCACACCCGAAAATTTCGCATGGAGTCGCTTCGCTCCCTTGTGGCAGCCTTGTCGCAGAACGACTTTTTGGTGTCAATCGACATTCGCGCCGCTCATTTGCACGTTCCAATCGGAAGGGCTCACCAACGTTTCCTTCATTTTGCCATAGGTCAGGACCATTACCAGTTGTGGCTCTGCCATTCGGGTTGGCCTCAGCGCCCAGTGTTTTTACAAAAATTCTGGCGCCTTTCATGGCAATTTTTCGAAGGCAGGGGGTTACGATTCTTCCCTACCTGGACGACCTTCTGATTGTGGCGTCTTCGAAGGAGGAGGCGGTAACCGCTCGCAATCTATCCCTTCAGCTCCTGGAGGACTTCGGGTGGCTGGTCAATTGGGAGAAGTCGTCTCTGGAACTGTCGCAGTCAATCCTGTTTTTGGGGATGCATTTCGACACGGTACGAGCAGTGGTGTCCCTGCCTCCAGACAAGCAAGCATGTCTCCTTCGACATGCACGGGATATGAAGTCTTCGACAGCAATGTCCCTGCGAAGCTGTATGCGTCTTCTGGGGTTGATGGTGAATGTCCATGGAAGCGCTTCCGTTTGCTCGGTTTCATCCAGGGCCCTCCAAAGGTTCATTCTGAGCCGTTGGGATCGATCGCAGGCTTCACTGGATTGCAGTGTCATCATCCCCCACAGGGTACGAGAGTCTCTAGGATGGTGGATACGTCCGAAAGAGTTATCCCTGGGGAAGTCCTCCCTCCCTCCGAAGTGGTCGGTCATAACCACCGATGCCAGCCTGACGGGCTGAGGGGGGTGTCTGGAACGATCTCTGGACTCAGGGAGTATGGTCGTCGGAAGAGTCTGTCTTGCCGATCAACATCCTGGAATTGGGGGCTATTTTTTCTTTGCCTCCAATACTGGACGGCCCCTTTAAGCGGTCTGCCAGTGCGAGTGCAGACGGACAATGCGACGGCGGTCGCATATATCAAACACCAAGGCGGGACAAGGAGTTCCAAGCTCGTGGTGGAGGTATCTCGTATCCTGGTATGGGCAGAGACCAGAGTGCCAGCTATTTCTGCGATCCACATTCCGGGAGTTCAGAATATCACGGCGGACTTTCTCAGTCGCGAGAAGATGGATCCCGGAGAATGGAGTCTTCATCCGGAAGTTTTTGCACTGCTGTGCTCCCGTTGGGGAACTCCCCAAGTGGATCTGATGGCATCCAGGATCAATGACAAGTTACCGACTTTCATGTCCAGGTACAAGGATCCGAAAGCTGTGGCGGTGGATGCTCTAGTGGCTCCGTGGGGCCAATTCGAGCTAATCTATGTGTTTCCGCCGATTTCCTTGCTTCCTCTGGTGCTACGTCAGATCAGACTAGAGAGGATCCCGGCTATGTTGATAGCCCCAGATTGGCCAAGAAGGACGTGGTTCTCGACTCTGGTGTCGCTCCTGGCAGCGCCACCATTTCCACTTCCTCTTCGCTCGGACCTGTTAACCCAAGGGCCCGTTCGTCATCCGGACCTGAAGTCTCTGCGTTTGACGGCGTGGCTCTTGAGACCGAAATTTTGACCATCAAGGGTTTTCAGCCGAAGTCATTGCCACTTCGCGAGCTGCCAGAGGTCCGGCTACTTCTAGGATTTCCCACAAGACTTGGGAAACCTTCTTTTCGTGGTGTTCGGGTTCTTCAAGGAACCCGAGGATTTTTTCCATTCCCAATTTGTTGGCCTTCCTGCAATTTGGGCTGGACAAGGGTTTGGCAGTGAGCACCCTGAGGGGTCAGGTTTCTGCTCTGTACTTGCTGTTCCGGAAGGCTATCGCCTCGCGTAGGGACGTACGTTCCTTTTTCCGCTGTGTAACCCGTCAGTTTCCGCCACGGAGGGCACCTGTGTATCCTTGGCGGCTCAACCTTGTCTTGGAGGCTCTTCAACACGGGCCTTTTGAGCCTATGGACTCTGTTAGTCTCTCTTTGCTTTCTTGGAAGGTTGCCTTTCCTAGTGGCGGTCACCTCTTTGAGAAGGGTTTCTGAGTTGGCGGCTCTTTCTTGCTCGCCTCCTTTCCTGGAGTTTCACCCGGATCGCGTAGTGCTTCGCACACGGGGCGATTTCCTACCTAAGGTGGTGTCGCAATTTCATGTTAACCAGGATATTGTGTTGCCCTCTCTTTGTCCGGGGCCGAGTAAGGCGAGGGAACGGGCCTTGCACACATTGGATTTGGTGCGGGCTTTGAAGTTCTATTTGTCTATTACTCAAATTTTTCGGAAGTCGGACTCCCTGTTTGTGATTCCAGCAGGTCGTCGACGTGGTCATCGAGCTTCCAAGGATTCTATAGCTCGTTGGATTCGGTAACGGCCATTTTGGAGGCTTACCGACTTAAGGGCGAACCTTGCCCGATTAAGGTTCGAGCCCATTCCACGAGAGCTGTGGGCTCATTGTGGGCTTTCCATCAAGGGGCCTCGGCAGCTCAGCTTTGCCGGGCGGCGACCTGGCGCTACGTCCACACCTTTACAAAATTTTATAAGGTGGACGTTAGTGCTTCCGCTGATGCAGCCTTAGGACGTAGGGTCCTGCAGACGGCTGTGGTTTAAAGTTCTCGTTAACTTGTGTTTAGCGCTAGTTGCGCATTTTCTTAGGTTGTTGGGTTCTGCCTTTTATGGTTTTTTCCCACCCTTAATTTTTGGACTGCTTTGGGACGTCCCACTAGTAATGACTGTGGCTCTCTTCCTTCCATCTGCTGCTGAAAGACAGATTTTGGTAAGAACTTACCTGTAAAATCCTTTTCAGCGAAGGAAGGAAGAGAGACACAGCTCCCTCCCATGGCAGAAGTGTGTTGTTGTTTTCAGATGCAGCGTGACCCTCCTCTGATAGCGATTATCTGGGCTGAGGTTGACGCGCTTAGGCTCTGTTCCAGCATCGCCAGCTCATCGCAGTGGTCAGGTCCAGTGAGTAGTACCTGGAACTGTGTGTTTTTTTGCCTACATGCATGCATAACCTGTATTTTTGTGTTTTCTTCTCTGAATTTCTTCAGAAGGGGTTATGTTGCTCCGCTGGTGATATTGCTCTTCCTTAAGCTTGTGTACGACTGGAGAGCTGAGTAGGAGGAGCCCGAGCTGGAGGGGCTGGTCAACATTCTTTTTAATCTGAGGTGTCTATCTCATCTGGGCTCCGCCTACCCACTAGTAATGACTGTGTCTCTCTTCCTTCCTTCGCTGAAAAGGATTTTACAGGTAAGTTCTTACCAAAATCCGTCTATTATAAATTCAACAACATGTGATGATTTAGTCTAATGACTTCAGTCTTAGGACAACCACTACAGTTGTCTTATGTTCAGTCCTATAATTTCTGCTGACTTCCTGCTACATTAAGGCTTGAGTCACAAAAAAATATGGCATCCGATGCGATATGCTAATGACACTCGGCTACTGCTCTGCTGTGAGCGTGATTCGAGTGTGAGTGCTCTATACGCCGATCCCCTCGCTTGAGAGAATCACAGCACAGGTGTGGAGGAGACGAAGAAAGTAATTTCTCCATCTCCTCCATTGCCAGTGTCCGCGAGAATCGCACTGCACTCGGGTGACATCCGAGTGAAATGCGATGTTTCACATGAACCCATAGACTTGTATGGGTGCATGTGATCCAAGTCTCGCTGCCAGTCACAGCATGCTGTCATTGTTCTCTCATGCTGAATCGGCATGAGAAAATAATCACAGATGTGCACTGCCCCATAGAATAACACTAGGCCGAGTGCAATCCGATGTTTTATCGCATAGCACTTATATGCTTTATTCGCGCGTGTGAGCGAAACCTAAAAGTTTGCCAGCCCTAAATAGGAGACCTTTTCAAACTTACCTTTGTTCTTAATGTCCCTTGTCCCTGTGGTACAGACCTAATTTTGAGGACAAGTTATGATGTTAATTACTACGATCTATGATTTAGCAGACCCCTCTCACCATTAGATTTTGCAGCACATTGCTTATCTGTAATAACATATTTTTTTGTTTGTAGGGGGCAGGAGTTTGCAGATTCATCAAACCAAGCTGGAAGACACTGGAGAATATACATGTGTTGCCAGCAATCAAGCTGGAGAAACCAAGAAAACATTCTCTCTTAATGTGTATGGTCAGTGCTTATCACTTAGTACACCCCCGAGAACACTACTATGTGGCAGATTTTCTTTCTTCAGTAAAATACTCCTATGTGTGCATTATTATTGCAGTGTCTCCTACCATAGTCAGCGACAGCGGAGATCCCAGTCCCCAGGTGGATGTAGACATCTCTACATCGATGTCCTTGACGTGTGAATCAGATGGAATCCCAGCACCTATTATAAGCTGGTATAAGAACAGCCAACTGATTACTGAATCTACTAATATTAGGATTCTTGAGAGAGGGAAAGTACTGAACATTGTCAATGCTCAGGTGAGTCAATTCCCAGATTCCCCATCAGTCTTCTACTAAATAGCACTATCTAAGTTGAAAGACAATTTGAGCTTAGCCTATTGGAGCACCAAGTATTAAAAGTTCTCTGTCATTATCTTAAATGCTCATTCCAGGTATCTGATACAGGAGAATATGAATGTATCGCCACAAATGTTGTAGGACAAGACAGGAAGAAATTTTTCCTGATGGTTCATGGTAAGGTTTTGGTAAATTCCTGTTTACAGACCAATGACAAAGCATGAAATGGAATATAATATATGTAATAACTTTGCTTGCAGTGCCTCCTAGGATACAAGGACCACCAGTGGTTTATCAAGCTGGGACAGTTAAAAACCCTGTTATGCTTTCATGTGATGCTTATGGAATTCCAACACCAACATTGATTTGGCTCAAGGATGGGAGTCAGATAAGTAAGTATATGCCATAATATAATGAAGTTCAGAGCATTACTCGTGATTAGAGATGAGCGACTTTGCCTCCGGGAGGGTCGAGTTGGGTTTCGGACCACCCGACTTTTCCAAAAGTCGAGTCGACTATCAGAAAAAGTCGGAGTTCCGACTGAAACTCGACCCGACCCCAATGCAAGTCAATTGGGAAGAAAAGTCGGCAGTGAGCGGAGGACAGTAAACACGCCTACAGTGCCCATTTCAATGCCAACGACATCAACTCTTATGACTTAAGCTTGTCAACCTTAATTTACTTTATAATAATAGTAACGCATTGAAAACTGGGGTGTTGTGAATGTTTTGGAGACGACTTCAGAGCAGAGGCTCCCTCCGGTGGTTGCTGAGGGTATTGAACCAATTAAGGAATGGGTCTCAGGTGGGGTTGACTGGCCTGATATAAGTGAGCTGAGCTCCCATGATCCTCGCCGGTAATCAATTGTTGCTTCCAAGTCTTTGTTGGAATCTCAGCTTGCTTTCCTGCTATCATTCACATAAGTGACTTTCTGTTTTTTTTCTGTGGTTGGATTTGCCTTGCTTTCTGCAGTCTTGCCATGGACTTCAGCCGAGTCCCCTATGGGGGCTTGCGCTGCCCTCTGTTCTCATTTTGTATTTGCTCTTGTTCTCTGTTCCATTGATATTTTTATTTGCTGGGTAGCTGTGTGTCACACCAGAGATCTGATATAGGTGGTAGAGATCGTGTGGTCTCAGGTTTTTTGTGATCAGAAGTGCTGGTATTTTTATTAGGGTTTTTCTGGGTTGCAGACAGAATTTCTCTCCTGTACTTTACTTTCTAGACAGATCTGGGCCCCAACATTTGCTCATTCTATTTTCTGTCTGTGTTCGTGTTTTCCTCTTGTCTAACCGCCATTACATGTTTGGGGGCTTCCTATTTCTTTGGGGGCTTTTCTCCAGGGCTGTTAGCCTTCCTCTTTCTATCTTCAGGTGTAGCTAACTCTCCGGCTGTGCCGAGGCGTCTAGGATCACCGTAGGTACGCTCCATGCCTACTTCTAGTTGTGTAAGCAGGGAAAAAGAGGGAAAAAGCAGGAAAATAGTCAGCTCACCAGTCTCAGCAGTAGTCCAGAAGATTTTCAATCTCAGCAGTAGATCAGAATCTTCATGCGCACGGAGCCACCTTGATTAGAGGCGTTGGCTGCAGCAAAACATTCATGGATAAGACCTGCTAGGTCGAAACGCGTCGGTTTCAGACCACCAGGGACCCCACTTGTATATGTCTTTTTTCTATCAAGATGGATTTTAATTTTATCCAATAAAAATTAAATTTTTATTCATTTTTGCGCTGGAGATTTTTTTCTACATGTTTTGCTACTTCTAGTTGTGGCTTAGTTTAGGGATCTGCAACCCATTAGGTTCCAGCCTCTCTGGTGTCTTGCTGCTTTGGTGCTATTTTGCTCCTGTCCTCTTCAGCTACCAAATCATAAAACTGGGGGTTATTTGGCTAAAGTTGTGGGGGGGGCAGGGCTGGCTCCAGGTTTTCGTGGGCCCCGGGCGAAAGAGTCTCAGTGGGCCCCTTTAAAACATACCACAATTCATGATGCTCCGATACAGCAGAGAAATATAGGTATAGTACAATGCCAAATACTTCACTTCTTGCATTACATGAGTGATATCTATTGTAAATTCTACAATAGCTCAAAAACCAGACAGTATAGTCCTCCATACAGTATTATGGGCACCACATAGTGCGCCATACAGAATAATGAGCCCCATATATTGCTCTATACAGAATAATGAGCCCCATATATTGCTCCATACAGATTAATGAGTCTCATATATGATGCTACATACAGAATAATGGGCCCAATATAGTGCTTCGTTCAGTATAATGAGCCACATATATTGCTCCATACAGAATAATGAGCCCCATATATTGCTCCATACATAATTGGTCCCATATAATGTTCCATACAGTATAAGATGAGCTCCACATAAGGCTCCAGTATATGATGGTCCCCATATAATGTGCCATACAGTATAGGATGGTCCCCATAAAGTATAATGAGCCCCACATATTGCTCCATACTGTATAATGAGTCGCATATAAAGCTCCATACATTATATGATGGGCCACATATATTGCTCCATACAGAATGGGCTCCATATAATGCTCCATACAGAATAGGACGCATATGTGCTCCATATGATGCTCCATACTGTATATAAAGGGCCCTATATGATGCCCCATACATAATGAGCCCCATATGATGCTCTAGTATATGATGGGCCCCATATATGATGCTCCAGTGTATGATGAGCCTCATATAATGCTCCAAATATAATGGTCCCCATATATAATGCTCCATATATAATGGGCTCCATGTGATGCTACATATATAATGTACACCATATGATGCGCGATATATAATGGGCCCCACATGATGCTCCAGTATATGATGGGCCCATGGATGATGCTCCAGTGTATGATGGGCCTATATAATGCTCCATATATAATGGGCCCCATATGATGCTCCAGTGTATAATGGGCCCCGGATATGATGCTCCAGTGTATGATGGGCCCCATTTATAATGCTCCAGTGTATAATGGGCCCTATCTATGATGCTCCAGTGTATGATGGGCCCCGTATATAATTCTCCAGTGTATAATGTTCCCCATATATTGCTCCAAACATTAAAAAAAATGAATTACCTCTCCTCGCTGGGCACTGCTCTACTCTGGACTCCTCAGCGTTGCTATCTTCCAGCTCTCTGCATTATGACTGTTCAGGCAGAGGGCGCACAGACGTGACACCATCGCGCTCTCTGACCTGAATGTCACTGTCAGGAAACGCGGAAGACATCACAGCGGCGGAGCAGGGAGAGGTAAGTATTGCAAGTTCTGGGGCCCTGAGCAAGCGAGGGTGCACACTCGTGGGCGCCAGCACTGGCACAGGGCCCCTCATAGTACGCCGGAGGTGGCCCCCACCTGCTCAGGGCCCCGGCACTTGCCCGGGTGCGCCAGGTGCTGACGCCGGCCCTGGGGGGGTACAGTCCAGTTAGGGAGGTGGAAAAACTGGCATATGTTGAGGTGTAGGCTGGACGTTCAGCAGCTGCAAATGGAGGAATTGGAGAAGTCAGAGGAAGAGGAGGACAAAGCGAGCCATTTTGCTGGCAACCTATGTGTCATCAGGGGAAGGTGGTACAAAATCCTTTAAAACCCAGGCATGGTTAATTTTAATGAAGGTGAGGTCACCTACATTTTCGGTCGACAGCCGGGTCCTTCTTTCTGTCAGGATTGATCCAGCAGCACTGAAGACTCTTTCTGATAGCACACTACCAGCAGGCCAAACGAGCTACTGTAAGGCATATTGTGCCAATTCAGACCAGGTGTCCAGTTTACAGGCACAGTAGTCAAAGGGGAATGAACTGTGAGGGAGAACATCGATAGGGGAGGAGAGGTAATTTTGAACCATAGTTGACAATTGCTGTCTCCTGTCTGTTGCAATCGATACAGTATTAACAGTTGTGTGAGTGTTACTTGAGAAATCAGTCCACAACATGGTCATGAAACCCCTGTCTCCAATGCCACTTCGGCTGTGTGCACCACGAACACCTCTTCCATTTGGCCCAGTACGGCTCGTGGTAGAACCTGCACCGCTGCTGTGTGCTGGGAATGCCTCTAACAAATGGTTTACCAGAGTTGCTTGTTTGTTCGCCAATATTGGCTCTAAGTTCTCCTGTGGCATGATGTTCTGTAATTTGCCTTTATAGCGTGGATCGAGGATTCTGGCCAACCAGTAGTCATCATCCTTCATAATTTTGGCAATGTGGGGGTCCCTTTTTAGGATCCGCAAGACATAATCACACATGTGGGCCAATGTTCCAGGTGTCAATGATGCACTGCCAGTGGTGGGTGGAGGAGCACTTTCTGCCAAATCAACATCCCTCCAGTTACGCACAAACCCTGTACCTGACCTTGGCAAGCCAACATTTTCTCTTGCCCTCTGAGAAGCATCCTCCTCCCCAAAATAATCATCCCTCTCATCCTCCTCTTCTTCCTCTTCTTCCAAAACCTCGAACAGGACAGTTCCCTGAGCAGACAATGCCTGACTGTCATCAAGACTTCCCTCCTCCTCTTCCTCCTCCTCCGCTGCAGACACCTGATCCTTAATGTGCGTCAAAGTTTGCATAAGCAGACGCATAAGTGGGATGCTCATGCTTATGATTGCGTCGTCTGCGCTTACCAGCCGTGTGCATTCCTCAAAACACTGAAGGACTTTACAGAGGTCTTTCAGCTTTGACCACTGTACGCCCGACAACTCCATGTCTGCCCTCAAGCTGCCTGCCTGTGTATCCTCCCACAAATGCATTACAGCCTGCCTCTGTTCGCACAGCCTCTCAACCATGTGCATGATGGAGTTCCACCTTGTTGCAACGTCTATGATTAGGCGGTGCTTGGGGAGGTTGAGCGATCGCTGCATCCTCTACATACGACTGGAGTCTACGGGCGAGCAACGGATGTGCGAGCACAGTCTTCGCACCTTATGGAGCAGGGCTGGTAACTCCGGATAATTATTTATGAAGCACTGCACCACCAGGTTCAAGGTGTGAGCCAGGCAAGGTATGTGTCTCAGTTTTGCCAGGGCTATGGCCGCCACAAAATTACAGCCGTTATCACTGACTACCTTACCTGGTTCAAGATATAGACTGCCCAGCCATGACTCAGTTTCTTGCTGCAAGTAGTCGGCCAGTACCTCCGTGGAGTGTCTGTTGTCGCCCAAAGACATCATCTTTAAAACAGTCTGCTGACACTTACCACTAGCTGTTCGATACGGTGACACTTCGTGTGCAACACTGGCAGCTGCGGATAGAGTGCTCGTGCGACTGTGCTCTGTTGACGAGCTTTTGCTTCTGGAGGAGGAGGAGGGTCGAACGCCTACAGCCAACTGTTGCCTATACCGTGGGCTGTCCCCTGTGGACCCTGCATCCACCACATTAACCCAGTGCGCAGTGATGGACACGTAATGGCTTTGGCCATGCCTACTGGCCCATGCATCTGTTGTGAGGTGCACTGCACCTTTCCACTCACTGATTGTTTGAGTGCATGGACAATGCGGTCTTTCACATGCAGGTGGAGGGCAGGGATGGCTTTTCTAGCAAAGAAGTGCCGACTGGGTAGGTCATAGCGTGGGACAGCATAGGCCATGAGCTTCAGTTACACTGCGCTTTCAACCAAATGGAAGGGCATCATCTCTAATGAGATCAGTTAGACAATGTAGGCATTCAAAGCCAGTGTATGCAGATGAGAGGATGAGTACTTTCTAGTCCTACTCAGAGTGTCTGCCAGGGTGAGCTGGACTTGAGAGCTGCATATGGTGGAACTAGCGGTGGACATGGTGGACTGAGAGGGGGTTGGTGATGGTGGTGGTGGTGGTGATGGCCTAGATGCAGTCTTTCATTGGATAACCATTGGGATTCCCTGACTACTTTGGCCTTGCGACGACACCTCAACATTTCTTGCTGGTGGTGTGCTAACCAGTGGTCTTACAGTGGGGGAAGTGATGTAGCGTTGCTGGCTACCTTCAGTCGGAGCAGGTGCATGTGTTCTACCGGAGGTTTTGTAGTCCGTCCACGCTTGCAAGTGCATGGTGTTTACATGTCTAAGCATGCAACTAGTATTCAAATTTCGGAGATTTTACCCTCGGCTAAAGGTCCTTCAGCACTTCTTACAGATAACCTTTGCCTTATCAATAGGATTTTGGTCAAAAAAGTGCCACACTGCACTCTTCCTACTATGGGGAAACTTTTCAGGGCTTGCACGCTGTGCTAATTTGACCGTCTGGCCAAGCTGTCCTGCAACTGTTTTTCTTTTTTAACACGTTTTTGGACTGCTACGGGCCTGCCAGATAACCGCAGCTGTGATGTCGATGCCTGCTGCGGATCCTCCTCCTCTTCTGCGCTATTGCGAGCGGCACCCTCTTCCCCCAATGGATGCCAATCCGGGTCAACAACTGGGTCATCCATCACCTCCTCTTCAATTTCATCTGCACCTTCCTCTGTGTCACCGTGTAAGGTTGTATAGTATGCGGGAAGGGGCACCTGAGTTTCATCAGGGTCAGATTCTGGCTCAGTAGACTGTGATGGCTATGTAGTGCTCTGGGTGAATGTACCAGCAGAATCATATAGCAGTGGCTGTGCATCAGTGCATTCCATGTCATATTCATCTTGGACTGGGGAATTCAGGATTTGACTTGATAAGTTAGGCATGGAATGTGAAAAGAGCTCCAGGGAGTAATCTGACGTGTGGCCTGCCGCATCCTTCACTTTTGGTGGGGGTGAAGGACACAAGGAAAGGTGTTGTTCCTGACCACGAGCCTGCACTGACGACTCAGTGCTTGCAGTTTTTGAAACTTCAGAAGAGGAGGCGATAGAGCTGGAGGCTGTTTCGGCAATGTAAGCCAAAACCTGTTCCTGATGCTCCGGCTTTAAAAGCGGTTTACCTACTCCCAGAAAAGGGAGCCTTCTAGGCCTTCTGGAGCCAGACAATGACGCAGGCTCAACACCTCCTGCCTTAGGTGCTATTGTGCTTTTGGCACTACCAGCAGATGTACCACCAGTACCAGCTGGCCCCCCCCGCCCATGTCCATGGCCTCTTCCACCATACATCCTCATGTTTGGGAAAATGTACCAAAAATACCCGCAGATATATGGTACTTTATGAGGAGCGTACAGCTGTATATGGTGTAGGGAAAAATTTAAATCTCCGTATATATTTCCGGAGTCACACAGTGACGCTCTCTCTGTATGGATTTGACCGTAATACCAGCAGATATACGGTACTGTATGAGGAGCATACAGCTGTATACTGTTTAGGGAAAAATTTAAATCTCCATATTATTTCCAGAGTCACACACAGACGCTCACTCAGTATGGATTTGACCATAATACAAACAGCAGATATACGGTACTGTATCAGAAGCGTACAGCTGTATACAGTGTAGGGAAAAATTTAAATCTCTGTATATATTTCTGGAGTCACACACAGATAGTCAGCATATATTTGTCTGTGATACCAGCCGGTACACTGTAGTGTGTGAGGAGCGTACAGCTCTATACGGTGTGGGAAAAAATGAACGGTCGGTAACTGTGCAGAAAAAAAGAATAAAAGTATTAATGCTGTGTAAAAAGCAGTCTGCACAGTAGTGTACACACAGCAATACAGCTATCAGGCAGCCTAATAACCAGCGCTGCTGCACACAAGAAAATCCTCCCCTGTCACTGCACACTAAGGCCTGTTTCACACATCCGGTGTGCGCCTGACGGCGCCCCCGGCATTTAGCCGCAGCGCCGCATCAGAAAACCTGAGGCGTCGCTTGCGGGTTTTTTTGCATTGACTTGCATTAGCGCCGGACGGCGCCGCATGTCAATGCGTTGCATGCGTTTTTGTCCGGATGCGGCGGAAATGTACATTCCGGCGGCCGGACAAAACGCTGCATGTAACGTTTTTTTTTTTTTGCCGGATTCTCCTGATGTCTCCGGGCATCAGAAACAATCCGGCAAAAAATCGCATGCGGCGCATCAGGTTTTCTGATGCGGCGCTGCGGCTAAATGCCGGGGGCGCCGTCAGGCGCACACCGGATGTGTGAAAGCAGCCTAACTGTACAGCACAATTGCTATCAGCACAAGCACATAAAAACTTCTCTTTCCAGCCCTAACTCTCTCCCTACTGATAAACAGTCAGTAACCTCTCCCTACTGTTAAGATCGGCAGAAGTAAAATGGAGGTTGGCTGGCAGGGCTTTTATAGACACTATGACGACCCCCAAAGCAAGCCAATCACTGCAATGTGCTTCTCTAAGATGGTGGTGGACGCTGCACATGTCATCTCGTTGCCCACAGTGTACGTCCTTGCTCATTGGCTGAAAAAAAGGCGCCTGCAAGCATTCTGGGAAATCCGACTTTGACGCTCGTTTTGCCGACCGCATGGCTGACTTTACGCTATGGTCGGGTTTCGATCGGCGAAACCCGACTTTGGCGAAAGTCGGCGACTTATGAATCTGACCGACCTGTTTCGCTCAACTCTACTCATGATCAATCATGAGTGAAATATTTTTTCACAGCAGGAAGTTTTACTAAATTTGATATTCAACTGTCTAAAATGATTATCATTGATACCTCTTGGACCAGAATGCAAAATCATTTTTTTTGTAATATAATATTCAAAAGACAATACTTATTCTTTTTTTGATAATGGTCACCATACACGATAGTCTGCTGAACCAGCCAATTTTGCTTTGCCACCTCCGACTCTATCCCAACCTAATATTGAATTTAAATCATCGATCCTTTAGTGTCCAGGGGAGATAATATGCTGTCATAGATGTTGGTGTTCATGGGTATTGAAGAGTCTGGAGTGATAACTATCTGCCGAGTAAGTGCTTGGCCGACAGCTATCTAGCAATGCGATAACTCACAAGTAACCAACAATGTCAGACTAGGGTTTATATAGTAAATGATGACCAAGAGAGCACATAAAAATGTGACAGAAGGCAGTATATAGTAAGTAAAATAAACTTACCGTATGTAAAAATAGTAAATGTCATACAGTATTCTATGGCAACCCAGACAGTCAGCAAAATTAACTGGCAAAGGAACAAAGAAAAAATCAACCAAAAGTCTGGAATCAGATTAGGAGATTAAAATAATTTTTTTGAATCAGGAAAATAACAAAGTAAAGTAATAAAAAACAAGAAGAATTAATAAAAATATTGGAAAGTTCAATAGTCATACATAGTCAGAACAAAAAGTGAGTATAACTACCTAGTGATTGTGGAAAAGTAGTCATACATTGTCAAGACCTATAGGATCAGTGATTGAGGGGAAAAAAAGGGATGATGGGGGAAGGAGAAAGGGAGAACACAGAAGAGGAGAACAAAAAAAAATTGGCACAAAATTTTTAAAGCATCCCAAATGGATTTTAGCTCAAATGACAATCATTTAATGGTGTTCTATGAGAAATGTTATAAAATAAATGCATAAAATAAATAATACACATTTAAACATTAAACCTTTTTCTAAATACTTTTATTTAACAAAAGAGTCTGCTTTATCAAGAACACTATCAGGATTTCAAAGATGGCCACTGCCATGTTTATCACTGTGCAGCCCATCCTACATTTCAGAGGACACGCCGCGGCTGTGTGACCAACGTCTGCTGGAGACAGAAGTCACATCAGAGTGGGTGTCCAGTCAGGCATCATGAAGGCTCATTCCTCTGATCAGTCAGCCTGACAAGACACTAATGGGGGGAAAATAAAGGAGAAGATAAACACCTTTCTTTGCACCTTTCTTTAGCTGACTGGGAATAAACATTTTTCTCATTCAACCTGACAGTTTTAGTGTGCCCGTCTCATTCTTCACACAGCTTATTCTACTATATGTTCTATGTGAATACTTCTCCGTCCAATTATGACAAGAGCATTCTTAAAGTGATACCTTTATTGGCTAACCAGAAAATTATATGTTCGCAAGCTTTCAGAGCGCAGAGGCTCCTTCTTCAGGCAAGATTACATTTGGAATAATAAGAAAGACACATTAGATGCTTACTATAGTAGGAAATTTGTTCAAGACCTGGGAGGTGTGATGCCTTCAAAAGATAAGCAAAGGAAATCGAATTAGTATTTTCTTACAAATGGAGAGCTAGTGGGAATGTGTTCTTAGCTATCTGGAGTCCTTCTGGTGAAGGTGTGAACTGTGTCTATGTAGTGGACCATAAAACCGGGTGTTAAGTTGAGTCCTAAGTATTGAACATCCTAATAAGTTTGAATTCCCATATTTTTCTCTCCCTGTCATCCTTAAAATGACCTTTTAGTATTAAGACTTTTAAGTCTGTCATACAATGTCCAGTTCCAGAGAAATGTTTTCCCACAGGCGTGTCCATTTCATTCCTGATCATATGTCTGTGTAGATTCATCCTTGTTTGTAGTTTTTGCATGGTTTCCCCAATATAGATAGCTCCAGGGCTCCTTGTACATTGTATCATGTACACCACATTGGAGGATGTACATGAAAAGGAACCCATGACCTTATAGTCCTGATTTGTGTTTGGTACACGGACTGTATTTGTTGGTAATATGTGGGTACAAGTTTTGCATTTTTTGTTGTTACATGGGAATGTGCCAGTCACTGATGGTGATGAGAGGACACTTCTGACAAGGAGATTCCTTAAGTTAGGGGGCTGTTTGTAGGAGAGGAGTGGTAGTTCTGGGAATATGTCTTTCAATTTGTGGTCTCTGTGGAATATGGGTTGGAGATCAGCACCAATTTTCCTTAGGATGCTCATGTGGGGGTTGTATGTGACCACAAGAGGTACCCTGTTGTTGTCCTCTCTCAGTTTAATCCAGGAGGTTGCTTCTTGGGATTCTTGTAGCCCTGTGAAGCAAGAATCCCAAGAAGCAACCTCCTGGATTACAAACTGAGAGAGGACAACAACAGGGTACCTCTTGTGGTCACATACAACCCCCACATGAGCATCCTAAGGAAAATTGGTGCTGATCTCCAACCCATATTCCACAGAGACCACAAATTGAAAGACATATTCCCAGAACTACCACTCCTCTCCTACAAACAGCCCCCTAACTTAAGGACTCTCCTTGTCAGAAGTGTCCTCTCGTCACCATCAGTGACTGGCACATTCCCATGTAACAACAAAAAATGCAAAACTTGTACCCACATATTACCAACAAATACAGTCCGTGTACCAAACACAAATCAGGACTATAAGGTCATGGGTTCCTTTTCATGTACATCCTCCAATGTGGTGTACATGATACAATGTACAAGGTGCCCTGGAGCTATCTATATTGGGGAAACCATGCAAAAACTACAAACAAGGATGAATCTACACAGACATACGATCAGGAATGAAATGGACACAGCCTGTTGGAAAACATTTCTCTGGAACTGGACATTTTATGACAGACTTAAAAGTCTTAATACTAAAAGGTCATTTTAAGGATGACAGGGAGAGAAAAATATGGGAATTCAAACTTATTAGGATGTTCAATACTTTGACACTAGAGGTACTGCCACACTACTCGATCCCGCTAACGATCTCGTTAGCGTCGCATACTAATGAGATCGCTAGCGGGATCGTTTTAATATCGCTAGTAGTGGCCTAATTTAGCGATGTCGATAAGGACGCTATCGCGGTTAGCGATCTCCTTAACGACTTTAGCGGTACAAAAGTACCGCTAAATCGCTAAAAAAGGTGCCACACTCAGCGATATATACTTACCCAGCGGGGGCGCCGACGATCAGAATAGGGTCCGGAACGATCAGGATGACGGACGAGATCACAGCAGGGGCCACGTCGTTGCTGCATGCCGCACACAACAACATCGCTAACAGGATCGCTAAATAGTGACGTTTTTTAGCGATCCCGTTAGCGATGTTGTTTAGTGTGGCATACCCTTAGGACTCAACTTAACACCCGGTTTTATGGTCCACTACATAGACACAGTTCACACCTTCACCAGAAGGACTCCAGATAGCTAAGAACACATTCCCACTAGCTCTCCATTTGTAAGAAAATGCTAATTCGATTTCCTTTGCTTATCTTTTGAAGGCATCACACCTCCCAGGTCTTGAACAAATTTCCTACTATAGTAAGCATCTAATGTGTCTTTCTTATTATTCCAAATGTAATCTTGCCTGAAGAAGGAGCCTCTGCGCTCTGAAAGCTTGCGAACATATAATTTTCTGGTTAGCCAATAAAGGTATCACTTTAAGAATGCTCTTGTCATAATTGGATGGAGAAGTATTCACATAGATTTTTCTGGCTAACACGGTACCACAATATAATTTATTATTGTACACCATACATATATGTTCTGAAATCTAGGATGGGCTACACAATGATATCGGTGGCAGTTGCCATTTTTAAAATCATGACGGAGTAAACTAGATATAGCAGACCTTCTTGCTAATAAAGGTATTTACAAAAATGTTTAATATTTAAAGGTGTATTATTTGTTTATTTTATTACATTTATCGGAGAACACCTTTAAGTAGAAAAAAAATGGCCTCAAAGGTGGACAACCCTTTTAAGTAGCTTGCTTAAAGCAGCGCCAGTACTTCCTATGGACACAAACTGAGTTGTGGAGATCTGCTATCTAACTTGAAATGAAAAAGTCTTTGTGGGGCACGCACCGTATATTCGAGTGATCGGGAGCAATGAGAAAGGTAGGGGCTAACTGGTTACAACGACCCTCAGAGACAATGGATCATTCTCAAACAATAGCATACTGTTGTAGGGTATATCAATCTAGGGAAAAAAAAAAGGGTATTCAGCTCATCATTAGATGAATTCCTGTGGCTTTGGGTGTGGACTCCAGGATGGTGCTCGGAAAAATGCGGCTGTGGTAATCAAACAGAAAAGTTCCAGCAACAAACATCCAAATCAGATTTTTGAATAGACGTTAAAACTTCATCTTTATTGCAATGCCTTTAAAAACATACTGTTAAAATTGTGAATCCAGGGGATTACACGTTTCGAACAAAAATGTTCTGAGTCTTAACCACGTCTGATCAGTACAAAAGTAGATTTAAATAGAAAAAAACTGCATGGAAAAATCTGCGTAATTTAACCTTTTCAACTACATGTAGTAATAATTTTTACCAAGTAATTGATGTGATTAAAAAGTACCTTTCTGTAAAAGAGTAAATTTTGTATCCAGGAGAGGTACTACTATCGGCAACATGATGTCTCCTTCTGATCACACAGCAAGACAGAAGGTTAAAGCAAAACGCAACTGGTTATCTTTGTCCGGTTCATACAAGTGCGGTAAATGACAGTGTGATTTATGTTGATATATGGATAATTCAAAAATGAAATTAGAGCCAGAGCTGTTCCATAAATGACAGTGTGGCTTATGTCGATATATGGATCATTCAAATGAAATTAGAGCCACAGCTGCTCCATATACACATAAGAATCGTACGTTTATTAATTGCAGCACAACCTATTTGGTTTATGTTATCACGTGCACACAGTGCAATCTTCAATATGTTGGATGCACCACGCGACCTCTCAGGACTAGAATTGCAGAACACATATATGATGCCACAAATGTTACGACAAGAAGTTTATCGAGAGCTTCCTATCATTTTTCGTCTGTCCATAAAGGTTGTTTAGATTTTTTTCATGTTCATGCATTAGAAGAAGTTCTTACAAGTGATCAAGGCGGTGATAGAGACAAAGCATTGCATTTCAAAGAAGCGCAATTTATTTTTAAGTTTAATTGCAGAGTCCCTTCTGGATTGAATGAGAGAACGGATATTATGTATTATTATTGAATCAATGTTTGCGCACTTATGACATTATGAACATTTTTTTTCTCTTTGTGTCATTAGTATAATTGTCTTATTTACATGATTAATTGCTCACCTCATTTCCTTTTCCTTCCTCCTTTTCTATTTAAATCTGCTTTTGTACTGATTCCAGACATGGTTATGACTAAGAACATTTTTATTCGAAACGCATAATCCCCTGGATTCACAATTTTAACAGTATGTTTTTAAAGGCATTGCAATAAAGATGAAGTTTTAACGTCTATTCAACAATCTGATTTGGATGTTTGTTGCTGGAACTTTTTTGTTTTGTTGTAGGGTATACCCTCCCTTAGGCTGAATTCAGATAGCCCTAGTAAGAAATGGAACAGGCGTGCCAGCAAATTGCACACATGATGGACTCCAAGTGCAACTCTGTGCGCTTCTCCACATTGTAGACAGATACCAGAGCTGCCTTTACGTTGCATGCATGTATTATTATAGTCCTTAAAACAGACCAAAATAATGCATGATGCTTTTTTTCCAAATGTACTGAAACACTGGTTATAAAGAATTCATGTGCTCTCCGTGATTAGTGCGTAACAGACATGGACAGTACACAGAATGAATGTACGTTCATCTGAATGAGACCTCAGATTCATAAACGTACAGGAGGTTCATGCAAGAGCCATCAGCCATATTAAGTATAAACTGACCTCTAGAAAGGTTAATAGATTTGCGCTAGGTCCTCTAGACCTCAAAAAGACACTACCTTTTATCTGTACTGCCTTTCTGCTGTGAAAGAGTATTTACATACCAAGTGTAAAATGTGACCACTATGCGTATTCTACCAATGAAAGTCACTGTGACCATCAAGCTATTGTGCCGCTACATGAAAAAAAACAATAAACTAGTTCCACTACAGCTTTTTAACATTTTAGAGTGTTAGCCTTCCAACAACCATTTTTCCTTACCTTTCATAAGTTGTAGGCTTTATAAATTAGAGGTGAAGATGTTTATGTGACAATAGATATAACTGTACGGCTTATTCAGGTGGCACTTCTGCTGAAACGGAGTGCAACATATTAATGTTTTTCAAGTGGAAATCATAAATGTATATGTATCGTAGCCACATACTTAAAAATAATTTTCCAATTTTTTTCACATTCTCATTCTTTTCAACTCATTCACATCAATAGAAACAACTTTCGTCACATGCCTATTAGCTCAGGAGTTTACACATGGTTAGTATCTGATAGCTTTACCTTGTAATTGTCTAGCTTGGGTCACACTTTTCAGTTAACCTTCCAACAACTTTCTCGTAATAGGTTGCTGAAATTTAGGCCAAATCCTCCTGTCAGAACTGATGTGATAGTTTTGTAGGCTTCCTTGTTCACAAACTATTTTTAAGTTCTACCAGCAAATTTTCTATAGGCTTGAGGTCAGGTCATTGTAATGGTTGCTCTATTACTTTAATTTTTTTGTCTATAAACCACAACTTTCCAAATAATTCTTGGAGTCATTTTTGATTTGGAAGTCATTAGCAAGCAAGGTTTAACTTTCTATTTGGTGACTTGAGATGTTTCCTCAATAACTCTTAATAATTTTCTTTTTCATAATGTCATCTACTTTGTAAAGTTCTCCAGTTCCTCGTACAGCAAATCACCCCTCAACATGATACTGCCACTCTAGTCCATAACGATTGGGATTTGTTCGTTTCCTTGAAAACCTCCTTTTTCTCCCTTTTTGCTAAAGACTAGGCCATGTCATGACATTATGTCACTAGAAAAGATGAAACACATTTTAAAAAATACAATGAAAAACTGGAACAAGTTCAGAGAAGAGCTACGAGGATGGTGAGTTTACTTCAAATATGTCCTACGAGGAACAGTTAAAGGATCTGGGAATGTTTACCTTGGAAAAAAAAGGCTAAAAGGACGCTTAATAGATGTCTAAAATATCTGAAGGGTGTCACAGTGTAGAGGGATCACCACTATTTTCATTTGCACATGGAAACACGAGAAGCAATGGAATGAAACTGAAAAGGGAAAGATACAGGTTAGATATTTGAAAAAACTTTTCTGAGGGTGATCAATGAGTAGAACAGGCTGCCATGAGAAGTGGCGAGTTCTCCTTCGATGGAAGTCTTCAAACAGAGGCTGGAAAGACATCTGTCTGAGATGGTTTAGTGAATCCTTCATTGAGCAGGGGGTTGGACACGATGACCCAGGAGGTCTTCCAACTCTGACATTCCTTGATTCTATGTTTGAGTAGCTAATCTTCACTTATGTCTTCTTACATAGAACTTTCAGATTATTTGGACACCCACTTTCTAGCTGGAGGAACCAAAATGAAGATAGGTATAGCTCAGCTCTCCAACAGTGGAAACTACACATGTATAGCAACCAACATAAAAGGCAGAGCTCAGAAAGACTACGTCCTGACAATTCAAGGCAAGTATTTCATAGTCATTTCTATTATTGTAAATGATCATATCTTAGTTTAGCCTATACAGAATTATAGCCTTAATGTATATAATAACTATGTTACTGTTTATAGTTCCCCCTAGTATTACTGGGTCTGGAATGGCAAATGAGATCAATGCTTTACCATCAGAAGACATACAGCTGGTGTGTGACGCCAAAGGAATTCCTGAACCCCTCATTTATTGGTTGAAGGATGGTAAACGCATAAACAGTGATCATCGCCTTAGAATTATGTAAGAATGTATTCTCCTCTGATATATCTGGTATGATGGATATGTTTATAGCTAAGATTGCCACAGGCAAGTACATGAACATATGTTTCGCTTCTAATCAAAGGAATGTGTCTGAAAGGAAATGTTACTAGATCTTTTACTTTACACAAAATAATAGAGCAGCCAACAACATGGGATTTATTCAGAAATAGAAGTTAAATACCTACCTGCTATAAAAATGTACCTAAAATACTGTACATTGTCAAAGAAACCAACAGCATAATTTTAAGCATTTCTCAAGAATAAGGAGTGAAAAAATGAATGGAGATAATCAAATCTTTTAATATTCAAATTCACTAAGAATGGCACAGAAAAGGAATGTATAACACTTTGCAGTATCTATCAATTGTGACCAGGCTGACCATTCTCTACAAACTGATGGTGTCTCTGTTAGAAGTAACAATAAAGAAAATAATCACTGCACACGTAGTATTGAATGGTGCAAAAAGTGAACAAGTTTTTATTGAGATATGGTGTGGCGATAGGTACCTATCGCCACACCATATCTCAATAAAAACTTGTTCACTTTTTGCACCATTCAATACTACGTGTGCAGTGATTATTTTCTTTATTGTGAATTTTGGACTGTTGGTCCCTTATCACTAGCACCGTATAGAGCAACCTACCAGGGTCGAGTGCTAACCATTTTCTCTATTCTGTTAGAAGTAACATCATCCTGCTGTGACTAAGACAAGTGTGTGTCATATTCAGTATTTTCACTAATACTCTTGATGGAGGAAAAGGAGGACAATTGTGGCCTGTGTTTGCTAATGCGATGGTCCGAACACCTGCTGCCATTAGTATCGGTGCTTTCACTGCTGCTAACACCTACATTTTTAGCCATAGGATAGGTTTTTTTTTCATTACCACTTTCTTTTACCATACATGTTGCACAACCTTTATAACTAACTTTTGACAATTTTTCAACTCTAATTATTACGCCCTTGCCAAAAAGGCGTAATGATAAATGCTAGGGAGGTAGGCACATGTCCAGAAAACAAAATATGTGAGCAGGCCGCAGTAGAGGTGTCAGGGTTGCAAACTTTACTTCTTATTTTTTCTGTACAGTTTATCAAAAACTTACGGACAAGCAAACATTTTTATGGACACGTTGCAAAACCATAATAAATAATTATGATTATAAGTGATAGCTGTCTACAGTCCATAATTCTGATATGAAGACATCAGCTGCATTCACTGTTTTTAACTGTGAACTGTTAAATGATGACAATGTCAAAATAATTTTTATAATTCTTCAGCTTAAAAAAAAATCAAGGACGCCTTAAATAATTTTTACAGAGAGGTCAGAAAAGTACATTATGAATGAAGAAAAATGTGTAATTGTAATTAATGTGCAGTGGGACAGATGCCACCTACACCTTATCAGTGACCAATCAAAATGTGCCAAGAACAGCTGCTGGCAGCTTTCCTATCTCTCTTTCTTCAGTGCTGCCAAACTCACTGTTGTTTTTGTCTAATGTTTTAGCTTTCTCTCCCTATCTCTATTGCTGAACTGTGAGCTCTGACTTCCTCTCGCTATCCAAAAGCCACCCTAAAATGGCTGCCGCATTCCCTACTTTTATACAGACTATGATAGCTCCTCCTGATTGGTGATTTGATGTGATAGCTGCAAGGCATTAGGAGGAAACCTGCGTGATCACACCTGAGACCTTCTGTGACTGCTACCATCTTTTATGTAAAAAGGCAGTGGGCATTTTTTGTTGTTGATTCAAGCGAAACAAATCTGAATTGTTCAAATTTTTTCAAGTCTTCAAATGTCATAAAATGATTGGTCAGTGAATGCATAGGGACTTACCCCAACTAGTAACACCCAGCTATCTATTTATGTCTGATCTGGCAGACTCCGTTCTGGGCTTAGAATACTTTTTTTTTCTGGTAAGGTAATTTTTGGCTTATGTCCTTCAGTCCTTATGATTGTACAGCAATGGCACATTTTATGTGATTAGTTATATAGATTCACTGTTATTTCTGTTTTACATTTCAAAGCAAATCTTTGAGTGGAGAAATATTAACTATTACAAATGCTCAAACTACTGATATGGGAAAATACACATGTATAGCTACCAACTCTGTAGGAGAAGATGACAGAATATTCACCGTAAACGTACATGGTATGTATCTCGCTTTAATACCTAAGTCAGTGTTTTCCAGAATCATTTCTGCAAAAACAAATTTATATAAGAAACATAGAAGGGTTACTGCTGCTATATTCACACTTATTCACCTACTTTCAGCCTCCTATCAGCTTCTTGTATTATTCGGCTATATGAAAGTTGGACTTATGGCTCACACACGTTATTCAGAGTAGCTTGCTTCCCCAGAGCCAAGGGCAGGTGCAATTCTTACTTACTGCAAGCTCCAGCTATTGGAGGGTGGGCATATGAGAACGTGCAGGCTGTGAATGGCTGGACTGTTCCGATGTGCTCAGAAGTCATGTTTCAGTATACCTACAGTTCGGCCAGCTTGTGTGAACTGCTCATACCCTAATCAGACCTTGTAATCTCTGTGGGTCCATCTGGTGCTATCACCGAACGGCACACAAGTATGTGCTCACAGCTAGCCACCACATAGATACTGCAGGTGCGAGTGTCCATGGGCAACAGAGCTCAAACCAAGGAGATACCATGGCTAGACAGGAGGAGAACGCATGATAGGACCATTATTTTTTGTGCATCTACCTATATATTTTACCTGTAGATGCAATCTTACTTTAGATGCGATCTCTCCTTTGAATGATAAGACATAGTGTGAAATCAAAACTGCACATAGATAGGTATAAACGTTTGCTTTATTTATCAAATATATTTTTGTTTTATCTAGTCCCTCCCAAAATTACCGATAACCAGGTGGCACCCATAGAATTGACCGCCATTTTGGGAACTTCAATAAACATTGAATGCCTTGTAACTGGTGTCCCAACACCTCAGATCAACTGGCTGAAGAACGGTCTCCCGCTTCCAGTATCTTTACAAGTCCGACTCCATTCTTCAGGACAAGTGCTTAGGTAATTCAAATAATTCTCTGCATTCCTCAGGTTCACATTGTAATATAATATATAAAGGCTTGAAAAATGTTCCTTCATAACAGTAGATTGCATGAATTATGTACCTGTAAGTATGAATAGTCACACTGTATATTACAATAAAATGCTTGCAAACATTAAAGGAGTTGTCCGGTCAAAACCGATAAGTCTACATTCACTCAATCATATGAATACCCCCAGAGCATGCCCTGTGTGCTGCTGGGATTCACTGTTGTGAATGAGCAGAGGCTCCCTCTGGTGGTTACAGACAGTATTGAACATTCCAGCGAGGAATGGCAATCTGGGATCACTGACTGGACTGATATAAGGGAGGTTCCCTCACATGATGGTCGCCGGTGATCAATTGTTCTGGTCTCAATTGTGGTTCCTGGTTCATTTGGAAGTTTGCTGGTGTCTTTCCAGTGTCTGCTGCTTTCAGATAAGATATTTTCTGCTTTTCTTTATGTGCTTGCTATTTGCATAGTTTTCTGCACATTTGTGAAGGACAGCCGGGTCCCCTCCTGGGGCCTGTGTTCCTCACAGTTTGTCTGTAGCCACTGTTGTTTTTTCATTTGCTTTTTCCTGCTTTTTTACCAGCTGCGGCTTGGTTTTGTTCACACTGAGATCTGATTTAGTGGGTGGAGAGATCGTGTGATCTCAGTATTTTTGTAATCAGAATTGTTGGATTTTTGTAGGGTTTTCTGGGTTGCAGAAAGTAATCTCTCCTGTCCTATCCTATTTAGTCAGCTTGTGGCCCCAGCGTTTGCTCAGTCTATTTTCTGCCTATGTTTGTATTTTCATCTTGTCTAACCGCCATTATATGTTTGGGGGCTTCCTATTTTCTTTGGGGATCTGCTCCAGGGCAGATAGCTTTCATCTTACTGCCTTTAGGTGTAGTTATCTCTCAGGCTGTGACGAGTCGTCTAGGATCAACGTAGGAATACTCCACGGCTACCTCTAGTTGTGTGGTTAGTTTAGGAATCTGCAACCCATCAGTTACCAACATCTCAGGTGTTCGGCTGCCCTGCTGTTGTTCCTGTCCTCCTCAGCTACCGAAACATAACAGCTACCTCTAGTTGTGTGGTTAGTTTAGGAATCTGCAACCCATTAGTTACCAACATCTCAGGTGTTCGACTGCCCGGCTGATGTTCCTATACTCCTCAGCTACCTAACATAACAGTATCACCGGCCAAACTGAAAATTATATGGTACTCACAGAAGGGAAAAATAATGTGGAAAGAAAAAAGTTGTCAGAGTTGTCAGAGATTTTTTTTTCCTGTTTGTTGCATTTTTTCCCTCTTTTTCTCTGGGTGCTGAGGAGGATTTTTTTTTCTCTCAATGGAGTTTGCACAGTTGTCTGGCCGTGTGGATTAGCTTGCCACTGAGGTTCGGAGTATTGCTACCTATCTTGCTAGGTTCCCGGTTGTGGAACCTAGGATTTCCATGCCAGATTTGTTTTTGGGGGATCGGGCTAAATTTCTGAATTTCAAAAATAACTGTAAGTTGTTTTTTGCCTTAAAGCCTAAAGGTACTGCCACACTAAGCTATCCCGCTAGCGATCTCGTTAGCGTTGCATACTAATGAGATCGCTAGCGGGATTGTTTCTATATCGCTAAATGCTGCCGCATTTAGCGATATAGTTAACGACGCTATCGCCGTTAGCGATCTTCTTAACGACTTTAGCGGTACAAAAGTACCGCTAAATCGCTAAGAAAAGGTGCCACACAGCGATTAGATACTTACCCAGCGGGAGCGCCAGCGATGAAATAGGGTCCGGAGCGATTCCAGCGACGAGCGAGATCACAGCAGGAAGCTCGTCGCTGGAAGCTGCCGCACTGAACAATATCGCTAACGGGATCGCTAAATAGTGACGTTTTTTAGCGATCCCGTTAGCGATATTGTTTAGTGTGGCATACCCTTAAGTCCTCGGGGAGCGCAGCACAGCAGGTTCAAATTGTCATCTCTCTCCTGCGCGGCAACCCTCAGGATTGGGCTTTTTCCCTGACACCTGGGGATCCTGTTTTGAATGATATTGATGTATTTTTTCAGGCTCTGGGGTTATTGTACGATGAACCTAATGTCACTGATCAAGCTGAAAAGACCTTGTTGGCATTAAATCAGGATCTTGAAGACGCTGAGTTGTACTGTCAGAAATTCCGTAAGTGGGCAGTCCTGACCAAATGGAATGATGATGCTTTGGCAGCCCTTTTTCAGAAGGGGCTGTCAGAGAATGTAACGGATGTTATGGTGGGATTACCTGTTCCCTCTGGTCTCAATGATTCTATGTCATTGGCTATTCAAATTGACAGACGTTTGCGTGAGCGCAGAGGTATGCGTGAGATGGTGTTGCCTTGTGAGCCAGCTCCTGGGCCCATGCAGTGTGATGGAGTGACTTCTGGGGCACAGCGTCATGAGTTTCGAAAGCGCAATGGGTTATGTTTCTACTGTGGTGATGCCTCTCATGCTATTTCTGTCTGTCCTAAGCGGGGAAGACGTTTTGTGCTCTCAGTTGTCTTGGGTACTGTTCAGACTAAATTTCTGTTGACTGTTACCCTCATTTGCTCCATGTCCACATTTTCGGCTCAGGCTTTTGTTGATTCAGGAGCAGCTGTTAACCTGATGGATTTTGACTTTGCCAAACGTTGTGGGTTTCCCATGATACCCCTGCGGAAGTCTATTCCTTTACTGGGGATTAATTCTACCCCTTTGGCAGAGAATAAACCCCAATTTTCTACTCAGGTGATAATGAGGGTTGAACCAGATCATCAGGAGAGTTGCAAATTTCTGCTGTTGCATAATATGCATGACATTATTGTACTGGGTTTCCCTTGGTTACAGACTCATAATCCTCTTTTGGATTGGAAATCTGTGTCTGTGACCAGTTGGGGTTGCCAATGTGTTAATACGGACACTCCTGTTTTTTCTGCCTCTCCCCTGTCTCAGGATGTCCCTGACTTTTTGACCGATTTTTCTGATGTGTTTAGTGAAAGTAAATCTTCGTCCTTACCTCCTCACAGAAGCTACGATTGTGCTATTGAGTTAGTGCCTGGTGGTAAATTTCCTAAGGGTCGCCTTTTTAACTTATCTGTACCTGAACACGATGCTATGCGATCTTATATCAAGGAGTCATTGGAGAAGGGTCATATCAGACCATCCTCTTCACCCTTGGGCGCCTATTTTTTCTTTGTGGCCAAAAAGGATGGTTCATTGAGGCCGTGTATTGATTATCGCCTCCTGAATAAGATCACTGTGAAATATCAATATCCGTTACCTTTGATTTCTGACCTGTTTTCCAGAGTGAAAAGTGCTAGTTGGTTTACCAAGCTTGACCTCAGGGGGGCGTATAACCTTATTCGCATTAAGCACGGGGATGAATGGAAGACGGCGTTTAATACCCCAGAGGGGCATTTTGAGTACCTTGTGATGCCTTTTGGGCTCAATAATGCTCCTTCCGTCTTCCAATCCTTCATGA
Organism: Oophaga sylvatica; assembly: GCA_033576555.1. Taxonomy (NCBI): domain Eukaryota; kingdom Metazoa; phylum Chordata; class Amphibia; order Anura; family Dendrobatidae; genus Oophaga; species Oophaga sylvatica. The sequence continues at coordinate 152,748,046 of JARQOD010000009.1, forward strand.
ATGATATTTTCAGGGATTTTGTGGATAAATTTCTGATTGTTTATTTGGATGATATCTTGATTTTTTCCAACGACTGGGACTCTCATGTGAAACATGTTTGGACTGTGAGATTTTGAGAGAGAATGCACTGTATGTGAAGGGATCAAAGTGACTTTTTGGCGTACAGAAGGTCTCATTTCTGGGATTCATTTTGTCTCCGTCTGTTATTGAAATGGACCCGGTCAAGGTTCAGGCCATCTGTGATTGGGTCCAACCTACTTCATTAAAGGCTCTTCAGAGATTTTTGGGTTTTGCCAATTTTTATTGTAAATTTATTGGTAATTTCTCCGGTATTGTTAAACCATTGACTGATTTGACCAAAAAGGGTTCTGATGTGGTGAATTGGCCTCCTGAGGCAGTTTCTGCGTTTCAGGAACTTAAGCAGAGATTCACTTCTGCTCCTGTTCTATGGCAGCCTGATGTTTCTCTACCGTTTCAGGTGGAGGTTGATGCTTCTGAAATTGGGGCAGTTGCCGTTTTGTCCCAAAGGGATCCAGAGACCTCTAAGAGTAACCCTTGTGCCTTTTTCTCTCGAAAGTTTTCTCCAACTGAACGTAATTATGACGTGGGTAATCGGGAGTAATTGGCCATGAAGTGGGCCTTTGAAGAGTGGAGTCATTGGCTGGAAGGAGCCAAACATCAGGTGGTGGTCCTCACGGACCATAAGAACCTGGTTTATCTCGAATCAGCCAAGCGACTTAATCCTAGACAGGCCGGGTGGGCCTTGTTTTTCACACGTTTTAATTTTGTGGTTTCTTTTCTTCCTGGCACTAAGAATGTTAAGGCGGATGCCCTCTCAAGGAATTTCTTTGCGGATTCTCCTGAGTTATCTGATCCTGCTGTTATTTTGAAAAAGGGTGTAGTACTTTCCGCTATCTCGCCCAATTTGAGACTGGCTCTGGATGGGTGTCAGGAGGATAAACCTGAGCGCTGCCCTGTTGGGAAATTGTTTGTCGCAGACCAGTGGAAGAAGAGTGTGATATCTGAGATTCATTGTTCCGCATTGGCTGGTCATCCCGGGATTTTTGGTACCAGAGACTTGGTGAGTCCGTCCTTTTGGTGGCCTACTTTGTCTCGTGACGTCAGGGACTTTGTGCAGTCCTGTGGGACTTGCTCTCATTCCAAGCCTTGCTCTCCCTCTAGTGGTTTGTTGATGCCATTACCTGTGCCCAAGTGGCCATGGACCCATATCTCTATGGATTTTATTTCCGACCTCCCTGTCTCTCAGAGAATGACCGTTATCTGTGTAATCTGTGATAGGTTTTCCAAGATGATACATCTTGTGCCATTACGTAAGTTGCCTTCCTCCTCCGAGTTGGTGCCTTTGTTCCTTCAGCACGTGGTTCGGTTGCACGGCATTCCGGAGAACATTGTGTCTGACAGAGGAGTCCAGTTTGTTTCCAGATTTTGGAGGACATTTTGTTCTAAACTTGGTGTTCAATTATCTTTCTCCTCTGCTTTTCATCCTCAGACCAATGGACAAATTGAGAGAACAAACCAGACCTTGGAGACTTATTTGAGATATTTTGTGTCTGCTGATCAAGATGACTGGGTCTCTTTTTTGCCTTTAGCTGAGTTTGCTCTTAATAATAGGGCTAGCTCTGCCACCTTGATGTCTCCATTTTTCTGCAATTCTGGGTTTCACCCTCGATTTTCTTCGGGACAGACGGAGGCTTCTGTCTGTCCGGGTGTTGACTCTGTTGTGGAGCGAATGCAGCAGATTTGGGACCAGGTAGTGGAGAGGTTGTCTCTCTCTCAAGAGAAGTCCCAGCGGTTTGCCAACCGGCATAGGACTGATGGTCCTCGGTTTAAAGTGGGGGACTTGTGTTGTGAATGGGTTTGAGATGAGTTCTGAGCAGAGGCTCCCTCTGGTGGTTACAAGCGGTACTAGTGAGGATTGTGAGGAATGGGAATCAGGTGTTACTGACTGGTCTTATATAAGGGAGTCATTTTCCCATCAGGGTTGCCGGTGATCAATTGTTCTGGTCTGAATCCTTCTTTCCAGTTTCCCTTGTAGCCTGCTGTGTCGTGTCTGCATCTCCTGCTATCAGATAAGACAATTTCTTATTTTTTGTTTTTGCTACATTTTTGCATTTTGTCCTGCACTTCTGTGGGGGCCTTCTGGGTCCCCTCTGGGGGCTTTTGCCCTCTCAGTTTAGTCCAGCCACTGTGTTTTGTACTTTTGCTTTTTCCAGTTTTTTTTCAGTGGCTGCTGTTTTGATTTTGTTACACCAGAGAACTAATTTAGGTGGTAGAGGTCGTGTGATCTCAGGTGATTTTGAAATTAGTAGAGTTGGTGTTTTTTCAGGGTTTTCTGAGATTGCAGTAAGTACCCTTCCTGTCCTTTTCTATTTAGATAGTTTGGGCCCCAGCGTTTGCTCATACTATTTTCTTTCTGTGTCAGTATTTCCTCTTGTCTAACCGCCATTACATGTTTGGGGGCTTTCTGTTGTCTTTGGGGTTCTGCTCCGGGGCAGATAGCTTTCCTATTTCTATCTTTAGGTGTAGTTAGTTTCTCAGGCTGTGACGAGGCGTCTAGAACCAACGTAGGAACGCTCCACGGCTGCCTCTAGTTGTGGTGGTTAGTCAGGGTACTGCAATCTCATAGATTCCAACTGCTCTGGTGTATTTCCTTTTTTACCTGCACTCCTCAGCTACCGAAACATAACAGTATCACCGGCCATAAAAATTGTATGGTACTCACAGAAGGGAAAAAATATTTGAAGGAAGAAAAGTTGTCAGAGATATTTTTCTGTTTGTTGCATTTTTTTTCCCTCTGTATCTCTGGGTGCTGGGGAGGATCTTTTCTCCCAATGGAGTTTGCACAGTTGTCTGGCCATGTGGATCAGCTTGCCACTGAGGTTCAGAGTATTGCTGCATATCTTGCTAGGTTGCCTGTTGTGGAACCTAGGATCCCCATGCCAGATTTGTTTTTAGGGGATCGAGCTAAGTTTCAGAATTTCAAAAATAATTGTAAATTGTTTCTTGCCTTAAAATCTAAGTCCTCAGGAAACGCAGCGCAGCAGGTTCAAATTATCATCTCTCTCCTGCGCGGCGATCCTCAGGATTGGGCTTTTTCCCTGATACCTGGGGATCCTGTTTTGAGTGATGTTGATGCATTTTTTCAGGCTTTGGGGTTATTGTACGATGAGCCTAATGTCACTGATCAAGCTGAAAAAGCCTTGTTGGCATTAAATCAGGGGCTTGATGACGCTGAGTTATACTGTCAGAGATTCCGTAGGTGGGCAGTCCTGACCAAATGGAATGACGACGCTTTGGCGGCCCTTTTCCGGAAGGGTCTGTCGGATAATGTAAAGGATGTTATGGTGGGATTCCCTGTCCCCTCTGGTCTCAATGATTCTATGTCATTAGCGATTCAAATTGACAGACGTTTGCGTGAGCGGAGAAGTATGCGTGGAGTGGTGTTGCCTTGTGAGCCAGCTGCTGAGCCCATGCAGTGTGATGGAGTGGTGTCTGGGGCACAGCGTCATGAGTTTCGAAAGCGCAATGGGTTATGTTTCTACTGTGGTGATGCCTCTCATGCTATTTCAGTCTGCCCTAAGCGGGGAAGACATTTTGCACGCTCAGTTGTCTTGGGTAGTGTTCAGACTAAGTTTTTATTAACTGTCACTCTGATATGCTCTCTGTCCTCATTTTCTGCTCAGGCTTTCGTTGATTCTGGAGCAGCTATTAACCTGATGGATTATGATTTTGCTAAACGTTGTGGGTTTCCCTTGATACCCCTACAGAAGTCTATTCCTCTACTGGGGATCGATTCTACCCCTTTGGCTGAGAATAAACCCCAGTTTTCTACTCAGGTGATAATGAGGGTTGAACCTGATCACCAGGAGTGCTGCAAATTTTTGGTTCTATATAATCTGCATGACATTATAGTGCTGGGTTTCCCTTGGTTACAGTCTCATAATCCTGTTTTGGATTGGAAATCTGTGTCTGTAACCAGTTGGGGCTGCCAATGTGTTAATACCAACACTCATGTTTTTTCTGCCTCCCCCAGGCTGAGGATGTTCCTGACTTTTTGTTTGATTTTTCTGATGTGTTTAGCGAAAGTAAATCTGCATCCTTACCTCCCCATAGGAGCTATGACTGCGCTATTGAATTAGTGCCAGGTAGTAAATTCCCTAAAGGTCGCCTTTTTAACTTGTCTGTACCTGAACATGACGCTATGCGGTCTTATATCAAGGAATCATTGGAGAAGGGTCATATCAGACCATCCTCTTCACCCTTAGGTGCCGGTTTTTTCTTTGTGGCCAAAAAAGATGGTTCATTAAGGCCGTGTATTGATTATCGTCTCTTGAACAATATTACTGTGAAATATCAATACCCGTTACCCTTGATTTCTGACCTGTTTTCCAGGGTGAAAAACGCTACTTGGTTTACCAAGCTTGATCTCAGGGGGGCGTATAACCTTATTCGCATTAAGCACGGGGATGAATGGAAGACGGCATTTAACACCCCTGAAGGGCATTTTGAGTACCTTGTGATGCCCTTTGGGCTCACTAATGCTCCTTCCGTCTTCCAGTCCTTCATGAATGACATTTTCAGGGAATTCGTGGACAAGTTTCTGATTGTTTATTTGGATGATATCTTGATTTTTTCTAATGACTGGGACTCTCATGTGAAACATGTTCGAACTGTATTCCAGATTTTGAGAGAGAATGCTCTGTATGTGAAGGGATCAAAGTGTCTTTTTGGCGTACAGAAGATCTCATTTCTGGGATTCATTTTGTCCCCATCTGTTATTGAAATGGACCCGGTCAAGGTTCAGGCCATCTGTGATTGGGTCCAACCTACTTCATTAAAGGCTCTTCAGAGATTTTTGGGTTTTGCCAATTTTTATCGTAAATTTATTGGTAATTTCTCGGTAATTGTTAAACCATTAACTGATTTGACCAGAAAGGGTTCTGATGTGGTGAATTGGCCTCCTGAGGCAGTCTCTGCGTTTCAGGAACTTAAGCAGAGATTCACTTCTGCTCCTGTTCTACGGCAGCCTGATGTTTCTCTGCCATTTCTAGTGGTTTGTTGATGCCATTGCCTGTGCCCAAGAGACCATGGACCCATATCTCTATGGATTTCATTTCCGATCTTCCTGTTTCTCAGAGGATGACCACCATCTGGGTAATTTGTGATAGGTTTTCCAAAATGATACATCTTGTGCCATTACCTAAGTTGCCTTCCTCCTCTGAATTGGTGCCGTTGTTCCTTCAGCACGTGGTTCGTTTACACGGCATTTCTGAGAACATTGTGTCTGACAGAGGAGTCCAGTTTGTTTCCAGATTTTGGAGGACTTTTTGTTCTAAACTGGGTGTTCAATTGTCTTTCTCCTCGGCGTTTCATCCTCAGACCAATGGTCAAACTGAGAGAACAAACCAGACATTGGAGACTTATCTAAGATGCTTTGTGTCTGCTGATCAGGATGACTGGGTCTCTTTTTTGCCTTTGGCTGAGTTTGCTCTTAATAATAGGGCTAGCTCTGCCACTTTGATGTCTCCGTTTTTCTGTAATTCTGGGTTTCACCCTCGATTTTCTTCAGGACAGACGGAGGCTTCTGTCTGTCCAGGTGTTGACTCTGTTGTTGAGCGTATGCAGCAGATTTGGGACCAGGTAGTGGAGAGGTTGTCCCTCTCTCAGGAGAAGGCCCAGCGGTTTGCTAACCGGCATAGGACTGATGGTCCTCGGTTTAAAGTGGGGGACTTGGTCTGGTTGTCCTCAAAGAATATTCCTATGAGAGTAGCATCTCCTAAATTTAAGCCTAGGTTCATTGGACCTTATAAGATCATGGAGATTATTAATCCTGTTTCTTTTCGTTTGCTTCTTCCAGGGACATTTAAGATCCATAACGTGTTCCACAAGTCCTTGTTGAAGAGGTTTGTTGAGCCAGTGGTTCCTGCTGCTGTGCCTCCTGACCCTGTTTTGGTTGAGGGCAATCTGTAGTATGTGGTTGAGAAAATATTGGATTCTCGTTTTTCTAGACGAAGACTCCAGTATTTGGTTAAATGGAGAGGTTATGGTCAGGAAGACAATTCTTGGGTGTTTGCTTCGGACATCCATGCTAGGAGACTTATCCGTGCGTATCATAGAACTCATCCTGACCGACCTGGTTGCTCAAATGAGGGTTCGGTGACCCCTCCTCAAGGGGGGGGGTACTGTTGTGAATGGGTTTGAGATGAGTTCTGAGCAGAGGCTCCCTCTGGTGGTTACAAGCGGTACTAGTGAGGATTGTGAGGAATGGGAATCAGGTGTTACTGACTGGTCTTATATAAGGGAGTCATTTTCCCATCAGGGTTGCCGGTGATCAATTGTTCTGGTCTGAATCCTTCTTTCCAGTTTCCCTTGTAGCCTGCTGTGTCGTGTCTGCATCTCCTGCTATCAGATAAGACAATTTCTTATTTTTTGTTTTTGCTATATTTTTGCATTTTGTCCTGCACTTCTGTGGGGGCCTTCTGGGTCCCCTCCGGGGCTTTTGCCCTCTCAGTTTAGTCCAGCCACTGTGTTTTGTACTTTTGCTTTTTCCAGTTTTTTTTCAGTGGCTGCTGTTTTGATTTTGTTACACCAGAGAACTAATTTAGGTGGTAGAGGTCGTGTGATCTCAGGTGATTTTGAAATTAGTAGAGTTGGTGTTTTTTCAGGGTTTTCTGAGATTGCAGTAAGTACCCTTCCTGTCCTTTTCTATTTAGATAGTTTGGGCCCCAGCGTTTGCTCATACTATTTTCTTTCTGTGTCAGTATTTCCTCTTGTCTAACCGCCATTACATGTTTGGGGGCTTTCTGTTGTCTTTGGGGTTCTGCTCCGGGGCAGATAGCTTTCCTATTTCTATCTTTAGGTGTAGTTAGTTTCTCAGGCTGTGACGAGGCGTCTAGAACCAACGTAGGAACGCTCCACGGCTGCCTCTAGTTGTGGTGGTTAGTCAGGGTACTGCAATCTCATAGATTCCAACTTCTCTGGTGTATTTCCTTTTTTACCTGCACTCCTCAGCTACCGAAACATAACAGACTTGGTTTGGTTGTCCTCAAGAAATATCGCTATGAGGGTTGCATCTCCAAAGTTTAAGCCTAGGTTCATTGGACCTTATAAGATCATGGAGATTCTTAATCCGGTTTCCTTCCGTTTGCTTCTTCCAGGGACATTTAAGATCCATAACGAGTTCCACAAGTCCTTATTGAAGAGATTTGTCGAGCCAGTGGTTTCTATGGCTGCGCCTCTTGACCCTGTTTTGGTTGAGGGCAATCTGGAGTATGTGGTTGAGAAAATATTGGATTCTCGTTTTTCTAGACGGAAACTCCAGTATTTGGTTAAGTGGAGAGGTTATGGTCAGGAGGACAATTCTTGGGTGTTTGCTTTGGACATCCATGCTAGGAAACTGATCCGTGCCTATCATCGAGCTCATCCTGATCGGCCTGGTTGCACAAGTGAGGGTTCGGTGACCCCTCCTCAAGGGGGGGGGTACTGTTGTGAATGAGCAGAGGCTCCCTCTGGTGGTTACAGACAGTACTGAACCTTCCAGCGAGGAATGGCAATCTGGGATCACTGACTGGACTGATATAAGGGAGGTTCCCTCCCATGATGGTCGCCGGTGATCAATTGTTCTGGTCTCAATTGTGGTTCCTGGTTCATTTGGAAGTTTGCTGGTGTCTTTCCTGCGTCTGCTGCTTTCAGATAAGATATTTTCTGCTTTTCTTTATATGCTTGCGATTTGCATAGTTTTCTGCACATTTGTGGAGGACAGCCGGGTCCCCTCCTGGGGCCTGTGCTCCTCACAGATTGTAGCCACTGTTGTTTTTCATTTGCTTTTTCCTGCTTTTTCAGCAGCTGCGGCTTGGTTTTGTTCACACTGAGATCTGATTTAGTGGGTGGCGAGATTGTGTGATCTCAGTATTTTTTTAATCAGAATTGCTGGATTTTTGTAGGGTTTTCTGGGTTGCAGAAAGTAATTTCTCCTGTCCTATCCTATTTAGTCAGCTTGTGGCCCCATAGTTTGCTCATTCTATTTTCTGTCTGTGTGCGTGCTTTCTTCTTGTCTAACTGCCATTACATGTTTGGGGGCTTCCTATTTTCTTTGGGGATCTGCTCCAGGACAGATAGCTTTCATCTTTCTGCCTTTAGGTGTAGTTATCTCTCAGGCTGTGACGAGGCGTCTAGGATCAACGTAGGAACGCTCCACGGCTACCTCTAGTTGTGTGGTTAGTTTAGGAATCTGCAATCCATTAGTTACCAACATCTCAGGTGTTCGGCTGCCCGGCTGATGTTCCTGTCCTCCTCAGCTACCTAACATAACAATTCAGATCCAGTGTTATGGGTCTGCGGAACGCACCAAATATATGATGTAAAGAGGTGCGTTCGCAGCCCGGGGTCCACCGTGCAAGTGGTGCCTGCTGCTAGTAAAATGGCGAAAGTAGCGAACTCTGTTATCCCGCAGAGTCGCTAAAATAAACGCCGTAGCGCGTTGTGGCAGTAAGTGCGAACTCTGTTAATACCCAGAGCCGCTAACGGAAATGCCACAGCGCTATATGGCGATAGGTGCGAACTCACTTAGCTTCAGTGAGCCGCAAAATAAAACGCTAGGGCGCTGTCTAGCGTTGAAAGCGAACCCTGTTACGTCACAGGGTCGCTGAGGAAAAGTGCTGTGTCCTGTCAGGCTCTCAGGTACACAGTTAAGTGCTAAGCGTACATAAAGCGTGATCATGTGCTAATGTCCTCGCGGGAGTCACCCGCAATCTATGGCGTCTGAACGCCAGACCCTGAATACGGCAATCAAAACTCCTCACCGGTTATGCCGGTAATCTAGGGCATCTAGGACACCGACCCTGACCAGCTACCATACCAAACTCCTCACCGATTAAGTCGGCATTCTAGTGGCTTATTTCAGCCGGATCTCTATCCACACATACACATGACCACACTGGCGCATAGCATACAATGATTGATATTAGCGCATGGCGGCCCAGCCATGCTACCCTTTTATAGCAACAGCTACAGGACCTTCCAGGAACAAGGACCAATGAGAAGCTGTTACAAACACACGTAGCTACATGACCTTCCTGGCGGACCAATAGGAGCCGCTGCAGCACCTGAACATGTGACCCCTGATCTCCAATGAGAGATCTCACTCTGGGCATGCTCAGATGGGAAAACGCAGGACTTTGTCTCAAAGACGACTGCTCCAGCACTGGCTATAATAGCAGATCCAGGAAAGGCAGCAGCAAGTCACTGCACAGTAGAGGAGTGGGCAAGATGCATGGACCGACGTCTCCGCTGAGCAGGCTCCACTGCGGCCGGAGATGAATGGGAGGCCGCAGCGGGACGGGTTCGAGACTCCCCTTGTGCAGCAGCGGGAAATCGAACCCTAACATTACCCCCCCTCCTAGGGCCCCCCCTTCTTTGGGCCTCGCTGTGCTCAAAGGCAGCGATGAGCTGCGGAGCGTGAACATGCTCGGCAGGCTCCCAGGATCTATCATCAGGCCCATAACCCCTCCAATCCACCAAATAAAATTTTTTGCCTCGTACCACCTTGCACCCAACAATGGCGTTCACCTCATGATTGTCGGTAGATGAACCCGACGTCCCAGCAGATGACTCGGAAAACCGGGAAATGGCCACGGGTTTCAAGAGGGACACGTGAAAGGTGTCAGTGATACCAAGGCGAGGCGGAAGGGCTAGGCGGTATACCACAGGGTTAACCTGCTCGAGGACCTTGAAAGGACCCAGGTAGCTGGGTGCCAACTTAGTGGACTCAACTCGCAGCCTGATGTTACGGGCGGAGAGCCACACCATGTCCCCAGGAGCAAATGTTGGAGCGGGGCGCCGATGTGCGTCGGCGGCGGACCTCATCCTCTCCTTGGATGCCTGAATGGCATCCTGGGTACGGTCCCAAATGTCCCGTGCCTCCACAGCCCAGTCTGCCACCCTGGAGTCGGCGGAAGACACAGGCATGGGCACCGGAACCCGCGGATGCTGACCGTAGTTTAGGAGGAATGGAGTCTGTCCGGTGGAATCAGCCACAGCATTGTTTAGTGCAAACTCAGCCCATGGTAGCAAGGACGCCCAGTCATACTGCCTGGCTGAGACAAAATGTCGTAGATAGGTGACCAAGGTCTGGTTGGCCCTCTCTACCAACCCATTCGTCTCAGGATGGTATGCTGAAGAGAGATTTAACTCAATACTGAGTAGACGACAAAGCTCTCTCCAGAACCGAGACGCAAACTGGGGACCTCGGTCACTGACAATTTTGTCCGGCATGCCGTGTAGACGGAAGATGTGCCTAACGAACAACGCTGCCAGAGCCCGTGCAGAAGGTAACCGTGGAAGCGGCACCAAATGCACCATTTTGGAAAAATGGTCGGTGATTACCCAAATGATGGTGCAACCCCGAGACTTGGGCAAGCCCACCACAAAGTCCATCCCAACCATCTCCCAGGGCCTGTCTGCCACCGGCAAAGGGTAAAGTAACCCGGCTGGCCGTTGTCGTGGAGACTTATTCTTGGCGCAGGAGACACACGCCCGAACATAGTCCCCAACGTCATGGACCATATGCGGCCACCAATATGTCCTCGCCAGCAATTCAGATGTCCTCTTTGCCCCAAAGTGTCCACCCACCCTGGACGAAAGTGCCCAAGAGAGTACCTCCGGTCGCAAATTGGTAGGCACAAAAGTCTTGCCGGGGGCACAGACTCTAGCGAAACCGGGGCCACTGTTCTCAGGCTCTCTGAGGGGACGATAAGCCGAGGCTCTTAAACCTCCTCTTCAGATGACACTACAGAGCGAGAGAGAGCGTCGGCACGAATGTTCTTCTCTCCCGAGAGGAAATGCAGAGTGAAATGAAACCGGGAGAAGAACAATGACCATCTGGCCTGGCGAGAATTAAGCCGCTGGGCTGTCTGAAGATATACCAAATTTTTGTGATCCGTGAAGACTTGGAAGGGAAAGCGAGCTCCCTCCAACAAATGTCTCCACTCCGAGAAGGCCAACTTCATTGCTAGCAACTCCCTGTCCCCGATGGAATAATTCCTCTCCGCTGGTGTGAAGGTCTTGGAGAAAAAGAAGCATGGATGCTTCCGACCTTGAGCATCCTTTTGGAAGAGGACTGCTCCAGCACCAACGGACGAGGCATCCACCTCCAATATAAATGGTTTATCAACATCGGGGCGATGTAGGATGGGAGCGCTAGCGAAATGGGACTTAATAGAAGTGAAGGCCTTGGAGACCTCTTCAGACCACAATTTGGGATTAGCTCCCTTTTTGGTGAGGGCAACCACGGGAGCTACCAAATTTGAGAAATGGGGAATGAACTGGCGATAATAATTAATGAACCCCATAAAGCGCTGCACCGCTTTAAGGGAATGAGGTTCTTGCCAGTCCATCACAGCTTGTAATTTGGCAGGATCCATAGCCAATCCCTGGGCAGGGATGATATAGCCCAAGAATGGTAAAGACTCCTGCTCAAACACGCATTTCTCCAACTTTGCATAAAGGGAATTTGCCCGCAAGAGGTCGAAGATCCTGCAGACATCTCTCCGGTGGGAGTCAATATCTGGAGAGAAGATGAGAATATCATCCAGATAGACCACGACCGAGGTAGAAAGCATATCCCGGAAGATGTCATTAACAAAGTCTTGGAAAACGGCTGGGGCGTTACAGAGCCCAAAGGGCATCACCAGATACTCATAGTGCCCATCCCTGGTATTAAAAGCTGTCTTGCACTCGTCCCCCTCGCGGATGCGAATCAGGTTGTAAGCACCCCGCAGGTCTAATTTGGTAAATACCCTTGCTCCCCGAAGCCTATCAAATAGCTCAGAAATTAAAGGCAGCGGGTATTTATTCTTAACGGTAATAGCGTTAAGACCCCTGTAATCTATGCAGGGACGTAATTCTCCGTTCTTCTTTTGCACAAAGAAGAACCCTGCCCCAGCAGGTGACACTGACTTCCTGATGAACCCTCTTGCCAGATTTTCCTGAATGTATTGGGACATAGCCTCCGTCTCCGGGAGAGAGAGAGGATAGACCCTTCCCGGGGAGGTTCTGCTCCAGGCAAGAGGTCAATAGGACAGTCATAGGGGCGGTGAGGCGGAAGAGTCTCCGCAGCCTTTTTGGAGAACACGTCTACATAGGACCAATAGCACTTGGGCAGGGAAGTGAGATCTGCGGGTATCCCTGTAGTAGCAACCTGAACACACTCCCTCACACATTTACCTCTACAAGACTCACTCCAACCCCGTATCTTCCCAGAGAACCACTCAATATGTGGGGAGTGAAGACGAAGCCAGGGTACTCCCAACAGAGCCTCATCTATACCCTCAGGAAGGACAAGGAAAGAAATAATCTCCTGATGGGAAGGAGACATAGCTAATGTGAGAGGGATCGTCTGATGAGTGATCTGTGAGGGCAGTATGGAGCCATTCACCACTCGAACAGTCACCGGTTTGGTGAGCATCACCTGAGGTATTGTGTGACGGAGAGCAAAAGCAGAGGACATAAAGTTCCCCTCTGCTCCAGAATCCACACATAGCTCAACTGTTAGGGTGGATTGACCAAAAGAGATTGTCCCTTTAAAGGACAGCTTGGAGGCGAATGCTGTTGACTCTAGTGAACCTCCTCCCATGGTCACTAGACGCGAACGTGTACGTGATCGCTGGGGACATCTATTGGCATAATTCAAGTATACTTGAAAAAGGCCACTTTATGGCCGAAACGTCGTCTTGTGATATGGCAGAATAAAGCTTTTCTTATTCTTCACCTGGATGGATGCTGCTTTTTCTTTTACTTGTGGACTTTGTGGCCCATTTGGATCCATGGACCAGAGCGTGCATCCTTGACCCGATCGTGTGCTGTCTACACATTGCAGTTTGGTATCTATTGGCATAATGTCCTGGCTGCTGGCACACTCTACAGACCACGGATACTCGAGTGGTCCGAGACTTAGATTCCACTCGAGAAGTCTCCACGGTTTCTGGGGAGTTGGACGCCCGAACGGGAAATTCAAGAGGTTTGGCAAAGGTGGGTGCCAGCCGAAACCTCTGCCTACACTGGGTCCGCTCTAACCTCCGCTCGTGAAAACGGAGGTCGATGCGGGTAGATATAGAAATGAGTTTCTCCAGTGTGGCAGGAATCTCCCTGGTAGCCAAAGCATCCTTTACATGATCTGCCAGTCCTCTCCAGAACACTGGAATAAGAACTTTATCTGGCCACTCTAATTCAGAGGCCAAAGTCCGAAATTGGACTGAGAACTGGCTGACCATGGACAAGCCCTGTGACATTGCCAGCAGTTGCAGCGCAGTATCGTGCGTGACCTGAGGTCCTAAAAAGACCTTTTTAAGAGCCTCTAAAAACCGAGAAGCACTCCGCACCACACGATCGTCTCGCTCCCACAGCGGCGTTGCCCATTCCAACGCTCTGCCCGAGAGTAGAGATAATACAAAACCCACTTGTGCCCGATCCGTGGGGAAACGTGCAGCCAGAAGCTCGAGCTGTATTGAGCACTGACTCACGAATCCCCGACATTGCTTGCTGTCACCGGCAAAAATGTCAGGAAGCGGGAGGTGGGATAACGTAGGGACAGAGGTGGCAGAGGACAAACTGGCTGCAGCGACGCTAGCAGCCTGAACAGCGACTGCGGTAACATCCACAGCTGAGGTTGTGCGCTCAAGAGCCGCCAACCTACCCTCCAGCTGCTGGATGTACTGCCTTAGACGCTGGTCATCCGCCATTTTACTAGCCAGACCCTGGCGCTAATATTATGTTAAGGGTCTGCGGAACGCACCAAATATATGATGTAAAGAGGTGCCTTCGCAGCCCGGGGTCCACCGTGCAAGCGGTGCCTGCTGCTAGTAAAATGGGGAAAGTAGCGAACTCTGTTATCCCGCAGAGTCGCTAAAATAAACGCCGTAGCGCGTTGTGGCAGTAAGTGCGAACTCTGTTAATACCCAGAGCCGCTAACGGAAATGCCACAGCGCTATATGGCGATAGGTGCGAACTCACTTAGCTTCAGTGAGCCGCAAAGTAAAACGCTAGGGCGCTGTCTAGCGTTGAAAGCGAACGCTGTTACGTCACAGGGTCGCTGAGGAAAAGTGCTGTGTCCTGTCAGGCTCTCAGGTACACAGTTAAGTGCTAAGCGTACATAAAGCGTGATCATGTGCTAATGTCCTCACGGGAGTAACCCGCAATCTATGGCGTCTGAACGCCAGACCCTGAATACGGCAATCAAAACTCCTCACCGGTTATGCCGGTAATCTAGGGCATCTAGGACACCGACCCTGACCAGCTACCATACCAAACTCCTCACCGATTAAGTCGGTATTCTAGTGGCTTATTTCAGCCGGATCCCTATCCACACATACACATGACCACACTGGCGCATAGCATACAATGATTGATATTAGCGCATGGCGGCCCAGCCATGCTACCCTTTTATAGCAACAGCTACAGGACCTTCCAGGAACAAGGACCAATGAGAAGCTGTTACAAACACACGTAGCTATATGACCTTCCTGGCGGACCAATAGGAGCCGCTGCAGCACCTGAACATGTGACCCCTGATCTCCAACGAGAGATCTCACTCTGGGCATGCTCAGATGGGAAAACGCAGGACTTTGTCTCAAAGACGACTGCTCCAGCACTGGCTATAATAGCAGATCCAGGAAAGGCAGCAGCAAGTCACTGCACAGTAGAGGAGTGGGCAAGACGCCTGGGCTGACGTCTCTGCTGAGCAGGCTCCACTGCGGCCGGAGATGAATGGGAGACCGCAGCGGGACGGGTTCGAGACTCCCCTTGTGCAGCAGCAGGAAATCGAACCCTAACATCCAGGAGCGGAGGGTATGTATGAGTTATACATACCCCCGGCCAGTGAGCGCAGCCTCGTTCTTCATACACTTTTATGGAGCGAGGCCAAGCCCTCTAGTTTTGTACGCCCACTGGCTGTCTCATCACTGGTTGGGGCTTAATACCAGTGTATGGAGGAAGGCCATGCCCACTGGCTGGGGTAATGTATAATTCATATATACCCTCCGTTCCTGGGTCTGAAATCAGCAAATTACAGAGTGACTGCAGACTTATGGGTTTTGACCGGACAACCCCTTTAAAGGGGATCTGCATTTATCAATACATAATGACTGAATATCCACTGTTGTGCTCTGCTGAGCAGCTGTATGAGTGTGCTCACAGAGCAGTCAATGGGCTCAGTAGAAAGTCCATAAGCCCATACTCTGCTCTGTGCTCCAGCTTATAGACTTTGTACTGAGACATATTACAAAGTTTTCCATTTTACAGCATAGATATCCTATATGTAAAAATAACAAAATCAGCACTGCGGCTCCAGCACTACCCTGGTGATGTAATGATTACAGCGGTGACGTCATAACTACAGCACATGACTACTGCGACCAATCACAGGGCTCAGTGATGCCAATGTGGACAGCACAGGACTACTGTAATAGTCATGTGCTGTAGACGTGACATGACTGGTGCTGCATAGTCACTAAAGAGCGGAGGCAGTGGCAGAAAGGCATTGCTGTGCGGCAGGAGGTAAGTAATGTTCATTTTGATTATTGTTACACATAGGATGCCTATGCCATAAAAATGTAAACCTGCAAAACTCCTTCAAATTTATGTTGATAATTTAAAAAAAAAGAAATAAAAAAAAGAATGTATGGATCAACGAGTTGACGATTACCAGAAATCAGCAATATCAACTTTTATTTAGGTCGAGGTCAGACGATATGAAAAATTGTCCAAGTTTCATTCATATAGTTGGCGGTGTGCCATCTGTGTCTTTTTTAGCGTCTTTGTGACCTCCTTGTGTGCTGTTCGTGTGGTCTGTTTTCATACATCTTCATTCAATAATGTGCATGATTAAATACAGTTTCCTAGGTTAATAAAATGTATCTGTAAAGATCGGATGTCACACAGACGGACACATCTCACCCGAGACTCAGAGCAGAATAGTGCATGCTGCGATTTTTTTTTGCATAGAACAATAATCTGCACAGCCCTAGTGACTCACATTGGTCAAGGCCCTGTCCTATATTCACTTAGACAGCACACGCCTATATTATGAGTATTTCTGAATGGGCCGTTAAAGGGGTTTTACAGGCTCTATTTGACTGCAGACTGCCAAATTATGATAGTGTGCAATGTGCACAGTGTCAGGATTCCCCTCTTTCTCCAGTGTGAGTAGGCGGACATGTGACTGCAAGTATTTGATTTGCATAGTTGCGTTCATGTGCCAATTAGATTCTTATCATTTTCTTTCAAATGGCGCAATTGAGAGAAGCGGATGAGAAACCCCTGACGTCAATGACACAGATCACATACAGTTGTGCTCAAAAATTTTGGGTTGTCATTATGATTTTAAAAAGAGAAAACACAGTAGTTTGACAATAAATGGCTTCACTCAACCACTAACCATGAGTGGAGAAAAAGTTTTGGTGTTATCATTCATATTCTCTGAAAAAAAGGCCAAGAAAGCAAAAATTCTGCCGGGGTATGTAAACTTTTGAGCAAAACTGTACTTGCAGTCACACTGGAGAGAGGGGAATCCTGACACTGTGCGCATTGCACAGTCTTGATTTGGCAGTCTGCAGTCACATGTAGTTTCTGCAGAAATTTTCGCTGGCCCTGTAAAATACCTTTATTTAATCAGCTATTGCTTAAAATATAAAAATCCACCAACATTTGTGAACTATTTCTTGTAGAATGTGCCGACAAGGGCAGGGCCGCTTCTTTCTATACCAGTCTGTCATTGTTAGTTTGTTCTCTGTAATCTATATTTGTATTTTGTATGTGTCTCCTTCTCATGTAAAGCACCATGGAATAAATGGTGCTGTAAAATGAATAATAATAATATTAATAATAATGATTAAAACTGGTAGGTATGCAGCAGTACAGTCAGTAATGTAATGGTCTCTGGTGTCCTCTAGTGGCTGAAATTGGTAAGAACTCTTTTGCCAATATTCAGTAAATGAATTTGTAGTTCTTATATCTTTATACAGTTGAAATAGAAACTGCACAGAGAAACATTGAGGCACATTTTCTGCTGTAAAAGTTGAACCCTTTTTGGATATTTTTTTAACCAATATAGCCAAATTTATTTTTAAATTGCACTAAAAAGTAGAAATGTTTCCACTTGACTAAACACTATTTAAAATGTCTTCAAAAAGAGGGCATGGATTGCCCCAGAATTAGTTGTGTTCCAACTAAGCTAAGCCAAGAGATTGTTTTTCAGTGCTATAATCTGTCACCCAATAACATTTACATTCGATTTTTGCTGAGATTTGTGATCATTACTTTAATTAGATATATTTGTGCTTGATTTATAATTGATTTATCTGATTTATCCACACTCACTGCTGCAAAGCAAACTTACTTCTCATCTCTCATATCCTCCCTGTCTCACAACCTTAAACAGCTCTTCAACACTTTCAATTCTCTACTCTGTCCCCCAGCACCTCCCCCTTCTCCTCTCATTTCTGCTGAAGACTTTGCCTCTTTCTTTAAGCAGAAGATCGATACGATCAGAGAAAGCTTTGGCCCACAGCCCCCATTGCCCCTCTTAGCTGCTCAACCCTCTTCCTCCAAAGCCAACTTCTCCACCATGACAGAAGATCAGCTTTCCACCCTCCTATCAAGATCACACCTCACCACTTGCACGCTTGACCCGCTGCCATCCCACCTCATCCCTAGCCTCGCCACCGTCTTCACCCCTACTCTAACACACCTCTTCAACCTCTCACTTACAAATGGTGTCTTCCCCTCATCCTTCAAACATGCCTCGATCACACCCATTCTCAAAAAGACCTCCCTTGACCCATCCTCTGTGTCTAGCTATCGCCCGATATCTCTTCTCCCTTATGCCTCAAAACTACTGGAACAGCATGTCCATCTTGAACTGTCCTCCTACCTCTCCTCCTGCTCCCTCTTTGACCGC
Source organism: Oophaga sylvatica (assembly GCA_033576555.1). Lineage (NCBI taxonomy): Eukaryota > Metazoa > Chordata > Amphibia > Anura > Dendrobatidae > Oophaga > Oophaga sylvatica. The sequence goes on from JARQOD010000009.1 coordinate 152,766,017, forward strand.
TTACAATCAGGCTTCCGACTGCATCACTCAACTGAAACTGCCCTAACTAAAGTCACCAACGACCTACTAACCGCCAAGAGCAAGCGTCACTACTCTGTCCTCCTTCTCCTGGACCTGTCTTCTGCCTTCGACACTGTGGACCATTCCCTCCTGTTACAGATTCTCTCATCTCTTGGCATCACAGGCTTGGCCCTATCCTGGATCTCATCATATCTAACAAACCGAACTTTCAGTGTCTCCCTCTCCCACACCACCTCCTCACCTCGCCCCCTGTCTGTCGGTGTTCCCCAAGGCTCAGTTCTTGGACCCCTACTCTTCTCCATCTACACCCTCGGCCTGGGACAGCTCATAGAATCCCATGGTCTTCAGTATCATCTCTACGCCGACGACACGCAGATCTACCTATCTGGACCTGACCTCACCTCCTTACTGACCAAAATCCCACAATGTCTGTCTGCTATTTCTGCTTTCTTCTCTGCTCGCTTTCTAAAACTGAACATGGACAAAACAGAATTTATCATCTTTCCCCCATCTCACTCTACCCCCCCCACCAGACCTGTCCATTAACATCAATGGCTGCTCACTTTCCCCAGTCCCGCACGCTCGGTGCCTCGGAGTGATCCTCGACTCTGCCCTCTCTTTCAAGCCACATGTCCAAACCCTAGCCTCCTCCTGCCGTCTCAAACTCCAAAATATTTCCCGGATCCGTGCATTCCTTGACCATGAAAGTACAAAAACACTAGTGCATGCCCTCATCATCTCCCGCCTTGACTACTGCAACCTCCTACTCTCTGGCCTTCCCTCTAGCACTCTGGCACCACTCCAATCCATCCTGCACTCTGCTGCACGACTAATACACCTGTCTCCCCGCTATTCCCCAGCCTCTCCTCTCTGCCAAGCCCTTCATTGGCTTCCCATCGTTCAGAGGCTCCAGTTCAAAACCCTAACCATGACCTACAAAGCCATCCACAATCTGTCTCCTCCATACATCTGTGACATGGTCTCCCGGTACATACCCACACGCAACCTTCGATCCTCTCAAGATCTCCTCCTCTACTCCCCTCTTATCTCTTCTTCCCACAACCGCATACAAAGCTTCTCCCGTGCCTCTCCCATACTCTGGAACTCTCTACCCCAACACATCAGACTCGCGCCTACCATGGAAACCTTCAAAAAGAACCTGAAGACCCACCTCTTCCGACAAGCCTACAACCTGCAGTGATCATCAGTCTACTGAACCACCGCACGATCAGCTCTTCCCTCTCCTAGTGTATCCTCACCCATCCCTGTAGACTGTGAGCCCTTGCGGGCAGGGTCCTCTCTCCTTCTGTACTTGTGTGTGCCTTGTATTGCTCATGTTTACTGTACTTGTCTATACTTGCCCCTCTTCACATGTAAAGCGCCATGGAATAAATGGCGCTATAAAAATCTATAATAATAATAATAATAATAATAATTTATTCAACTGAATACTTTGTAGGATTTCAAGAATTCAAAAATCGGATGAAGGAGAGTACACTTGTGTATCTTCAAACAGGGCTGGAGTGGAGAAAAAAGATTACAACTTACAAGTCTACGGTAAGTTATTTGTAAGGATGTAAAATAATGACTTGGGTCAAAGACATAACAGCTGCCGCAGCGGAGAACGTCTGCATTAAGGTAGCAGGAACCTGGACAAGGTAGGAAGATAGTAGAAGACAGAGAACATGCTGACATTAGAGATGATCACAGCTTTGGATATTCAAATTCAACAGGTTCAAGTAACTTTTCCAAACATTTGAGATTGTGAATTTAATAACAAGGTATTATGAATGGAGTTTTGAATTATGTCAATCAAAGGCTTCAGTTATCTGAAGACTGTCAGCGCCTCCCAATATAACTGACAATGAGCTAAGCGCACCTCATAGCTGGTTTCAGACTATTGCAATAGGTGAGTGGCCGAGTGAATGTGGGAAGCAGAGTCCCCTTTACAGTCATCCGAGGCTCATGTGTCGCAAGCGAGTGATGTTTGTGACAAGTCCTACCTCTGCTACCAGTTTGTCACGAACACCCCTTGCTCCTCACCTATCACAATAAGCAATAGTCTGACAATGAGCTGCGCACACCCCACAGACAGTTCTCACATCCACACAACACTTTTGGCTGCCATCACTCAGCGCTTTGATATGCAAGCAAGACACCCGCAATGTGTCACACACTAGTACACATGCCAACCAACTTTCCTGAGCACCTGATAGGGTAACACAACCAAGTTATTCTTGCCCTCCTCTGGATTTGTGGGTACTTTTAAAGCAGCAAGGAACAATTTTATTATATTTTAGATTCAATGTCCAAAAAATGTACAGTGCGTAAAAAGGTAACACAAGATGGAGTATCAAAAGGACTTAGCTACAGGCAAAATAGTATAAAATAAAAGGAATAAAATACAGATACTTCTTGCCAATTGGATCCACGAGCACTTTGGGTGCACAAGAAAGCTGCGTGAAATATGGACAGATCTGCAATATTTCTTGCTTCTCCTGGGGTCAGACAATGATATTCAGTAGATGTCATGTTTAAAGGGTCTCACCAGACCTTTCACCCCTTCCTCAGCTGAGGTAAGAAGACAACAGCCAGGAACCTGCTAGAGAAACAATATGACCATCATCCTGCTGAACACACTTTAAAAATTCTATCCACACCAAACATGAATATGATATATCCATAATTCAGGGAATATTGTGTTCCTGTGGGTTACCAACTACCAACACTTTTACCATTTTACCCATAGATTGCCAATTTGTTTTCGCACATCTTAATAGGGCAGCGCGCACATGGAAAAATGCCCCCAGCTAATAGCTGGGAGGCATTTAATGTGTGCACTTGCAAGGTGTCTTGCAGCCAATAGCTGGGAGACATCTTGTATATAAGGCACCCTCCCCAATTGGGAGATGTCTTGGCAACCCCTATAGTTATGCTAGGTGGGTTGGTGTGTGTAACTGTATTTTGCCAGGTCCCCGTCCCTAGTCTGTTAGTACTGTTCCTATGTCCTGTGTTCTCTTAGTGTATTTCTCGTTTCTCATGTTACCGTTAGTTCAGGCGGTATCCTATTCCTGAATCCACGTCTGCAGTATCTATACCCGAACCCTGGTCCCGATGCGGCCAGTGCAATGTCCGTCGTTCCTCTTCCTAGTGCGGCCAGCTCCAGAACTGTTCCTGAAACCTACAGGTCTGAACAAGAACCTATCTCCTGTATCCACATTTTCCGTTTTGTCCTTCAGTTTCTGGTTCATCTATCTGATTATGGCTAGCAATTTTTTTCTGTTAACATAGGGAGACGCTGCTGTAAGAAGAAGCAGTGATACCCCTAATGAACCCCTGTGGGATGTGACTATAGTGAGTAAAGACTGCCATATGCTGTCCAGGCGCAATCAGGTGGAACCAATTTGTACCAGAAGAATTGCAGGGGGAGCAGCTTTGTGTGCTAGACCTGGTCAGGTGACTTGCAGGACTAAGTTCCGGGATAAAAAAGTACTGATCTCCAAACCGCAGACAGATTTGGCGCCAAGAGAGATGAGCAGGCATGGACCCGGAATGGTGCTGAGGACAGCATGAAAGGTCTTAGTGGGAAGTCTGCACCATCAGGATGCCAGTTACAGCCTAACAAGGTTCAGACTGTCTTCGTAGACCCAGCGCTCCAACTGTGCCAGTCAAGATCAGGATCTGCGCCCTATGCCGCTCAAGACCCAGAGACACATCACCTGTCAAGAGTCGAGACCCAGTCCTTTCCGCTCCAGGTCAGGAGACGTTCGATGATGGTCAAGCAGCAAAGATCCATGATGAAACGATGACTAGAGAGGCACCCATGCAATTGCAGAGGGACAGCGTGAGTTAACAAGGCTGTCACATCCAGTATTACCATATGGTAGTAGGGCCAGCCCGGGTCAAGACAAAAGGTTTTCGAGGGGGCCAGCTGGTGCATGAGATCAAAGATCTTACTGAATTTACAGAAAAAAGAGCATATTTATTCTTCAATGAAATCTCCTCTTTTTGGAATTTGGGGGGTGTCACTTTTTTACCACAAGAGACAGGATACAGTGGAATACTGGCAATTCCAGGTACGGACAATCGATAATAATCAGATCATTTATCTCACTTTACATGTATTATTGTACAGCTCTTGAAATAGGGGGTTTTCCATTCACTGCTATCCACCCCCACGCGGCGTCCACGATAATGACCACAGACACAGGTCTCGGGGATAACAGTTGCGTTTACTTTCGCAGGAACGGGGAAATATGACGCGGAGCAAATTCTTCACAGCTCACGTGGGTAATCCACAGCAAATACAGTACAGAGTTAGATTCTAACATGGAATTGAGGCTTCGGAGCTTTAAGAACCTGCTCCTTTAGATGTAGAGCTTTTAAGTTGTTATAGAGGGATTCAGAGTCTTTTTGTAGCTTTATGCGGTAGATTATACATAGCAAGAGTATCTCGCCGACTTGGGAGTCCTGGGGTAATTGTCAGAAAGGAATCACAGGCTTTGGGACCTACCAGGAGATCTTGGAGCACGGGAGTCTCCACATGTGCTCTGCTTCCTATGGCAGTTTGACCCAGACTGGGGATTTCCCAGCTCTGCCTGATCCAGACTACCTGGAAACTAGAATAACCCCTCCTCTTGAAACCTCAGCTCTCATGTTAAAACTTTACATTATATCATAGTATAAATCATACATTTCACCAGCAGATGGTGCTGTAACACAACAATTGAGAAAATACCTGGAAAAACACATATGCAAATTGCCTCTTCAGAGAAAAAGAGGACTTGAACTCTATAGCGCTACCTGTTGGAAGTAGCAATCCTACAAGTCACTATCAACCCTTTAACGAGTCTTGCAATATGACTTAGGATAAAAGCCAAATCAGTATCTCAATTTGCAGACTTTGTGTTTCGGGCTATTGGCCCTCGTCAGTGCAAAGTATGAAAACTGATTTGGCTAGGTGAGAGGCTCTGGATGTAGGTCTAAGGGTTAAGGTTTCTCCTTGTGGAGAGTGACATACCATCTCTGGCTTGTCAAGGTAAGGAGGCTTATTCACCATGCAATGCTGCTCTGGGAAATTTGATATGCAAATTGCCTCTTCAGAGAGGAAGAGGAATAGAACTCTATAGCGCCACCTGTTGGAAGTAGCGATCCTACAAGTCACAATCAACCCTTTAACGAGTCTTGCAATGTGACTTAGGATAAAAGCCAAATCAGTATCTCAATTTGCAGGCACGGTGTTTCGGGCTATTGGCCCTCATCAGTGGAAAAACACATGGATCCAAAAGAAAGCACATATCTGATACCAGTAAAGGGGTAGCTAGAATGTGAGCTGCAGTGTACAGGCTTACTCACGGTCCAGGGGTACTTAAAGGGACAATCATAACCTTTTTACTTGGGTGAAAGATCTTAATCTTTTTTCTAGGAAATTAAAATGGAAAAAATATTTAAAAAATACTGATAAAATACAGTGTTAACAATTTGACATTTCATTGGCAGATTCACATGACACATATTTACTGGCTGATCTATTTGATGGAGGCAAAAAAAAGTCAATTTACTGATCTTAACCCCTTGGAGTCACAACCAGATTTGGACTTTATACTAGACATTTTTCACTTTTCTATTGTGCTTTCCAGGATATTGCGACATAATTTTGCAACATAGACATATTCAGGCTTATTTTTTATGATGAGTTGTATTTGTCAGTGGCATCATTTTAGGTAAATATACAGTGGGTACGTAAAGTATTCAGACCCCTTTAAATTTTTCACTCTTTATTTCATTGCAACCATTTGGCAAATTCAAAAAAGTTATTTTTTTTCTCATTAACCCATTTACCCCCAAGGGTGGTTTGCACGTTAATGACCGGGCCAAATTTTACAATTCTGACCACTGTCTCTTTATGAGGCTATAACTCTGGAACGCTTCAATGAATCTTCATGATTCTGAGATTGTTTTCTCGTAACATATTGTACTTCATGATAGTGGTAAAACTTCTTCGATATAACTTGAGGTTATTTATGAAAAAAATGAAATATTGCGAAAATTTGGAAAATTTTCCTATTTTCAAAATTTTAATTTTTATTCCCTTAAAACAGAGAATTATGTCACACAAAATAGTTACTAAATAACATTTTCCACATGTCTACTTTACATCAGCACAATTTTTAAACCAATTTTTTTTTTTATTACGAAGTTATAAGGGTTAAAAGTTGACCAGCGATTTCTCATTTTTACAACAAATTGTACAAAACCATTTTTTTAGGGACCACCTCACATTTGAAGTCACTTTGAGGGGTCTATATGGCAGAAAATACCAAAAGTGACACCATTCTAAAAACTTCACCCCTCAAGATACTCAAAACTACATTCAAGAAGTTTATTAACCCTTCAAGTGCTTCACAGGAGCTGAAGCAACTTGGAAGGAAAAAATGAACATTTAATTTTTTAGTCACAAAAATGATCTTTTACAAGCAATTCTTTCATTTTAACAAGGGTAAAAGGAGAAAATGGACAGAAAAAGTTGTTGTGCAATTTCTCCTGAGTACGCCGATAAACCCATATGTGGGGGAAAACCATTGTCTGGGCGCACGGCAGGGCTCAGAAGGGATGGAGCGCCGTTTGATTTTTTCAAACCAAAATTGGCTGGAATTGAGATTGTACGTCATGTCACATTTGGAGAGCCCCTGATGTGCCTAAACAGTGGAAACCCCCCACATAGTGCCGGGTGTCAGTTGTGATAATCAGCTGACACCCGGCTGCGATCCGCTGCGCTCCCCCGTCCTTGGGAATTAGGTCCAGGGTCACATGGACGGAATAGTACGTCTGATGGGATAAAGGGGTTAAAGTACACTCTGCACCCCACCTTGACTGAAAAAAACAGAAATGTAGACATTTTTGCAAATTTATTAAAAAAGAAAAACTGAAATATCACATGATCATAAGTATTCAGACCCTTTGCTGAGACACTCATTTTTAAGTCACATGCTGTCCATTTCCTTGTGATCCTCCTTGAGATGGTTCTACTCCTTCATTGGAGTCCAGCTGTGTTTAATTAAACTGATAGGACCACGATTGCTCAGTTTGGCTGGATGGCCAGGTCTAGGAAGACTTCTGGTGGTACCAAACTTCTTCCATTTAAGGATTATTGAGGCTACTGTGCTCTTAGGAACCTTGAGTACAGCAGAAATTCTTTGGTAACCTTGGCCAGATCTGTGCCTTTCCACAATTCTGTCTGAGCTCCTTGGCCAGTTCCTTTGACCTCATGATTCTCATTTGGTCTGACAGGCACTGTGAGCTGTGAGGTCTTATATAGACAGGTGTGTGCCTTTACAAATCAAGTCCTATCAGTTTAATTAAACACAGCTGGACTCCAATGAAGGAGTAGAACCATCTCAAGGAGGATCACAAGGAAATGGACAGCATGTGACTTAAAAATGAGCGTCTCAGCAAAGGGTCTGAATACTTATGATCATGTGATATTTCAGTTTTTCTTTTTTAATAAATTTGCAAAAATTTCTACATTTCTGTTTTTTTTAGTCAAGATGGGGTGCAGAGTGTACTTTAACCCCTTCATGACCCAGCCTATTTTGACTTTAAAAACCTTGCCATTTTGAACAATTCTGACCAGTGTCCCTTTATGAGGTAATAACTCAGGAACGCTTCAACGGATCCTAGCGATTCTGAGATTGTTTATTCATGACATATTGGGCTTCATGTTAGTGGTAAATTTAGGTCGATATTTTTTGTGTTTATTTGTGAGAAAAATGGAAATTTGGCAAAAATTTTGAAAATTTTGCAATTTTCAAATTTTTAATTTTTATTCTGTTAAATCAGAGAGTAATGTGACACAAAATAGTTAATAAATAACATTTCCAACATGTCTACTTTACATCAGAACAATTTTGGAAACAAAATTTTCTTTTGTTAGGAAGTTATAAGGGTTAAAAGTTGACCAGCAATTTCTCATTTTTACAACAAAATTTACAAAACCACTTTTTTTAGGGACCACCTCACATTTGAAGTCACTTTGAGGGGTCTATATGGCAGAAAATACCCAAAAGTGACACCATTCTAAAAACTGCACCCCTCAAGGTACTCAAAACTACATTCAAGAAAATTATTAACCCTTCAGGTGCTTCACCGGAACTAATGCAACATGGAAGGAAAAAATGGACATTATAATTTTTCCAGCAAAAATTTTCTTTTAGCATCAATTTTTTCATTTTTACACAGGCAGCAGGATAAAATGGATCCTAAACTTTGTTAGGCAATGTCTCCTGAGTACACAGATACCTCATATGTGGTCATAAACCACTGTTTGGGTGCATGTCAGGGCCCGGAAGGGAAGGAGAGCCATTTGACTTTTTGAAGGGAAAATTAACTCCAATCGTTAGCGGACATCATGTCGCATTTGGAGAGCTCCTGTGTGCCTAAACATTAGAGCACCTCCACAAGTGACCCCATTTTGGAAACTAGACCCCCAAAGGAACTTATCTAGATGCATAGTGAGCAATTTTAACCTCCAGGTGCTTCACAAATTGATCCATAAAAATGAAAAAGTACTTTTTTTTTTCAAAAAAAAATTCTTTTAGCATCAATGTTTTTTTTTTCACAAGGGCAACAGGATAAAATGGATCCTAAAATTTGTTGGGCAATTTCTTGTGAGTACACCGATACCTCATATGTGGTCATAAACCACTGTTTGGGTGCACGGCAGGGCCCGGAAGGGAAGGAGCGCCATTTGACTTTTTGAAGGTGAAATTAGCTCCAATCGTTAGCGGACACCATGTCGCATTTGGAGAGCCCCTGTGTGCCTAAACATTGGAGCACCCCCACAAGTGACCACATTTTGGAAACTAGACCCCCCCAAGGAACTTATCTAGATGCATAGTGAGCACTTTTAACCCCCAGGTGCTTCACAAATTGATCTATAAAAATGAAAAAGTACTTTTTTTTTCACAAAAATTTTCTTTTAGCATCAATTTTTTTATTTTCACAAGGGCAGCAGGATAAAATGGATCCTAAAATTTGTTGGGCAATTTCTCCTGAGTATACTGATACCTCATATGTGGTCATAAACCACTGTTTGGGCGCATGGCAGGGCCCGGAAGGGAAGGAGCGCCATTTGACTTTTCGAAGGGAAAATTAGCTCCAATCATTAGCGGACACCATGTCGCATTTGGAGAGCCCCTGTGTGCCTAAACATTGGAGCACCCCCACAAGTGACCACATTTTGGAAACTAGACCCCCCAAGGAACTTATCTAGATGCATAGTGGGCACTTTTAACCCCCAGGTGCTTCACAAATTGATCTGTAAAAATGAAAAAGTACTTTTTTTTTCGCAAAAATTTTCTTTTAGCATCAATTTTTTATTTTCACAAGGGTAGCAGGATAAAATGGATCCTAAAATTTGTTGAGCTATTTCTCCTGAGTACACCGAAACCTCATATGTGGTCATAAACCACTGTTTGGGCGCATGGCAGGGCTTGGAAGGGAAGGAGCGCCATTTGACTTTTTGAAGGGAAAATTAGTTCCAATTGTTAGCGGACACCATGTCGCGTATGGAAAGTATGTAGCGTAAGTCAGGTTCGTGTGTGGTGTGATGTAGTGTATGTTAGGTTGGTGTGTGTGGTGTTTACCACACGACAAGCATCAAGCTGACGTACACTACACCACACCACACAACCTAACATACAGTCATGGCCAAAAGTTTTGAGAATGACACAAATATTAATTTTTACAAAGTCTACTGCTTCACTTTTTCTAATGGCAATTTGCATATACTCCAGAATGTTATAAAGAGTGATCAGCTTAACAGCAATTACTTGCAAAGTCAATATTTGGCTAGAAAATGAACTTTATCCCCCAAAACACATTTCAACATCATTGCAGCCCTGCCTTAAAAGGACCAGCTAACCTCTTTTCAGTGATTGCTCCATTAACACAGGTGTGGGTGTTGATGAGGACATGGCTGGAGATCAATCTGTCATGATTAAGTAAGAATGACACCACTGGACACTTTAAAAGGAGGCTGGTGCTTGGCATCATTGTTCTCTTCTGTTAACCATGGTTATCTCTAAAGAAACACGTGCAGTCATCATTGCAATGCACAAAAATGGCCTAACAGGGAAGAGTATTGCAGCTAGAAAGATTGCACCTCAGTCAACAATCTATCGCATCATCAAGAACTTCAAGGAGAGAGGTTCCATTGTTGCCAAAAAGGCTTCAAGGCGCCCAAGAAAGACCAGCAAGCGCCAGGATTGTCTCTTAAAAGTGTTTCAGCTGCGGGATCGGGCTACCAGCAGTGCAGAGCTTGCTCAGGAATGGCAGCAGGCAGGTGTGAGTGCATCTGCACGCACTGTAAGGCGGAGACTCTTGGAGCAAGGCCTGGTCTCAAGGAGGGCAGCAAAGAAGCCACTTCTCTCCAGAAAAAACATCATGGACAGACTGATATTCTGCAAAAGGTACAGGCAGTGGACTGCTGAGGACTGGGGTAAAGTTATTTTCTCTGATGAATCCCCTTTTCGATTGTTTGGGACATCAGGAAAACGCCTCATTCAGAGAAGACAAGGTGAGCGCTACCACCAGTCTTGTCTCATGCCAACTGTTAAGCATCCTGAAACCATTCATGTGTGGGGTTTCTTCTCAGCCAAGGGAATCGGCTCTCTCACAGTCTTGCCTAAAAACACAGCCATGAATAAAGAATGGTACCAGAATGTCCTCCAAGAACAACTTCCCCAACCCTCCAAGAGCAGTTTGGCGATCAACAATGCCTTTTCCAGCATGATGGAGCACCTTGCCATAAAGCAAAGGTGATAATGGCTCAGAGAACAAAACTTAGAGATTTTGGGTCCATGGCCTGGAAACTCCCCAGATCTTAATCCCATTGAGAACTTGTGGTCAATCATCAAGAGACGGGTGGACAAACAAAAACCTAAAAATTCTGACAAAATGAAAGCATTGATTGTGCAAGAATGGACTGCTATCAGTCAGGATTTGGTCCAGAAGTTGATTGAGAGCATGCCAGGGAGAATTGCAGAGGTCCTGAAGAAGAAGGGTCAACACTGCAAATATTGACTTGCTGCATTAACTCATTCTAACTGTCAATATAAGCTTTTGTTACTCATATGTTTGCAATTATTATACTTCTGTCTGTGATAAAAACATCTGTCAAACACATATAAAAACCAGAGGGCAGCAGATCATGTGAAAATATAATATTGTGTCATTCTCAAAACTTTTGGCCATGACTGTACACTATGTCATGTTGGTGTATGTGGTATAGTGTAGGTCAGGTTGTTGTGTGTTGTGGTGTAGTGTAAGTCAGGTTGGTGTGTGGTGTGATGTAGTGTACGTCAGGTTGGTGTGTGTGGTGTAATATACACCACACACACACCATCCTGACGTACACCGCACACCAACCAGACACACACTACGTCAGGTTGGTGTGTGGTGTAGTGTGTCAGGTTGATATATGTGGTGTAGTATACACCACACAAACACACGCACACACCAACCTGATGTACACTACAACACACGCACCAACCTGACGTACACTACACTACACCACACCACACACCAATCTAACACACTACGTCAGGTTGGCGTGTGTGGTGTAGTGTAGGTCAGGTTGGTGTGTGGTGTGGTGTAGTGTATGCCAGGTTTGTGTGTGGTGTAGTATACGTCAGGTTGGTGTGTGGTGTGGTGTAGTGCATGTCAGGTTGGTGTGTGTGGTGTAGTATACACCACACACACGCCATCCTGACGTACACCACACACCAACCAGACATACACTATGTCAGGTTGGTGTGTGGTGTAGTGTGTCAGGTTGATATGTGTGGTGTAGTGTACACCACACACACACACACACACACCAACCAACCTGACGTACACTACAACACACACACACCAACCTGACATACACTACGTCAGGTTGGCGTGTGTGGTGTAGTGTAGGTCAGGTTGGTGTGTGTGTTGTAGTGTACGTCAGGTTGGTGCGTGTGGTGTAGTATACCCACACACACACCATCTAGACATATACCACACACCAACCTGACATAAACTACGTCAGGTTGGTGTGTGGTGTAGTGTACGTCAGGCTGGTGTGTGTGTGGTGTTGTGTATGTCAGTCTGGTGTGGGTGAGTGCTGTACGGGAATGTCAGGATGTGTTTAGTCCACTGATGTGTGATGAATACTAAAGCATTCATTCAAACACAGTGCAGGTTTGTCAGGACACGTTTCACATTGGAAACGAGATTCCCTTCTTATCCCCCTTTTATAGCATACCCGGCATCTTTTTTTTTGCTTTCGCCTTAGTGGGAGCATGTTGCCCTGGTACCATTCTGGAAACTTGAGTTCCAGGGGTGCTGGGGCACGCTCCGTCCTCCTCTCCAAAAATCATGGCCTTTATCACCGACTCCTGGAACTGAAGGAAGGTGTTGTTGGTCTGGCCTGCACATCATGATAGCACTTATGCATTATACAGTGCCATTTGTACAATGTGGACAGCCAGTTTTTTTTAAAACCACACCTTCGTCTTCCGTAAGGCACTATAGGGCTGGAGGACTTGATCAGAAAGATCAACTCCTCCCATGTGTTTGTTGTACCCCAGGGCACAGTCCGGTTTGTGGACCTGTGCTGGGGTACCTCAAACAGTGGTGGCTGTGGTGCCGGGACCATGGATTGTTGTCAAGAAAAAAACGTCCCTTTTGTCTTTGAACTTGACAACAAGCATGTTGCCGCTGCATTGGGCTCAGCTCTCACCCTTTGGGAGAAGCTGCTCAATTAGCGGCAAAGGGAGACCCCTCTGGTTTCTGGGCACAATACCGCAAGCTGCGGTAGCTCTGGCAGAGAGGGATTAAAATAGTGGGATGCTTGTATAAAAGTTATTAACATACAGATGGTAACCTTTATCAAGCAGAGGGTGGACCAAATCCCACACTATTTTCCCACTCACCCCCAGAGCAGGTGGACATTCCGTGGGCTGGATCTTGGTGTCCTTCCCTTGGTAAACTCTAAAGCTGCGAGTGTACCCTGAGGTACTCTCACACTGATTATAGAGTTTTATCCCGTACCTCGCCCTCTTGCTGGGCAGGTACTGACGGAACTGAAGCCTCCCTTTGAAGTGGATGAGGGATTCATCCACACAAATTTCTCTTTGGGGAATGAAAAATATTTAGACTTAATAATAATAATAATAATCTTTATTTATATAGCGCCAACATATTCCGCAGCGCTTTACAGTTTAACAGTTTCAAAGCACAAGTCATAGGTAACAACGTTAACAATACAATAATTAAAGCAAAATAAGCCGACCCTGCTCGTGAGAGCTTACAATCTACAATGAGGTGGGGGAGATACAAAGTACAGGTGTGTATATACAATGGTGCATTTACAATAATGGTCCAGCCATCTTGAGGGAGTGAGGCATGGATGGAGATAGTGAATGGGCTACACATACACACTTAAACATAGAACGACTTTGGTTAGTGAATGTGATAGGCCACTCTGAACAAATGTGTTTTGAGGGAGCTCCTGAAACCATGCAAATTGTGGATAGTCCTAATTTCTTGGGGTAGAGCATTCCAGAGGATTGGCGCAGCGCGGGAGAAGTCTTGGAGTCGGGAGTGGGAGGTACGGATTAGTGCAGAGGTTAGTCAAAAGTCGTTTGCAGAGAGCAGCAGTCGGTTGGGCCGATAGATAGAAATGAGGGAGGAGATGTAGGGGGGTGCTGCACTGTCGAGAGCTTTGTGGGTGAGAACCAGTACTTTGAATTGGATCCTATAATGAATGGGCAGCCAGTGTAAGGACTGGCGAAGAGCGGACGCGTCCGAGTACCGATTAGCCAGATGGATGACCCTGGCTGCTGCATTAAGGATGGACTGGAGAGGGGATAGTCGAGTAATGGGGAGACCAAGTAATAGAGCGTTGCAGTAGTCCAGGCGGGAGTGGATCAATGCTACAGTGAGGGTTTTTGTTGTTTCCATGGTGAGAAAAGGGCGGATTCTAGAGATGTTCTTTAGGTGTAGACGGCAAGAGACTTGAGAGTTCTCAGTGGTTGATACCTTTTAATGGCTAACTGAAAAGATGGTAACAAATTGCAAGCTTTCGAGACTACTCAGGTCTCTTCATCAGGCAAAGACTAAAACAAAAGCTGAATACCATCTGGATACCATCTTTGGGGAATGTACACTTCAGCAAACTTGTTGCTGAAGTGTTCGATGATCGGCCGAATTTTGAACAGTATCAAAATTCGGGTGATCACGGGGAAGGCTGTCAGTGTTGTCTGTTGTGAATGTGCTAGAAATGAATTCTGAGCAGAAGTTCCCTCTGGTGGTTACAAACAGTACTGAACTATCCAATGAAGATTGTGAAGATTGGCGATCAGGTGTTACTGACTGGTCTTATATAAGGGAGGTTCCCTCCCATCAGGGTTGCCGGTGATCAATTGTTCTGGTCTCATCTTTGATTCCTGTTCACTTTGTAGCTTGCTGTTTCGTGCCTGCATCTTCTGCTAACAGATAAGACATTTTCTTCTTTTAGTTTTTTGTGCTTGCTTTTTGCATTTTGTCCTGCACTTCTGTGGGGGTCTGCCAGGTCCCCTCCGGGGGCTTGTGCTCCTCTCAGTTTAGTTCAGCCACTGTTGTTTGTTCTTTTGCCTTTTCCAGTTTTTTCAGTGGCTGCTGTTTAGTTTTCTTACACCAGAGAACTAATTTAGGTGGTTGAGGTCGTGTGATCTCAGGTGTTTTTGTAATTAGTAGTGTTGGTACTTTTCAGGGTTTTTTGGGATTGCAGTAAGTGTCCTTCCTATCCTTTTCTATTTAGGAAGTTTGGGCCCCAACGTTTGCTCATACTATTTTCTGTCTGTGTTTGTATTTCCTCTTGTCTAAACGCCATTACATGTTTGGGGGCTTTCTATGTTCTTTGGGGATCTGCTCCGGGGCAGATAGTTTTCTTCTTTCTATCTTTAGGTGTAGTTAGCTTCTCAGGCTGTGACGAGGCGTCTAGGACCAACGTAGGTACGCTCCACGGCTGCCTTTAGTTGTGGTGGTTAGTCAAGGTACTGCAATCCCATAGATTCCAACCTCTCTGGTGTATTTCCTTTTTTGCCTGCTCTCCTTAGCTACCAAATCACAACAGTTGTCCCTGAAATGAAGAAACTTATGAATCGCCTCAAAATGTTTGCGAGTCATAACCATGCCAAATACTGGAGTTTGATGTAAAATATCAGTACTCCAGTATTGGCGAATTTCCGTTTTCTTCACAATCCCCATGTGAAGGACCAGTCCCCAATATTTCATAATTTCTACAGAGTCAACGGGACTCCAAGTAGAAAATGAAGAATTAGGGTTTTCAACCAAAAATTGCTGGGCGTACAAGTTTGATTGCTCCACCATAAGACTGACAATTGACTCTGAGAAATAGACTTTGAAAAAGTCTATTTCCCTGAAGTTTGCAGTCTCGAACTGGATTCCTGATTGGGGAACGAAATCAGGAATCCGTGGAGCAAAATTTTCAGGGACGGGAGTCCAGGAGGGGGCACTAGTGCTAGGTTGGGTGTGACTAGCACTAGGTTGGGGGTTACTCACACTTGGCTGTGGGTCTTCTCCCCCGGTCCCCGGGCTCTTCCTCCCTGGGCTTTGGACGATTTCTTGTCCTGCGACATCTTGGTCTTGGTATTGGTACGTCTGTGTCACTGGAGGAGAAAGAGGGGAAGGAATACAGAAAAGTGGGGTCCTCTCCCTCACAATCAGCTTCGGAGGCAATAAAAGCATATGCCTCCTCAGCTGAGTACATCTTTTGAGACTGGGATGATTGGGATGAGTGGGGCATGGTGTGTGTGGTGTGTGTGCGTGTGTAAAAAAAGATAAACTTTATTATAGTGTGCGTGCGCGTGTATATGCGAGTGGTTGGTGAAACGTTGTACTCCAGGAGGGGCCTGTCAGGAGTGGGGGCTGTCTGGTACGGGGGGAGCAGGAGGGGGCTGTCAGGCGCTGGGAGGGGCAGGAGGGGGCTGTCAGGCGCTGGGAGTGGCAGGAGCCGGCAGCAGTAGCAGGGGGAGATTACTGGGGAACGGGGTGATCACAGGTGCAGGAGGGTGAAATCAGGCAGCAGAGGACAGTAGAAAAGGGAGATCGGCAGCAGCAGGCGGTGTGATCAGTGGCAGCAGCGGTGATCAGCGGCAGCTGTGGCGATCAGCGGTAGCAGCGGCAGCAGCGGCGATCAGCGCTCCCGCGGCAATCAATGGCAGCAGAGGTGATCAGCGGCAGCTGCGGTGATCGGCAGCAGCGGTGATCAGCGGCTGCTGCGGTGATCATCGGTAGCAGCGGCGTTCAGCAGTAGCAGCGGCGATTAGCAGTAGCAGCGGCGATCAGCTGTCATCAGCGGCAGCTGCGGTGATCAGCGGCGATCAGCGGCAGCTGTGGTAATCAGCGGCAGCTGTGGTAATCGGCAGCAGCTGGCGATCAGCGGCAGCAGCGGTGGTGATCAGCGGCAGCAGCGGTGATCGGTGGCAGCTGCGGCGATCGATGGCAATGATCAGCGGCAGCAGCGGTGATCAGCGGCAGCTGCGGCGATCAGCGGCAACGATCAGCGGCAGCAGCGGTGATTGGCGGCAGCTGCGGCGATCGACGGCAGCTGCGGTGATTGTCAGCAGCAGGCGGTGATCGGTAGCAGCAGCTGGGGGTGAACACAGGGGCAGGGGAGTGATTACTGGGGCAGGTGGGTGGTTGCTGGGGCAGGGAGGTGGTTGCTGGGGCTGATCACAGGGCAGGGGGGTGATCACAGAGCTGGGGGGTGATCACAGTGGAGGGGGGGTGATCAGAGGGGCAGGGGGGGTGATTACTGGGGCAAGGGGGTGATTACTGGGGCAGGGGGGTGAAATCAGGCAGCAGAGGGGAGAGGAGGACAGCAGGAAAAGGTGGTGGCAGCAGCAGGCGGGGGAGATCAGCGCAGCGGCAGCACGCGGGGAGATCGGCGCAGCAGCGGCAGCAGGTGGCGATCGGCGGCGGTAGCAGCAGTCAGGGACCTGTCAGATGTCAGGGCAGCAGGTAGCACCTCGCTCTTCACCTTCCACGGACGGGATGAGGCTGAAGAGCGAGGGCAGCCATACCTGACATCGCCCCTCCACATCTGATTGGAGGGATAGCGTCACATGGACGCTAGCTCCAATCAGATCTAGGGGGGTGACAGAGGTCACCAAGCTCCAGCCAATGGCTGATGCTATTGCAGCATCAGCCATTGCTGGAATGTAATATTTCACCAAGTTTCATTGGTGAAACATTACAATCGCTCTGATTGGCTGTTTCACTTTCAACAGCCAGTCAGAGCGATCATAACCACGGGTGGGCAAAGCCACCCCCCCTGGGTTATCTGCAGGTCGTCCTGTATCTGCGGGTCGGGTGACATTTCAGTGACCGCGGTCACCCGACCTGCAGGAACGCGATTTTCACCATGACGCCTACGTCGGCGTCATGAGTCGGAAAGGGGTTAATGAGAAAAAAAAAACTTTTTTGAATTTGCCAAATGGCTGCAATGAAACAAAGAGTGAAAAATTTAAAGGGGTCTGAATACTTTTCATACCCACTGTACCTATTTGTGAATATGATCTAGTTAGGGTTGCTGCTACTACATTTTCCTAGGACTATACTGCATAGGTCTATTTTTGTGTAGGAGTAATAGTAGATGATTAGAGTTGAGCGATACTTTCCGATATCCAAAAGTATCGGAATCGGAATGGTATCGCCGATACCATTAAAATATCGGCGATACCCGATACCGGAAATCCAATGTAAGTCTATGGGAACAAAATATCGTAACTAAAAAAACCTCTTTCTTTCCTTGTAAACACTAAATATACACACATAGAATACATATATATATATATATATATATATATATATATATATACATGTCATTGTGACATATATATATATATACATATATTTATAGTTTATACACTTCTACATAGTAAAATAGCCTCTGATTCAATTGCCGGGTAAAGCCGGCTTTTGTGAAAAGACAGAAGCACCCGACATGAAATGACACTTGGTTTACATAGAGTTAACCATGTCTTTTCATGTAGTTTGATATCTGATTTGCACAAACAATTACATGAGTGTAAGTGTGCAAAATTTCACACCTGTAGGGGTTAATTAAAGGTGTAAATTCGTTGTAAAAAAAACGGACTTTTTTGCTACGAATTTACACCTTTAATTAACCCCTACAGGTGTGAAATTTTGCACACTTACACTCATGTAATTGTGCAAATCAGATATCAAACTACATGAAAAGACATGGTTAACTCTATGTAAACCAAGTGTCATTTCATGTCGGGTTCTGCATTTTCACAAAAGCCGGCAATTGAATTAGCGGCTATTATACTATGTAGAAGTGTATGAACTATAAATATAAATATATATATGTGTCACAAATTCAATGACATGTATATATATATGAGGTGTAAAATTGCTGAAAAAAAATGCGTGGGCTCCCGCCCTATTTTCGCAACCAGACAGACAAAGCCAGTGAGTGGGGGCAGATAATAATAGCCCAGAGAGGGACCATTATTTTTGGCCCCCCCCTGGCTACTAACATCTGCCCCCAGACACCCCAGAAAAGACAAATCTATAATTAGATTCGCCCTTTCTGGCACTTTGCCCGTCTATTCCCATTGCCCTGTAGCGGTGGCGAATGGGTTAATATGGGGTTAAAGCCACCTTGCTATTGAAAGGTGACCTTAAGCCAGGTTAATAATTGAGAGCTGTCAATTAGACAACTATCAATTATTAATCCTATTGCATGAAATAAAAATAAAACACACACACTTTAATTAAAAATCATTTTAATGAAATAAAGACACATGTTTTTGACCATCTTTTATTTTACTGCAAAAACCATTTCCTGTAATAAAAATAAAATAAAAAAGCAAAATTATTCTTACCTATCCCATGCACAGTCAGGTCCCACGGTGTAATCCTTCAGAAAGGGTTAATGTTTACTGCAGGGACCGCAGCTAATGCTGCAGCCTCACAGTAAACCCCCAAATGAATGAGTTCCTCTCCTGGCTCACAGGAGAGGAAGTGGAAAGCTTAATTGATTGCTTTCCACTTTCACTTCAGGTCAGCCAGGGACACAATCAGTGACGTCAGAGGGAACTGATTAACAAAAATAGGGGTTCCCTTCGATAAAAAATGGCGTGGGGTCCCCCCTATTTTTGTTAACCAGCCTGATGAAGCAGACTGCTGAGGCATGGTATTTAAGGCTGTTAGGGAGCCAATATCCATGGACCTTGCCAGCAGCGTCGGACTGGAGTACCTTGGGCCCACCAGAGAAAAATTATTCTTGGGGCCCACCATCATACTTCCCAACCTTTGAAGAAGGGAAAGAGGGACAAAGGCTGTGGCACGCTGTGCCTGCTGCAGCAAATTTTAGGCCATGCCACGTTGCACCACAGACTGTCCAGGAGTTGGTGGATGCTTTAGTCCAGGTGTGGGAGGAGATCCCTCAGGAGACCATCCGTCGTGCTCATCAGGAGCATGCCCAGAAGTTGTAGGGAGGTCATACAGCATACCTCCCAAATTTTGAAGACAGGAAAGAGGGTTAAAGGCAGCGGCGCGCTACGCAAATTTTAGGCCACGCCCTGACCACACCCATTTCACAGCTAATCACACCCATATCCTCGCCCCAAGCGTACCCATTTAGCACTGCTGATCACACTGACTGGTAATGAGGGCACAGTGGCTGGTACTGAGGAAAAGAAAGAAAGAGCAGCGAGAGAGAAAGAACAAGCAGAGAAAGAAAGAGAGGAAAGAAAGAAAAGAGAGAGAGAAAGAAAGAACAGAGAGAAAAAAGAACAGAGAGCGAGAAGGAAAGAATAGAGAGCGAGAAAGACTAGAGAGAGAAAGAAAGACTAGAGAGAGAGCCAGAGGCGTAGCTAGGGTTTTGGTTTAGTGGGGGCGAAACTTCTGAGTGGGCCCCTAATCAGAGAACCTCAACAAATGACCGCGCTGTTGCCAAAAATAATCTATATATAAAAAGACCAATATTGATATTACCGCCATATGGTCTGTGGTAAATAATACCAGTCCTACAGAACATATAATAGATTACAGCACAGGTACAGATAATGACTTACCGCTGATGTTCTTTCTAATGGAATTGTTCACTTTTCATGTCTTTTCCATCTGGCCCAGACCGACATGACGACTTCTCCAGCCAGGACTCGACTGCAGAGATTACAACAAAGAAAATCACTTCTCATATTTTTAGCACTGTCACGGTCACCAATTGGACTATTCTCAACCTGCACAAACTCCTCATCCTGCTGATACCCCAATACTGAGCCGCTGCTGCCATATGTGTCCCTATTTCTGCACCTGATACCCCAATACTGAGCCACTGCTGCCGTATGTGTCCCTATTACTGCACCTGATACCCCAATACTGAGCCGCTGCTGCCATATGTGTCCCTATTTCTGCACCTGATACCCCAATACTGAGCCGCTGCTGCCGTATGTGTCCCTATTACTGCACCTGAAACCCCAATACTGAGCTGCGGCTGCCGTATGTGTCCCTATTACTGCACCTGCTGTGTGG
The DNA here is from genome assembly GCA_033576555.1 of Oophaga sylvatica. Lineage (NCBI taxonomy): Eukaryota > Metazoa > Chordata > Amphibia > Anura > Dendrobatidae > Oophaga > Oophaga sylvatica. The sequence continues at coordinate 152,786,639 of JARQOD010000009.1, forward strand.
TTCTGTGTGACCTCTAAATTTTAAAGCACCCCTCTAGAATATAGTAATGCCGGGTGCAAGTGCCCTAGAAAACAGTGCCCACATTTTGTCCCCTAGACTGTAATAATGCCCTGTGTGCCCCTTTGACAGTCACAGTAACCCACGTTCCCCTATAACAATAAGTGTCCACTTTACATTTAACCCCTTCACCCCCAAGGGTGGTTTGCACGTTAATGACCGGGCCAATTTTTACAATTCTGACCACTGTCTCTTTATGAGGTTATAACTCTGGAACGCTTCAACGGATCTTCGCGATTCTGAGATTGTTTTCTCATGACATATTGTACTTCATGATAGTGGTAAAATTTCTTCCATATAACTTGCATTTATTTATGAAAAAAACGCAAATATGGCAAAAATTTAGAAAATTTTGCAATTTTCAAACTTTGAATTTTTATTCCCTTAAAACAGAGAAATATGTCACACAAAATAGTTAAGAAATAACATTTCCCACATGTCTACTTTACATCAGCACAATTTTGGAAACAAAATTTTTTTTTGTTAGGAAATTATAAGGGTTAAAAGTTGACCAGCGATTTCTCATTTTTACAACAAAATTTACAAAGCCATTTTTTTTCGGGATCACCTCATATTTGAAGTCACTTTGAGGGGTCTATATAGCAGAAAATACCCAAAAGTGACACCATTCTAAAAACTACACCCCTCAAGGTACTCAAAACCACATTCAAGAAGTTTATTAACCCTTCAGGTGCTTCACAGGAGCTGAAGCAACATGGAAGGAAAAAATTAACATTTTACTTTTTAGTCACAAAAATGATCTTTTACAAACATTTTTTTATTTTCACAAGGGAAAAAGGAGAAAAAGGACTGATAAAGTTGTTGTGCAATTTCTCCTGAGTACGCCGATACCCCATATGTGAGGGAAAACCACTGTTTGGGCACACGGCAGAGCTCGGAATGGAAGGAGCGCAGTTTGACTTTTCCAAACCAAAATTGGCTGGAATTGAGAACGGACGCCATGTCGCGTTTGGAGAGGCCCCGATGTGCCTAAACAGTGGAAACCCCCCACATGTGACCCCATTTTGGAAACTAGACCCCCTAAGGAACTTATCTAGATGTGTGGTGAGCACTTTGAACCCTCAAGTGCTTCACGCAAGTTTGTAATGTAGAGTCGTGAAGAAAAAAAATCATATTTTTTCCACAAACATGATGTTTTAGTCCCCAAATTTTTATTTTCTCAAGGGTAAGAGGAGAAATTGGACCACAAAAGTTTTTGTCCAACATGTCCTGAGTACGCTGATACCCCATATGTGGGGGGGAACCACTGTTTGGGCGCACGGCAGGGCTTGAAAGGGAAGGAGCGCCGTTTGACTTTTCCAAACCAAAATTGGCTGGAATTGCGAACGGACGCCATGTCGCGTTTGGAGGGCCCCTGATGTGCCTAAACAGTGGAAACCCCCACATGTGACCCCATTTTGGAAACTAGACCCCCTAAGGAACTTATCTAGATGTGTGGTGAGCACTTTGAACCCTCAAGTGCTTCACGCAAGTTTGTAATGTAGAGCCGTGAAGAAAAAAAATCATATTTTTTCCACAAGCATGATGTTTTAGTCCCAATTTTTTATTTTCCCAAGGGTAAGAGGAGAAATTGGACACCAAAAGTTGTTGTCCAACATGTCCTGAGTACGAAGATACCCCATATGTGGGGGGGAACCACTGTTTGGGCGCACGGCAGGGCTTGAAAGGGAAGGAGCGCCGTTTGACTTTTCCAAACCAAAATTGGCTGGAATTGCGAACGGACGCCATGTCGCGTTTGGAGGGCCCCTGATGTGCCTAAACAGTGGAAACCCCCCACATGTGACCCCATTTTGGAAACTAGACCCCCTAAGGAACTTATCTAGATGTGTGGTGAGCACTTTGAACCCTCAAGTGCTTCACGCAAGTTTGTAATGTAGAGCCGTGAAGAAAAAAAATCATATTTTTTCCACAAGCATGATGTTTTAGTCCCCAATTTTTTTATTTTCCCCAGGGTAAGAGGAGAAATTGGACTACAAAAGTTGTTGTCCAACATGTCCTGAGTACGCTGATACCCCATATGTGGGGGGGAACCACTGTTTGGACGCACGGCAGGGCTTGAAAGGGAAGGAGCGCCGTTTGACTTTTCCAAACCAAAATTGGCTGGAATTGCGAACGGACGCCATGTCGCGTTTGGAGGGCCCCTGATGTGCCTAAACAGTGGAAACCCCCCACATGTGACCCCATTTTGGAAACTAGACCCCCTAAGGAACTTATCTAGGTGTGTGGTGAGCACTTTGAACCCCCAAGTGTTTCACTAACGTTTATAATGCCCTGGCGTGAAAAAAAAAAATATTTTTTTTTTCCACAAAAGTGATGTTTTAGTCCCCAATTTTTTATTTTCCCAAGGGTAAGAGGAGAAATTGGACCCCAAAAGTGGTTGTCCAATTTGTCCTGAGTACGCTGATACCCCATATGTTGGGGGGATACACTGTTTGGGCACACGGCTGGGCTCGGAAGGGAAGCAGTGACGTTTTGGAATGCAGACTTTGATGGAATGGTCTGCGGGCGTCATGTTCCGTTAGCAGAGCCCCTGATGTGCCTAAACAGTGGAAACCCCCCACGTGTGACCCCATTTTGGAAACTAGACCCCCTAAGGAACTTATCTAGGTGTGTGGTGAGCACTTTGAACCCCCAAGTGTTTCACTAAAGTTTATAATGCCCTGGCGTGAATAAAAAAAAAAAAAAAAAAAAATTTCCACAAATATGATGTTTTAGTCCCCAATTTTTTATTTTCCCAAGGGTAACAGGAGAACTTGGACCACAAAAGTTGTTGTCGAATTTGTCCTCAGTACGCTGATACCCCATATGTTGGGGGGAACCACTGTTTGGGCGCATGGCAGGGCGCAGAAGGGAAGCAGTGACGTTTTGGAATGCAGACTTTGATGGAATGGTCTGCGGGCGTCATGTTCCGTTAGCAGAGCCCCTCATGTGCCTAAACAGTGGAAACCCCCACAAGTGACCCCATTTTGGAAACTAGACCCCCTAATGAACTTATCTAGGTGTGTGGTGAGCATTTTGAACCCCCAAGTGTTTCACTAAAGTTTATGATGCCCTGGCGTGAATAAAAAAAAAAAAAAAAAAAATTCCACAAATATGATGTTTTAGTCCCCAATTTTTTATTTTCCCAAGGGTAACAGGAGAAATTGGACCACAAAAGTTGTTGTCCAATTTGTCCTGAGTACGCTGATACCCCATATGTTGGGGGGAACCACTGTTTGGGCGCATGGCAGGGCGCAGAAGGGAAGCAGTGACGTTTTGGAATGCAGACTTTGATGGAATGGTCTGCGGGCGTCATGTTCCGTTAGCAGAGCCCCTCATGTGCCTAAACAGTGGAAACCCCCACAAGTGACCCCATTTTGGAAACTAGACCCCTAAGGAACTTACCTAGGTGTGTGGTGAGCATTTTGAACCCCAAGTGTTTCACTAAAGTTTATAATGCCCAGGTGTAAAAATAAAAAATCCTACTTTTATCCTCACAAAAATGATGTTTTAGTCCCCAATTTTTTATTTTCCCAAGGGTAAGAGGAGAAATTGGACACCAAAAATTGTTGTCCAATTTGTCCTGAGTACACTGGTGCCCCATATGTGGGAAAAAACTGTTTGGGCACAAGTCGGGGCTCAGAAGGGAAGTCGTGACGTTTTGGAATGCAGACTGATGGAATGGTCTGCGGGCGTCATGTTCCGTTTGCAGAGCTCCTGATGTGCCTAAACAGTAAAAAAAAAACCACAAGTGACATAATTTTGGAAAGTAGACTCCCAAGGAACTTTTCTAAATGTGCCCCCCTTCTGGAACTAATCTTTCCTGTAAAGTAAATTAGTAGTGCATTGAGGTGTGGTACAATTTGAAACAATCCTTCATACACAGGCCAGGTTTTTCGGGGCAGGTGTCGCATTGGTAAGTGGTGTCCTTGCGTATTCCCCTTTTGTAACACACTCGGCACCTTTTTTGCGGCTTACCTTTGCTTCCAATTGGCGGGACAACCCCCGGGAAATGCTGACCTGGTATGATACGAGCACCTTCAGTTCCAGAAGTACTGGGGCCCTCTGTTTCCTGAGCGCCAAACATCAGGGCCTTAACCACTACCTCCTGGAACTGAAGGTACGTCGTATCGCTGTTGCGTGCACATCGTGACAGCAGGAAAGCGTTGAGCATTGCCATTTGGACGATGTGCACGGACAGCTTCTTGTACCACACCTTGGCCTTTCTCAAAGCACTGTACGGTTGGAGGAGTTGATCAGAGAGATCAACACCCCCTATGTATTTATTGTACCCCAGTACACAGTCCGGTTTGCGGACCTGTGTAGAGGTACCCCGTACAGTGCTGAGGGCGCTGCCATCACCATGTATGGTGGTCAAGAGAAGGACATCCCTCTTGTCCTTGTACTTGACCACCAACAGGTGGTCGCTACATTGGGCTCTGCTCTCACCTTTCTGAGCATCTGCCCAAGTAGCGTCTTCGGGAGGCCTCTCTGATTTTTGCGGACGGTACCGCAAGCTGCGGTACCTCGCGCAGAGAGGGATTTGTATAGTGGGACGCTGGAATAAAAGTTATCGGTGTAAAGGTGATAACCTTTATCCAGCAGTGGGTGCACCAAATCCCACACAATTTTCCCACTCACTCCCAGGACGGGGGGACACTCAGGGGTTCAATCCTGGTGTCCTTTCCTTCGTAAACTCTAAAGCTGTGCGTGTACCCTGAGGTACTCTCGCACAGCTTGTAGAGTTTAATTCCGTACCTTGCCCTCTTGCTGGGCAGGTACTGGCGGAATCTGAGCCGTCCCTTAAAATGAACCAAGGACTCATCCACGCAGATGTCCCTTTGGGGCACGTACACTTCAGCAAACTTTTTGCTGAAGTGTTCGATGACCGGCCGAACTTTGAACAGACGGTCAAAGTTGGGGTCATTTTGTGGGGGACACTGTGCATTATCATTATAATGCAGGAATTTGTGGATGGCCTCAAAACGCGTCCGAGCCATGACCATTCGGAACAGTGGAGTGTTGTATAAAATATCAACACTCCAATATTGCCGAAGTTCTGGCTTCTTCAGGATCCCCATATGGAGGACCAGGCCCCAAAACTGCATCATTTCACCTGCGTCTACAGGAGACCAGTTGGAAAATGATGACACTGGGTTTTGCGCCAAAAATTGCAGAGCGTACAAATTAGTTTGCTCCACCACGAGGTTAATAAAATCCTCAGAGAAAAAGACTTTGAAGAAGTCTATTTCTCTGAGGCCCGTGGTGTCAAACTTGATTCCTGATTCTGCCACAAAATCAGGAATCAGTGGCTCGTAATTTTTGGGGGGCGGGGTCCATATGGGGTCCGAAGAGGGGTGTTCTGGTTCATTTTCAGGGGTGGGCGCTGCCTCATCTTCTGTCCTGGGGCATCTGCGTGGCGGTTCCGCAGGACCCGAGGAGGAAGATGAGGAAGAGGGGGAAGAAGAAGAAGAAGATGAAGAATCTGAAAAGTAAAGAAATGTGGGATCCTCTCCCTCGCTATCAGTGTCGGAGGCAAGGAAAGCGTATGCCTCTTCCACTGAATAGCGCTGTTGGGAAGAACGTGACGAGCGGGACATTTTTTTTGTGAATGTGGTGCTTTGTGTGAACTTTATTTATAACTGTGTGTGTGTGTGGGGGGGGATAGTGGTTGGTGCAAACTATGCTGAAAGGAAAAAGCTAAAAGAAAAGAAAGAGAATAGGGAAAAAAATGCCTGTGAAAAAAAGTCTAAACCAGCAGGCACGAGCTCTGATAAGTGACCGGTGTCACTTATCAAAGTTCCGCGGCTGCCGGATGTGCGCACAGGAGTGGCGTAAAGGGAAGTGAAAAAAAAAAAAAAACGGCAGGAACGAGCTCTGATAAGTGACCGGTGTCACTTATCAAAGTTCCGCGGCTGCCGGATGTGCGCACAGGAGTGGCGGAAAGGGAAGTGAAAAAAAAAAAAAAAAACGGCAGGAACGAGCTCTGATAAGTGACCGGTGTCACTTATCAAAGTTCCGCGGCTGCCGGATGTGCGCACAGGAGTGGCGGAAAGGGAAGTGAAAAAAAAAACAAAAACGGCAGGAACGAGCTCTGATAAGTGACCGGTGTCACTTATCAAAGTTCCGCGGCTGCTAGATGTGCGCACGGGAGTGGCGGAAAGTGGAGTGAAAAAAAAAAAACTGCAGGAACGAACTCTGATAAGTGACTGGTGTCACTTATCAAAGTTCCGCGGCTGCTGGATGTGCGCACAGGAGTGGCGGAAAGGGGAGTGAAAAAAAAAAATGCAGGAACGAGCTCTGATAAGTGACTGGTGTCACTTATCAAAGTTCCGCGGCTGCTGGATGTGCGCACAGGAGTGGCGGAAAGGGGAGTGAAAAAAAAAAAGACGGCAGGAGCGAGCTCTGATAAGTGACCGGTGTCACTTATCAAAGTTCCGCGGCTGCTAGATGTGCGCACAGGAGTGGCGGAAAGGGGAGTGAAAAAAAAAAAAAAAAAAACCGGCAGGAACGAGCTCTGATAAGTGACCGGTGTCACTTATCAAAGTTCCGCGGCTGCTAGATGTGCGCACGGGAGTGGCGGAAAGTGGGGTGAAAAAAAAAAAACTGCAGGAACGAGCTCTGATAAGTGACTGGTGTCACTTATCAAAGTTCCGCGGCTGCTGGATGTGCGCACAGGAGTGGCAGAAAGGGGAGTGGAAAAAAAAAAAACTGCAGGAACGAGCTCTGATAAGTGACTGGTGTCACTTATCAAAGTTCCGCGGCTGCTGGAAGTGCGCACAGGAGTGGCGGAAAGGGGAGTGAAAAAAAAAAACAAAAACGGCAGGAACGAGCTCTGATAAGTGACCGGTGTCACTTATCAAAGTTCCGCGGCTGCTAGATGTGCGCACGGGAGTGGCGGAAAGTGGTGTGAAAAAAAAAAACTGCAGGAACGAGCTCTGATAAGTGACTGGTGTCACTTATCAAAGTTCCGCGGCTGCTAGATGTGCGCACAGGAGTGGCGGAAAGTGGGGTGAAAAAAAAAAAAACCTGCAGGAACGAGCTTTGATAAGTGACTGGTGTCACTTATCAAAGTTCCGCGGCTGCTGGAAGTGCGCACAGGAGTGGCGGAAAGGGGAGTGAAAAAAAAAAAACTGCAGGAACGAGCTCTGATAAGTGACTGGTGTCACTTATCAAAGTTCCGCGGCTGCTGGAAGTGCGCGCGGAGGGGGGTGCAAAAGAAAAACGAGCACGAGTGTTGATCGGTGAACTGCGTCACCAATCAACGCTCGGCGGCTGCTAAATGTGTGCAAAGGGGGGGTAAAAAGAGGGGGAAAGGGAAGGGGGAGGGGGGAATGGGGGGATTGGGGTGGATCGGGCAGGGATCGGGGCTCAAAAACTCACGTTTGTAGTCTCTCTTCTTTCTTCTCTCTTCTTTCTTCTCTCTTCTTTCTTCTCTCTTCTTTCTTCTTTCTTCTCTCTTCTTTCTTCAGCAGGAGTTGTGGTGTCACAGGCTACTGTGGCACCACAAGGTCCAGCACAGGAGGAGATCTGGCGTGTGACCGCACTGCAGGAATCCTCAGCAAGTGTGAGGACCCCTGCAGTGCGGTCAGACAGGTCAGATCCAGTTTGCAGACAGGTCACAGAGCGGTCACATCGCTGCTGTGACCTGTCATTGGTGGGATCGATGATCACATCGATCCCACCAATCAGAGGAGACCCTTGTTTTGCCGGTTGCTAGGCACCGGCCTAGTAATCGGAGCTCACTGCTCCGATTCCTAGGCAGGTCACCGGCAGGTCAGGAAGCAGGGCACAGAGCGGTCACACCGCTGCTGTGCCCTGTGATTGGCGCGATCGTCGATGACATCGATCGCGCCAATCAGCAGCTGCAGGCCCTACTGGGCCTGTCCTAGGCTCCGGCCTAGGATCGGTGCTATTACTGCACCGATCCAGGCAGGTACAGGCAGGGCACAGCGCGGATACACCGCGGCTGTGCCCTGCGATTGGCGCGATCGATGTGATCGGCGATCGCGCCAATCCAGGGGGGGTCTGCTCCTTTCTATGCCCAGGCCTAGGATCGAGTACATCGGTACTCGATTCTAGCCTGGGATCTCACTGTTTCAGCCCATCGGATTGGCTGAAACAGTGAGAAAGGCTGCGATTGGCTGTTCAGAATTGAACAGCCAATCACAGCGATCGGGAGTGAGGGTGGGCGGTGACAGACACCGGGATGCCGGCGCCATCTCTCCTGAGGTAAGATGGCGTCGGAATTTTAATGCGATCATTGCGACTTAAGTCGCAATGTCGCATTAAAGGGCTGGACGTACTATCCCGTCCCCGGTCATACGGGCCCAGGTACCATGGACGGGATAGTACGTCCGATGGCAGTAAGGGGTTAATAATGTCCCAAGTCTCCCCCTGTACATCTCCCCTATACACAGAATAATGCCCCTCACTGGATATATACTGACCCCTTAATGTCTCCAAACTATTTAATGGGTCCAACACTGTATGATGGCCCCTAGATAGCATCCATACAGCATAATACACCAGATAGTCCTCAATATAGTATAATGCACCCCCATAGGCAGCCTCTATATTATAATAAACCCCCATAGGCAGAGTCTATAATATAATGCACCACCATAGGCAGCCGCTATATTATAATGCACCCCCATAGGCAGCCTCTGTAGTATAATGCATCCCCATAGGGAGTCTCTGTAGTATAATGCACCCCAATATGGAGCCTCTGTAGTATAATGCAGCCCCCATATACAGCCTCGGTACTATAATGCACCCCCATATACAGCCTCTGTAGTATAATGCACCCCCATTAAAAAAAAAAAAAACAATACTCACCTCCCGGCTCCTGTGCTGCTCACTGTTCTCCCTCTCTGCGTCTGACAGCGGGCGCCAGCAGGTGATGTCATCGCGTCCGCTGTCAGACGCTGAGAGGGGGATTATGGGAGAGAATGCGATACAGCTGACCCTCCGATGACGGGTGGGGGGCCCACTGCTGGCACCGGGCCCCCCCACCGGCTGTTCAGGCCCCATAGCTGCCGGGCGGCAGAGCAGGGAGAGCGATTCTCCCTGCTCTGCTGCAGAATGTAACTGTATCGGCGTGCTGTGCACCCCGATACAGTTACTGTAGCGTAGCTCCGGGTGGGCCCCCTCAGAGCGCGGGGCCCGGGGCCACCGCCCCCTCTGCCCCGCGACCTATCCTTTCAAATCAGGGCCCACCACGCAGGAGCTGGGGCCCACCGGAGGTTTCTCCGGTGTCCCGGTGGCTCAGTCCGACCCTGCTTGCCAGCCTGATAATACCAGGCCACAGCAGTCTGCTTATCTTTGCTGGTTAACAAAAATAGGGGATCCCCTCGAAAAAAATTGGCGTGGGGTCCCCCCTATTTTTGTTAACCAGCCAGATGAAGCAGACCGCTGAGGCCTGGATTTTCAGGCTGTTAAGGAGCCAAGATCCATGGACCTTGCCAGCCTGATAATACCAGGCCACAGCAGTCTGCATATCTTGGCTGATTAACAAAAATAGGGGATCCCCTCGAAAAAAATTGGCGTGGGGTCCCCCCCTATTTTTGTTAACCAGCCAGATGAAGCAGACCGCTGAGGCCTGGATTTTCAGGCTGTTAAGGAGCCAAGATCCATGGACCTTGCCAGCCTGATAATACCAGGCCACAGCAGTCTGCATATCTTGGCTGATTAACAAAAATAAGGGATCCCCTCGAAAAAAATTGGCGTGGGGTCCCCCCTATTTTTGTTAACCAGCCAGACGAAGCAGACCGCTGAGGCCTGGTTTTTCAGGCTGGTAAGGATCCAATATCCATGGACCTTGCCAGCCTGATAATACCAGGCCACAGCAGTCTGCTTAGCTTGGCTGGTTAACAAAAATAGGGGATCCCCTCGAAAAAAAATGGCGTAGGGGTCCCCCTATTTTTGTTAACCAGCCAAGTAAAATGCAGACTGCTGCGGCCTGGTATTTAAAAGACTGTCAAGGCCCATGGATTTTGGCCCTCAACAGCCTGATAATACCAGGCTACAGCAGCCCCACATTTGGCGCATCAAAAGATGTGCCAATTGTGGCACTTTACCCGGCTCTTCCCACTTGCCCTGTAGCGGTGGCAAGCGGGGTAATAAGGGGTTAATGTCACCGTTGATTGCACGGTGACAATAAGCCCGGTTAATAATGGAGAGGCGTCAATAAGACACCGATCCATTATTAATCCCAAAGTTTTTAAATGTTTAAAAAAAAGACAAAGCAAGAAAAAAGTATTTTAATGAAATAAAAGAGACAACACAGTTTTCATTAATTTTATTATACTCTCATTCCTGCGACGCCATCGATCTCCTGTAAAAAAATTTAAAAAACAAACCAACAGTATACCACCTGTCCGACGCAGTCCATAGTAACGAGTGTCCCACGACGATCCAGCTCTGCTACATCGGAATGCCAGGCAGAGCCTGTCATCGCGACGCAGCACAGCTGATTACCTGCTTCCCCGGCGGTCACGTCATCGGACTGCTTTACGGCCGCGATTACCCAGCAGTCACTGCAGTTATCGCGAGAAACTGCATGTGACCGCCAGGGAGAAGAGGATGGCGGCCATCAAGCAGTCCTGGATGTGACCGCCGGAGATCTTCTGCCGGGTAAGTGCCGCTGACTCCTGACAGACCCGACCGACGGACACTGACAGTGACAGTGACATTCCGATTCCGGTATCCGATATGACGAAAATATCGGTACTCGGAATCGGAATTCCGATACAGCCAATATCGGCCGATACCCGATATTTGCAGTATCGGAATGCTCAACACTATAGATGATTGTTTATATTAACAATATGGATATTATAGGGACTTTTTAGGGCACAGAATTTTGTTGAGCGGGGGCATTGTCATCTATTGTATAGAGCGACTAGGAAGGGTCTTATGTTAGTGATTTGTAGGGTGTAATATTGTAGTATTGTATTTTTCCTTCTTCCACCCCAATTCAATTTTTGTGTACATAATTTATATCCTTGATTGCACAGAGTAGATGTTGGTTACAGTAAATTGCCAGGATTTATTGAGACTACTTTTGTCTTGTATTTTAATTAAATCTAATAAGATTATAGTTTAGTGGGAGTTTTTTCCTTGTTCTCGTGCAGAACCTCCTAGTGCCCTGAAAAGAAGTATGTAACACTGTGAGGTCTTATAGGACTGTATCCAACCTCTTTCAAGGTCTTTAACACAAATACAGCTTTATTAATGTCATAGTGACCTCACCATAAAAACAGAAGGTAAGCCGACAATAATCATCAGATCTTTTCATAAATGATCCAAAAATTATCCTTCTTAGTCACTTGGCATCCAGCAGACTTATTTCGCTGTCAGAGGTAACATCATCCTGCTGTTACTGAGATGAGTGATGTACCATATATTTTGTAATGTCCTCCACTTTCTCCCCAATAATACATGTGCAAGAGGAAAGTGAGGTCAATTGTGACCTGCATTTGGTAGAACTACTTCCCGGATATCTGGTGCCAGTGGTGGTGGTGCTTCTGCTGATTCTACAGACTTCCACATTTTTAGTACTTTTATCATCCATGTTCACTATACTGTCATTGCAAGGTGAATCTACGTTTATTTCAAAGTTCCCCTACATTCACTCAGCATCAGGGTTGTCAACTTGACTTTTTGTTTTTTTTTCTGGACAGGTCATCAAAAAATCACCGACAAACAATATTTTTTACAGACACATTGGAAAATGATAATAAATGGTAATGATTATAAGTAATCCATGTATACAGCCCAAAATTCTGATATGAAGACATCAGCTGCATTCACTGTAAAAAGTAAAATAATGACAATTACAGTCATAATAATCATTATAAGTTTCTTCAACTTCAAAACAATCACTGACATCTTAATGTTTTTTACAGACTGAGCAAAAAAGTGCCCAACTTTTATAGACTGTCCTGGAATTTCTGGAAGTTGCAACCCTGCTCAACACTAGCATGCCTCATAGAGATGAGTGAGTGTGCTTGGTGATACTTGGATATCACTTGAGTATCTGGGTGCATTCTGCGAGCATTAGCCAGTGCTCGATTTCAGACTCGAATCCCCACCACGCATGTTTGGCTCCTGTTAAACAGCTAATAAGCATGCGGGGATTGCCTGCGAGTCACCGTAATGCTGTAACCATATTGGTAGTGGCATTACTGTGATTGACTGCCTGTGTGACATTATCAAGAGTTATTAAAGTACAGGCTCTGCCAGGCTCGGCACACTGAAGGCATTGCACAGCTTTGTGACAGTTGTTATTCGATTGAGAGAGTGCTTATCTAGGTGTGTATATGCACAAATCAGTGTCTTGTAGTGTTTATACTGATGCCGAACCATCATACTAACAGTCCATGTAATGGCTAATTTAATGCTTTGCCATTTGTATCAGATACATTCTGCATTAAGCCTAGGGAGGGAGAGAGAGTAGCATGAGCAGAGAGAGTGGCTGAATACAGTATCTAGGCATGGATTAGGGCTTTGCAGTCTGTTGCTAAACATATAGCTGCAGCAGTTGACAACATTTTTATTTTTTGGGTGAAAAAAATTACTATATTGTCATCCATAGAATATTAGGTGCTTTGTGGTACATTTTTCTGTATTCAATTACTCATCCATATAATATTTCATGCTCTGTAGTACAATTCCAAGTAATAAAACTGGCACAGGTTTACTGTGACAGAGAGCAGCTAGAAGACCACAGCATCTAATGTCTCCTATTCTTGCACTGATTAGAAACACTTCACCTTCATATTAAACAGTGCAGGTTTCCTTTAGCAGAGTAGGGTTAATCTGCTCAGTTGTGAGCTCCTGGAAGCTTTCCTGCATTAAGGCTCAGCTGTTCACTGTTAGCCACTCCCATCTCCTATATAATCTGAGCCCTGACAAGCACTCATTGTCAGAGCTAGCTTATGCTACATGGCTGGAGGTTGTTGGTTGGTGGTTGCTATTTGAGAAGGCATTTGGTGGATTTATCTGTGACTCTTGCTAGGTTTTGTGTGTGTCCTAATTCCCCTTCTCCTTCTACTTTGGTTTTACCCTGGTGTATACCTCTGTTGGGAAGGGTACAGACTGAGGGCAGATTAACCCCTTCCCGACCTGTGACGCCACGTAGGCATCATGAAAGTCAGTGCCAATCCGACCTGTGATGCCTATGTGGCGTCATGAAAGGATCGCGTTCCTGCGGGTCGGGTGACTGGGGTCACTGAATGGTCACCCGACCCGCAGGCACAAGACCCTTTGTGCTTCACCACAGGGGGGTTGGCTTAACCCCCCCGTGGCCACGATCGCTCTGATTGGCTGTTAAAAGTGAAACAGCCAATCAGAGCAATCTGTAATATTTCACCAATAAAATTGGTGAAATATTACAATCCAGCCATGGCCGATGCTGCAATAGCATCTGCCACGGCTGGAGACTGAGAACCGACCCCCCCACACCATGTCACGGCGGTGATCGGCCGCCGCCACCGAAAGATGGCTGTGATCGGTCACCGCCGTCACTAACAGCTTCCCTCGTCCTGGCCTCCGCTTCCACCCCACATTCCGATCCCCCCCTCACCTTCCGACCCCCATACTCACCTCTCCCGGTCCACCGATGTCCCTGGATCAGTCCCGGCGGCTGCCCGGGATTCTTCATGGGCGCCGCCATCTTGGAAAATGGCGGGCGCATGCGCAGTGCGCCCTGAAGAGTGCAGACGTTTATTTTGATCACTGTGATAAACTGTCACAGTGATCAAAATAAAAAAAAAGTAAGTGAACCCCCCCTGTCATAGGTAGGGTCAAATAATAAAATAAAGAATTATTATTTTTTTCCTATTAGGCCCTGTGCACACGTTGCGGATTTTGCTGCGGATCCGCAGCGGATTTCGCGCTGCGGATCCACAGCAGATCCAGAAACCATGTACAGTACAATGCAAATAAATGGTAAAAAAAAAACGCTGTGCACATGCTGCAGATTTTTCAGCGCGGATTTGCTGCGGTTTTAAATCCGCAGCATGTCAATTCTTTGTGCGGATTCCGCAGCGATTTTACACCTATTCCATTATAAGTGTAAAACCGCAGGGAAAAACAGCAGCAAAACCGTAGTAAATCGGCGCTAAATACGCAGGTAAAACGCAGGTCATTTTACCTGCGGATTTTAGAAAAATCCGCAAGTGAATCCGCAACGTGTGCACGGCGCCTCAGGGTTAGGGTTAGGCTGGGTTCATATTGCATTATGGCAGTCCGTTAGATGGACTGCGTTTCACCGCGGTATAACGCGGTGTAACGCAGTCCATTAACGCTGCCATTCACCCCATTTGTGTGCGCATCGCAACGCATGCCGTGAAGCGGCATGCGTTCGCGACGTGTCGTCATTCAGTGACGGAGCCTTGGACGCAGGCTGCAGCGTCTGGGCTCCGTCACCACTAGCACAGATGAATCATCGCTGATTCCTCTGCACTAGCGGGTATAGCATAACACGATCGCGTTATGCTATACCGTTACCAGCCCGTCAATGCTACGTGTTGAACGGGCTGGTAAAACGCAATATGAACCCAGCCTTAGGGTTAGGGTTAGAACTATGGATAGGGTTAGAACTAGGGTAAGGGTTGGAATTAGGGTTAGGGTTGGAATTAGGGTTAGGGTTGGGATTAGGGTTAGGTTTTTGGTTAGGGTTAGAGTTAGGATAAGTGTTAGGGTGTTTTGGGGTTAGGGTTGGGATTAGGGTTAGGCTTGTGGTTAGGTTTATGGTTAGAGTTGGGATTAGGGTTAGGGGTGTGTTGGGGTTAGGGTTATGGTTAGGGTTTGTATTAGGGTTAGGGGTGTGTAGGGGTTAGGGTTGGGGTTAGGGGTGTGTTGGGGTTAGGGTTGGAGTTAGAATTGAGGGGTTTCCACTATTCCACGCACATCAGGGGGTCTCCATACGCGACATGGCGCCACCATTGATTCCTGCAAATTTTGCGTTCAAAAAGTCAAACAGTGCTCCCTTTATTCCAAGCCCCGACGTGTGCCCAAACAGTGGTTTACCCCCACATATGGGGTATCAGCGTACTCGGTAAAAATTGCACAACAACTTTGGGGGTCTAATTTCTCCTGTTACTGTTGGGAAAAAAAATTGGGGACTAAAAATATTATTTTTGTGGAAAAAAAAAAGATTTTTATTCTCACGGCTCTGCGTTATAAACTTCTGTGAAGAACTTGGAGATTCAAAGTGCTTACCACACATCTAGAGGAGTTCCTTGGGGGATCTAGTTTCCAAAATGGGGTCACTTGGGGGGGTTTCTACTGTTTAGGCACATCATGGGCTCTGCAAACGTAACATGACACCCGCAGACCATTCCATCAAGTCGGCATTTCAAAACGTCACTACTTCCCTTCCGAGGCTCGACGTGTGCCCATATAGTAGTTTTCTCCCACATATGGGATATCAGCATACTTAGGACAAATTAGACAACAACTTTTGGGGTCTAATCTCTCCTGTTACCCTTGGGAAAATAAAAAAATTGGGGACTAAATGATCATGTTTGTGGAAAACATATGATTTTTTTATTTTCATGCCCCGGCGTTATAAACTTCTGTGTAGCCCTTGGGGGTTCAAAGTGCTCACCACACATCTAGATAAGTTCCTTGCAGGGTCTAGTTTCCAAAATGGGGTCACATGTGGGGAGTTTCTACTGTTTAGGCACATCAGGGACTCTGCAAACGTAACATGACGCCCGCAGACCATTCCATCAAGTCGGCATTTCAAAACGTCACTACTTCCCTTCCGAGCCCCGAAGTGTGCCCATACAGTAGTTTTCTCCCACATATGGGATATCAGCGTACTCAGGACAAATTGGACAACAACTTTTGAGGTCTAATTTCTCCTGTTACCCTTGGGAAAATAAAAAAATTGGGGACTAAAAGATCATGTTTGTGGAAAAAATATGATTTTTTTATTTTCATGCCCTGGCGTTATAAACTTCTGTGTAGCCCTTGGGGGTTCAAAGTGCTCACTACACATCTAGATAAGCTCCTTGGGGGGGTCTAGTTTCCAAAATAGGGTCACTTGTGGGGGGTTTCTACTGTTTAGGCACATCAGGGGCTCTGAAAACGCAACATGATGCCCGCAGAACATTCCATCAAGTCTGCATTCCAAAATGGCGCTCCTTCCCTTCTGAGCTCTCCCATGCACCAAAACAGTGGTTCCCCCCACATATGGGGTACCAGTGTACTCAGGACAAACTGTACAACAACTTTTGTGGTCCAATTTCTCCTGTTACCCTTGTGAAAATAAAAAATGCGGGTTAAAAAAATCAGTTTTTGAGGAAAAAAATGATTTTTTATTTTCACGGCTCTGCATTACAAACTTCTGTGAAGCACGTGGGGGTTCAAGGTGCTCACCACACATCTAGATAAGTTCCTTGAGGGGTCTAGTTTACAATATGTGGTCACTTGTGGGGGGTTTCTACTGTTTAGGCACATCAGGGGCTCTGCCCGCCCGCAGACCATTCCATCAAGTCGGCATTTCAAAGCATCACTACATCCCTTCCGAGCCCTGACGTGTGCCCAAACAGTGGTTCCCCCCCACATGTGAGGTACTAGCATACTTAGGACAAATTGGACAACGACTTTTGGGGTCAAATTTCTCCTGTAACCATTGTGAAAATAAAAAATAGTGGGCTAAATAATCATTTTTTGAGAAAAAAAAATGATTTTTTATTTTCACGGCTCTGCGTTATAAACTTCTGTGAAGCACCTGGGGGTTCAAAGTGCTCACTGTGCATCTAGATAAGTTCCTTAGGGGTCTAGTTTCCAAAATGGGGTCATTTGTGGGGGAGCTCCAAAGTTTAGGCATACAGGGGCTCTCCAAACATGACATGGTGTCCACTAACTATTGGAGCTAATTTTCCATTCAAAAAGTCAAATGGCGCTCCTTCCTTCTGAGCCCTGCCGTCAGGGCCGGCGTCAGCACCCGGCACACCCGGGCCAGTGCCGGGGCACTGAGCAGGCGGGGGGGCCCACTCGCAGTCTGGCACCCCCGCGCGGAGAGCGGTGTCAGCGCCGCCACTGGGCCCCCCGCCTGCTCAGGGCCCCGGCAGCAGCTGGCAACAATACTTACCTCTCCCGTGCCTCCGCTGCCGCAGCTCCGGGCTCCAGGGGGCGCCGGCGCTTCCTCTCACAGCCGGCCGCTGAATGACGTCATCATTCAGCGGCCGGCTGTGGCACAGAGCGCGGGGACGCTGAACAGGTAAGATGTCTCTGTGTCTGTGTCTCTGTGTGTGTATGTAGTGCAGTGCTTTGTGTGTGTATGTATGTGTGTGTGTGTATGTATGTATGTGAGAGAGTGCTTGTGTGCTGTCTGTGTGTGATGATGGGCAGGCATTGCTGATAATGGGGAGGCATTGATGATGGGGAGAAGATGATGATGGGCAGGCATTGCTGATAATGGGGAGGCATTGATGATGGGGAGAAGATGATGATGGGCAGGCATTGATGATGATGGGGAGGCAATCATGATGATAATGGGGAGTCTTTCCACAGCGCCCTTTCCTGAGCTGTAACAGTGCAGAACGCAGTACAGCGCAGAGGAGAGCTCCATATTTTGTATGGAGCATTATATGGGGACCAGTATCCTGTATGGAGCATTATATTGGGTCCAGTATTCTGTATGGAGCATTATTTTGGGTCCAGTATTCTGTATGGAGCATTATATGGGGGGTGACATCCTGCATGGGGTATTATATGGGTGATGAGGGGGAGACTGTGGTGCCCATAATATTGTATGGAGGACTGTACTGTCCGGTCTGTACTGTGCACTGTGAGGATTTGGCGGTTTTTGAGCTATTGTACAATTTACAATAGATATCACTCATGTAATGGAAGAAGTGAAGTATTTGGCATTGTACTATACCCATATTTCTCTGCCGTATCTGTGCATCATAAATCGTGGTCTGTGTTAAAGGGGCCCACTGAGGCTCTTTCGCCCGGGGCCCATAAAAACCTGGAGCCGGCCCTGCCTGCCGTGCGTCAAACAGTGGTTCCCCCCACATATGGGGTACCAGCGTACTCAGGAAAAACTGGACAACAACTTTTGGGGTCCAATTTATCCTGTTACCCTTGGGAAAATAAAAAATAGTGGGCTAAAAAATGATTTTTGAGAAACAAAATGATTTTTTTATTTTCACTGCTCTGCGTTTATAAACTCCTGTGAAGCACTTGGGGTTCAAAGTGCTCACTACTCATCTAGATAAGTTCCTTGGGGGGTCTAGTTTCCAAAATGGTGTCACATGTGGGTTTTTTCACTGTTTAGGCACACAGGGGCTCTCCAAAGGCGTCATGGTGTCCGCTAAGGATTGGAGCCAATTTTCCATTCAAAAAGTCAAATGGCGCTCCTTCCCTTCCGGGCCCAGCCGTGCGCCCAAACAGTGGTTTATGACCACATATGAGGTATCGGTGTACTCAGGAGAAATTGCCCAACAAATTTTAGGATCCATTTTATCCTGTTGCCCATGTGAAAATGAAAAAACTGAGGCTAAAAGAAAATTTTTGTGAAAAAAAAGTACTTTCTTTTTTTTACGGATCAATTTGTGAAGCATCTGGGGGTTCAAAGTGCTGTAATGTATGGAGTACAGTTCATATAGCGTCTTGTGCTTGGGTGCGATGAAAACACATGAGACACAGGTTTGATATAGAAGGTCTTGTATTACTTCATACAAGTGGCAAAAATAGTCACACAGTTTGCAGATACAGAAGCAGGAGACACAGCAGGCCAGAGTAACTTAAGCTCAGCAATCACTCTCCAAAACAGGTTCAGGATCTCTTCTCTGTTACCGTAATTCCATGCAAACGTGGATTTATCAAATAGCAAGGTTCCAGAGTCCACATGTGTTCCAAGGTTCCTCAGAAGGAAATAGCTGGAGTACAAAGTCCAAGGCTTCCAGGAGTCAGGTCACAGGTTCACTGCAGGCTTGATTCTGAAGCACTGATTGCTCAGCTGTGGCTGCTTAAGAAGCAAGAGGGAGAGAATCAGGGCGGGAACATGAAAGCTGGAAACTCCATATTGACTGAGGGCAAGATAGCTGCAGCAAGACAGAAAGTAAAATGGCTGACGGAAAAACTGAGTTTCAAGAAACATGTACAAGAACCTTACATTACTCCCCCCTTAGGGACAACCTCCGGATGACCTCAGACCAGGCTTGTCTGGGTACCTCTGATGAAACTGGCGGAGCAAGCGAGGAGCATTAACGTTATTGACTGGTTCCCATGAGTTGTCCTCCACTGGGTAGCCCTGCCATTTAATCAAATATTGTAACTGATTTCTGTACAACCTGGAATCTAGAATCCTTTCCACCACAAACTCTTCCTGACCATCGACCAGCACCGGGCCAGGGCAAGGAGAAGAACGTCCAGGAAACGTATTGGGTGTTGCAGCCTTTAGCAGGGATACATGAAAGACAGGGTGGATTCTCATAGTTCTGGGCAGTTGAAGACGACAAGCAACGGCACTTATAATTTTACTGATTTTATAGGGTCCAATGTACTTATGTCCCAACTTAGACGATGGAATCCTTAACTTAAGATTTCTGGTTGACAGCCAGACCAGGTCTCCTACCTTGAAAGCTGGTGCAGGTTTACGAAATTTATCTGCTGCTTTCTTGTACCTTTCCTGAGCCAATTCCAGATTTCCCTTTAGAAGATCCATATTCTTTTGTAAAGACGTGATTCTTTCAGCCACTGCTGGCAAAGGCGTTTCTATGGGAAATCGAGGAAGAATGTTAGGATGATAACCTAAATTGGAGTAAAAAGGAGACTGCTTAGTGGAGGCGCTCTGAGAGTTGTTATAAGAGAACTCAGCCAGTGGAAGTAGATCCACCCAATCATCCTGTAGGTGGCAGATAAAGCAGCGGAGATACTGCTCCAGGGTCTGATTGGTTCGTTCTGTCTGTCCATTAGTCTGGGGATGAAAAGCAGAAGAAAGGTTTACTTTAATGTCCAATGCTGCACAGAAATTTTGCCAGAACCTTGAAGTGAATTGCACCCCTCGATCCGAAATAACCTCATCCGGTACTCAATGTAAGCGAAACACATTCTTAATCATCAAATCTGATGTCTGTTTTGCAGTGGGTAAGCCGACACAAGGGATAAAATGAGCTGCCTTTGTTAAACGATCAACCACCACTAGAATGGTGTTTTTCCCTTGAGAGGTTGGTAACTCCACAATGAAGTCCATAGAAATGGATCCCCACGGGCGGGACGGGGTGGGAAGAGGTTGCAACAGACCAGTTGGTGAGGAGCGAGGTGTTTTGCATCTTGCACAGACTTCACATGAAGTGACATAGTTTAAAACATCTTTCCTGTAAGTGGGCCACCAAAAGAAACGAGAAAGAAATTCCTGTGTCTTTAGAATTCCTCTATGCCCAGCTATCTTGGAATCGTGAATGAGTTGCAATACTCTCAATCTGACTGTTTCAGGAATATACAGACGTTGTCCCTGAATCCACACACCATTCTTAAAGACAAGACTTACGTCCCTTGGGGGTTGTGCCAACAAGGAATCCGCATGGTATGCTTCCTTGATGTCCTTAAGTAGGTCTTGATTATGAATCACTCCCAGGAATCTAGAGTCAGGAAGAATAGTCTTAGGAGGAGCAAGTGGACGGGTCTCTGCTGAATGAATCCTAGAGAGTGCATCAGCCTTTCCATTGCGCGAACCTGGTCTATAAGAAATGACAAAATTAAATTGGTTTAAGAAAAGATTCCAGCGAGCCTGGCGAGGAGTCAGGCACTTAGCCGACCTGTTAATTCAAGATTACGATGGTCTGTCAGGACGACTATTTGCTGTGCAGCTCCCTGAAGAAGGTGTCTCCATTCTTTGAAGGCGGCAATAATGGCCAACAACTCTCTATTGCCCACATCGTAGTTCCTCTCAGCCGAAGACAACTGCTGGAAAAGAAGGCACAGGGATGCAAGACATTCTTCTCACCTGTTCTCTGAGAGAGTATAGCTCCAACGGCACAGTCTGAAGCATCCACCTCTATTATGAAGGCAAGTTCGGGGTTGGGATGTACTAAGATAGGTGCGGTGGTAAATTTATCTTTTAGACGGGAAAATGCTTCCTGGGCTTGGGGAGTCCAGGAGAACCTAGACTCTTTCCGGGTAAGTTGGGTGATAGGTGACACTACCTCAGAGAAATTCCTAATGAAACGTCTATAGAAGTTGGCAAACCCGATGAAGCGCTGCACCTCCTTCACATTTCTAGGAATTGGCCAATCCTTGATGGCTTGGGTCTTGCTTCCATCCATACTAATTCCTTGTGTAGACAGTACATACCCCAGAAATTGAATTTCGGTCCTATGGAATTCACACTTTTCAAGTTTGATGTAAAGATGGTTTTGTCTTAGACGTTCCAAGACCATTCTCACATGTCCATGATGTTCCTCTGTGGAGTTAGAAAAAATTAGAATATCATCCAAATAAATCACCACGAATGTATCTAGGAGATCCCTGAAGATGTCATTCACCAAGTGTTGGAAAGTGGCTGGGGCGGTACTCAGACCAAAAGGCATAACTAGATATTCAAAGTGTCCATAGCGTGACCTGAATGTAGTCTTCCATTCATCCCCAGGTCTAATACAGACCAAGTTATAGGCCCCACGGAGATCCAGTTTAGAGAAAATTTTGGCATGCCGCACTCTCTCCAATAACTCAGGGATTAAAGGCAATGGATAACGGTTTCTAATAGTAACCTTATTGAGTTCCCTATAGTCTATGCAGGGTCTCAGAGATCCATCTTTCTTCTTCACAAAGAAGATGGGTGCACCTGCAGGAGATGAAGAGGGGCGTATGAAGCCCTTGGCTAGATTTTCGTTTATGTAATCCTTTAAAGCCTTTAGCTCGGGCCCCGCCAGGGGGTAGATCTTACCAAAAGGTATCTCTGCTCCAGGCAATAATTCAATTGGACAATCATATGGACGGTGAGGGGGAAGCTGGTCAGCGTTCTTCTTGTCACATAAATCCACATAGTCCTGGTATACAGCCGGTAGTTCAGGGACTGACATGGTTCCTTTAGGAACAGAGCAAGCTGAAACTTCTGGACTCATCTGTTTCTCTGGAAAGTGTAATTCCTTGGTCTCCCAGTTAATGGTAGGGTTCTGAGCCTGCAGCCATGGTAGCCCTAGAATAATGGGAAAGTGGGGAGAAGAGATAAGCATAAAGGACAGTTTCTCTTGATGATCTTTACCCATAAGGACCCTCAAAGGCTCCGTTTCCTGATCCACTGGTCCAGAGGTCAGCAGGGAGCCATCCACAGTTTCCATCTGTACTGGAGTAGCCTTCTTCACTGAACGTATCCCCTGTTTCAGAGCAAAGGAGACATCCATAAAATTTCCACTTGCCCCTGAGTCGATCATAGCAGAGCTAGACACCCAGACTGAGTCAACCCAGAGTTTGATGGAAAGGAAGCAATGAGAATTGTTTTTCTTACAACTCAGCTGGGACACCGCTGAGGAAACTTGAAAAATTGCAGCGTTTACACAGTCATCGTCCTCAGAAGTAACAGAGTTTAAGTCCGAGAAA
Organism: Oophaga sylvatica; assembly: GCA_033576555.1. Lineage (NCBI taxonomy): Eukaryota > Metazoa > Chordata > Amphibia > Anura > Dendrobatidae > Oophaga > Oophaga sylvatica. Next base: position 152,809,262 of record JARQOD010000009.1, read on the forward strand.
TCAATATCTGTTGCTGCAGATCTCTCTGGAGCCTGAGGCTCGGACCTGACAGATCTCCTCTCGCAACACTCACAGTGAATGAGTGCTGCAGTAGTCTTACGAGAACGGCTGGGGCAGTTTATAATGAAGTGCCCTGACTTACCACAATAGAAACATAGATTTTCCTTAAAACAATGTTCTTTACGTGCATCACTAACCCGTCTTTGTAAAGAGTCCACCTGCACGGGTTCAGGTTCAGGTTCCCGTGTGATCCTACTCAAAGGTTCCTTAGCTGGGGAGGAAGGTAGGAAAAGGTTAGTGCGATTGCTTTCGAACCATCTCTCTTGCCTGCGTTCAGTCAGACGAGCATCAATACGGATGCAGTAGTTAATAAAGTCACCTAACGCAGTGGGAGGGTCGGCACGAGCAAGTTCATCCTTAATCAGTGGAGACAACCCTTTTCGAAAAATAGATTTTTTGGCGGAACTGTCCCAGGTGGTATCAAGGGCCCATCTCCTGAAATCCAAGGCATATTCGGCTACCAAGTGCTTACCTTGGCGCAAAGTTAACATGGCTGCTTCAGCTGTTGCACCTCGATTGGGGTCATCAAACACCTGCCCCATGGCTGAAATGAAAGCATCAAGATGATCCAAACATTCATCCTCAGTCTCAATCAGAGGGTTTGCCCACATCAAAGCCTTGTTGGTAAGCAACATAATTATAGTAAGCACTTTAGATCGTTCAGTGGGAAATTGTGAAGCATGTGCAGAAAAAAAAAGATTGCATTGGTTAATAAATCCCCTGAATTTCTCACGTTCACCGCCAAAACGAAAAGGGGGCAACTTGGAATCCCAGAACTCGGGGCTACGGCAGGAGCCTGGACTCGCTCCTCTAGAACCTCAATCCTGGCTCGTAAATCCTGGGTAGTTTGTCCAAAGACTTGCAAATTGTGATTAGTGAGGTCCTGTAGGTTTGCAAAACGGGTTTTTATAGACTGTAAATCTGCAAGGATATTATCAGTCACTCCGCAAAGTTCCTTTATGCGGGCCTCCATCTTCCAGATCTTTTAAGACAGGAGTACTGGAAGGAGAAGAGAAAAAGAGAGAGAAAAAAAACAATAGTGTTTACCTGTGGTAACACTGCAGAAAAAAAAAAAATTAAGGGAACTGCTCACCTGGAATGGTTGTGAGAAGTCACAACCACTGTCATCACAGAAAGTACAACCGGACATCTGATATCCACAGTTACAGCAGACACAGCCTTCCAGACCCAGCAGACACTAACGTTTGGCTTCAGAATCTTGTAATGTATGGAGTACAGTTCATATAGCGTCTTGTGCTTGGGTGCGATGAAAACACATGAGACACAGGTTTGATATAGAAGGTCTTGTATTACTTCATACAAGTGGCAAAAATAGTCACACAGTTTGCAGATACAGAAGCAGGAGACACAGCAGGCCAGAGTAACTTAAGCTCAGCAATCACTCTCCAAAACAGGTTCAGGATCTCTTCTCTGTTACCGTAATTCCATGCAAACGTGGATTTATCAAATAGCAAGGTTCCAGAGTCCACATGTGTTCCAAGGTTCCTCAGAAGGAAATAGCTGGAGTACAAAGTCCAAGGCTTCCAGGAGTCAGGTCACAGGTTCACTGCAGGCTTGATTTTGAAGCACTGATTGCTCAGCTGTGGCTGCTTAAGAAGCAAGAGGGAGAGAATCAGGGCGGGAACATGAAAGCTGGAAACTCCATATTGACTGAGGGCAAGATAGCTGCAGCAAGACAGAAAGTAAAATGGCTGATGGAAAAACTGAGTTTCAAGAAACATGTACAAGAACCTTACAAGTGCTCACTCTGCATCTAGATAAGTTCCTTTGGGGGTCTAGTTTCCAAAATTGGGTCACTTGTGGGGGAGCTCCAATGTTTAGGCACACAGGGACTCTCCAAATGCGACATGGCAACCGCTAAATATTCCAGCATATTTTCCATTCAAAAAGTCAAATGGCGCTCCTTCCCTTCTGAGCCCTGCCGTGCGCCCAAACAGTGGTTTATGACCACATATGAGGTATCGGTGTACTCAGGATAAATTGCCCAACAAATTTTAGGATCCATTTTATCCTGTTGCCCATGTGAAAATGAAAAAACTGAGGCTAAAATAAAATTTTTGTGAAAAAAAAGTACTTTTTTTTTTACGGATCAATTTGTGAAGCACCTGGGGGTTCAAAGTGCTCACTCTGCATCTAGATAAGTTCCTTGGGGGTCAAGTTTCCAAAATTGGGTCACTTGTGGGGGAGCTCCAATGTTTAGGCACACAGGGACTCTCCAAATGCGACATGGCAACCGCTAAATATTCCAGTATATTTTCCATTCAAAAAGTCAAATGGTGCTCCTTCCCTTCTGAGCCCTGCCGTGCGCCCAAACAGTGGTTTATGACCACATATGAGGTATCTGTGTACTCAGGATAAATTGCCCAACAAATTTTAGGGTCCATTTTATCCTGTTACCCATGCAAAAATGAAAAAATTGATGCTAAAAGAAAAATTTTGTTGGAAAAAATTAAAATGTCAATTTTTTCCTTCCACGTTGCTTTAGTTCCTGTGAAGCAACTGAAGGGTTAATAATCTTCTTGAATGTAGTTTTGAGTAGTTTGAGGGGTGCAGTTTTTATAATGGTGTCACTTTTGGGTATTTTCTGCCATATAGACCCCTCAAAGTGACTTCAAATGTGAGGTGGTCCCTAAAAAAAATGGTTTTGTAAATTTTGCTGTAAAAATTAGAAATCGCTGGTCAACTTTTAACCCTTATAACTTCCTAACAAAAAAAATGTTGTTCCCAAAATTGTGCTGATGTAAAGAAGACATGTGGAAAATGTTATTTATTAACTATTTTGTGTCACATAACTCTCTGGTTTAACAGAATAAAAATTCAAAATTTGAAAATTGCGAAATTTTCAAAATTCTGGCCAAAGTTCCATTTTTTTCACAAATAAACGCAAAAATTATCAACCTAAATTTACCACTAACATGAAGCCCAATATGTCACGAAAAAACAATCTCAGAATCGTTATGATCCGTTGAAGCGTTCCTGAGTTATTACCTCATAAAGGGACACTGGTCAGAATTGCAAAAAATGGCCAGGTCATTTAGGTCAAAATAGGCTGGGTCATGAATGGGTTAAGGAGCTAAGTCAAGGTTCGTGTCCCGGCATCTTCACTATCAGAAGTAATCTGGGGAACAGGGTGAGCTAGGGCACCTCTTACGGTAGGGAGAGGGAAGGATCCTGGGACAAGCATAGTTGTAACATTAACAATCCAAAAAAAGTATTGACTAATTTTTCTGCATTCTTTTAGTCATATGCTATTGCGTGCTCTGTGGTACATTTTGGTTACATACAAGAGTCAAAAAAAGCATTGAAATTTTTTTCTGGATTCAATTAATCATCACTATTCTACTATGTGCTGTGTGTTACATTTTTTATTATAGAACACTAAAAAAGCGGTGGAAAAATTTTCTGTATACAAATACTCATACATATACTATTAGGTGCTCTGTGGTACACTTCGGTGGCACATAACACTTCAAAAAATGTTGAAACATTATTCTTGACTCATTTATATACTATTACGTGCTCTGAGATACATTTTGTTACAAACCCATCCAATAAAGCATTGAAATATTTTTCTGGATTCAATTACTCATCCATATACTATTACATGTTCTGTGGTACATTTCAATAGTGTACAAAAGTTCAAAAAAGTGCTGAAAATAAATCTGTATTCAGTCACTCATCTATTTACTATTACATGCGCTGTGGTGACATATAAGGCCATGTGCACACTTTGCGTTTTTAGATGCGTTTCCGCTGCGTTTTTCAACGTGCGAAAACGCATCCAACCCGCAGCACAGTGCACTACCAATGTAATCTAATGGGAACCGCATGTCTGCTGTGCACATGCTGCGAAAAAAAAAACGCGCGGTTTAGCCGCGTTTTATTTTCCGCAGCATGTCAATTCTTTGTGCGGAACTGCAGCGGTTCGGCGCCCATTGACTTGCATTGAGTCGGGCACTTCCGCAGCAAAACCGCAGATCTAAAAAAGATCTGCGGGTTTGCTGCGGGTGAAACTGCTGCAGTTCGGGAGGAGGGAAGTGTGTGGGCGGTGCGTGGGCGTGTATAGTGTGCGGCGCTATGTGTGTGGGCAGTGCATGGGCGTGTATAGTGTGCGGCGCTCTGTGTGTGGGTGGTGATTGTGTGCCGGTGTCTGCGTGATCGGTGTGCGGGGCTGTGTGCGCGATCGGTGTGCGGGGCTGTGTGCGGGATCGGTGTATGTGCGGCGGTGTGCGGGGCTGTGTATGTGCGGCTGTGTGCGGGGCTGTGTATGTGCGGCGGTGTGCTGGCCTGTGTGCGTGTCTCCGTGTATGCAGGCATCGTCGGATGGGACTACAAGTCCCATCCGGCGATGCCTGCTAGAGTGACTGACACATTAGCCAATGATGGGACAGTAGTAGTCCCATCATCCGGCTAATGTGCTGAATGTAAAAAAAAAAAAAAACATGACATACAGAACATATAACATACACATGACATACAACATATAACATACACATGACATACAGAACATATAACATACACATGACATACAGAACATATAACATACACATGACATACAACATATAACATACACATGACATACAGAACATATAACATACAATGACATACAACACATAACATTGAGCACATACTCACCTCTTCCCCGACGCCATCGATCTGTACCGCTTTGCCGCCGGGAGAGAATGACGTCACTACAGTTCATTCTCTCACGGCAATACTGGGTGAGAAAATTCCCACGCAGCATTGCCATAAAGTGAGAGAATGAACTCAGTGATGCACTGCAGGAGCCATTGTCTCCTGTCAGTGCATCACTGAGAGTCCCTACAGAGCAGTGGCATCACCTGATGTCACCGTTCTATAGGGAGAACCGTCGTGGGACCCTCGTTATTAATTGGACTGCGTCCGACAGGGAGTATACGGTTGTTTTATTTTTTTACGTTTTATTACAGGAGATCGAGGGCGTCGCTTGGATCTGAACGTATAATAAAGATATGAAAACCGTGTTGTATTTTATTTCATTAAAATAATTTATTCTTATGCGTGTGTTTTTTTTTAACCCTTTATTAATATAAGATTAATAATGGATAGGCGTCTTATTGTCGCCTCTCTATTATTAACCGGGCTTAATATCACCTTACAATAGCAAGGTGATATTAACCCCTTATTACCCCATATCCCACCGCTACAGGGGAGTGGGAAGAGATGGGCTAAGTGCCGGAATTGGCGCATCGTACAGATGCGCCAATTCTGGGGCGGCTGGGTGCAGATATTTTTAGCCAGGGGGGTGCCAATATCCATGGCCCCTTCCTAAGCTATGAATATCAGCCCGCAGCTGTCTGCCTAGCCTTTCTGGCTATAAATTATAGGGGGACCCCACGTCATTTTTTTGGGGGGGTCCCCCTATTTTAATAGCCAGTGAAGGCTAGCTGCGGGCTGATATTCATAATCTGGGAAGATCCATGGGTATTAACCCCTTCCCAGGCTAGAAATATTGGCCCCGGCTGTCTGCTTTCCCCCTCTGGCGCAGAAAATTGCGGGGGAGCCCACGCCATTTTTTTTCCTATTTTTTTTTTATTAACTATTGCGTTATTTTGTGTATGTGTACGCGTGTGTGTCTTCAACTATTTATGTACCATTTTATCTATCTACCTATATATCTTTCTGTCTATCTATATATCTATCTTTCTATATATATTTCTAACTATCTATTATCTATCTATCTACGTATTTTCTATCTATCTAACTACTGGTATCTATTATCTATCTATGGCCGGCGTCACACTTGCGAGTGTGATGCGAGTAAGTCGCACGACTTTCTCGCATCAACACCCGGCATGGCCGCCCGCTCTCGGACCCGAGTGTGCGGCTGCATAGAAATACATGCAGCCGCACACTCGAGTCCGAGAGCGGGCGGCCGTGCCGGGTGTTAATGCGAGAAAGTCGTGCGACTTACTCGCATTACACTGGCAAGTGTGACGCCGGCCTATCTCTATCTGTGTGTGTGTAATGGAGCGTGGGTTGGACAAATGTAAAAGAGGAGGTTGGACAAGAAATGACATCACAAATCTTTTTTTTTTGTTAAACAACATATCTTTATTTAGCTGTAAAAACCGCATACAAAACCGCATGAGAAAAACCGCGTCAAAACCGCGCCAAAAACCGCATCAAAACCGCGCCAAAACCGCGCCTGCGGTTTCTGCCAAGAGGTGCGGTTTCGGCGCGGAAAAATCCACAGGCAAATCCGCAATGTGTGCACAGGCCCTAACACTGCAAAAAATAAGTGAAACATTTTTCTGAATTCAATTACTCATCTACATATTATTACTTGCTCTGTGGTACGTTTTGGTGTCATATAACACTCCAAAAAAAGTTGAAACATTTTTCTGTATTCAATTACTCATCCATAAGCTATTACATGCTCTGTGATACATTTCAGTGGCATATAACACTCCAAAAAAGCATTTAAAAATGTATCTGGATTTAATTAGTCATCCATAGAGTATTTGGTGCTTTCTGTTTTAATTACTCATCCTTACAGTATTACGTGCTTTGTGTTAAATTTCAGTGGCATATATCATTAAAAAAAGTTACCAATTTTTTTATGAATACAATTATTCATTCATACAGTTTAACACAGTTCTTTTTACATAAAGGTGGTATATAAAACTAAAACAAAGTTCCAAATTTTTTTATGGATTCAATTATTCATCCACATAGTTTAACGCGTTTTTTTACAAAACGGTGATAAATAAAACTCAAAAAAATTCAAGATTTTTATAAATTCAGTTAATCATCCATACAGTTTAATGCGGTTCTTGTTACATTACAGTAGTATATAAAACACTCTCCCAAACATTTTTATGTATTCAGTTATTCATACATACAGTTTAACTCAGTTCTTTTTACAAAATGGTGGTATTTATATAAACTAAAAAAAATTCCAAAATTTTTTATGGATTTAATTAGTCATGCATACAGTTTAACATGGTTCTTGTTACATTATGGTGGTATATAAAACTAAAAAAAAACTTCCAAAATTTGTTATGGATTTAATTATTCATATAAACAGTTTAATGTGCTTTGTGTAAAATTATGGTGGGTTCAAATTTTTCAAAACCGCTTGGTGCAGTTCACAAAATGTTTTTGTTCAAAAAATTGAAATTTGAAATAAAAACAAAAATTGGCCTGCTACAGGTGTACAAATTTGGCCCCTTGGTACTCGGTCCCCAGCCACAACTATCTTTCTCTGTGTGGCATCCTCGCCTTGTCCAGGGACATCACTTGTGTCCTTACCAACATGGTTACTAGGATTGTCCACTTAACGACAGACACGTGGACAAGCGCTTGTGGCCAGAAATGCTACTTTTCACTGACAGCACACTGGGTGAACATTGTGAAGGCCAGAGCCGAGTCCCACCCTGACATGGCATATGTGCTTGTGACACAGAGGATTGAGGGCCCTACATCTATGAGGGTTTCCTCCACCTCCTACACCAGTTCCTGCACCCCATTCTGCTCCTCCTCGACCTACATCATCAACGTGCTATGTCAGAGCATACATCAGCTGGAAGCTCTGCATCACTGCCTCAGTAAAATGGCAACAGGCTCTGCTGAAGTTATTTTATCTAGGAGAGAAACCGCACACCACGGCACAGTCATTGAAAGAAATAACAGACCAGACAGATCTGTAGCTCTCGCCGCTGAACCTACAACCAGCCATGGTCATGTGTGATAATGTGTTTAACCTGGTGTTGGCAGTGAAGCTTGGCAGCTCGCACATGTATCATGCTTGGCCCACATGCTCAACTTGGTAGTTCAGCGGTTTATGAAAACCTACTCATACTTGCCAGAACTTCTGGTCAAGGTACACCATTTCAGCTCTCATTTCCTCAAGTCAGCTACAGCTGCCGATGCTCTGGCAGTGCTGCAGCAGCGCATGCAAGTGTAAGGAGAAAACCTTACGGATACCTGTACTGAGCCAGGTCCAGAACTGTTGAGACTGCCTCCCATGTTGCCTGGGGGAAGAAATGAGGGACCAGACCAACCTCCTGACCCAGGTAGGAGGAGCGAGATAAAACAGAAAGTGCGAGCAGCGGCAGGCAGTTTGGCGTGAATCAGGAGCAGCGTGCAGCAGTGTGAGCAGTGTGCACCATCCCCTCAACACCGGCGCCACAATAAGCTGCGCTGTTCGGTCCCCGCCATCTCCAGCGGGACCGCCGAGGATAGAGATGCCGCACGCCCAGTGAATGTGAGGGATAGAGGTGCTGTGCACTCAGTGACTGAGTACCGTGCATGTGCAGAGCAGAGAAAGCCGAGTACCGGACAGACTCTTGCGGCCTTCCCTGTCAGTTGCTTCACGTCCGTTCACGTTTAACCCTGGGAGTGTTGCGGCTTTGCTTGCTATGGCCGCACGTGTTCATGGACTAGGGGCTCAGCAGAAGGTACCGGACACCGACCAACAAAGCCTAGTAACCACACAAGTTTAGTCTTGTCTCTCCTTTGTGGATGGGCTGAGGAAGGGAATGAGGAGGAGGAGATGTAGCTGTAGTCAGTAAGTTCACCGCAGTTCACCTTGAGAAATTTCTTTTGTTGAACTGTGGTTGCACAGTGAGACTTTTTCTCATGGTGCCAGAGATGATCTCACTGAGGTCACCAGAGCTCATCGGCCCAGCTTACGCTGAAGTGAGCTGAGAACGCAGGCTCAGTGACCTGCAGTATCCTCGATGATGTCACTGCTAGTCACTGACGCTGCCCTCGCAGCAGCTCATTCTCCAGTGGTTTTCAGCCTACACCATCGCATCTTGGCACCATTCTGGTTGAAAACCAATTATCGCAAACATGGATTAAAGTGTGGGACAGTATGTCAGACATGTGACAGATATTGTTGTTTTTTATTAATTGTTTTATTTTTACAGGAGACTAGGGCTTTAATGGAATGAACGTAAGCTGAGAATAACTGTTATTTTTAAATAAGTTTGGAAAACGATGTGTATTTTTATTTCAAATAAAGTATTTTATTCTGGGTGATTTTTATTGACAATATGAATATGGGGTTCATAATGGAGAGGCGTCTTGTAGACACCTCTCCATTACTAACTGCTGGGCTTGATGTCACCTGAAAATACAAAGGTGACACCAACCCTACAAATATGAGCTCCACTTGCCACCACTACATGGCAAGTGGGAAGAGCCGGGCAAAGCACCATAATTGGCACATCTAATAGATGCGCCTTTTCTGAGGTGGCTATTTTTAGGTTGTGGGGGCAATATCCATGGCCCCTTACCAGCCTAAGAACACCAGTCCCAAGCGGTCTGCTTTAGCTTTGCTGGTTGTCAAAAATGGGGTGACACCACACCGTTTCTTTAAATTATTTATTTAAATAATTAAAAAAAACAGCATGGGACCCCCTCTATTCTTGATAACCAGCCATGGTAAAGATGACAGCTGAAGGTTGCAGTCCAAAGCTCTCAGTTTTGTCATGCTGGTTATCGAAAATAGAAAGACCCCACGTCATTTTTTTAAAATATTTATTTATAGCTCAGACACCTGCTGATGAATACTCCCATTAGAAGTGCCTGCTCTCGCTGTTATTAGCGGCAGCAGGCATAAGCTGATGGTAGTACTCCCATCAATCAACTCCTCTGTGACTGTAAGTAACTTTTTTACCATCTGTCACAGCTGCTGGCTGTCAGATGAACCGCAGCTCTCTGTCAAGTGGTAGAAAACTTACCGCCGATCAGAGCAACCGGTATTTCTTGCGCTGTCATGCAGATGACAGCATGGCAAACACATGATGTTCAGGGTGCCAAACCCAACTAGTAACACAGACTTCCTGGAGAAGTCCATGTTCGGACTTTACTGTTTGAGTTCCTCCATCACTACTCATTATACTCATTACTTGAAACAAGCATCTGAGCATTAGGAATTACTTGAATCGAGTAACAAGCATCTGAGCATTTCAGTGCTCGCACATCACTAATGCTTAACTTTTGTATCATCTTTAGTCCAATCTAAGCAGGATCAGAGCTTGTTCCCCTGTCTGCTGCTAATATTTTCCTTTGTTGTAATTTTTTTTATCTCTCTATCACTCTTTGTCTCCTCTGATATTGTTTTCATTTTCTGTTCTCTGTCAATCTTTTCAATCTCCCCTCCTTACTATTCCCTCCGATTCTACTTCTCGTAATGCTACAGCTCCACCTTCTCTCTTCATGCATTGGCTGATACATATGCCAATCTTCTCTGATTCATGCTGGCTATACTGGGGCTTCCTAATCACTTTTACAACCTTCCCGTCAGTCTAGTTTTGCTGTGTTCCCGCTCTCTGCACTCACTGATCAGATATTTACCTCCACATTCAGCTTCCTCACTATTTTCCTTCACTTACTACAACTAAATCAGATGCTTGTCAGCTTCTCCTCTGATTTTCTGCCACCACATACACAATCTTCTACCTATACCAATTATGTCAATCATTGTCTCCTCCCCATCCCCTTTGAACCCTATTCTAATATGTGTGTTTGTTTGAAATAGGAGATGCAAAGCACTTGTATAACTTCATTGTACCATCAGTTTATATGAATATCGAGATTCTGTTTTTGCCTATATGCATTTAATCATTTATTCATTATTTGCTTCTACGTATTCTTGATCTTTGACCTATAATGTTAATGTGACCTGTAGAAGACACCTGTACAATGCTGAAACACTTAGCCTCAATAAAGTGATGTTTACCCACGAGCCGTTCTTTTCCCAGTAGTGCTCAGTGGTTCTTTGCTTTTCCGCTACACCCTGCAACATTTTTAGCCATGGTATGTTTTGTTTTTTACACTTTATTGTCCATTTACATAATTTTTCACTTCATTTCAACAAAATTTGACCCTCTTCCAAAAAATTACGAGATAAGAATGTTTAGGTGCATACACATTCAAAAGCCCATACCAGCAACAGCTGTATTGGTGTGGCATGTACAGATGTAAAATATGACTTGTAAAACAGATTTGCAAAAGATTGTTCATGACATGCAAGTACGCTGTCTCTGACTTACACTGATTTCAGATTTTTTTGTAAAAAAGTATTGGGCTGTTTAGTTGCTGCTTTTTAGTGCATTAAGAATGAAGAAAAAATGTAATTCAAATTCAGCAGAACAGATGGCAAGTACACCATATCACTAATAAATGACACTGTCTAGCACAGCTGCAGCTGCTGGCAACTCTCCTATATCTCTCTCGCAATCATTTGAATCTCAATCTTTTTCACTGTTGCAGTTGTATAACACATTACTGTCTGGAGTATTTGTCCACTGTTTTAGGGCTGTTGCTTCCTATCTCATTTGGCTGTGAGCTCTGATGTCCTCTCACTTTCCTAAATTGTCTTAAAGTAGCTGTTGCATTCCTTGCCTAGGCTTTTATACAGGTGATATTAGTCACTTCCTGTAAGCATTGTAGGGAAGCCTGCTCAGATGCTTCTGAGGCCATGTCAGCCTTCTGTGCCTGATGTAGTCTTCAACAATGTAAAAAAAGGCAGCAGCTTTTTTTGGCAATTCATGTAAATCAAATTGCAAATTGTTTGGAATCACTCACTGGGATCTACAAAATTCATTGCATTTGACTTAAATACGATTTGCATTGAATCATTTGCTTATCGCTAACTGACATCTATCTATCTATCCATCTTGACAAAGGATTTTTGGAGCTGAAATGTTGCTTTTTTTCCCACATATGGCAAATTAAAAGTATTTTCACTTTTTTGATATTTCTTCAGTGTGCTGCCTGTCTTTTTGCATTTATATTATTAGCTTCATGGGCTGTAACATGCAGGATGGCATCTACCAACTTAATTTTGTCTTTGCTTGTGCTGCCTCATCTTTTGTTTTTTAAATACAGTACAGACCAAAAGTTTGGACACACCTTCTCATTTAAAGATTTTTCTGTATTTTCATGACTGTGAAAATTGTAAATTCCCACTGAAGGCATCAAAACTATGAATTAACACATGTGGAATTATATACTTAACAAAAAAGTGTGTAACAACTGAAATTATGTCTTATATTCTAGGTTCTTCAAAGTAGCCACCTTTTGCTTTGATGACTGCTTTGCACACTCTTGGCATTCTCTTGATGAGCTTCAAGAGGTAGTCACCGGAAATGGTTTTCACTTCACAGGTGTGCCCTGTCAGGTTTAATAAGTGGGATTTCTGGCCTTATAAATGGGGTTGGGACCATCAGTTGTGTTGTGCAGAAGTCTGGAGGATACACAGCTGATAGTCCTACTGAATAGATTGTTAGAATTTGTATTATGGCAAGAAAAAAGCAGCTAAGTAAAGAAAAACGAGTGGCCATCATTGCTTTAAGAAATGAAGGTCAGTCGGTCCGAAAAATTGGGAAAACTTTGAAAGTGTCCCCAAGTGCCATTGCAAAAACCATCAAGCGCTACAAAGAAACTGGCTCACATGAGGACCACCCCAGGAAAAGAAGACCAAGAGTCACCTCTGCTTCTGAGGATAAGTTTATCCGAGTCACCAGCCTCAGAAATCTCAGGTTTACAGCAGCTCAGATTAGAGACCAGGTCAATGCCACACAGAGTTCTAGCAGCAGACACATCTCTACAACAACTGTTAAGAGGAGACTTCATGGTAAAATAGCTGCTAGGAAACCATTGCTAAGGACAGGCAACAAGCAGAAGAGACTTGTTTGGGCTAAAGAACACAAGGAATGGACATTAGACCAGTGGAAATCTGTGCTTTGGTCTGATGAGTCCAAATTTGAGATCTTTGGTTCCAACCACCGTGTCTTTGTGCAATGCAGGAAAGGTGAAAGGATGGACTCTATATGCCTGGTTCCCACCGTGAAGCATGGAGGAGGAGGTGTGATGGTGTGGGGGTGCTTTGCTGGTGACACTGTTGGGGATTAATTCAAAATTGAAGGCATACTGAAACAGCATGGCTACCACAGCATCTTGCAGCGGCATGCTATTCCATCCAGTTTGCGTTTAGTTGGACCATCATTTATTTTTCAACAGGACAATGACCCCAAACACACCTCCAAGCTGTGTAAGGGCTATTTTACCAAAAAGGAGAGTGATGGGGTGCTACGCCAGATGACCTGGCCTCCACAGTCACCAGACCTGAACCATATCGAGATGGTTTGGGGTGAGCTGGACCGCAGAGTGAAGGCAAAAGGGCCAACAAGTGCTAAGCATCTCTGGGAACTCCTTCAAGATTGTTAGAAGACCATTTCCGGTGACTACCTCTTGAAGCTCTTTAAGAGAATGCCAAGAGTGTGCAAAGCAGTCATCAAAGCAAAATGTGCCTACTTTGAAGAACCTAGAATATAAGATATATTTTCAGTTGTTTCACACTTTTTTGTTAAGTACCATATTTTTCGGACCATAAGATGCACTTTTTTCCCCAAAAATTTTGGGGGAAAATGGGGGTGCATCTTATGGTCACAACAGGTGGCGGCGGCGCTCCCAGTGCAGCTTAACTGCAATGCGGTGGTGGTGTCGGGGCAGTAGCGGGGCTCTGTGCTGCGTCGGGGGCTCCGCCGGCATTTCGCAGCTGCGACGCGGTTCCAGGCTGAAGGAAGGCCGCCAGGGGCCTCCGGTGGCGGTCCCGATGCAGCCTGTGGTGCTGTGGTGGTGTCCAGGTAGCAGCGGGGCTCTGGGCTGCGGGGGGGGCTCCGCCGGCATTTCGTCCTAGCCGGAAAGCCCCCCGCAGCTGCGACGCGGTGCCGGGCTGAAGAATGGCCGCCAGGGGCCTCCGGCAAGATGGCTGCCGCATACTCTCATTCAAATCACGGCAACGAGATCTTGTCCTGATATCTCTCAGGACAAGATCTCGTTGCCGTGATTTGAATCTCTTTGAGATCTCTCAGGACAAGATCTCGTTGCCGTGATTTGAATGAGAGTATGCGGCGGCCATCTTGCCATAGGCCCCTGGCGGCCATTCTTCATCCCGGCACCGCGTCGCAGCTGCGGGGGGCTTTCCGGCTAGGACGAAATGCCGGCAGAGCCCCTCCCCGCAGCCCAGAGCCCTGCTACAGCCCGGACACCACCACCGCACCACAGGCTGCATCGGGACCGCCACTGGAGGCCCCTGGTGGCCTTCCTTCTACCCAGCACCGCGTCGCAGCTGCGGGGGGCTTTCTGGCTAGGACGAAATGCCGGCGGAGCCCCTCACGCAGCCCAGAGCCCCGCTGCTGCCCGGACACTACCTCCGCATCACAGGCTGCATCGGGACCGCCACCGGATTTGTGAGTATATGGCCACCCCACAGTGCCCAACTCCCCACAGAACACAGCCACCCCACAGAACACAGCCACCCCACAGAGCACAGCCACCCCACAGAGCACCACTACCGCACCAGCCTGGACCACCGAACGACCCCAGTGACCACTCCTCTACCTTTGCTGATCCGTTCGCTGGTAAGCTGAATTCGGACTGTAAGACGGACCCCACTTTGACACATTATTTTTTATTCCCTATTTTCCTTCTGAAAATTTGGGGTGTGTCTTATGGTCCGGTGCATCTTATAGTCTGAAAAATACGGTATATAATTCCACATGTGTTAATTCATAGTTTTGATGCCTTCAGTGTGAATGTACAATTTTCATAGTCATGAAAATATAGAGAAATCTTTAAATGAGATGGTGTGTCCAAACTTTTGGTCTGTACTGTATGTTTACTGCATTTTTTGTCTGCCTGTGCACCAGAAAATTTCAGCCACAATGTATGACAGTTTGTCATGATAAGTTGTCATGGAGTGGTAGGCCATGTACCCCTTTGTGTATCTTAGTAATACAGAGACATTCTTGACCTCTATATTTCTTTCATGTGCTTGAATGTGTAGTGCCCCCAAGCATTGATGATGCAGACAAGACGGAACAATTGACCTCTGTGAAAGGCAATCCCACTATAATGTCATGCCTTGCCAGTGGGCAACCTGTGCCACATATATCATGGCTAAAGGATGGAAAAGCTATAGATCATGGTGAAAGCAGAGGAACGATCCTGCAGATTCTTGTAACTGAAATGAGTGACATTGGAAGATATTCATGTGTGGCATCCAATGAAGCAGGCAGCGTCAGCAAACACTTCATCCTCAATGTTCTGGGTGAGTTGACTTCTTTGCAAAAATTCAAATGCAGCATACTTATGCATACATATATTTGGGCTTGATAATCACTTAAAAAATGTAAGTAAAAGGAGAGCATGTTAGAGGCGATAATTAACATTCAGAGAGTGTCTGTCACAGATACCACTCATTGGTGAAATGAAAAAGCAATATTCTGATTGTGCTGTGCCCTGCACCCTTCCAGTAATGGGGGGCAACATGGAGAAGTCACGGTTCAATTGATTGATTTCCTACTCCGCACATTTACGGGGTGAACAGGACATCGGTAACTGAGCAGCGCACATGATTGCTCTGTTTTGCACTCCATCCCCATGACTAGAAAGGAGCAGGCACAGAGCAATTATAACATTGTTTTCTTCTTTCACCGACTGTGGTATGATATGTACGGTATATAGTATAGTATAGTATGTATTATAGTATGTAAATCTTATGACTACAAACTATAGAAGCCAGCATTATATTCCTAAACATAATGGCATTGCATTAATTACTATGTTTCCTCCTACTCAGTACTAATAAAAAATACACTCAAGTCCTATGCTGGTTCCTGGCCACTTAATACCTTTGCCACAAACTAGAATAGGAACTACAACTAGTGAACATGGGTTCACTACAGGGCCAGACTGGGACTAAAATTCAGCCCTGGCATGTGAAGGTGCAGAGGCCCACTTGTCAAATGATGAATATGTAATATGTTTGTGCACTTGTATGTTACAAGAAGTGAGGTGCATGTAACATGACTATATAACATATAGTTACAGCTGTGTACAGTATTACAGCTCAGTCCTATTTATTGTTCTTGATTTGAACCCAGGACGCCAGCGCTGCAAGCGCTGCATCCTACTGATACCCCAATACTAAGCCGCTGCCGTGTCCCTATTACTGCACCTGTGGTACAACAACTGTGCTCCTCTTACTGCCTGCCCCACAAAATAATGTCTCCTTTGTGCCCTCTAAATGATAAAATTTCCCCCTAGAAAATATTAATGCACTGTGCAAATGCACTAGAAAACAGTATCCACATTTTTCCCCTAAAAAGTAGTAATGCCCCATGAGCACATATGATGGCCATTGTACTCTGAGTGCCCCTAAACAAATATGCTTCTTAAGTGCCCACTTAAAATCTACTAATGTCCCTGAGTCCCCAATGTACAACTCCTCTGTATACATTATGATGTGCAAACTGCTCCCCTATTACAGTATAATACACCCATAGTTCCTCTATACACAACATGATGTTTCCACAACTGCCCTCTACACAGTATGATGGGCTCATAGCTCCACTGTGCACAGTATGGTGGTCCCACATCTCCGCTACACACAGTATGGTGGTCCGACAGCTCCCCAATCACAGTACGGTGGTTCCAAAGCTCCACTATTCACTGTATGGTGGTCCCAGAGCTCCACTATACACAGTATGATGGGCCCACAGCTCCACTATACACAGTAAGGTGGTTCCACAGCTCCACTACACAGTGTGATGGGCCCACAGCTCCACTATACACAGTATTATGGTCCCAGAGCTCTCCTATACACAGTATGATGGACCCACAGCTACACTATGCACAGTATGGTGGTTCAACAGCTCTACTATGCACAGTATGGTGGTCCCAGATCTCCAATATACACAGTATGATGGGCTCACAGCTCCTCTATATTCAGTATGTTTGTTCCACAGCTCCACTATACACAGTATGGTGCTCCCACATCTCTGCTATACACAGTATAGTGATAGGCGGTCATGAATGAGCGCTTAGGAAGCAACCCAGGTCTCCACCGCAGCTCCAGCCGAAAACCTCTGATGGAGGATGGGAGCAATGAGAAAATGGAAAACGGTCTTAGAAGCGCAGAACAGAGACTCAGACGAGAGATGGGGTTAAACCACACATACACAGTATGGTGGTCCCAGAGCGCCACTATACACAGTATGATGGCCCCACAGTTCCACTATACACAGTACGGTGGTTCCACAGCTCCACTATACACAGTATGATGGTACCACAGCTCCACTATACACAGTACGGTGATCCCAGAGCTCCACTATACACAGTACTGTGGTCCCAGAGCTCCACTATACACAGTATGATGGCCCCACAGCTCCACTATACACAGTACTGTGGTTCCCCAGCTCCACTATACACAGTATGATGGTACCACAGGTCCACTATACACAGTATGGTGGTCCCAGAGCTCCACTATACACAGTATGATGGTACCACAGCTCCACTATACACAGTACGGTGGTCCCAGAGCTACACTATACACAGTATGATGGTCCCACAGCTCCACTATACACAGTACGCTGGTTCCACAGCTCCACTATACACAGTATGATGGTCCCACAGCTCCACTATACACAGTACGCTGGTTCCACAGCGCCACTATACACAGTACGATGGTCCCACAGCTCCACTATACACAGTACGGTGGTCCCAGAGCTCCACTATACACAGTATGATGGTCCCACAGCTCCACTATACACAGTATGATGGTACCACAGCTCCACTATACACAGTACAGTGGTCCCAGAGCTCCACTATACACAGTATGATGGGCCCACAGCTCCACTATACACAGTACGGTGGTTTCACAGCTCCACTATACACAGTATGATGGGCCCACAGCTTCACTATACACAGTACGGTGGTTCCACAGCTCCACTATACACAGTATGATGGGCCCACAGCTTCACTATACACAGTACGGTGGTTCCACAGCTCTACTATACACAGTATGGTGGTCCCAGAGCTCCACTATACACAGTATGATGGTCCCACATCTCCACTATACACAGTATGGTGGTCTGACAGCTCCCCAATCACAATATGATTGTCCCACAGCTTTCCAATACACAGTATGGTGGGCCTACAGCTCTCCAATACACAAAATGGTGATCCACAGCTTCCCATTACACAATATTGTGGGCCTAGAGCTCCTCTATACACAATATATTGGGCCAACAGCTCTACTATACAGAATATGAAGGGCCCACAACCAACTTTCCTGCACATAGAATGATGTCCCCGCTGCTCCCTCAAAATAATGAATAATGAATCCCACAGTAGCCCGCCAACTGTATAATGGCCTCCGCATTAGTCCCCAAACTGTATAATGGTCCCTGAATTAGTTCTCAAACTAAATAATGGCCCCCACACATTAGCCCTCAAACTGTACAATATAATGCTCCCCCACATTAGTTCCCAAATTGTATAATGGTCCCAATATTAGTCCCGAAACTGTACAATGCCCCCAGATTAGCTACCAATCTGTATAATGACCCCTGCACATTAGCTCCCAAACTGTATAATGGCCCTAAAATTACACACGTGGTCAAAATTGTTGGTACCCCCGTTTAATGACAGAAAAACCCACAATGGTCACAGAAATAACTTGAATCTATGAAAATGAACAAATGAAAGTCAGAGATTGCTTTTCAACCATGCTTCCACAGAATTAAAAAAAAAATAAAACTCATGAAATAGTCCTGGACAGAAATGATGGTACCCCTGAAAAAAATGTGACAAAAGGGACATGTTAAATCAAGGTGTGTCCACTAATTAGCATCACAGGTGTCTACAATATTGGAATCAGTGAGTGGGCCTGTATAGAGGGCTACAGATACTCACTGTGCTGTTTGCTGACATGGTGTGTATCACACTCAACATGGACCAGAGGAAGCAAAGGAAAGAGTTGCCTCAGTAGATTAGAAAGAAAATTATAGACAAACATGTTAAAGATAAAAGCTATAAGACCATCTCCAAGCAGCTTGATGTTCCTGTGACTACAGCTGCACATATTATTCAGAAATTTAAGCTCCATGAGACTATAGCCAATCTCCCTGGACGTGGCCGCAGGAGGAAAATTGATGACAAATCAAAGGGATGGATAATACGAATGGTAACAAAAGAGCCCAGATTAACTTCTAAACAGATTAAAGGTGAATTTCAAGCTCAAGGAACATTAGTGTCAGATCGCACCATCCATCGTTGTATGAGCCAAAGTGGACTTCATGGGTTACGACCAAGGAGGATACCATTGTTGACAAAAAAAATCATAAAAGCCAGACTGGAATTTGCCAAACTACATGTTGACAAGCCACAAAGCTTCGGGGAGAATGTCTTATGGACAGATGAGACAAAAATGGAACTTTTGGGCAAAGAACATCAGCTCTATGTTCACAGACAGAAAAATGAAGCATATCAAGAAAAGAATACTGTCCCTACTGTGAAACATGGAGGAGGCTCTGTAATGTTTTGGGGCTGCTTTGCTGCATCTGGCACAGGGTGTCTAGAATCTGTGCAGGGTACAATGAAATTTCAAGACTATTAAGGGATTCTAGAGAGAAATGTGCTGCCCAGTGTCAGAAAGCTTTGTCTCAGTCACAGGTCATGGGTCTTGCAACAGGATAATGACCCAAAACACACAGCTAAAAACACCCAAAAATGGCTAAGAGGAAAACATTGGACTATTCTGCAGTGGCCTTCTATGAGCTCTGACCTAAATCCTATTGATCATCTTTGGAAAGAGCTGAAATATGCCATCTGGAAAAGGCAACCTTCAAACACAAGACAACTGGTGCTGTTTGCTTTTGAGGAGTGGGCCAAAATACCTGTTGAGAGGTGCAGAAGTGTTATTGACAGTTACAGGAATTGTTTGATCGCAGTGATTGCCTCAAAAGATTGTGCGACAAAATATTAAAGGGTATGCCACACTAAACAATATCGCTAACGGGATCGCTAAAAAACGTCACTATTTAGCGATCCTGTTAGCGATGTTGTTCAGTGCGGCAGCTTCCAGCGACGAGCTTCCTGCTGTGATCTCGCTCGTCGCTGGAATCGTTCCGGACCCTATTTTCTCGTCGGCGCTCCCGCTGGGTAAGTATCTAATCGCTGTGTGGCACCTTTTCTTAGCGATTTAGCGGTACTTTTGTACCGCTAAAGTCGTTAAGAAGATCGCTAACGGCGATAGCGTCGTTAACTATATCGCTAAATGTGGCCGCATTTAGCGATATAGAAACAATCCCGCTAGCGATCTCATTAGTATGCGTCGTTATTGTGATCGCTAGCGGGATTGTTTAGTGTGGCAGTACCTTAAGTCAAGAGTACCATCATTTCTCTCCAGGCCTATTTCATGAGTTGTATGTTTTTAAACATTTCTGTGGAAGCATGGTTGAAAAGCAATGTCTGATATTCATTTGTTCATTTTCATAGATTTTTGATTTATAATTACTTTTGTCAGATTTAAATTATTTCTGTCACCATTGTGGGTTTTCCTGTCATTAAACGAGCGGTACCAACAATTTTGACCACGTACAGTATGTAGTCCCCAAACTATATAATTCCCTTCCACATTAGCTCCTAAACTGTATAATGGGCCCCGCATTATTCCCCAAGCTGTATAATGGCCCCTGCATTAGTCCTCAAGCTTTATAATGGCCCCGGCATTAGTCCCCAAGCTGTATAATGGCCCCTGCATTAGTCGGCAAGCTGTATAATGGCCCTGGCATTAGTCCACAAGCTATTATGGCCCCTGCATTAGTCCCCAAGCTGTATAATGGCGCCTGCCTTAGTCAACAAGCTGTATAATAGCCCCTGGATTAGTCCCAAGCTGCATAATGGCCCCGGCATTAGTCCCTAAGCTGTATAATGGCCCCTGCATTAGTCGGCAAGCTGTATAATGGCCCTGGCATTAGTCCACAAGCTATTATGGCCCCTGCATTAGTCCCCAAGCTGTATAATGGCGCCTGCCTTAGTCAACAAGCTGTATAATAGCCCCTGGATTAGTCCCCAAGCTGCATAATGGCCCCGGCATTAGTCCCCAAGCTGTATAATGGCCCCTGCATTAGTCGCCAAGCTATATAATGGCCCCTGCCTTAGTCAACAAGCTGTATAATGGCCCCTGCATTAGTCCCCAAGCTATATAATGGCCCCTGAATTAGTCGCCAAGCTATATAATGGCCCCTGCATTAGTCCCCAAGCTGTATAATGGCCCCTGCATTAGTCCCCAAACTGTATATTGGCCCCTGTATTTGTCCACCAGCTGTATAATGGCCCCTGCATTAGTCCCCAAGCTATATAATGGCTGCTGAAATAGTCCCTAAAATGTATGAGGGCCCCCACAGTTTCGGGGTCCTTCACACTATGTATAAGGTTCCCCATTGTTTATGATGCCCCGACATCACACCACAAGTTTTAATTAAAAAAAATACTATACTCTTCTAATCCACTGCTCGATTGCAGACACCACGACAAGGCAAGATCTGATATGGTCAGAGACCTCCTGCCCCGGCCTCCTTTTCTGCTGACCTCATCGCAGAAGCTCTTTTCAGCACGGCTGGCTCACAGGGAATGTCCACCCTCACATCATGCAGTGTGTGTCTGTGTGAGCAGGTTGCAGGATGCATTGACGGACAAGACATAGCAAGGGTTAATGGTTTTAATTAACAGGGGTATACTCCACGCAGGGAGGTAACTGGTTAAACAGGGGAAAATGGGCAGGGCAAATGAAAAGTATATAATGAGTTAAAGAGGGAACAAACGTGGTTACAGTACAGTTCTGTAAAGTGTAACTTATCCAAACAGGCAGTCTTCAGGCAATAGGGTCCACGAAGCAGACGATGGCGCCAGCGGCAGCCGGCATGGGGTAGGTCTGGGGAGGTCCTGTAGACAATGATGATCCGAGTCCCGGAGGCAGCGGTTAGTCTCTGGAACTTCCTGCAGGATCCTCGATCCTTATGTCTTTATGGCAGATGGTGTACAGGCCACAGCATACTCTGAGCCCAACGTGGCTCAGTAAACATAGACCGGGGAGACAGGAAACAGTTCACGGTCACAGTCTTTTTTAGGCAGCACGAGCGCAATACTAACGGGCCTGGAGTGTTTGGCTGATTGCCCTGCTGGGACCAACTGGCACAGGTCCTATTTATGCTCACAGTCTCTGCGGATGTCAGCAGGGACGCTCGGGAGTAGGCTTGCGCTGCTGCGGTACCCGAGGGACGAAGCGCACGCTTCTCCCTTCTGCACGCTGTCTTCCCGCCAAGTCTGACTGCTTCCGCGCATGCTGAGGCTGCAGCTTAGCCACGCCCCCTGCATCCTGGTGCAAGGGTTTGTCCGGTCCCATAAGCTTCCCCTGGATAACAGAGGAGACAGCCCTGACAGTTCTGGACCCGGAGCAGAACAAGTACCCATGGCTCGGTCCATCTTCTTACACTCCCCCTCTCCTTATGCTCACCATTCCATGGGCGAGAGTTCTTGTAGCAAACATTGACATTCTTCCATCTCTTGGATATTTCGTTGCCAAATAAATTGGTCTTGCTCATATCAGTTGGGTGGCATTCCAGCTGTTGTCCGTTCAGTGCGGCGTAAGTCAGATTGGGTAGTGGAGTCAGGTTGAGTGGTGGAGTCAGGTTGAGTAGTGGAGTCAGGTTGAATGGGTGGGGACACCCCCCAGGTTCAATGGAGCAGCCATTTAGGGAGCTTCAGGCTCTTGTTGCTCTTCTGGATCGACGGGTAGCGGGTCAGAGAATTCTTCCTCATTGTACTCGAAAGCTGCATCCGGGGATGACTCAGGTGTAACTTTTGCTCTCTCTCATTGATCAGGATCTCGTGACAATCAAGGATAGAGCATGTTCCGATGTACTACTCATGTGGGAGCGTATCCTTCCCCTTCAGGTTGAATCTCGTAAACAGGACCTTCAGTTCCAATCCGACGTTTCACCTGATATGGGATCTTTTCCACCGATTTTCCAACTTGCCTCGAGGTCGTTTGTCTTGGACCAACACGCGGTCTCCAGCCTTCAGAGTTGTCCCTCACAGTGGAGCTGTCTCCTGATGTTCAAGCTCTCGGAACTTGGTCTGAATCAGACGATGTAAAGCTTTGTAACCGGTGTCGATGTTCACGGACCCAGGTGGACACCACCGTCCGTGGGTAGTCCTCCTCTGGATCTAATTTAAGCTCAGTGCTCTCTCGTCCCTGTCTGACAGTCGAGTGTAGGGTGTGTACCCAGTGGTGTGATGTACTTGGTTGTTGTACATCCAGACTAATTTAGCCACAAACTCAGGCCAGCGAACTTTTCGGACTTCCTCTAATGTTCTCAGCATCTGAATCAAGGTTCGATTCGCTCACAGGCCCCATTCCCTTGAGGGTGGTAAGGCGTGGTCCGAGATTTCTCAATCTGATACTACATGCGATACAGTTCTTCCATCACTCGCCCTGGAAATAGGCACCTTGATCAGAGTGGATTATCTTCGGGCAGCCGTACACTTGAATGAAGACTCTCCAAATGGCCTTTGCCACTGATTCGGCAGTCTGATCCCGAGTTGGATATATATCAAAAAACTGACCGGCACATCCAAACTTAGATTCAGTGTGAACAGGTGCTAAACCTAGAGTCACCAACTCATATACATACAAGAAGAAAAGGTAGCACACTGCAGCGCTATAGCTTGCAAACACGAAATATGAAAATATGAAAAATGAATTACATCATTACCTTAGAAATATGAAAAATGAGAAGTCTTAGCGCATAAGATGGCCAAATTATGTGAGCCTGATAGCCACGTCAAGGCTCTTCTCGTATATCAGGTCCCTAACTAATGCCTATCCTCCTTTAGAAAAGTCTGTCTGCATGGAACTATGAATCCTCTTTTGATAAAATTAATCTCTGTGAGATGAACCTGTGTAATTAATTACACCAGGTGATCTCACAGAAGAAATGAATTATCAAAAAATACGGCCATCAAACTTTTCTTAACAGGTGAAACTAGAGACCACTCATATATGAGAAAAGTGACTGCAGGCTATAGCTCAACACAATTGAAAAATATGAAATAATTCATATTCTTAGAATATGAAATAGTTTCCATAATGCAATTTGTGCCTATAGCCGCAGGTCTTCCTTTCTCCCTATAATGCCTAGTTTAGAATCTGTCTGCATGAACTATGATCCTCTTTTTGATAATTCATTCTTGGTGAGACCCTGTATAAAGCCTTACCACCAGGTTATCTCACAGAGTATGAATTATCAAAAGAGGATCATTAGTTCATGGACAGGTCTAAACAGATGCAAACCTATAATACAGAAGAGGCCCTGAGGCTATAGCTCACAAATTGAAATATGCAAGAATTTCATCATTCTAGAATATGAAATTAAATTTAATTTAGTGGCAATTAGTGAGTGTAGCCACTCGTTTTGTATATAGGTCCTAATAATGCATCTCCTTTGAATCCCATGGGAAACTATGAATCCTCTTTTGATAAATTAACCTTGGGTGAGAACCTGTGTAATTAAAAGCTGTCCACCGTTCCAGAGAGTAATTATTAAAAAATCAGCCATCAACAGATTCTTAACAGGTGCTAATAGGACCTATTATCGAGAAGAGCCACGGGCTATAGCTCAAAATTGAATATGAAAAGATTTCATCATTACTAGAATATGAATATCTATTCATAATCTTTTGAGCTATAGCCATGTCACTCTTCTGTATATCAGGTTACTAGTAACCTGTTCAGAAAAGTTGTGTGGGATGTTTTTTAATAAAATTACCTTTGGAGATCACCTGTGTAAAGCCTTACACAGGTGAACTCCAGAGGTAGATTATCAAAAAGAGGATCACTAGTTCATGAACAGTCTAAACAGAGTACAATTAATATACGAGAAGAGCCCTGCGGCTATAGCTCAAACACATATGAAAAATTATTTCATATTCTAGAATATGAAAAATAATTTCGTGTGGCAATATTAGCCTGTAGCAGTCAACTCTTCTGTATATAGGTCCCTACTAGCACCTCTTGAAAAGCTTCCATGAACTAATTTGGATTGCGGTCATTTTGATGTATTCATTTACTTGCCTGGACCACCGTGGTCCAGGCCTTTAATTAACATTCATACCCCTCCAAATTAGATTTAGTTGAAAGGATCAAGTTCATGCACAACTTTTCTAAAGAGGAAGAAGTTAGGCAATAGAGCCTTAGGGTTCAAGCACAAATTGCATTTATGCAAGATTCTCATTTTAATTTAAGTAATGAGAATTCTTTTCATATTTCATATTTGTTGAGCTATAGCGTCAGGCTCTTCTCGTATATATAATTGGTATCTAGGTTTAGACTGTTCAGAACTATTGAGTCTCGTTTTGATAGAATTTACCTTCTGTGGAGGTGGCACGCCTTTAATTAAAGGTTCATCACCCCAAGGATGTGATTAGTCGAAAAGGAAAGGTTCCCATCAAAACTTCAACGATGCATTAGTTAGGGTGAATAGGAAACCTTGACTGCTATCAGGCTCAAAATTTGCACATGCGCTAAGCTTCCACATATTTAAAATGATAATTCATTTTTCATATTTAATTTCGGTGCAAGCTTAGCGCTAGTGCACTTTTCTTGAGTAAGTTGTATCTAGGTTAACATGTTCCCTGAAAAGTTGTTGCGGCATTTTTTGAATTCTTTACTTCTACATCCTGGTGGTCAGGCCTTTTAATTAAAGGTTTACCACCATGAGTGTAGAAGTAAAAGAATTCATATCCATGCGCAACTTTTTAAAGGGAAGGCTTATAGGGACTATATACGAGAAAGTTGACGGGCTATCGCCACAAATTGCATATGAAGATTCTCATTTTAATCTAAGAAATGAATTCTTTAATGCAATTATGTGAGCTGATAGCCCGTCAAGGCTCTTCTCGTTATCAGGTCCTAACTAATGCTATCTCGCTTTAGAAAAGTCTGTCTGCATGGGAATCTTTGATCCTCTTTTCGATAATATTCATTCTCTGTGAGGGATGACCTGCTGTAATTAAAGGCCTTTGACACCAGGTGGAGTACTCAGGCAGAAGTAATGTTCATTCATAAAATGACGGATCAACTTAGATTCAGTGTGAAACGGTGCTAAACTAGAGTCACCAACTCATTACATCAAGAAGAAAAGGTAGAAACCTGCACGCTTAGCTTGCAAACACGAAATATGAAATATATGAAAATGAATTACATCATTACTTAGAAATTTGAAAAATGAGAATGTCTTAGGCATAAGTTGCAATTTGTGAGCTGATAGCCACGTCAAGGCTCTTCTGTATTATCAGGTCGCTAACTATTGCTATCCTCGCTTTCAGAATAAGTCTGTCTGCATGGGAACTATGAATCCTTTTTCAGACTAATATTACATCTCTGTGGAGGTGATGAACCTGCTGTAATTAAAAGGCCTGTGACACAGGTGGGTGCTCAGGAGAAGGTAATGAATACATATCAAAAAACTGAACCGGCACATCAAACTTAGATTCAGTGTGAACAGGTGCTAACCTAGAGTCACCAACTCTATACATACAAGAAGAAAAGGTAGCACTCTGCAGCGCTATAGCTTGCAACAACGAAATATGAAAATATGAAATCATGAATTACATCATTACCTTAGAATATGAAAATGAGATAGTCTTAGCGCATATGATGGCAAATTATGTGAGCCTGATAGCCACGTCAAGGCTCTTCTCGTATATAGGTCCCTAATAATGCCTATCTCGCTTTAGAAAAGTCTGTCATGCACTGAATCTAATTTGGATGTGCCGGTCGTTTTTGATAGTATTCATTTACCTTCTGCTGAGATCCCCTGGTGGTCACAGGCCTTTTAATTACAGCAGGTTCATCACCCTCCACAGGATGTAGATTTTAGTCTGAAGAAGAGGATTCATAGGTTCATGCAGACAGACTTTCTAAAGCGACGGCATATGGCATTAGTTAGGGACTGTATACAGAGAAAGCCTTGACGTGGCTATCAGCTCACATAAATTTGGCATCTTATGCGCTAGACTTTCATTTTTCATATTTCTAAGGTATATGATTAAAATTCATTTTTCATATTTTTCATATTTCGTGTTTGCAAGCTATAGCGCATCAGTGTGCCTTATTTTTGTATGATATGAGTTGGTCTCTAGGTTTAGCCCTGTACTATGCTATCTAAGTTTGAGAAAAGTTTTCGCGGTCAGTTTTTTGATATGTATTCATTTACCTTCTGCTGAGCACTCCACCTGGTGGTCACAGGCCCTTTAATTACAGCAGGTTCTACCCATCCACAGAGATGTAGATTTTAGTCTGAAAAGAGGATTCATAGGTTCCCATGCAGACAGACTTTTCTAAAGCGGGATAGGCATTAGTTAGGACCTGATATACGAGAAGAGCCTTGACGTGGGTTCAAGCTCACATAATTTGGCCATCTTATGCGCTAAGACTTCTCATTTTTCATATTTCTAAGGTAATGATGTAATTCATTTTCATATTTTCATATTTCTGTGTTGCAAGTATAGCGCTGCAGTGTGCTACCTTTTCTTCTTGTATGTATATGAGTTGGTGACTCTAGGTTTAGAACACCTGTTCCACTGAATCTAAGTTTGGATGTGCCGGTCAGTTTTTTGATATGTATTCATTTACCTTCTGCTGAGCACTCCACCTGGTGGTCACAGGCCTTTTAATTACAGCAGGTTCATCACCCCTCCACAGAGATGTAGATTTTAGTCTGAAAAGAGGATTCATAGGTTCCCATGCAGACAGACTTTTCTAAAGCGAGGATAGGCATTAGTTAGGGACCTGATATACGAGAAGAGCCTTGACGTGGCTATCAGGCTCACATAATTTGGCCATCTTATGCGCTAAGACTTCTCATTTTTCATATTTCTAAGGTAATGATGTAATTCATTTTTCATATTTTTCATATTTCGTGTTTGCAAGCTATAGCGCTGCAGTGTGCTACCTTTTCTTCTTGTATGTATATTAGTTGGTGACTCTAGGTTTAGCACCTGTTCACACTGAATCTAAGTTTGGATGTGCCGGTCAGTTTTTTGATATGTATTCATTTATCTTCTGCCTGAGCACTCCACCTGGTGGTCACAGGCCTTTTGATTACAGCAGGTTCATCACCCCTCCACAGAGATGTAGATTTTAGTCTGAAAAGAGGATTCATAGGTTCCCATGCAGACAGACTTTTCTAAAGCGAGGATAGGCATTAGTTAGGGACCTGATATACGAGAAGAGCCTTGATGTGGCTATCAGGCTCACATAATTTGGCCATCTTATGCGCTAAGACTTCTCATTTTTCATATTTCTAAGGTAATGATGTAATTCATTTTTCATATTTTTCATATTTCGTGTTTGCAAGCTATAGCGCTGCAGTGTGCTACCTTTTCTTCTTGTATGATCCCGAGTTGGAGTCACCATAGCGAATTTGGTGAAGAGGTCAGTGTTTGTATCCAAGGTGAGCCAGGGCTATAGTCAGGTAATCTATCATCCACACCTCTAGGGGAGCAGAAGTCACGATGGTTTATGTAGGAGCTCTCTGTTCCGGAGGCTTAGCTAATTCGCAGCTTCTACATTGCCGACAGGGTTCTTCTACCGCAGATCTCAGTCGAGGTTGATAGACCAACTTCTGTAGCAAATTAAACGTCTTCTCCGCGCCAAAGTGGGCCCCTCTTTTGTGAGCCTCCGTGGCCACCTTGTGAAGCAACATTTTGGGAAGCACCACTTGCCAGGTGACTCCCAGTTCTCAGTGAAACTGGACCTTCTGGTACAATAGACCATCCTTCAGTTGGAGCCTTTCCCACTGTTAAAGGATTTGCAGAGTTCCCGGTTGTAGAGCGTCTCTATCCCTTTTGTTGGGAAGTTGTTTTAGAGCCACCCACTGTCTCATCTGAGTGAGTTCCCCATCTTCCTGTTGAAGTCGTACCCACTCGTCACAGGATCGCCCCATGGTACATTCTTTCATCTGTTCTTGCGTGGCTGCCATAGTCATGGTGGTATTACGGAACTCAGGAATCTGTTCAGTCTCCAGCTCTTCCTCCCGGTTGGGCCCAGGTCGCTCATGTGTCACTTTGTTAAAGCTTTAGCATGTGTGTTCTCAGCTCCTCTTTGATAAGCAATATTATATCGGTACTTAGCTATTTGGGCCACCCATCGCTGCTCCAGGGCCCCTAATTTCGCATTTTCCAGGTGGGCTAAGGGATTGTTGTCGGTGCGTACCAGGACTTTGGACCCAGACAGGTACTCAGCAAGCTTCTCAGTAATGGCCCACACCAATGCCTGCAATTCTAGCTTGAACGAACTGTGGTTGTCTCTTGTCTGGGTTTCGTTCAGAATCGTGAAGAGACCGACTTGCATAAGCGATCATTCGCTCTTTTCCACCTTGTGTTTGTGAGAACACGGCTCCTAGTCCATGTAGACTTCCATCGGTGTGGAGAATGAATGGTTGGGAGAAATCTGCATAGGCCAGAATGGGTGCTTTAGTAAGAGTCATCTTTAAGGCTCGGAATGCTTTTTAATGACTGTCTCCCCACTGAATGGTCCTATTCTTTGCGCCAGACGGTACTCCTTTCAACAACTCCAGTAGTGGGTTTACAATGCAAGTGAAGTCTTTCACGAACCATCAGTAATAACCAGTTAGTCCCAGGAAAGCTCGAACATCCTTTACAGTCTTCGGGGTGGACCAGTCCTGCACTGCTGTGATCTTCTCACGAGATGGTCTTACCCCTTTGACGGAGAAGACATGTTCCACGTATTCGATCTGTGTGCGGAAGAGGTGACACTTCTGAGGCTTCACTTTCAGGCTATGCTTCTGTAAACTCAAACTAAAAAGGAAGCACACTGTAGTGCCATAGCTTGCAAACATGAGACATGAAAAATAAATTGCATCACTGCCTTAGAAATATGAAAAATTGAGAAAGCTTTTTGCATAAAATGGCCAATTTATGTGTACCTGGAAGCCACGTTAAGGCGTTTCTCGTTTTCCAGGTCCTAACTAATGCCTATCCTCATTTAGAAAAGTCTTCATCTGTATGGAACTTATGCATCCTCTCTTTAGACTGTGATCTACATCTCTGTGGAGGGGTAGTTGTCCTCCTATAATTAAAAACACCTGCAGCTAAGAGGCGTAGTGCTCCGTCAGAAAATGAATAGAAATTTCAAAACACTGACTGTCACATTCAAAAACAGATCAACTGTGAACAGGTGCTTAACCCAGAGTCACCAACTTATACAAACTCACACAAAAAAGAAAGCACACTGTAGCGCCATAGCTTGCAAACATGAGACATGAAAAATGAATTGCATCACTGCCTTAGAAATATGAAAAATTGAGAAAGCTTTGCGCATAAAATGGCTAATTTATGTGTACCTGGAAGTCACGTTAAGGTGCAAGCTATGGCGCTACAGTGTGCTTCCTTTTTATTTGAGTGTGTATGAGTTGGTGACTCTGGGTTAAGCACCTTTTCACACTTGGTCTGTTTTTGGATGTGACGGTCAGTGGTTTGAAATTTGTATTCACTTTCTGACTGAGCACTCCCCCTCTTAGCCGCAGGCATTTTTAATTATAGCAGGACAATTACCCCCACAGAGAAGTAGATTTCAGTCTAAAGAGAGGATGCATAAGTTCCCATACAGATGAAGACTTTTCTAAGTGAGGATTGGCATTAGTTAGGACCTGGAAAACGAGAAACTCCTTAACGTGGCTTCCAGGTACACATAAATTGGCCATTTTATGCGCTAAGCTTTCTCAATTTTTCATATTTCTAAGGCAGTGATGCAATTTATTTTTCATGTCTCATGTTTGCAAGCTATGCGCTACAGTGTGCTTCCTTTTTTGTTTGTGTATGAGTTGGTGACTCTAGGTTAAGCACCTGTTCACACTTGGTCTGTTTTTGGATGTTACTGTCAGTGTTTTGAAATTTATGCTTCTGTAAATGACTCAACACTTGTTCCAGCCTTTGCAGATGTTCCTCAAAAGTGGCTGCATACACAATGATATCATCCAAGTAGATGAGAGTTGCCTCGAAGTTTAAGTCTCCCAGACATTTTTCCATTATTCGCTGGAAGGTCCCAGGGGCATAAACAAGGCCAAAAGGCATCCGGTTGAACTCGAACAACCCCATGGGTAGTATGAAGACTGTCTTCACCCGGTCATGCTCGGACATGGGTACTTGCCAATATCCACTGGCCAAATCCAGTGACGAGAAGTATTTCACGTTTCCCAGAGCCAACAATGATTCCTCAATTCTCAGGAATGGATACAAGTCTCGCACGGTGCAGGCATTCAGTTTCCGATAGAACACGCAAAAACGCAGAGTCCCGTCCTTTCGTATGAGAACAATGGGGGCAGCTCGCAGGCTTTGGCGTTCTCGGATCACTCCACTCTGCAACATTTGGGTCAACATCTCCTTCACCTCCTGGTACATTTGCGGTGGGATCTGTCAATACCACTCCCTAATGGGTGCGGTGTTACCCTTAGGGATTTTGTGGGTGATCGCTATGGTACACCCAAAATCTTCGTCATGACGAGCAAAAACGTCCTGATATCGCTCCAGCATAACTTCCACCTGTTGCACCTGTTGTGGTGCAAGTTCAGTTAGCTCGGCCCGCATCTGCTCCAGAATTCGGCGTCCTTCCTCAGGTGGTTAGATTCTGGTTTGGAGGACACTGTTACGGCCACTGTCCAAGAATCCCCCTGTTCCACTGCCAGCTGTACAGCTTTTTGGGATATCAGTTCTTCCAGCATACCCATAATCTGAGCTACTTTACTTTTGGGTGGAAGCGTGAGGTCGGTTTCTCCGAGATTGACACATCGCATTGGTACATTACCATCGTAAACATTGGCTAACGCCCATGCAGTGAGGAGCCCTGGAGTTAAGTACTCCACAAGAGCTGGCTCTATCTGGACTTTGATTCCTTCAAGAGGGGTACATGCTCAGATGGGCAGTGATCACAGTTTGACCTGGTGGTAATACAAAGTTGGTGGCAGCCGGGACCATCACGTTACACAATGTTTTCTCTTCACTCAAGTTTTCTTGGGCCTGGGCTACCCGGATTAGTTGTTGGAACACTTTCCTTTGAGGGGCGCGGGGGCTCCACCGATTCAAAAACTCATCGGACGGCTCGTGAACCTGGATATTCCCGAGTTCTTTCAGAACGTTCATTCCCAAAGACACTGCGGGTCCAGACTGGGGAGACCTGTGTGTCCTAAACAGTGCCTTCACCCCCCTCTCCCCACCAATCCCATAAAGAATACACAATCAGGCCTGGATGGGTTGAACAGGTCGGTCACAGTTTATTAAATTATCAAAGCAGAGAAAGGCAATTACATTTCGTAACGGGGGCTCATGGCAGAGTTCCTTGTCCGCGATCGACAGGAGATTATGCCTACGAGCGGTCACAAACCTTTGCCCTCCTCTACTAATCCGCCATGGAGGATCCGGTGTATGACCTACACAGGACTCCGACCCCCACCATCACCATTAGGGCCTGTTCAGCCCCATCCTGCAGGCCGGACAAAAATATATCTAGGCCAATGTCCGTCAGGTGAACGCCATCCGGTCTGAGTAATGCCGTGTTGTCTCCTTCCAACTGGTAATGATGCACCACAATACCACATTTTTTCCGTACAAATTTCGCCATCCGAGCATTAAACTTTTTTCTTATCCGCTCAATGACTTTTTGGTCTCTCGCCCCCACCATACGGCTCGAGGAGTTATTTGTGACCACACCAATACCATATCCTCAAACAAACAAGTAAAACGCTCGATGTCTGTTGTCATCCAATTGTACAGTTCCGTGATCTTACTTTTGCCAAGATCATTACCGCCAACATGTAACACGATTATCACCGGGCGTGTCGCCCTCCTGGAGATGTAAACCAACTCTTGAAACACCTGCCGCCATTGAAGGCCTCTTATCCCTCTCCAGTTGACTTCCAAACCCGGGAAGCCTAGACTTTTTCCACCTGGCCGCCGTTCGGCCCTTTTTTCCGCCCAATAGACATATGAATGTCCTACAACCCAAACTTCAACTCCTGAAAGAGACAAAATGTGTTACTTGAGCAGATCAGGTCTTATGTATCTAGCGAAGCATGCGGATTTCCATCGTCCCATCCTCTGCACCTCGGCCTCTGATACCCCGGCCCTAGCTGCCTCAGTAGCTGCCCCTATTCGAAAGGAATGCGTCCCGTATTCTTTTGGATTAGCACCGATTCTTTTTAAACATGATGTGAAAATAGCCTGAAATTGATACCTGGTAAGAGGGGACTCATCTATGTGAGATAGAAAAAATCTGCCTTTGTGTCTTATTGATACATAACTTTTGACTATGTTAAGGGGGCATACTGGGCCATCTGTTGATTTAACCAGCACCCATGTGCCCCTCCCAGTTGGATCACACTTGGATTTTCGCACTCGGATGCGCAGGGCGTCGCTACATACAACTATGTCCTCGGTAATTAAACCGCCTTCCAATGCGTTTTTTGAACGAGGTAATAACTCACTGATACGTAGTGCACCAAAAAAAGCGATAGCGAAAGCTGCTGAGATGAAGGTCGCCTCGTATTGTGATCTGCAGACCGATGGGGATATTGATATAATGTTGTGTAATACCGTAAGTGAAATGGGGCGACGACATTCTAGACTTGGTTGAAGCCTTTTCCATCCTTTAATGGCTTGTCTGATAAAAAAGAGTTTTGTTACATCGGCCCACCCCATTAGTTGAAAAAAGAAGGCTAATCCCGATAATTTCATTTGTGCCGATGTGCCCGACGCCCCCGCATTTCTCAGCTGAACCAAAAATTCTGCAGTCACTACCCCTCTAGCGCGATCACACTTATCTACTGGCCTATCCTGAACTAAGGAGCACCATTCTTCCCAAGCCTTATTAAGGGCATTAATGATTGGCCACTATGTCCCATAGGGAGAGCAGACACTGAATACCCGTCGGTTGCACGCTGGGAAGCTGGATTCTGAAAGCCTGCCAATCGGAAGATAAAAGTGGGTTAATCAGATTGTCATCAACCTCCGCCACCACTGTGGCTCGACACCAGATATTGTTTTCCAAGCATAGAAAAGCTAAATGACGTAACAGAGCGAGTATAGGCAAGGATGACGTTGACATGTGGTTCAAGCTCTTAGCGGTTATAATATTTCCAGTATGAAACCGGATATTGGCATTTGTCAGCAGCTTGGCCCAAATCTCATTGGCTGCTACAATTGTGAAAATTTCCCACAGAACAGGATCTCGACCCCAGCTCGACGCAGCCCAAAGCTCTGGCCAATTACTTCTGCACCACTGGTCTTTGTAGACCACTGCGAAACCGTGTTCTTTGCTCCATCCAACTGAGAGCCCAATGTCTGTATTTGACGTTTCGTTAAACATGACACATGTATGACCATTGTATGATTCCAGGAATGTTTTCCAAACTGTCAAGTCAGCTTTTAACGAGCGAGTTAATCTGATTCTATGGCCGGGCTGAGAAACGTCCTTTGTTGCCAACGATAATCGGCGAGAGAAGGCTCTGCCGACTGGCATTACGCGGCTGGCGAATGTCAGTAGGCCCAGTAGGGCCTGCATCTGCTGAAGGGTGACTTTTTTAACTGTGCAGAAGCTTTCCAGCATCTGAAGTGTCTTTTGTATTTTTTCTGAAGGTAACCGGAAAATCATCGAATTGGTGTCTATTTCAATGCCCAAAAAGGATAATACGTTACACGGTCCGATTGTTTTTTCGGGTGATAGGGGGACACCGAAATGACGCGATTTAAGTTTAAATTTTGTCAGCAGGAAAGAACAGAGTTTGGAATTTCTTGGACCGAAGAACAAAAAATCGTCGAGGTAATGAAGCAATGAATTACTGCCTGTTTCATGGCGGACGACCCAATCCAGAAACGTACTGAATAACTTAAAATAGTGACACGAGATTGAACATCCTATCGGCAGGCACATATCGAAATAATAGTGTTGGTCTACTTTGCATCCTAATAGGTGGTAACATTCGGGATGGATGGGTAAAAGGCGAAATGCCGATTCTATATCCGATTTAGCTAGCAGAGTGCCGGGCCCTGCAGCGCGGACTAAATCTACAGCTTTGTCAAAAGACGCTCATGTGACAGAGGCTTCCTCGGGGGGGATCGCGTCATTAACAGATTGGCCCTTTGGGTGAGAAAGGTGATGGATTAAACGATATTTGCCAGGTTCTTTTTTCGGAATAATGCCTAGAGGCGAAATTTTAATGTTTTTGAAGGGCAGGGACTGAAATGGACCCGCCATTCTACCAAGCTCGACTTCCTTTATTATTTTTTGGTTTAAGATTTCGGGGAATTCTCGCGCCGATTTTAGGTTATTGGCGACTGTCGATGTTTTGTTAGGTTTGTAGGGGATAAAGAAACCGTCTGTAAAGCCGGAGAGTAGTAGCTGCGCCGCTTCCTTATTGGGTAAAGATTTAACCAGGGGCCCATCGCGTCTACGCTCACCAGGGTTTTGCCTTGTGGGCGCTCTGTTCTTTTGACGAGTACACCTTGCGGCTGGGTGTTCTCCCCCGCAGGCTGAGCAGTCGTGTCTAAACTTACAAAGTGTTTGGAAGCGGCAGTTCCCCTCGTTAAATAGCTAGCAGGCCCCGGGTTTTCTAACGACCACCGAGTGTTGACCTGCGGAGTAATTAGTGGTCGCAGATGAAAAGGGGGACTTTTTTTGGTCTAGCATCAATCGTAACCACACCTCTGTCGCTCTTACCCCCCATCCTAGATCGGGCTGTAGGGCCAGCCGCTTGCGGAAGTCTTCATCGTATTGTCGCCAAGTGAATCCGCCATGCGACTTATATGTGTTATATATCATATCCTGATATATGAATAATTCGGAGCATCGTTCCGGATGCTTCTGGCCCATAACACAGCCCAATACTGCAAACGCCTGTAGCCAATTGTTCATGTTTCTCGCTATTTTCGGTTTGTTTCTATCATATATCCCACCTCTCGTTCTCCTTTCTATATCCACGTTCTGTTGATCGATGGACAATAGTGACCATATGTCAACGTAATCATTACTCCAAATTTTTACTTTAATCTCCTGGTCTAAATGTGCACCTAGCGGGCTGATCCCGCAGTAAAAACCTTCTTTGTGCAAACTTGCTGACTGAAGCATAGTGTTGCTTTCCGCTGTTCCACTTGGTTGCGGTAAGCGTTGCCTCAGCTCGTTGATCGCTGAGGATAGCTCTTTTTCTTTTAAAATCAAATCATTTAACGTAATATAGTCCTTGTTATTAGAACACTCACCGCTTTGTGCTGTAGGAGGAGTGATGACCGATGCGGGTGGAACCCTGGCTCCCGCTGGCGCAGGAGGGGTGAAAACCAGCGCTGGAGTTACTCCGGCTCCTGCTTGGGTGAAAGATGGGTTAACATGTTGGCTGGACGGCCCGGGGGTAGGAGAAGCGTCTTCCCGGCTGAAATCCATATTTGAGGCATGTAATGTAATATCCTGCGCAAGAACCGGAGTGAAGCCCGATGATGGGGGAACTCCGGTTCCGGGTTGCGCAAGTGCAGGAGTGTATACCAGTATTGGCGTAACTCCTGCTCCGTGTTGGTTGGTGGTCTGCTGGTTGTTCAGGCTGGAAGCCCTGGGGGATGGGTGTCCCAGGCTGATAGCCACCGAAGGAGCACGTGATGGTTGACATGCGCTGCGTGACCGATGGCGCCGATTTTGCCGCAGCGACGTCTCAGATTCTCCCGACGTCGATTGTGATGCGCGACATCTTCGCTGATTTGTTTGGGAACTACGCGGGCGACTCTTATAGGGGTGGTGAAAATGATCACGGGAATCTTCGGAGGAGGATTGGGAAGACGTATAGCGTGTAGACAAACGTCTGTTGCGGCTATGGGTGGCCCTCGGGCTTGCGAATACGCAGCCAGAGGCAGGGGGGGGTTACTGGCCATAGCGGGTAGTGGTGTGCTGTTAGTCAGGGGAGGGTAAATTGAGTTATCGGTATACGGGGTGGTGGGGGTTAATAAGGGATCTTTAGTCAGGGGAGGGTTAATAGTGTTATAGTTATATGGGGTGGAGGGGGTTAATAAGGGATCTTTATTAGGTATTATGGCAGGGGGGCGGCTATATATGTAATGTCAGTGTTTGGTGCTATTACTGTATTACTGTACCCCTGCTGAACGCTCTAATCGGTCATATCAGTCCGAGCAGAGCGTTCTACAGTGGGATTATGTGCTGTAGAACCGATCTCCAGGCTCCCCCCAGCAGGCATTACAGCTGCGCCTGCCTGGGAATGTGTGGGGACCGGTCCCTGGATGCTGCTGCGATCTCCTATGTTTCCCTGATAGTCCTGGCATTGTTGTGGCCGAGACCGGAAGTGACGCTGAGAAGGGGGCGGAGTCTGAACAGGAAGTTCCTGTGCCTGGGCCCTGCGTGTCCCGGCACGCTGCCTGCTCCCACGAGCAGGCCTAGAAGAACCCTCCCCCACCTGCAGCCTCTCAGGATGCCGAGTGCCTCTACCCGACCGCCGGGCCGTCCGCATCAGCGGCACAACGCCCCCAGGGTCGGCAGCATTAGGGGCCTGTAAAGGAACACCAGGCTGGGGCGCCGGCGATGTTCCCTGGGTTCGGGGTAACGCATCGCCCCCAGCAGCTGCAGCCGGCTCTTGTGGAAGAACGGCCGACACCAAGAGTGTAACTGGAGCCCGGGTTAACGGTAAGACACCAGAGGGGCCCCGAGGGGGCAGGGGTTAAACTGCTGAGTAGGCGGCGCGGGGACCTCTGAGTGATTAGGGGGACCCTGGACTGCTGGGCCCAAAGGGGGGACATGAGGCAGGCTGGATTCACTCACAGGCCCTGCTGGGATTAGGGGGTGAGGAGACGGCGCAGGGAGATGAGCACGGAGGGTGCTAATCATAGCTAGAATCCAGGGCTCACCTTCCTGCGCCGCTCTCCTATGCAGGGCCTCACTCCAATCGTCTGCCATGGCTACCAGGGATGACAACAAAAGCTTCCAGTGACTGCCGGAGGGGAAAGGAAGTTGATGACCAAAACACCTAAATTTAACCCCTGTAGGAGTGGTCCCAGGTACCTTCCCCTCCGAGGTCACTGGACAGCTGGACATCCCCAATTAGTACATCACCACTGGGATTGGTGTGGTAGGGAGGGGTGAATTGGGCACGGACAGTATCACCTAGCATCCACCTTATAGGCTCTCCAGTCAGAGGCCCTTTCCTTATTCAGTACAGGGCCTACCATTGCTAGCATCCCCAGTGGTCAAAACGACTCCTTTCCGGCCCACATCTTTTCCACACACCGTGATTTGCATACACACAACCCCTGCGACTGGGATGAGCAACTGATTAGCAGGTGTCAACTTGATCACTGGGCCCCATTCAGGTCGCATTGTCTGGGGGAAATGACATCTGAAGTAGGTCTCAGGCAGAGTGGTTACCTGAAAACCGGTAACAACTAGACAGCGGACGGCCCAACCATCCTTCTCGGCCCATACAAGAGGATTCAGGGAAACTAAACGTGTGGGACTTCTTGTTATCCTTTTTGACTGCTCAGGCTCTGGGCGGCGTCCCCTAGCCATGGAGCCCGCTAGTTTAACGGACGGCATTGGAGAGACCTTCCGCGTCGTGCTCAGCCCCGGGTGTCCAATGTCCCCACAATTGTAACAAGTTGGCTGCTCTTCTTTGCGGGGTTTTCTCCTTTCTTGATGGTGCTCATGGTCAGTTTTGCCTCCGGAGGTGTTCGGGGGTAATGAAGGCCTCCTCTTCAAATCAGACCATCCCTTTCGCAGGTCCTGGATCTCTTTCCGAAGTTCTCTCACCCAACTTGGTTCAGTAGCCAGTGAAATGGATACTTCCCCACTCCGGACCTTCCCTGTTGGGACTGTCACCCTCTGCTCTTGCTCACGCGCGCGCGCTTCGGCCCCCACTTCCAGAAAGTACATGCGCGGATTTACTCGCAAGTAGTGTTGAGCGATACGATACTGCAAATATCGGGTATCGGCCGATATTAGCTGTATCGGGCTTTCGATTCCGAGTACCGATATTTTCGTCATATCGGATACCGGAATCGGATTTGTCACTGTCACTGTGAGTGTCCGTCGGTCGGGTCTGTCAGGAGTCAGCGGTACTTACCTGGCAGAAGATCTCCGGCGGTCACGTCCTGGACTGCTTGATGGCCGCCATTATCTTCTCCCTGGCGGTCACATGCAGTTTTTCGCTATAACTGCAGTGACTGCAGGGTAATCCCGGCCGTAAACCAGTCCGATGACGTCACCGCCGGGGAAGCAGGTAATCAGCTGTGCTGCGCCGGGATGACAGGCTCTGCCTGTCATTCTGATGTAGCAGAGCTGGATCGTCGTGGGACACTCGTTACTATGGACTGCGTCGGACAGGTGGTATACTGCTGTTTTTTTTTTCATCTTTTTACAGGAGATCGATGGCGTCGCAGGATGAGACTGTAATAAAAGTAATGAAAACTGTGTTGTGTTTTTTATTAAATTAAAAAACTTTTTTATGAACATTCACCCGTCCGGGTACATCAACAATTTAACTATTTACATACAGGGACCCTGTCCGGGTTATTTATAATTCTTTGGCAGGGGTGTTCCAGGTACCACCTGGTACTCTTCTGATGCTTGCCAAACATCCGAGACACCAAGGACCACCAGGACCTGATGACGTCGTGTGGCCTGTACAGTCAAGTCGTGACCCGCTATCTGTGTCTGTGTGGCCACCTCTTTCATCCCTCCGGGTCTGGAGCCCTATGTCCCGGACTGAACGAACCCCAGGGGGCCTAACAGGCGCCGGGTACGGGCCAGCTATCATTATCATGTCCATAGCTGGGGCTGCTGAGGAGACCACTGAGGGAGGCTGGGGAGATTTACGGCGTGGGTTGGGCACTTGTGCAGAGGCCTGGATGTGGGAGGCTGAAGGCTCCGAGGGTCTCACAGGTTCCTGACACTCTGGGGAGTAGGGGTCGCACCTGGTAACATTTAGGGCGTACCATCCATTGTAACCCCAGTGTCGGGTGTAAGTCACCAAGTCTCCTGGCAACAGGTCCCTCCCCGGGTGTCCTTCTGGGAGGTGAGTCTCCACGTCCCGCCGGGTCACAAACACTTCTAAATAAAGTCCAGGCTCCTGGATGAAGCCCCAACCACCTTTTAACTTAAAGTTCCGTACTGCACCCTTACGCCGCGGCTCCCACAGGGTTCCTTTATCTTTTCTCATCCGGTCCTTATCTGCCCGGTCCTTCTCCAGGTGACGTTGCCGAAGCTTTTGGGATTCTCGCTGCTCCCTTTGTCGCTCTGCTTCCCGCTCCCGACGTCTCCACTCTCCTCCTGACGCCGGTTGTAATTCTCCTCCACCAGCATCTCCATGTCTCCACCATCAAACTGCAGCTTACGATGTCCGGTTTGCGGCAGCTCTCCTGGCGCCCGACAGTCCTGGCGGCGCTCACCTGCGGAGGAAGCAGCCGGCTCTGGAACAGATGACAGTCGGGGCTCCGGTACAGACAGGTAGACCTCTGGTGCCTGCGCGGCCTCCTCCATGAGGACGGGTGTCGCTTCTTCTGTCTCAGCGACGGGGGCAGACAGCGGGATCTGGGGTGCTGCCGGTGCAGCGTTTTTTGCAGGAACGGGTGCCTCCACTGCGACAACGTCAACCGGATCACATTGCAAGGGCTGGGATGCCCGCACGGACTCCTCTACTAGAACGAGTGCCTCACCTTCCGGTACAGTCACTACAGGTAAGAGGGATTGGCGCCGCTCCAAGTTTAGTTTTAGGGCACGCCAGCTGGCTTCCATCCTGGCGACCTCCTCCCGGTGCCGGGCCAGGCCTCTTAGGGTATCCTCCGCTTCTTGCAGCGTAGGAGGTTTTCCAGGCCGGGTGCCCAACGGTGGTTCCGTGGTGATCGGGTCGCTTCCGTGGGGGGAGAGCTCTGACTGCTCCATCCCTTCACACTTCTGCTCGTGTCCATTAGCCATCTCTGCCAAGTCACATGTGTCATTAGCATCTGGAGAGGACCCATCTTTTGTAGTGAGGCGGGACCTTCGTGTTAGTTTCCGCACACTGAGGAGGATGAGGAGGCGGAACTGAAGAGCTGTGGGGCACGATCTTACATTGCAGTAACATTTAGAGTGGTCGGCCATCGTTTTCGCGCCACTGAGTGAGTGTACACCCACGAAGAGCACGCCCTTCTTCTTCACCAGTGCCTCGTCGTGACGCAGATATGGCGGAAAAATGGCAAATACATTCTCTGATGATTTTAGCAATTCTCAAGCACAAAACCAGTTCAATTCAGGCACACAGGATTCGCTTATAGCGAGCTACAGAATCCTGTTCGTGACACCCAAGTTGAGTCGCACAGAGCCAGAGGTTTTGGGGGTACTCGGCACCGAGCCCGTCGACTTCTATGGGGTATGTCACGGCTTTACCCGGCAATTGAATCAGAGTCTATTTTACTATGTAGAAGTGTATAAACTATAAATATATGTATATATATGTCACAATGACATGTATATATATATATATATATATGTATTCTATGTGTGTATATTTTGTGTTTACAACGAAAGAAAGGTTTTTTTTTGTTGCGATATTTTGTTCCCATAGACTTACATGAGACTTCCGGTATCGGAATCGGATATCGACGATATTTAGTGATATCGGCGATACCATTCCGATCCGATATTTTTAGATATCGAGCAGTATCGCTCAACACATACTCGCAAGCACTCTCGCAGGGCCTGTTTAAGCTG
>JARQOD010000009.1:152851095-153197870 GCA_033576555.1 Oophaga sylvatica
GCATATATTGGCATATATATGTAGGCTAATTTAGGTAGATTATGTGGACTATATTGAGCATATATTGTGGGCAATTATGTGAGCATTATTATGTGGGCTATAGTAGGGACTATATAGGCCATTATTATGTAGGACATTGGGCCATTTATTATGTCAGGACTATTGGACATTAATTATAGTTTGTGCATATATTGGGATAATGTGGGCCATTATATTATGTCAGGACTATATGGGGACCATTATATTATGTGCAGGTTATTGGGATAAGGGCTATTTATGTGCGCTATATGTGCCATTTTTATGTGGATATATGTGAGGCCATTATTATGTAGGATTGTAGCATTTAGTCAGGTATTGTGAGCCATTATTATGTGCAGACTATTGTGGCTTATTATGTAGGATTTGTGGGCCATTTATATGTGCAGGTATATGTGGGCCATTTTTTGTCGGATAATGTGAGCATTATATTCAGCTTTTGTAGTTAATTAGTGCAGGACTATGAGCTTAATTAGTGCAGGCTATATGTGGCATTTATGCAGACTTATGTGGGCCATTATATTATGTGCAGTATATGTGAGGCCATTTTATGTCGGATAATGTGGCCATTAATTAGGCAGGACTATATGAGCATTATTTGTGGATATGTGGCATTTTTTGTGCAGGCTATATGGGCATTATTATGTAGTTATTGGGCATTATTATTTCGTAGGGGATACATATATGTGGCCATTATATTATGCAGGTATAGTGGGCTATATTATCGGACTTATGTAGCATTATGTGCAGGTAATGTCTTATTAGTCAGGACTTTGTGAGGCCATTATTATGTCGGACTAATGTGAGGCATTATATTGTCGGATATTGGCATTTATTATGTGAGGTTATTGACATTAATAGGCAGGATATGTGGGCCATTTATAGTCAGTTATGGGCCATTTTTTGTGCAGGGTATTGTGAGGCATTTATTATGTTAGAAAAATTGTGGGCTTTTTGTAGGTATGGGGCTAATTTGTAGGACTTGTGGGCTTTTTTGTGCGGCTTGTGAGGATTATTATGTGCAGGTATGTGGGCCTTTATGTGCAGGTTAGTGAGGCCTATTATGTGCGGTATATGTGACCATTATATTATGCAGGCTATTGTGAGCTTTTATGTGAGGACTTATGTGGCCATATTATGTGCAGTTATGTGGCATTTATGTCGGATTGTGAGGCATTAGCAGCTTTGGAGGCCTTATTATGTGGGACTATATGTGGGCTTATTATGCCAGGCTTGTGGGCATTTTGTCAGTAAGGAGGCCTAAAGGAGACTATTGTGGCCTTAAAGTGAGGTGTAGGCATTTTTGCAGCTAGGGGCCTAAGGGAGATGGCCATTATATTATGTTCAGGACTATATGTGAGGCCATTATATTATGTGCAGGACTTATGTGAGGCCATTATATTATGTGCAGGACTATATGTGGGGCCTTATATATGTCAGCATATGTCCATTATATTATGTGCAGGACTATATGTGAGGCCATTATATTATGTGCAGGACTATATGTGAGGCCATTATATTATGTGCAGGACTATA
Organism: Oophaga sylvatica; assembly: GCA_033576555.1. Lineage (NCBI taxonomy): Eukaryota > Metazoa > Chordata > Amphibia > Anura > Dendrobatidae > Oophaga > Oophaga sylvatica. The sequence goes on from JARQOD010000009.1 coordinate 152,852,668, forward strand.
TGTGAGGCCATTATATTATGTGCAGGACTATATGTGAGGCCATTATATTATGTGCAGGACTATATGTGGGGCCATTATATTATGTTGCAGGACTATATGTGAGGCCATTATATTATGTTCAGGACTATATGTGGGCCATTATATTATGTGCAGGACTATATGTGGGCATTATATTATGTGCAGGACTATATGTGGGGCATTATATTATGTGCAGGACTATATGTGGGCCATTATATTATGTGCAGGACTATATGTGGGGCCATTATATTATGTGCAGGACTTATGTGAGGCCATTATATTAGTGCAGGACTATATGTGAGGCCATTATATTATGTGCAGGACTATATGTGGGGCCATTATATTATGTGCAGGACTATATGTGAGGCCATTATATTATGTGCAGGACTATATGTGGGCCATTATATTATGTGCAGGACTTTATGTGAGGCCATTATATTATGTGCAGGCTATATGTGGGCCATTATATTATGTCAGGACTATATGTGAGGCCATTATATTATGTCAGGACTATATGTGGGCCATTATATTATGTGCAGGACTATATGTGAGGCCATTATATTATGTTCAGGACTTATGTGAGGCCATTATATTATGTGCAGGCTATATGTGGGGCCATTATATTATGTCAGGATATATGTGAGGCCATTATATTATGTGCAGGACTATATGTGAGGCCATTATATTATGTCGGACTATATGTGAGGCCATTATATTATGTGCAGGACTATATGTGGGGCCATTATATTATGTGCAGGACTATATGTGAGGCCATTATATTATGTGCAGGATTGGGCTTATATTTGTGGTAATGTGGCCATTATATTATGTGCAGGACTATATGTGAGGCCATTATATTATGTGCAGGACTATATGTGAGGCCATTATATTATGTGCAGGACTATATGTGAGGCCATTATATTATGTGCAGACTATATGTGAGGCCATTATATTATGTGCAGGACTATATGTGGGCCATTATATTATGTGCAGGACTATATGTGAGGCCATTATATTATGTCAGGACTATATGTGAGGCCATTATATATGTCAGGACTATATGTGAGCCATTATATTATGTGCAGGACTTATGTGAGGCCATTATATTATGTGCAGGACTATATGTGGGCCATTATATTGTCAGGACTATATGTGAGGCCATTATATTATGTGCAGGACTATATGTGGGCCATTATATTATGTGCAGGACTATATGTGAGGCCATTATATTATGTGCAGGACTTATGTGAGGCCATTATATTATGTGCAGGCTATATGTGAGGCCATTATATTATGTGCAGGACTATATGTGAGGCCATTATATTATGTGCAGGACTATATGTGAGGCCATTATATTATGTGCAGGACTATATGTGAGGCCATTATATTATGTGCAGGACTATATGTGAGGCCATTATTTATGTGCAGGACTATATGTGAGGCCATTATATTATGTGCAGGACTTATGTGAGGCCATTATATTATGTGCAGGACTTTATGTGAGGCCATTATATTATGTGCAGGACTATATGTGAGGCCATTATATTATGTGCAGGACTATATGTGAGGCCATTATTTATGTGCAGGACTTTAGTTGAGGCCATTATTTTGTGCAGGCTATATGTGAGGCCATTATATTATGTGCAGGACTATATGTGAGGCCAAATATTATGGTCAGGACTATATGTGAGGCCATTATTTAGTGCAGGACTATATGTGAGGACATTATATTATGCATATTCCCAGTGCCTTCTGGGATAAGTGAAGAGTCTCCGCGAGCTCAAGGAACACTGGATTTTGGCTGTTGCAGCTGAAAGGAGGACATCAGTAAACCAGGGGAGGAGTCCCGAGGAGATAATTTGCATATTCCCAGTGCCTTCTGGGATAAGTGAAGAGTCTCCGCGAGCTCAAGGAACACTGGATTTTGGCTGTTGCAGCTGAAAGGAGGACATCAGTAAACCAGGGGAGGAGTCCCGAGGAGATAATTTGCATATTCCCAGTGCCTTCTGGGATAAGTGAAGAGTCTCCGCGAGCTCAAGGAACACTGGATTTTGGCTGTTGCAGCTGAAAGGAGGACATCAGTAAACCAGGGAGGAGTCCCGAGGAGATAATTTGCATATTCCCAGTGCCTTCTGGGATAAGTGAAGAGTCTCCGCGAGCTCAAGGAACACTGGATTTTGGCTGTTGCAGCTGAAAGGAGGATATCAGTAAACCAGGGGAGGAGTCCCGAGGAGATAATTTGCATATTCCCAGTGCCTTCTGGGATAAGTGAAGAGTCTCCGCGAGCTCAAGGAACACTGGATTTTGGCTGTTGCAGCTGAAAGGAGGACATCAGTAAACCAGGGGAGGAGTCCCGAGGAGATAATTTGCATATTCCCAGTGCCTTCTGGGATAAGTGAAGAGTCTCCGCGAGCTCAAGGAACACTGGATTTTGGCTGTTGCAGCTGAAAGGAGGACATCAGTAAACCAGGGGAGGAGTCCCGAGGAGATAATTTGCATATTCCCAGTGCCTTCTGGGATAAGTGAAGAGTCTCCGCGAGCTCAAGGAACACTGGATTTTGGCTGTTGCAGCTGAAAGGAGGACATCAGTAAACCAGGGGAGGAGTCCCGAGGAGATAATTTGCATATTCCCAGTGCCTTCTGGGATAAGTGAAGAGTCTCCGCGAGCTCAAGGAACACTGGATTTTGGCTGTTGCAGCTGAAAGGAGGACATCAGTAAACCAGGGGAGGAGTCCCGAGGAGATAATTTGCATATTCCCAGTGCCTTCTGGGATAAGTGAAGAGTCTCCGCGAGCTCAAGGAACACTGGATTTTGGCTGTTGCAGCTGAAAGGAGGACATCAGTAAACCAGGGGAGGAGTCCCGAGGAGATAATTTGCATATTCCCAGTGCCTTCTGGGATAAGTGAAGAGTCTCCGCGAGCTCAAGGAACACTGGATTTTGGCTGTTGCAGCTGAAAGGAGGACATCAGTAAACCAGGGGAGGAGTCCCGAGGAGATAATTTGCATATTCCCAGTGCCTTCTGGGATAAGTGAAGAGTCTCGCGAGCTCAAGGAACACTGGATTTTGGCTGTTGCAGCTGAAAGGAGGATATCAGTAAACCAGGGGAGGAGTCCCGAGGAGATAATTTGCATATTCCCAGTGCCTTCTGGGATAAGTGAAGAGTCTCCGCGAGCTCAAGGAACACTGGATTTTGGCTGTTGCAGCTGAAAGGAGGACATCAGTAAACCAGGGAGGAGTCCCGAGGAGATAATTTGCATATTCCCAGTGCCTTCTGGGATAGTGAAGAGTCTCCGCGAGCTCAAGGAACACTGGATTTTGGCTGTTGCAGCTGAAAGGAGGACATCAGTAAACCAGGGGAGGAGTCCCGAGGAGATAATTTGCATATTCCCAGTGCCTTCTGGGATAAGTGAAGAGTCTCCGCGAGCTCAAGGAACACTGGATTTTGGCTGTTGCAGCTGAAAGGAGGACATCAGTAAACCAGGGGAGGAGTCCCGAGGAGATAATTTGCATATTCCCAGTGCCTTCTGGGATAAGTGAAGAGTCTCCGCGAGCTCAAGGAACACTGGATTTTTGGCTGTTGCAGCTGAAAGGAGGACATCAGTAAACCAGGGGAGGAGTCCCGAGGAGATAATTTGCATATTCCCAGTGCCTTCTGGGATAAGTGAAGAGTCTCCGCGAGCTCAAGGAACACTGGATTTTGGCTGTTGCAGCTGAAAGGAGGACATCAGTAAACCAGGGGAGGAGTCCCGAGGAGATAATTTGCATATTCCCAGTGCCTTCTGGGATAAGTGAAGAGTCTCCGCGAGCTCAAGGAACACTGGATTTTGGCTGTTGCAGCTGAAAGGAGGACATCAGTAAACCAGGGGAGGAGTCCCGAGGAGATTAATTTGCATATTCCCAGTGCCTTCTGGGATAAGTGAAGAGTCTCCGCGAGCTCAAGGAACACTGGATTTTGGCTGTTGCAGCTGAAAGGAGGACATCAGTAAACCAGGGGAGGAGTCCCGAGGAGATAATTTGCATATTCCCAGTGCCTTCTGGGATAAGTGAAGAGTCTCCGCGAGCTCAAGGAACACTGGATTTTGGCTGTTGCAGCTGAAAGGAGGACATCAGTAAACCAGGGGAGGAGTCCGAGGAGATAATTTGCATATTCCCAGTGCCTTCTGGGATAAGTGAAGAGTCTCCGCGAGCTCAAGGAACACTGGATTTTGGCTGTTGCAGCTGAAAGGAGGACATCAGTAAACCAGGGGAGGAGTCCCGAGGAGATAATTTGCATATTCCCAGTGCCTTCTGGGATAAGTGAAGAGTCTCCGCGAGCTCAAGGAACACTGGATTTTGGCTGTTGCAGCTGAAAGGAGGACATCAGTAAACCAGGGGAGGAGTCCCGAGGAGATAATTTGCATATTCCCAGTGCCTTCTGGGATAAGTGAAGAGTCTCCGCGAGCTCAAGGAACACTGGATTTTGGCTGTTGCAGCTGAAAGGAGGACATCAGTAAACCAGGGGAGGAGTCCCGAGGAGATAATTTGCATATTCCCAGTGCCTTCTGGGATAAGTGAAGAGTCTCCGCGAGCTCAAGGAACACTGGATTTTGGCTGTTGCAGCTGAAAGGAGGACATCAGTAAACCAGGGGAGGAGTCCCGAGGAGATAATTTGCATATTCCCAGTGCCTTCTGGGATAAGTGAAGAGTCTCCGCGAGCTCAAGGAACACTGGATTTTGGCTGTTGCAGCTGAAAGGAGGACATCAGTAAACCGCGCGCCGCTAGGCGCGCGAGTTTTGACTTATATTTTACCGCTTGATTATCTCTTGAACAATAAGAACATGGAAGAGGCCAGGAGCCATGTGGTGAGCTGCATTTCTTGCTACATGTTCATAGACTTACCAGTGGAAAAGCCAAATTTCACATGCCACAAATGCAAGCTTGTGTCCCTGTTGGAGGAAAAGTTGCAAAATCTGGAAGAGAGGTTATCTACATTGAAGACCATTAAGGAAGGTGAAGAGTTCTTAGACAGAGCAGAATTATCTCTTCATGGTACAGAAAGAGAAGAAATTCGAAGTGCAACTGAAGAAACAGAGGAATGGAAGCATGTGACCCAGAGAAGCAGGAGGATCAGGAGGCAGTCAGCACCAATTCTGCTCAGAAACCAGTACCAGGCTCTTACACAGGAGAACGATGAAGAAATACATCAGGATAAGACTTTGCCCACAAAGAGTAACCTTGTACGCCCTCAGAGTCCTCCTGAATGGAGAAAGAAAAATGTTGTGAAGAAGAAACGGAGAGTTGTTGTCATGGGGGATTCCCTGTTGAGAGGAACAGAGGCTGCTATCTGCAGACCAGATATAACCTCAAGAGAAATGTGCTGTCTTCCAGGTGCAAAAATTAAAGATGTGTCTGACAGGATATCAGGACTCTTCAGACCTAAAGATGACTACCCATTCCTGCTAATACATGTGGGGACAAATGACACCACAAGAAGTGACCTGGAAACCATCTGCAGTGACTTTGAAAACTTAGGTAAGAAAGTGAAAGAACTGGGAGCGCAGGTGGTCTTCTCCTCCATCCTTCCAGTGGATGGCCATGGAACAAGGAGGTGGAATAAGATTCTGCAGGTGAACAACTGGCTAAGTCGATGGTGCCGTCAGCAAGGATTTGGATTTCTGGATCACGGAGTGAATTACCTGTATGATGGACTACTTGCTAGAGATGGGGTGCACCTTACGAAGACTGGAAAACATGTATTTGGAAGTCGCCTTGCTACACTCATCAGGAGAGCTTTAAACTAGAACAATGTGGGAAGGGAAGCAAAACGCCAGCAAAAGCCATACACCTGACAAATGCTATTGAGAACTCTGCTATTAGAAGTGAAGGGAAGAACAAAGACAAAAAAATCTACATAATAAAAATATTGAAGAAAGAGAAACCAATCACAAACTAAAGTGTTTCTATACGAATGCACAAAGCATGGGCAACAAACAAGGAGAACTGGAGCTACTAACGCAGGAGAAGAAATATGATGTCATTGGAATCACTGAGACTTGGTGGGACGATACACATGATTGGAATACAAGGCTAGAAGGTTACAACTTATTTGCAAGAAACAGACTTGATAAACGAGGAGGAGGTGTTGCATTGTATGTTAGAAAAGCGTATATCTGCACAGAGATTGAAGCTTCAGAGACTGGGAGTTCTGTGGAAACTGTTTGGGTAAGAATACAAGGACAGAACAATGGAAAGGACACCATTGTAGGCATTTACTACAGGCCGCCTGTGCAAGCTGAAGATATGGATGAACTCTTTATGCATCAAATGGCCAAGTTCTCCAAAAAATATGACATAGTGGTCATGGGAGATTTCAACTATCCAGACATTTGTTGGGAATCTCTCTCAGGCAAAACTAACAGGTCCAGGAAATTCTTATCCTCTCTTGCTGACAACTTTATCTTCCAAAGGTAATGGAGAAAACAAGGGGATCTGCTACCTTGGATCTAATCCTCATAAACAGGGAGGAAATGGTGGAGGAGGTAAGAGTGGCTGGGACCCTAGGAGGTAGTGACCATGCTATTTTAGAATTTTGGATAACAAGAGGAGGAAGACCTGTGAAGACTCAGACGTCAAGGTTAGATTTCAGAAAGGCAGATTTTAAGGAACTCAGAAAGAGAATTGGAGGGATCCAATGGCTGGATATCCTTAAGGACAAAAATGTCCAGGAAGGATGGAAAATCTTGAAAAATGAGATTCTCAAAGCACAATCATTAACAATTCCGAAAAGAGGGAAGAATGGGAAGCATTTAAGGAAACCAGGATGGATGAACATAGAACTTAAACACATGCTAAAAAGGAAGAAAGAAATGTTTATCAAATGGAAAGAGGGAGGCATATCTAAAGAAGAATATAATGCCGTCTGCAGAACCTGCAGGGCACAAATCAGATTATCTAAAGCTGACAATGAATTAAAGCTTGCAAGTGACGTCAAAAGCAACAAAAAAGGATTTTGGGGATACGTCAAAAGTAAAAGAAAAGTCAAAGATGCTATAGGATTTTTACAGGATGAAAATGATGAAATGGTAAGTCAGGATGTTGAGAAGGCTGAACTTTTAAATTCCTATTTTGCATCTGTTTTCTCTCAGAAAGGAAATGTAACATCAACTGATCTTCACTGTCCTATTAAAGGAATAGAAGAATCCAGGATATCTATAAACAGAAAGACAGTGAGGAAACACTTAGCTAACCTAAATGAATTCAAGTCTCCAGGTCCAGATGAATTACACCCCAGGGTACTGAAGGAGATAGCAGAAGAAATTCTTGAACCACTGTCCATAATCTTTGAAAATTCTTGGAGAACAGGAGAAGTCCCAGAAGACTGGAGAAGAGCAAATGTTGTTCCTATCTTCAAAAAGGGGAAGAAGGTGGACCCAGGGAACTACAGGCCGGTGAGTCTGACTTCTATACCAGGAAAGATCTTTGAACAAATTATTAAAGAACATGTATGCAAGTACCTGGATAAGAATGAAGTGATTAAACAGAGTCAGCATGGGTTTGTAACTAATAAGTCATGTCAGACTAACTTAATTTCCTTCTATGACAGAATCACTGACTGGGTGGATCAGGGAAATGCTGTAGATATAGTATATCTTGACTTCAGCAAAGCATTTGACAAAGTATCTCACACAATCCTTATTGAAAAAATGACTAAGTATGGAATGGACAAGGCAACTGTTAGGTGGATTCATAACTGGCTTAGTGATCGGACCCAAAGAGTGGTTGTAAATGGCTGCACATCCAGTTGGAAGAATGTCTCAAGTGGGGTACCACAAGGCTCTGTTTTGGGCCCTGTATTGTTCAACATCTTTATCAATGATTTAGATGAAGGAATTGAGGGTAAACTGATCAAATTTGCTGATGACACAAAGCTAGGAGGGGTAGCTAATACTAGAGAAGAGAGAGAGAGGATTCAAAAAGATATACATAAACTGGAGCAGTGGGCAGCAACTAACAGAATGGATTTTAACAGGGAAAAATGCAAAGTACTACATCTGGGCAATAAAAATGAAAAAAGCATATACAAAATGGGAGGAATAGGGCTAAGTAACAGCACATGTGAAAAAGACTTGGTATACTAATTGATCACAGACTTAACATGAGTCAACAGTGTGATGCAGCAGCAAAAAAGGCAAATGCAATTCTAGGATGTATCAACAGAAGCATACAGTCTAGATCACGTGAGGTCATTATTGCCCTCTACTCCTCTTTGGTCAGACCTCATCTGGAATACTGTGTCCAGTTTTGGGCACCACATTTTAAAAAAGACATCAACAAACTGGAGCAAGTTCAGAGAAGAGCCACCAGAATGGTGACCGGTCTGCAAACCATGTCCTATGAGGAACGGTTGCAGGATTTGGGAATGTTTAGCTTGCAAAAAAGAAGACTAAGAGGAGACTTAATAGCTGTCTACAAATATCTCAAGGGCTGTCACATTGTAGAAGGATCATCTTTATTCTCATTTGCGCAAGGAAAGACTAGAAGCAATGGGATGAAACTGAATGGGAGGAGACACAGATTAGATATTAGAAAAAACTTTTTGACAGTTAGGGTGATCAATGAGTGGAACAGGCTGCCACAAGAGGTGGTGAGTTCTCCTTCAATGGAAGTCTTCAAACAGAGGCTGGATAGACATCTGTCTGGGATGATTTAGAGAATCCTGCTTTGAGCAGGGGTTGGACCAGATGACCCAGGAGGTCCCTTCCAACTCTACCATTCTATGATTCTATGATTCTATGATTCTATGTTCAGGACTATATGTGAGGCCATTATATTATGTGCAGGACTATATGTGAGGCCATTATATTATGTTCAGGACTATATGTGAGGCCATTATATTATGTGCAGGACTATATGTGGAACCATTATATTATGTGCAGGACTATATGTGAGGCCATTATATTATGTGCAGGGCTATATGTGGGGCCATTATATTATGTGCAGGACTATATGTGAGGCCATTATATTATGTGCAGGACTATATGTGAGGCCATTATATTATGTTCAGGACTATATGTGAGGCCATTATATTATGTGCAGGACTATATGTGGAACCATTATATTATGTGCAGGACTATATGTGAGGCCATTATATTATGTTCAGGACTATATGTGAGGCCATTATATTATGTGCAGGACTTTATGTGAGGCCATTATATTATGTGCAGGGCTATATGTGGGGCCATTATATTATGTGCAGGACTATATGTGGGGCCATTATATTATGTGCAGGACTATATGTGAGGCCATTATATTATGTGCAGGACTATATGTGAGGCCATTATATTATGTGCAGGGCTATATGTGAGGCCATTATATTATGTGCAGGACTATATGTGAGGCCATTATATTATGTTCAGGACTATATGTGAGGCCATTATATTATGTGCAGGACTATATGTGGAACCATTATATTATGTGCAGGACTATATGTGAGGCCATTATATTATGTTCAGGACTATATGTGAGGCCATTATATTATGTGCAGGACTATATGTGGAGTCATTATATTATGTGCAGGGCTATATGTGAGGGCCATTATATTATGTGCAGGACTATATTGGGCCATTATATTATGTGCAGGACTAATGTGGGCCATTATATTATGTGCAGGACTATATGTGGGCCATTATATTATGTGCAGACTATATGTGGGGCCATTATATTATGTGCAGGACTAATGTGGGCCATTATATTATGTGCAGGACTATATTGGGGCCATTATATTATGTGCAGGACTATATGTGGGCCATTATATTATGTGCAGGACTATATTTGGGCCATTATATTATGTGCAGGCTATATGTGGGGCCATTATATTATGTGCAGGACTAATTGAGCCATTATATTATGTGAGGACTATATGTGGGGCCATATATTATGAGGCTATATGTGGCCATATTTATGTGCAGGACTATATGTGGGCCATTATATTATGTGCAGGACTATATGTGGGGCCATTATATATGTGCAGGACTATATGTGGGCCATTATATTATGTGCACTATATGTGGGCCATTATATTATGTGCAGGACTATATGTGGGCCATTATATTATGTTAGACTTATTGGGGCTATATTGGCGACATATGGGAGCCATATATAGTCAGCTATATGTGGGCCATTAATTATTGCAGGACTAATGGGGCATTATATTATGTGCAGGACTATATGTGGGCCATATATTATTGCAGGATATAGTGGGGCCATTATATGCAGCATATGTGGCATTATATTATGTGCAGGCAAGTGGCCATAATATTATTGGCTATGGCATTATATTGCAGATATATGTGGCTTATATTATGTCAGACTATAGTGGCCATATATATGTCAGACTATGTGGCCATTATATTAGTGCAGACATATTGGCATATATTATGTGCAGCTATATGTGGGCATAATTATGCAGATTGGCATATTGTAGGACAATGGGGCATATATAGTGAGACATATTGGGCTTATATTTGAGACATATGTGGGCCATTAAAGTGCAGGATAATTCTTTTGCAGACTATGTGGCCATATATTGTGCAGCTAATTGGCTTATATTATGTGAGAAATGTGGCTTATTATGTCAGCTATATGTGGCCATTTTTAGTGCGCTAATGTGGCATTTGGCTATATGTGGCCATTATAGCAGGCTTTTGGGCTAATAGTAGTTGTGGCATTATATGCGGATTAGGCCTTATTGTGCAGACAATGGCCATTATATTATGTCGGACTTTTGGGCATTATATATGGCAGGACTATAGGCATTATTATGTCAGGACTATAGGGGGCTTATATTATTGCAGGACATATGTGGCATTAATTATGTGAGACAATGTGGGCATATATGGCGAAAGTGGCATATATATTGCAGGTATATTGGCATTATATATGTGCAGCATATGTGGCCATTATATATTGCAGCAATGTGGCATAATTGTGAGGCTATATGGCCTTATATATGAGGCTAATGTGGCCATTATATTATGCAGTATATGGGCATATATATGGGACTAAGTGGCATATATATTGCAGACTAATTGGCCATATATATGCAGGAATATGGCATTATATATGTAGCTATGGGCCATTATTATGTGAGGATATATGTGGCCATATATATTGCAGACTATATGTGGGCATATAATGGAGACTTATTGCATTATATATGTGCAGGCATGTGGCATTATATTATGCAGGACTTATGTGGGCATATATTCAGCTAATGTGGGCCATTATATATGCAGGATTATGTGGCCATATTATGCAGGCTAGTGGCATATATTATGTGCAGGACTATATGTGCCATTAATTATTGCGGACTATATGTGGGGCCATTATATATGTGAGACTATATGTGGGCATTATATTATTGCAGGACTATATGTGGGCCATTATATTGTGCAGGACTATATGTGAGCATTAATTATGTGCAGGACTATATGGGCCATTATATTATGTGCAGGACTATATGTGGGCCATTATTTATTGCAGGACTATATTGGGGCCATAATTAGTGCAGACTATATGTGGGCCATTATTATGTGCAGGACTAAGTGGGGCCATTATATTATGTGCGACTATAGTGGGCATATATTATGGCAGCTAATGTGGGCCATATATTATTGCAGACTATATGGGGGCCATTATATTATGTGCAGACTATATTGGGCCATTAATTATGTGCAGACTAATGTGGGGCCATAATTATTCAGGCTATTGGCCATTAATTATTGCAGGACTTATGGGCATTATATTATGTGCAGGCTAATGTGGGCTATATTATGCAGACATATGGGGCATTATATATTGGGCATATGGGCCAATTTTAGGCAGGATATATTTGGGATATATATGTGCAGCTATATGTGGCCATTATTAGTGCAGGCAATGTGGCCATTATATTATGTGCAGCTATATGTGGGCATTATATTATGTGCAGGACTATATGGGCATTTATATTATGTGACTATATGTGGGCCATATTATGTGCAGGACTAATGTGGGGCCATTATATTATGTGCAGGACTATATGGGCCATATATTATGTGCAGGACTATATGTGGGCCATTATATTATGTGCAGGGCTTATAGGTGGGGCCATTAATTATGTGGCAGGCTATAATGTGGGGCCATTATATTATGTGCAGGACTTATGTGGCCATTATATTATGTGCAGGCTATATGTGGGCCATTATATTATGAGACTTATGTGGGCCATATATTATGTGCAGGCTATATGGTGCCATTTATATGTGCAGCTATTGTGGGCCATATTTATGTGCAGGCTATATGTGGGCATTATATTATTCAGGACTAATGTGGGCCATATATATATGTGCAGGACTATATGTGGGCCATTATATTATGTGCAGGACTATATGTGAGCCATTTATTATGTGCAGGACTATATGTGGGGCCCATTATATTATGCCATTAATTATGTGCAGGCTATATGGGCCATTATATTATGTCAGGCTATGGGGCCATTATATTATTGAGGACTATATGTGAGCCATTATATTATGGCAGGCTATGGGGCCATTATATTATGTGCAGGCTATGTGGGCATATATTATGTGCAGCTATAGTGGGCCATTATATTATTGAGACTATATGTGGGCCATATATTATGTGCAGGCTATATGTGGCCATTATATATTGCAGGACTATATGTGGGGCCATTATATTATGTCAGGCTAATGGGCCATTATATATGGCAGGACTATATTGGGCCATTATATTGCAGGACTATATGGCCATATATTATGTGCAGGACTATATGTGGCCATTATATAGTCAGACTTATGGGGCCATAATATGTGCAGGCTTATGGGCCATAATTATGCAGGCATATTGGGCCATTAATATGTGCAGGACTATGGGGCCTATATTATGTGCGGACTATATGGGGCCATATATTAGTGAGGCTATTGGGCCATTATATTATGTCAGGCTATATGGCATTATATTATGTGCAGGACTATATGTGGGCCATTATATATGTGCAGCTATGTGGGCCATTATATATGTGCAGCTAATAGTGGGCCATTATATTATGTGCAGACTATATGTGGGCCATTATATATGTGCAGGACTTATGTGGGCCATTATATTATGTGCAGGACTATTGTGGGCCATTATATTATTGCAGGCTATAGGGGGCCATTAATTATGTGCAGGACTAATGTGGGGCCATTATATTATGTGCAGGCTATATGTGGGGCCATATATTAGTGCAGGCTATATGTGGGCCATTATATTATTGCAGGACTATATGTGGGCCATATATTATGTGCAGGATTATGTGGGCCATTATATTATGTGCAGCTATTGGGCCATTATATTATGGCAGGACTATATGTGGGCCATTATATTATGTGCAGGCTATATGTGGGCCATTAATATGTGCAGGCTAATGTGGGCCATTATATTATGTGCAGGCTATATGTGGGCCATTATATTATGTGCGGGCTAATGTGGGCCATTATATTATGTGCAGGACTTATTGGGGCCATTAATTATGTGCAGTATATATGTGGGCATTATATTATGTGCAGGACTATATGGGGCCATATATTATGTGCAGGACTATATGTGGGCCATTATATTATGTGCAGGACTATATGTGGGGCCATTATATTATGTGCAGGACTATAGTGGCATAATATGTGCAGGCTATAGTGGCCATTATATTATGTGCAGGACTATATGTGGGCCATTATATTATGTGCAGGCTATATGTGGGCCATTATATTATGTGCAGGACTATATGTGGGCCATTATATTATGTGCAGGCTATATGTGGGCCATTATATTATGGGGCAGGGCATATATGTGGAGGGCCATTATATTATGTGCAGGACTATATGTGGGGCCATTATATATTGATTATGTGGGGCTTATTATGTGGTTGTGGGCCATTATATTATGTGCAGGCTATGTGGGGCCATTATATTATGTGCAGGGACTATATGTGGGGCCATTATATTATGTGCAGGACTATATGTGGGGCCATATTATGTGCAGGCTTATGTGGGCCTTATATAGGCAGCTATATGTGGGGCCATTATATTATGTGCAGGCTATATGGGGCCATTATATTATGTGCAGGACTATATGTGGGGCCATTATATTATGTGCAGGACTATATTTTTAGGGGCCATTATATTATGTGCAGGATATATGTGGGGCCATTATATTATGTGCAGGACTATATGTGGAGCCATTTATATATGTGCAGGCTATATGTGGGCCATTATATTATGTGCAGGACTATATGGGGCCATTATATTATGTGCAGGACTATATGTGGGGCCATTATATTATGTGCAGGACTATATGTGGGCCATTATATTATGTGCAGGACTATATGTGGGCCATTAATTATGTGCAGGACTATATGTGGGGCCATTATATTATGTGCAGGACTATATGTGGGCCATTATATTATGTGCAGGACTATATGTGGGGCCATTATATTATGTGCAGGACTATATGTGAGTGCCATTAATTATGTGCAGGACTATATGTGGGCCATTATATTATGTGCAGGCTATATGTGATGCCATTATATTATGTGCAGGACTATATGTGGGGCCATTATATTATGTGCAGACTATATGTGGGCCATTATATTATGTGCAGGACTATAATGTGGACCATTATATTATGTGCAGGACTAATGTAGGGCCATATATATGGCAGGACATATGAGGGCCATTAATTATGTGCAGGACTATATGTGAGGCCATTATATTATGTGCAGGACTATATGTGGGCCATTATATATGTGCAGGACTATATGTGGGCCATTATATTATGTCAGGACTATAATGGAGGCCATTATATTATGTGCAGGACTTATGTGTGGCCATTATATTATGTGCAGGACTATATGTGGGCCATTATATTATGTGCAGGACTATATGTGGGCCATTTATATGTGCAGACTATATTGGCCATAATTATGTGCAGACTATATGTGGGGCCATTATATTATGTGCAGGACTATATGTGGGCCATTATATTATGTGCAGGACTTATGTGGGCATTATATTATGTCAGGACTATATAGTGAGGCCATTATATAGTGCAGACTTAATGTGGGGCCATTATATTATGTGCAGGACTATATGTGGGGCCATTATATTATGTGCAGGACTTTATGTGTGGCCATTATATTATGTGAGGTCTATATGTGGGACCTCTCCTTAGGATAGGTAGTCAATGTCTGATCTGTGTAGGGGTGACACCGGGCGCCACCGCAGATCAGCTGTACTCTGTGCTGGAGGTAACTGCTCAGGTACTGCACAGGACAGCTCCACCTACTGTACAGTGGCCAGGTACTGCACATTTATTACTTTTTCAAATAAAGGGGCGGACGTGCAGAACCTGATTGTGGCCACTATACAGTACATTGAGCTGTTCTATGCAGTTCTGTAACTGAGCAGTTCCCGGCACTGAGAACAGCTGACTTAAGGTGGTGCCAGGTGTCGCACCTACACCGATCAAACATGATGACATATCCTATGGATTGGTCATCAGTGTTAAAGTAGTGGACAGCCCCTTTAAATATTCATGTTTCCATTCTCTGCTCCAGAACTGGCTGGTGGCTGACATTTGGGGCTGATGAGAATTATGTTTTCTCCCAGTCCTGCAGCCAGTTTTGCCCCAGGAGCTTATTTAGCCAAGTGCATTTCCATCAGTGCTGGACAATCAGTCCCTATATAAATCAGATCTTCTTGGCCAAAGAAGCTCCTGGTGCAGGACTGGCTGGAGGACTGGCCATTTTTAGTAGATGGAAAATCTCTTTAATTTTTTCTTTGTGGTGATATCATTAAGGGTTCGTTCACACGATTGATGATTGCCAGAGAATCGGATGGATTATGGTAATGACATTGATCACATTCTGATCCGAGTTTGATCAGTGTCAGGTTACAGTGATCTGATTCTCTTGCATGAGATAACGGTGTCACAGGTGCGGAGGAGACGGAGAATCTAAATTTTTCCATCTTCTCCATTCTCTGTGTCCACTTACATCAGACTGTTGTCCGATGTGTCACACGCACCCATAGACTTGTATAGGTGCGTGTGATCCAAATTTGGGAGCCACTCGCAGCAGGCTGCAATTTTTTTTTCTTTTCAAAACCAAAAATGTCAGCAGGTTCACGGGGCACAGGCGTAGTCATAGAATGCCATATCTCCCAACTTTTAAAGACAAGGAGGGATGTATACTGTAATTTTTTTTTACCTATTTAACTCTTAGTGTTCTCACCCACAAACTGTACAGAAAAGGCTGCATACAAGATACACTCCTATTTAATTGATTTGAATGTGGGCCGCTTTGGCTTGTGTGCCAGGGCTGATTTTCAGTCCCAGTCCGGCCCTGAACATTATACAATAAACACTATATGCAGTGTATACTATATACAGTCTACATTGTACAGTGGTGAAAATAAATATTTGATACATTGCAAATTTTGCAAGTTTTCCCACCTACAAAGAATAGAGGTCTGTAATTTTCATCGTAGATACACTTCAACTGAAAGAGGCAGAATCTTAAAACAAAATCCAGAGAATCACATTGCATGATTTTTACATAATTAATTAGAATTTTATTGCATGACATAAGTATTTGATAGAATAAATAAACAGAACTTAATATTTGGTACAGAAACCTTTGTTTGCAATTACAAAGGTCGGACATTTCCTGTTGTTTTTGACTAAGTTTGCAGACACTGCAGCAGGGATTTTGGCCCACTCCTTCCTCCAAACAGATCTTCTCCAGATCTATCAGGTTTTGGGGCTGTCGCTGGGCAACATTGAGTTTCAGCTCTCGACAAAGATTTTCTATGGGATTCGGGTCTGGAGACTGGGCTAGGCCACTCCAGGACCATGTAAAGCTTCGTTCAGAGCCATTCAAGTTCAAACAGGTGCAATTAATACAGGTAATGAGTGTGGAGTAGGAGGGCTTCTTAAAGAAAGACTAACAGGTCTGTGAGAGCAAGAAATCTTGCTGGTTGGTAGGTGATCAAATACCTATTTCATGCAATAAAATGCAATTTAATTATTTAAAAATCATACAATGTGATGTTCTGGTTTTTATTTTTAGATTCTGTCTCTCACAGTTGAAGTGTACTTACGATAAAAATTACAGACCTCTCCATTCTTTGTAGGTGAGAAAACTTGCAAAAAGTCAGTGTATCAAACACTTACCATATATACTCGTGTATAAGCCGAGATTTTCAGCCCATTTTTTAGGGCTGAAAGTCCTCCTCTCAGCTTATACACGAGTCATATACGGGGGTCGGCAGGGGAGGGGAGCGGGGGTGTTGGATCATACTCACCCCTCCGCCGGCGCGTCTCTGCAGTCCCCCTGTTTCTCCCACGATCTCCGGCTCCTTCCTGCAGCGGTCACATGGTACCACTCATTAAAGTCATGAATATGCACATATTCATGATTTTAATGAGCGGTACCACGTGACCGCTGTAGGACGGAAGAGCTGCAGAGACCGTCTGGAGAAGAGGAGAGGCTGCAGAGACGCGCTGGCGGAGGGGTGAGTATAGCGATATTTACCTGACCCCGGACCACCGCTGCACGCTGCTCCCTCGTCCGGCTCCTCTCACTGTTAATGTTCAGGCAGAGGGCGCGATGACATCGTTAGTGCGCGCCGCGCGCTCTGCCTTATCATTCACTGCCGAGGACCCGGAAGAGGGAGCAGCGCAGCGGTGGACCGGTCCGGAGACAGTTAAATATCTCAGGTGCCGGGGCCCTGAACGAGCGTGACACCGGCACCTGTCCCTCATAGCGCGCCGGTGTCACCGCCTGCTCAGGATACCGGCACCTGGCCTCCAGCGACGAGAGGTGAGCATGTCATTTTTTTTTTTGCAGAAGCAACGCTGCAGCATAAGGGACCTATACTATGGGGCATAATCTGTGGAGTGTATGGGGGCATAATCTGTGGAGCATATGGGGGCATAATCTGTGCAGCATATGGGGGCATAATCTGTGCAGTATATGGGGGCATAATCTGTGCAGCATATGGGGGCATAATCTGGAGCATATGGGGGCATAATCTGTGCAGCATATGGGGGCATAATCTGTGCAGCATATGGAGCATAATCTGTGGAGCATATGGGGCATAATCTGTGGAGCATATGGGGGCATAATCTGTGGAGCATATGGGGGCATAATCTATGGAGCATATGGGGGCATAATCTGTGGAACATATGGGGGCATAATCTGTGGAGCATAATCTGTGGAGCATATGGGGGCATAATCTGTGGAACATATGGGGCATAATCTGTTGAGCATATGGGGGCATAATCTGTGCAGCATATGGGGGCATAATCTGTGCAGCATATGGAGCATAATCTGTGGAGCATAATCTGTGGAGCATATGGGGCATAATCTGTGGAGCATATGGGGGCATAATCTGTGCAGCATATGGGGCATAATCTGCAGCATATGGAGCATAATCTGTGGAGCATATGGGGCATAATCTGTGGAGCATATGGGGACAGCTGTGGAACATATGGGGCATAATCTGTGGAGCATATGGGGGCATAATCTGTGCAGCATATGGGGGCATAATCTGTGCAGCATATGGAGCATAATCTGTGGAGCATAATCATTTTTCACCCTAGGCTAATACGCGAGTCAATAAGTTTTCCCAGTTTTTTGTGGCAAAATTATGGGGTCGGCTTATACACGGGTCGGCTTATACATGAGTATATACAGTATTTTCCCCACTGTATATAGTGCATATTTTATATTGTTTAGATTATATATAGTGTACATTGCCTTTGTATGGTGTAGATTAACTGTATATAGTATAGATTGTCTGTTTATAGTACAGATTGCATATGTGGTATAGATTGTATAACTATTTGTGTATAGATTTTGCATATAGTATAGATTGTCTGTATATAGTGGACATTAGTTATAGTATAGATTGTATGCAGTGTCCATTGTTTGTACATAGTATAGATTGTAAAATATTTCCCGGATCCGCTCATTCCTCAACCATGAAACCACAAAAACACTAGTGCACGCCCTTATCATCTCCCGCCTCGACTACTGCAACCTCCTACTGTCTGGCCTCCCCTCTAGCACTCTGGCACCACTCCAGTCCATCCTACACTCTGCTGCCCGACTAATCCACCTGTCTCCCCGATATTCCCCAGCCTCCCCCCTATGCCAGGCCCTTCACTGGCTTCCTATTGCCCAGAGGCTTCAGTTCAAAACCCTAACCATGACATACAAAGCCATCCACAACCTTTCTCCTCCATACATCTGTGACATGGTCTCCCGCTACCTACCCACACGCAACCTTCGATCCTCTCAAGATCTCCTTCTCGACTCCCCCCTCATCTCTTCTTCCCACAACCGCATACAAGACTTCTCCCGGGCTTCCCCCATACTCTGGAACTCCCTGCCGCAAAACATCAGACTTTCACCAACAATGGAAACCTTCAAGAAGAACCTGAAGACCCACCTGTTCCGACAAGCCTATAGCCTACAATGATCCTCAGTCTACTGAACCATCGCACGACCAGCTCTACCCTTTCCTAGTGTATCCTCACCCATCCCTGTAGACTGTGAGCCCTCGCGGGCAGGGTCCTCTCTCCTTCTGTACTTGTGTGTCCTGTTGTGAATGGGTTTGAGATGAGTTCTGAGCAGAGGCTCCCTCTGGTGGTTACAAGCGGTACTAGTGAGGATTGTGAGGACTGGGAATCAGGTGTTACTGATTGGTCTTATGTAAGGGAGTCATTTTCCCATCAGGGTTGCCGGTGATCAATTGTTCTGGTCTGAATCCTTCTTTCCAGTTTCCCTTGTAGCCTGCTGTGTCGTGTCTGCATCTCCTGCTATCAGATAAGACAATTTCTTATTTTGTGTTTTTGCTATATTTTTGCATTTTGTCCTGCACTTCTGTGGGGGCCTTCAGGGTCCCCTCGGGGGCTTTTGCCCTCTCAGTTTAGTCCAGCCACTGTGTTTTGTACTTTTGCTTTTTCCAGTTTTTTTTCAGTGGCTGCTGTTTTGTTTTTGACACCAGAGAACTAATTTAGGTGGTAGAGGTCGTGTGATCTCAGGTGATTTTGAAATTAGTAGAGTTGGTGTTTTTTCAGGGTTTTCTGAGATTGCAGTAAGTACCCTTCCTATCCTTTTCTATTTAGATAGTTTGGGCCCCAGCGTTTGCTCATACTATTTTCTTTCTGTGTCAGTATTTCCTCTTGTCTAACCGCCATTACATGTTTGGGGGCTTTCTATTATCTTTGGGGTTCTGCTCCGGGGCAGATAGCTTTCCTATTTCTATCTTTAGGTGTAGTTAGTTTCTCAGGCTGTGACGAGGCGTCTAGGACCAACGTAGGAACGCTCCACGGCTGCCTCTAGTTGCGGTGGTTAGTCAGGGTACTGCAATCTCATAGATTCCAACTGCTCTGGTGTATTTCCTTTTTTACCTGCACTCCTCAGCTACCGTAACATAACAGTATCACCGGCCATAAAAATTGTATGGTACTCACAGAAGGGAAAAAATATTTTGAAGGAAGAAAAGTTGTCAGAGATATTTTTCTGTTTGTTGCATTTTTATTTTTTATTTTTCCCTCTGTATCTCTGGGTGCTGGGGAGGATCTTTTCTCCCAATGGAGTTTGCACAGTTGTCTGGCCGTGTGGATCAGCTTGCCACTGAGGTTCGGAGTATTGCTATCTATCTTGCTAGGTTGCCTGTTGTGGAACCTAGGATTCCCATGCCAGATTTGTTTTTAGGGGATCGAGCTAAGTTTCAGAATTTCAAAAATAATTGTAAATTGTTTCTTGCCTTAAAATCTAAGTCCTCAGGAAACGCAGCGCAGCAGGTTCAAATTATCATCTCTCTCCTGCGCGGCGATCCTCAGGATTGGGCTTTTTCCCTGATACCTGGGGATCCTGTTTTGAGTGATGTTGATGCATTTTTTTCAGGCTTTGGGGTTATTGTACGATGAGCCTAATGTCACTGATCAAGCTGAAAAAGCCTTGTTGGCATTAAATCAGGGGCTTGATGACGCTAAGTTATACTGTCAGAGATTCCGTAGGTGGGCAGTCCTGACCAAGTGGAATGACGACGCTTTGGCGGCCCTTTTCCGGAAGGGTCTGTCGGATAATGTAAAGGATGTTATGGTGGGATTCCCTGTCCCCTCTGGTCTCAATGATTCTATGTCATTAGCGATTCAAATTGACAGACGTTTGCGTGAGCGGAGAAGTATGCGTGGAGTGGTGTTGCCTTGTGAGCCAGCTGCTGAGCCCATGCAGTGTGATGGAGTGGTGTCTGGGGCACAGCGTCATGAGTTTCGAAAGCGCAATGGGTTATGTTTCTACTGTGGTGATGCCTCTCATGCTATTTCAGTCTGCCCTAAGCGGGGAAGACGTTTTGCACGCTCGGTTGTCTTGGGTAGTGTTCAGACTAAGTTTTTGTTAACTGTCACTCTGATATGCTCTCTGTCCTCATTTTCTGCTCAGGCTTTCGTTGATTCTGGAGCAGCTATTAACCTGATGGATTATGATTTTGCTAAACGTTGTGGGTTTCCCTTGATACCCCTACAGAAGTCTATTCCTTTACTGGGGATCGATTCTACCCCTTTGGCTGAGAATAAACCCCAGTTTTCTACTCAGGTGATAATGAGGGTTGAACCTGATCTCCAGGAGTGCTGCAAATTTTTGGTTCTATATAATCTGCATGACATTATAGTGCTGGGTTTCCCTTGGTTACAGTCTCATAATCCTGTTTTGGATTGGAAATCTGTGTCTGTAACCAGTTGGGGCTGCCAATGTGTTAATACCAACACTCCTGTTTTTTCTGCCTCCCCCAGGCTGAGGATGTTCCTGACTTTTTGTTTGATTTTTCTGATGTGTTTAGCGAAAGTAAATCTGCATCCTTACCTCCCCATAGGTGCTATGACTGCGCTATTGAATTAGTGCCAGGTAGTAAATTCCCTAAAGGTCGCCTTTTTAACTTGTCTGTACCTGAACATGACGCTATGCGGTCTTATATCAAGGAATCATTGGAGAAGGGTCATATCAGACCATCCTCTTCACCCTTAGGTGCCGGTTTTTTCTTTGTGGCCAAAAAAGATGGTTCATTAAGGCCGTGTATTGATTATCGTCTCTTGAACAATATTACTGTGAAATATCAATACCCGTTACCCTTGATTTCTGACCTGTTTTCCAGGGTGAAAAACGCTACTTGGTTTACCAAGCTTGACCTCAGGGGGGCGTATAACCTTATTCGCATTAAGCACGGGGATGAATGGAAGACGGCATTTAACACCCCTGAAGGGCATTTTGAGTACCTTGTGATGCCCTTTGGGCTCACTAATGCTCCTTCCGTCTTCCAGTCCTTCATGAATGACATTTTCAGGGATTTTGTGGACAAGTTTCTGATTGTTTATTTGGATGATATCTTGATTTTTTCTAATGACTGGGACTCTCATGTGAGACATGTTCGAGCTGTGTTCCAGATTTTGAGAGAGAATGCTCTGTATGTGAAGGGATCAAAGTGTCTTTTTGGCGTACAGAAGATCTCATTTCTGGGATTCATTTTGTCCCCATCTGTTATTGAAATGGACCCGGTCAAGGTTCAGGCCATCTGTGATTGGGTCCAACCTACTTCATTAAAGGCTCTTCAGAGATTTTTGGGTTTTGCCAATTTTTATCGTAAATTTATTGGTAATTTCTCGGTTATTGTTAAACCATTAACTGATTTGACCAGAAAGGGTTCTGATGTGGTGAATTGGCCTCCTGAGGCAGTCTCTGCGTTTCAGGAACTTAAGCAGAGATTCACTTCTGCTCCTGTTCTACGGCAGCCTGATGTTTCTCTGCCATTTCAGGTGGAGGTTGATGCCTCTGAAATTGGGGCAGGTGCCGTTTTGTCCCAAAAAGATCCAGAGACATCTAAAAGTAACCCTTGTGCCTTTTTCTCTCGAAAATTTTCTCCTACTGAATGTAATTATGACGTGGTAAATCGGGAGTTATTGGCCATGAAGTGGGCTTTTGAAGAGTGGAGACATTGGCTGGAGGGAGCCAAACATCAGGTGGTGGTCCTTACGGACCATAAGAATCTGGTCTATCTGGAATCTGCCAAGCGACTCAATCCTAGACAGGCCAGGTGGGCCTTGTTTTTCACACGTTTTAATTTTGTGGTTTCCTTTCTTCCTGGCACTAAGAATGTTAAGGCGGATGCCCTCTCGAGGAGTTTCCTTGCGGACTATCCTGAGCTATCTGATCCCTCTGTTATTTTGAAGGAGGGTGTAGTTCTTTCCGCCATCTCGCCCAATTTGAGACTTGCTCTGGAGGGGTGTCAGGAGGATAGGCCCGAGCGCTGCCCTGTTGGAAAATTGTTTGTCCCGGACCAATGGAAAAAGAGTGTGATGTCTGAGATTCATTGTTCCGCATTGGCTGGGCATCCCGGAATTTTTGGTACCAGAGACTTGGTTAGTCGGTCCTTTTGGTGGCCTACCTTGTCTCGCGATGTCAGGGAATTTGTGCAGTCCTGCGGGACTTGCTCTCGCTCCAAGCCTTGCTCTCGCTCTAGTGGTTTGTTGATGCCATTGCCTGTGCCCAAGAGACCATGGACCCATATCTCTATGGATTTCATTTCCGATCTTCCTGTTTCTCAGAGAATGACCACCATCTGGGTAATTTGTGATAGGTTTTCCAAGATGATACATCTTGTGCCATTACCTAAGTTGCCTTCCTCCTCTGAATTGGTGCCGTTGTTCCTTCAGCACGTAGTTCGTTTACACGGCATTCCTGAGAACATTGTGTCTGACAGAGGAGTCCAGTTTGTTTCCAGATTTTGGAGGACTTTTTGTTCTAAACTGGGTGTTCAATTGTCTTTCTCCTCGGCATTTCATCCTCAGACCAATGGTCAAACTGAGAGAACAAACCAGACATTGGAGACTTATCTAAGATGCTTTGTGTCTGCTGATCAGGATGACTGGGTCTCTTTTTTGCCTTTGGCTGAGTTTGCTCTTAATAATAGGGCTAGCTCTGCCACTTTGATGTCTCCGTTTTTCTGTAATTCTGGGTTTCACCCTCGATTTTCTTCAGGACAGACGGAGGCTTCTGTCTGTCCAGGTGTTGACTCTGTTGTGGAGCGTATGCAGCAGATTTGGGACCAGGTAGTGGAGAGGTTGTCCCTCTCTCAGGAGAAGGCCCAGCGGTTTGCTAACCGGCATAGGACTGATGGTCCTCGGTTTAAAGTGGGGGACTTGGTCTGGTTGTCCTCAAAGAATATTCCTATGAGAGTAGCATCTCCTAAATTTAAGCCTAGGTTCATTGGACCTTATAAGATCATGGAGATTATTAATCCTGTTTCTTTTCGTTTGCTTCTTCCAGAGACATTTAAGATCCATAACGTGTTCCACAAGTCCTTGTTGAAGAGGTTTGTTGAGCCAGTGGTTCCTGCTGCTGTGCCTCCTGACCCTGTTTTGGTTGAGGGCAATCTGGAGTATGTGGTTGAGAAAATATTGGATTCTCGTTTTTCTAGACGAAGACTCCAGTATTTGGTTAAATGGAGAGGTTATGGTCAGGAAGACAATTCTTGGGTGTTTGCTTCGGACATCCATGCTAGGAGACTTATCCGTGCGTATCATAGAACTCATCCTGACCGACCTGGTTGCTCAAATGAGGGTTCGGTGACCCCTCCTCAAGGGGGGGGTACTGTTGTGAATGGGTTTGAGATGAGTTCTGAGCAGAGGCTCCCTCTGGTGGTTACAAGCGGTACTAGTGAGGATTGTGAGGACTGGGAATCAGGTGTTACTGATTGGTCTTATGTAAGGGAGTCATTTTCCCATCAGGGTTGCCGGTGATCAATTGTTCTGGTCTGAATCCTTCTTTCCAGTTTCCCTTGTAGCCTGCTGTGTCGTGTCTGCATCTCCTGCTATCAGATAAGACAATTTCTTATTTTGTGTTTTTGCTATATTTTTGCATTTTGTCCTGCACTTCTGTGGGGGCCTTCAGGGTCCCCTCTGGGGGCTTTTGCCCTCTCAGTTTAGTCCAGCCACTGTGTTTTGTACTTTTGCTTTTTCCAGTTTTTTTTCAGTGGCTGCTGTTTTGTTTTTGACACCAGAGAACTAATTTAGGTGGTAGAGGTCGTGTGATCTCAGGTGATTTTGAAATTAGTAGAGTTGGTGTTTTTTCAGGGTTTTCTGAGATTGCAGTAAGTACCTGTAAGGTTCTGTGTATCTGTTTCTGAAACTCAGTTTGTTCGTCGGCCATTTTGCTTTCTGTTTTGCTGCAGCTATCTTGCCCTCAGTCAAAATGGAGTTTTCCAGCTTGCATGTTCCCGCCCTGATTCTCTCCGTTTGCTTCTTAAACAGCCACAGCTGAGCAATCAGTGCTTCAGAATCTAGCCTGCAGTGAACCTGTGTTCTGACTCCTGAAGCCTTGGACCTTGTACTCCAGCCATTCCTACTGAGGAACTCTGAAGCACTTGTGGACTCTGAACTCTGCTCTTGAGAGCCTCACGTTTGCATGGACTTGCGGTAACAGAGAAGAAGATCTGAATCTGTTGTGGAGAGTTATTGCTGAGCTTAGATTACTCTGGCCTGCTGTGTCTCCTGCTTCTGTGTTTGCAACCTGTGTGTTTATTTTTGCCAATTTGTATGAAGCAATACAAGACTTTCTTTATCAACCTGTGTCTCAAGTATTTTCATCGCACCCAAGCACAAGACGTTATATGAACTGTACCACATACATTACAAGATTCTGAAGCCAAACGTTAGTGTCTGCTGGGTCTGGAAAAGCTTGTCTGCTGTACTGTGGATATCGGATGTCCGGTTGTACTTTCTGTGATGACAGTGGTTGTGACTTCTCACAACCATTCCAGGTGAGCAATTCCCTTAAGTTTTTTTTTTTTCTGCAGTGTTATCACAGGTAAACACTATTGTTTTTTTTTTTTTTTTTCTCTTCTCTTTTTGTCTGCTGAAACTCTGGATATCAGATGTCTGGTTGAAAGCTTTCTGTGATGATAGTGGTTGTGACTTCTCACAACCATTCCAGGTGAGCAGTTCCCTTAAAGTTTTTTCTTTCTTCAGTGTTGCCACAGGTGAACACTATTGTTTTTTTTTTTCTCCTCTTCTTCCAGTATCCTGTCTTAAAAGATCTGGAAAATGGAGGCCCGCATAAAGGAACTTTGCGGAGTGACTGATAATATCCTTGCAGATTTGCAGAATATAAAGACCCGTTTTACAAATCTTCAGGACCTAAATAATCACAATTTGCAAGTGGTTGGACAGACTACCCAGGATTTGCGAGCCAGGATTGAGGTTCTGGAGGGGCGAGTCCAGGCTCCTGCCGTGGCCCCGAGTTCTGGGATTCCCAAGTTGCCCCCTTTTCGTTTTGGTGGTGAACGTGAAAAATTCAGGGGATTTGTTAATCAATGCAATCTTTTTTTTTCTGCACATGCTTCACAATTTCCTACTGAACGATCTAAGGTGCTTACTATAATTATGTTGCTTACCAACAAGGCTTTGATATGGGCAAACCCTCTGATTGAGACTGAGGATGATTGTTTGAATCACCTTGATGATTTTATTTCAGCCATGGGGCAGGTGTTTGATGACCCCAATCGAGGTGCAACAGCTGAAGCAGCCATGTTAGCTTTGCGCCAAGGTAAGCACTCGGTAGCTGAATATGCCTTGGATTTCAGGAGATGGGCCCTTGATACCACCTGGGACAAT
Source organism: Oophaga sylvatica (assembly GCA_033576555.1). Taxonomy (NCBI): domain Eukaryota; kingdom Metazoa; phylum Chordata; class Amphibia; order Anura; family Dendrobatidae; genus Oophaga; species Oophaga sylvatica. Next base: position 152,879,437 of record JARQOD010000009.1, read on the forward strand.
TCCGCCAAAAAATCTATTTTTCGAAAGGGGTTATCTCCACTGATTAAGGATGAACTTGCTCGTGCCGACCCTCCCACTGCGTTAGGTGACTTTATTAACTACTGCATCCGTATTGATACTCGTTTAACTGAACGCAGGCAAGAGAGATGGTTCGAAAGCAATCGTACTAACCTTTTCCTACCTTCCTCTCCAGCTAAGGAACCTTTGAATAGGATTACACGGGAACCTGAACCCATGCAGGTAGACTCTTTACTACGACGGGTTAGTGATGCACGCAAGGAACATCGTTTTAAGGAGAATCTATGTTTTTATTGTGGTAAGTCAGGGCACTTTATTATTAACTGTCCCAGCCGTTCTCGCAAGACTACTGCAGCACTCATTCATTGTGAGTGTTGCGAGAGGGGATCTGTCAGGTCCGAGCCTCAGGCTCCAGAGAGAGCTGCAGCAACAGATCTTGATTTCTCGGACTTAAACTCCGTTACCTCTGAGGACGTTGACTGTGTAAATGCTGCCATCTTTCAAGTTTCCTCAGCGGTGTCCCAGCTGAGTTGTAAGAAAAACAATTCTCACTGTTTTCTTTCCATCAAACTCTGGGTTGACTCAGCCTGGGTGTCTAGCTCTGCTATGATCGACTCAGGTGCAAGTGGAAATTTTATGGATGTCTCCTTTGCTCTGAAACAGGGAATACGTTCAGTGAAGAAGGCTACTCCAGTACAGATGGAAACTGTGGATGGCTCCCTGCTGACCTCTGGACCAGTGGATCAGGAAACAGAGCCTTTAAAGGTTCTTATGGGTAAAGATCATCAAGAGAAACTGTCCTTTATGCTTATCTCTTCTCCTCACTTTCCCATTATTCTAGGGCTACCATGGCTGCAGGCTCAGAATCCTACCATTAACTGGGAGACCAAGGAATTACACTTTCCAGAGAAACAGATGAGTCCAAAAATTTCAGCTTGCTCTGTTCCTAAAGGAACCATGTCAGTCCCTGAACTACCAGCTGTATACCAGGACTATGTGGATTTATGTGACAAGAAGAACGCTGACCAGCTTCCTCCTCACCGTCCATATGATTGTCCAATTGAATTATTGCCTGGAGCAGAGATACCTTTTGGTAAGATCTACCCCTGGCGGGGCCCGAGCTGAAGGCTTTAAAAGAGTACATAGATGAAAATCTAGCCAAGGGCTTCATACGCCCCTCTTCATCTCCTGCAGGGGCACCCATATTCTTTGTAAAGAAGAAAGATGGATCCCTGAGACCATGCGTAGACTATAGGGAACTCAATAAGGTTACTATTAGAAACCGTTATCCATTGCCTTTAATCCCTGAGTTATTGGAGAGAGTGCGACATGCCAAAATTTTTTCTAAACTAGATCTTCGTGGGGCCTATAACTTAGTCCGTATTAGACCTGGGGATGAATGGAAGACTGCATTCAGGTCACGCTATGGACACTTTGAATATCTAGTTATGCCTTTTGGTCTGAGTACCGCCCCAGCCACTTTCCAACACTTGGTGAATGACATCTTCAGGGATCTCCTAGATACATTCGTGGTAATTTATTTGGATGATATTTTAATTTTTTCTAACTCCACAGAGGAACATCATGGACATGTGAGAATGGTCTTGGAACGTCTAAGACAAAATCATCTTTACATCAAGCTTGAAAAGTGTGAATTCCATAAGACCGAAATTCAATTTCTGGGGTATGTACTGTCTACACAAGGAATTAGTATGGATGGAAGTAAAACCCAAGCCATCAATGATTGGCCAAGTCCTTGTAATGTATGTGGTACAGTTCATATAGCGTCTTGTGCTTGGGTGCGATGAAAATACTTGAGACACAGGTTGATAAAGAAAGTCTTGTATTGCTTCATACAAATTGGCAAAAATAAACACACAGGTTGCAAACACAGAAGCAGGAGACACAGCAGGCCAGAGTAATCTAAGCTCAGCAATAACTCTCCACAACAGATTCAGATCTTCTTCTCTGTTACCGCAAGTCCATGCAAACGTGAGGCTCTCAAGAGCAGAGTTCAGAGTCCACAAGTGCTTCAGAGTTCCTCAGTAGGAATGGCTGGAGTACAAGGTCCAAGGCTTCAGGAGTCAGAACACAGGTTCACTGCAGGCTAGATTCTGAAGCACTGATTGCTCAGCTGTGGCTGTTTAAGAAGCAAACGGAGAGAATCAGGGCGGGAACATGCAAGCTGGAAAACTCCATTTTGACTGAGGGCAAGATAGCTGCAGCAAAACAGAAAGCAAAATGGCCGACGAACAAACTGAGTTTCAGAAACAGATACACAGAACCTTACAGTACCCTTCCTATCCTTTTCTATTTAGATAGTTTGGGCCCCAGCGTTTGCTCATACTATTTTCTTTCTGTGTCAGTATTTCCTCTTGTCTAACCGCCATTACATGTTTGGGGGCTTTCTATTATCTTTGGGGTTCTGCTCCGGGGCAGATAGCTTTCCTATTTCTATCTTTAGGTGTAGTTAGTTTCTCAGGCTGTGACGAGGCGTCTAGGACCAACGTAGGAACGCTCCACGGCTGCCTCTAGTTGCGGTGGTTAGTCAGGGTACTGCAATCTCATAGATTCCAACTGCTCTGGTGTATTTCCTTTTTTACCTGCACTCCTCAGCTACCGTAACATAACAGTGTCCCTTGTCTAGCACACGTTTATTGTACCTGTCTATATTTTCCCTTTTCATATGTAAAGCGCCATGGAATAAATGGCACTATATAAATGTGTAGTAATAATAATAATAATAATTGTATAAGTCCTTCATGCCTACAATTTGTATATAGTGTATTATAAGTATTATACATTGTATATAATATGCATTATATATAGTATAGATTGTATATAGCGTACATTATATATAGTGTACATTGTCTGTATATCATGTTAATTGTGTATACTATAGATTGTAAATAGTATACATTGTCTGTATAATGTGGACAAAACCAAACTTGTAATCTACCCTCCATCTCACTCAATCCCCCTACCGGATCTCTCTATTACAATAAATGACAATCTGCTGCCTCTTTGTAACTCTTGACTTTGCTCTGTCCTGCAAACCACACATTCAAAACCTCACCACCTCTTGCCACCTGCAACTCAAAAATATTTTCATGATTCGTCCTTTACTCAAATCTGAAACAACTAAAATGTTAGTATATGCCTTCATCATCTCCCATCTTGACTCCTACAATATCTTCCTATGTGGCTTCACAGCTAACACTCTCACACCTCTCCAGTGCATCCTTAACTCCATTGCCTGATTAGTCCATCTCCAGTTTAAATTACTAACAATGATTTACATGGCTGTCCATAACCTGTCTCCTCCATACATCTCCAAAAATAATCTCCCTTTACTTCCCTACATGTAATCCATGGTCCTCACAAGATCTTCTTTTATCCTCTGCTCTTCAATGTTCCTCATCTAATCACCTCTTAGATTTCTCTCAAGTATCCCCCATACTCACCCATCCCTCAGCATATCTTCATTGTCTCCCACACTTGGAACTCACTTTTTCACAAAAGTCTAATGTCATAATCCCGCTGCCACCTTACTACTACTGGAGCTGCTTCAACCACCCAACCTTTCATCTCTTTCCCTATAGTAGTAAGATGGTCTGTCACATTACTAAGTACATGTAGCAAACAGGACCCCTGACAAAGCAACTGTGAAACGCTCGTCGGGTGCCTGAGTACTTTTTGTAGTAAAGCTTTTCTTTTTCAATTCACTTACCCCGAAAAGCCACCATGGACCCATTTTGCAGAGTAGTTATCCCATCGACTGGCTTCCCATTGCAAAGATTCTTCTGTGGGTCTAAAGTGGAACATTTGCATAACATTTACATGGTTGTTAGACATAATTCCCTTTTTAGATGAATTCCTTCCCTCTTTGTTTGAATGTGCAGCCACACAATGTTTGATCTGGTGTTTGGAAGCTTATTATCACATTTTGTTTTCATTAAAAAGCACTCTCATAAAAGTTTTATGGATTAAACTTGAGTTATTTTACATGTAGTATATTGTAGGTGTGGTAAAATATTCATGACCACCGACTTCTCTGGTGTCCACCACCACTCTTGTCCTCTTCTGTGTCATGTGACTGAAGGTCCGACTCTTCAGATAATACTGGGGTTTGTGTGTGAAACAGAAGTTGCTTTTACAATACAAACCTATAAAGCATCAGAACGAGGCTCCATACATTGTAATAGTAGCTTCCAACTCACACTGAAACCCCAGTCTTTGCAAGCAAATCAGAATAGGCGTAAAGTGCAGCACTGGAGCCAGGAGGAGATGGCAATCGGTGGCTATATTAATACACCTACACTACGTATACAGTGCACAGCATAAATGGATAGATTTGTCAGAAAAACTATAGTTTCTTTCAGAATCAAGATTTTCTATGGGATACCATGCTACAAAATACCCCCACAAATGTGGGCCGTTGGTTGCAAACAAAATTTGTTATTTTGTACACTCAAAAAAACTTAAATTAATTCAAGACCAAGTTGCAAACATGAGTACACCCCATTGAATTAGACTACAAAATTCTAATCAACAAGAATTCAACCACAGATAAGTTTAATTATTATTAAACAGTTGTCCAGCACACAGTTGACTATAAAGGGGCATTACTTAGCAAAGAACACCCCTTCTCATTCCATGTGTTTATGCTGAGTGCTGCACATTCACACTGAATTCGCCAATAAAAATTTTGATGGGAGCGCTTTTTAAAATTACTGATATGAATCCACATTCCCTTTCTTGGCTAACTTTTCTGAATGATCATGTCATGTACTGTAAATCTTCATCTGTCTCATTCTTTACACATTTGGAGTCAGGACTTCTACTTATAAGTATTACTTAGATATAACTGTTGTCATTATTATGACTATTAATATCTCACTCTCCAGTTCCATCTATAACTATGTAGCCAAAGATGTATAGACTTAGGTAATATGATAAGCATGTTATGGGCACAGGTATACATTTATAGTATATGCCTAGGCCGTAAAAATAGAAAATATAACTTTAGGAAAACATTGCAGCATTTTCTCCAAATGTGCATATTGGCAGCAAGATGTATTGAATTGTGAGTGATACAGAAGGATGAGAAATAGTGTCGGGTTCTGTTCACATTTGCATTGAGAATCTCCACCAATTAGTCCTTCCAATATTTCGGAAGCCAGGAAGAGCAGTCTGCAGCACTAAAATGTGTTTGCTTTCAAATATAATATAATTAAGAGCAGTCCAACAGGCTTCATAGTATGCTTTTGGAAAAAAAAAGCCCAACAAGCTGCCATGATTTAGATATTAACAGAGTCCATGATGCTTGTGTGAACAGAGTCTTGATGAGCATCTCGGTACACAATAACTTAAATATATGGTGTGAAAATGTTGTGAAGTAGTAAAAGGGGCAAGTCTGACATTATACTTACCGTTTAAGCTTCTGATTTTATTACGCAGTAATACCCATTTTGATGGTCTATGTATAGTGTAGCTATGTACACCTGTTAAATTTGCCATTGGTGAATTATTCATCCTCCGATATATTTCATCTACAATCTGAATGATTCTTTTTTCTCGTCGTTGATTCCCATCAGGCGTTATCTCATGTGGGTAGCTGGAGGGAATATCTCTATCACCTGTGTCAGGCTGATTTACGTCTGGAGATGGCGTACTTACAAGGGGATAAAGTTGCTGCATCTCAGTACATATTTCGTGGGCTCGTTGAAGGTCATCGTCTAATATGCTCAATTTAATTGCTTCTTTTTTAATCAAGTCACAAATGTGAAGTGGGTTAGTTGTGGAAGGGTTGGTGGGTTTAAAATTTTCCATCTCTTCAGGATTCAGTGGCCTGTTTGTAGGACTACCTCTGGGTTTAGATGTTTTTGTTGGCTTTACGGACTTGGTGGTCATTTTCATGTCGTCTGTATCTTTAGTTGGAGTTGGTTCTTGTTCAGCTTTGCTCGTAATTGTAGAAACCTCAGACTCCTCTCCAGGCTGTGACGTAGTCAACTTAACAGATTGCTTAGTTGTCAGTGTTTGCTGTGGTTCAATACTTGTCCCTTTTATGTTGTTTTCTGTTGGAATAGTGTGATCTGAATGCGTTGTGGTTGATTCTGTGATCACTGTGGTTTGTGCTTGTTCACTTTTCTGAGTAGTAGCTGTGGTAGAGAAAGGCATTATATTAGTATTTGCCATGAAATAGTCAGTGTTTTGGTCAAGCACGTTATTGGTAAATTCAGAAGGGGCATTTTTGGTATGGGGAAGTTGTGAATACATTGGACTTGCAGTGATATGAAGAGTTGTTAGCCCATGGGTAGTCTTAATTCTGCTTGAATCTACATCAAGGACAGTACCGAATAAGTCATCCTTCATTATAGCTGAAAATGAGTCAGTAGATTCACGGTTTACTGGTTCATTTTCAGTATGTAAACCCTGAGCTCTAGTTGTATCTGTATGGGACATAGTCCTAGCTCTAGAAGAATCTGCTGATGTGTAATATTTGTCCAGCAATCTGAATGATGCGGAAGTTGGTGTATTTTTGTTTGTTGTAGCTTCCATGGATTTTGTCATATTGGGTAATGAAGTAAGGTGTGAAAAGCCACCATGATGGGACTCTGACAATGGTGCTTGCATGGTGGTGATGACTAAGCTATCCATTGTTACATCTGATGTTTGGGAGGTTTCAGATTTTCTCTCTGTCTGTCTCTCAGCTGTGGAACTAATTCCTAAAACATCTGCATCAGATACAGCTGCTGTGCTGTAAATAGGATTAGTATGTATTGTAGTAGGCAGAAGATCCCGCTCACTGGAAGATGAATGTTGGCTGTTATAACTTACAGATGCTGGGGTGCCTTTTTCAATTTCTATATTTTCAGCAGTTGGGGTAAATTCTGTTGCAATAAATTTACTGGGGGTTACACTCAACTGGATGTCGTCTGTGTTGTGTTGTTTAGTGATGTCTGTGGCCTGCAGTGTAATTGTTTGTCCTGTGTTAGATGTTGCTGTGTCTGTAGGTGCATGAGTCGAATCTGTGTTCTCTATGGAGAAAGATTCCTTGGTCCCAGCGGTTTTGGACACTTCTACTGTAGTTATTTCATTGGGTGATAAGGTCGACTGGACGTAATCTGTGTTTTGTTGTTTAGTGATGTCTGAGGCCTGCAGTGTAATTGTTTGTGCTGCCCTAGATGTTAGTATTGTATCTTTAGATGTAAGTGTAGAATCCAATCCCTCTGTAGGGAAAGATTCCTTGATCTCAACATTTGGGGATAATTCTGTTACAGATATTTTACTGGGGGATAAAGACAACTGGACGTCATCTGTGCTTTGTTGCTTGGTGATGTCTGTGGTCTGCAGAGTAATTGTTTGTGCTGTGTTAGATGATACTATAGTATCTTTAGATGTAAGTGTAGGATCAGTTCCCTTCATTGAGAATGATTCCTTGGCTGATAAGGTTGATTGAATGCCATCTGTGCTTTGTTGTTTGGTGATGTCTGTGGTCTGCAGTGTAATTATTTGTGCTGTATTAGATGACACTAAAGCATCTTTAGATGTATGTGTAGGATCAGTTCCTGCTATAGAGAAAGATTTCCTGGTTCCAACTGTTGGGGATAATTCTGTCACAGATATTTTACTGGGATTTATGGTCGACTGGACGTCATTGGTGCTTTGTTGCTTGGTTGTGCCTGTGGTCTGCAGTGTAGTAGCTCTCTCACTGGAAAATAAATGTTGGCCACTATCACTTGTTGGTTTGGCGCTTTGTCCTATTTCTATATTTTCAACAGTTGGAGTTAATTCTGTTGCAGATATTTTACTAGGGAAAAAGAGGACTGGACATCATTTGTGTTTTGTTGTTTGGCGGTGTCTGTGGTCTGCAGTGTAATTGCTTGTCCTGTGTTAGTTATTATTATAGTGTCTTTAGATGTAAGGGTAGAGCCTGTTATTTCTTTTGAGAAAGATTCCTTGGTCCCAACTGTTGGTGATAATTCTGTTGCAGATAACTTACTGGGGGCTATAGTGGACAGTACATCATCTGTATTTTGTTGTTTAGTGATATCTGTAGTCTGCAGTGTAATTGTTTCTGCTGTGTTAGATGATATTGTAGTATCTTTAGGTGTGAGTGTTGGATCAGTTCCATTTGATGAGAAAGCTTTACTGGCCTCAACAGTTGGGGATAATCCTGTTGTTGATATTTTACTGGGGGATATAGTCAACTGAATGCCATCTGTGTTTTGCTGTCTAGTGACGCCTGTGGTCTGCAGTGACATGGATTGAGCTGTTTTAGATGATACTGTAAAATCTTTGGATGTAAGTGTAGGATCAGTAGCCGCTATTGAGAAAGATTCCTTGGTCCTAACTGTTGGGGATAATTCTATTGCAGACATTTTACTCGGGATTAAAGTCGACTGGGCGTCATCTGTGCTTTGTTGCATGGTTATGCCTGTGGCCTGCAGTGTACTAATGCTCTCAGTAGAAAACGAATATTGGCCACTATCACTTGTTGGTTTGGTACTTTGTCCTATTTCTATATTTTCAATTGTTGAAGATAATTCTATTGCAGATATTTTACTGAGTGACAAAGATGACTGCTTGTCATCTGTGTTTTGTTGTTTTGTGATGTCTGTGGTCTGCAGTGCAATTGTTTGTGCTGTGTTAGATATTATTTTGTCTTTAGATGTAAGTGTAGAATAAGATCCCTCTGTAGAAAAAGGTTCCTTGATCTCAACTGTTGGGGATAATTCTATCTCTGTTATTTTATTGGGGGTTGTAGTGGATAGTATATCATTTGTGTTCTGTTCTTTAGTGACATCTGTGGGTTGCAGTGTAATTGTTTTTGCTGTGGTATATGACATTATGGTATCTTTAGATGTATGTGTAAGATCAGTTCCCGTTATTGAGAAAGAGTCCTTGGTCCCAACTGTTGGGGATAATTCTGTCTCAGCTATTTTATTGGGGGTTGTAGTGGACAGTACATAATCTGAGTTTTGTTGTTTGGTGATGTCTGTAGTCTGCAGTGTAATTATTTGTGCTGTATTAGATGATATCGCAGTGTCTTTAGATGTAAGTGTAGGATCAGTTCCCTTTGGTGAGAATGCTTCCCTGGTCCCAACTGTTGGGGATAATCCTGTTGCAGATATTTGACTGGGGTTTATAGTTGACTGAATGCCATCTGTGTTTTGCTGTTTAGTGATGTCTGTGGTCTGCAGTGACATGGATTGAGCTGTTTTAGATGATACTGTAAAATCTTTGGGTGTAAGAGTAGGATCAGTACCCAAGATTGAGAAAGATTCCTTGGTCTCAACTGTTGGAGATAATTCTGTTGCAGATATTTTACTCGGGATTAAAGTTGACTGGACGTCATCTGTGCTTTGTTGTTTGGTGACATCGGTGTTTTGCAGTGTTATTGTTTGTGCTGTGTTAGATGATAGTATAGAATCTTTAGATGTAAGTGTAGGACCAGTTCTTTCTGTTGAAAACAATTCTTTGGTCCCAACTGTTGGAGATAATTCTGTTGCAGCTATTTTATTGGGGGTTGTAGTGGACAGTACATAATCTGAGTTTTGTTGTTTGGTGATGTCTGTAGTCTGCAGTGTAATTATTTGTGCTGTATTAGATGATATCGCAGTGTCTTTAGATGTAAGTGTAGGATCAGTTCCCTTTGGTGAGAATGCTTCCCTGGTCCCAACTGTTGGGGATAATCCTGTTGCAGATATTTGACTGGGGTTTATAGTTGACTGAATGCCATCTGTGTTTTGCTGTTTAGTGATGTCTGTGGTCTGCAGTGACATGGATTGAGCTGTTTTAGATGATACTGTAAAATCTTTGGGTGTAAGAGTAGGATCAGTACCCAAGATTGAGAAAGATTCCTTGGTCTCAACTGTTGGAGATAATTCTGTTGCAGATATTTTACTCGGGATTAAAGTTGACTGGACGTCATCTGTGCTTTGTTGTTTGGTGACATCGGTGTTTTGCAGTGTTATTGTTTGTGCTGTGTTAGATGATAGTATAGAATCTTTAGATGTAAGTGTAGGACCAGTTCTTTCTGTTGAAAACAATTCTTTGGTCCCAACTGTTGGAGATAATTCTGTTGCAGATATTTTACTCGGGATTAAAGTTGACTGGACGTCATCTGTGCTTTGTTGTTTGGTGATGTCGGTGTTTTGCAGTGTTATTGTTTGTGCTGTGTTAGATGATAGTATAGAATCTTTAGATGTAAGTGTAGGACCAGTTTTTATAGTTGAAAACAATTCTTTGGTCCCAACTGTTGGAGATAATTCTGTTGCAGATATTTTACTTGGGATTAAAGTTGACTGGATGTCCTCTGTGCTTTGTTGTTTGGTGAAGTCGGTGTTTTGCAGTGTTATTGTTTGTGCTGTGTTAGATGATAGTATTGAATCTTTAGATGTAAGTGTAGGACCAGTTCTTATAGTTGAAAACAATTCTTTGGTCCCAACTGTTGGAGATAATTCTGTTGCAGATATTTTACTTGGGATTAAAGTTGACTGGATGTCATCTGTGCTTTGTTGTTTGGTGACGTCGGTGTTTTGCAGTGTTATTGTTTGTGCTGTGTTAGATGATAGTATATAATCTTTAGATGTAAGTGTAGGACCAGTTCTTTCAGTTGAAAACAATTCTTTGGTCCCAACTGTTGGAGATAATTCTGTTGCAGATATTTTACTCGGGATTAAAGTTGACTGGATGTCATCTGTGCTTTGTTGTTTGGTGACGTCGGTGTTTTGCAGTGTTATTGTTTGTGCTGTGTTAGATGGTAGTATAGAATCTTTAGATGTAAGTGTAGGACCAGTTCTTATAGTTGAAAACAATTCTTTGGTCCCAACTGTTGGAGATAATTCTGTTGCAGATATTTTACTTGGGATTAAAGTTGACTGGATGTCATTTGTGCTTTGTTGTTTGGTGACGTCGGTGTTTTGCAGTGTTATTGTTTGTGCTGTGTTAGATGATAGTATTGAATCTTTAGATGTAAGTGTAGGACCAGTTCTTATAGTTGAAAACAATTCTTTGGTCCCAACTGTTGGAGATAATTCTGTTGCAGATATTTTACTTGGGATTAAAGTTGACTGGATGTCATCTGTGCTTTGTTGTTTGGTGACGTCGGTGTTTTGCAGTGTTATTGTTTGTGCTGTGTTAGATGATAGTATTGAATCTTTAGATGTAAGTGTAGGACCAGTTCTTATAGTTGAAAACAATTCTTTGGTCCCAACTGTTGGAGATAATTCTGTTGCAGATATTTTACTTGGGATTAAAGTTGACTGGATGTCATCTGTGCTTTGTTGTTTGGTGATGTCGGTGTTTTGCAGTGTTATTGTTTGTGCTGTGTTAGATGATAGTATAGAAACTTTAGATGTAAGTGTAGGACCAGTTCTTTCAGTTGAAAACAATTCTATGGTCCCAACTGTTGGGGATAATTCTGTTGCAGATATTTTACTGGGTGATAAAGTTGACTGGATGCTGTCTTTGTTTTGATGTTCAGTGATGTCTGTAATTGTTTGTGCTGTGTTAGATGTTGGCATAGCATCTTTAGATGTAAATGAAGGATCAATTCTCTCTACTGAGAAAGATTCCATAACCTGAGCTGTTGACAACTGACCTTTATCTATGGTTAACAGTGGGGAAGTGGTTGGCTTTCCATCAGTTTCCTGTACAGTAAATTGTGAATGTGTTATATTATCTGCTTCTGCATCTTTAGACAAAGCTTCTGTAGCTTTGGTGGGTGTTGGGTGGACTTCTGTTGACTTTGTTGAATCCCTTACATATACACTTGTCAGTAAGTTATTTTGTGTAGTGAACTTTTCTGTGTATCCTGTGGCAGTTAATGGGGTACTTTCCTGTATATCTGTAGACTTATAAATGGTCCCTGTAGGTCTTATATCTAGTGAAACTGTGGCATCTTTAGACAATGTAGTTATCTTAACATCATCTTTATCAGAAACTTCACTAGCGGTGGTTGATAGAGTAGTTTTAAGAATGTCGACTATGGAAGGTGTTAGCATTGTTTCGGTGGACATTCTCTCAGATGACTCTTTTACTAAGTTTGTGGCAGTCGGAAGTGTTCCTACATGGTTTGTTGTGAAAGGTTTACTTTCTGTTGTCATACTAACCGTGTGATGAAGATTAGATGCTTCACTTACTGGCCTGCTCTGTTCTGTATTTTCTGTTGTACCCATGTCAGAGCTTGTTTTACCATCTATTGGCCCTATAGTTTTAAGGGTCTCAGTGGCAATTGGGCCTGTGCTTTGTTTTGTTGTGGTTTGCATGTATGTGGTATCAAATGATGTTTGTTTCTCCCTCAAGGTCTGAATTGTTGAGTGCAGTTCCCCCTCTGTTTGTAAAAATGTTGCCTCTGTTGATCTAGATTGCTCTGAGCTTGCTTCAGTAAAAGGATTGTTTGATATTTTTTCTGCTGTGGTTTGGCTGTGGCTTTCATACTTTGTGCTTATGGCATCAGCTGTTGATGGAGATGTATTTCTGCTGCTACCAGCAATGGTAGTCATTGACTTTATACTGTCAGATAATAATTCTCCTATTAGCTGTGATGCATTTTGCTTCTCATTAACACTTTGAGCTTCAGTAAAAGTTGCTTTCTCAGTTGGCAATACTTCTAAAGCATCCAATGTGTCTGGCGTGTTTATCATTTCTTCTCTATGGGTATTTTTGTCTGTTTCAGTTTTTGGGTCCTGACTTGACTCTTTTGATACCAATGTACTTAAAATATTATTTGCATTTTTTTCTGTAGGAGTTATGCTGTCCTTTGGTCCTGTCCATGGGAAACTTTCAGATCTGATATCTGTTGTAAGTCTAGATGCACTAGGAGAGAGCCTCAATCGATTAGTGGCATACTCTGTAGTTAACTGAAAACCACGTGAATTGGCTACTTCAGTGGTAGCAGTTGGGAATTCATGGGAAACTTCAGTCAAACCTTGGAATATATTTTGTGTCTCAGCTAAAGTATAGACATATACAGTTCTAGGCATTTCATCTAACACTGTTGTGCTTAAGACGTGTTCAGAAAGTGTTGTAGCCATGTTAAATACGTTGCCGAAGCTCGGTCCTATAGAAGGGAAGTTTTTTTCTTCAGTAGATTGCATTTTCTGCCATGTTACTAGATTTTCTGTTGGTGATTTTGTGGCCTCAGGACTGATCAGTAGCTGATTCACTCCTGGTAAACTTGTTTGTACAATTGTTCTAATATCTTCCCGTGTCGTTTTTATATCTTCTGTACTGCCTTTATCAGACACTGTATTATCTGTGTTTGTAAGAATGGTGGATGTTCTTGCTGTTGATTTGGCAGGATCATATTCACTTATATGATATGGTGATGTTTCCTTGTTGACTTCTGTAGTAATCTCATAATTTGATAAACTGTCTGTCCTAAGTCGAGTAATTCCTGGATTCAATGTGTTTTCTATACCATTTTTACCATTGATTCTTTCAGTTGTAGCCATCTCCATCACACTTGAAGGATTCATAGAATTAGGTATGTCTTTGCCTACAGTATAATTCTCCAGCTTTTTCACAGTGGATCCATCATCTTGTGATGGCACTGTGGTTGCATCATTTATGTTTCCATCTACAGTAAAATGTGTTACAATAACTGATGCTTCCAAATCATTCATTTCAGTTGTGTGTTTAATATTCTTACTTTGTTGAGGTGGTGTTTCTGTTGACGTGCTTTTTCCGGTGGTTCTTTCCTCTGTCGTTGGACTTTGAGTGGAGGTAGTCATCGCATTTGTAGTTTTTTCAGTTCCTTCTTTGGTTGTCGGAATATTGGCAGTAGTAGTCTTTTCCTGCTCTGTAGTTACAGCGGGGATTTCTGTTGGTGACTTTGTTGTTTGTAATGTTGCTTGAGTTTGGTTTATTTCCTTTGTTGTCTGTGATGCTGTAGTTGTTGAATGGACCATTAAAGTTGTTGATGATCTAGTTGTTGACAGAAAGTCCATTCCACTGCCATCATCTCCAGAGCCTTCAACTGTGGGTACAGGGGTTGGAGGGGAATCTTTATCTTTTTTTCGCTTTGGAGGTGCTAATGGGTTTTCTGGGTCTTAAAGACAAAAAATATATTTTACTATAGCATTTTTTTAACTTTTTTATTTAGAAATTGCAGATACATATGTATCTCACTGTGTATTTATCAAAACTACAGCAACAGTAAGTATATATTACCAGTTCTTTTTTTCTTACCAGGATTCTTCTTTTTTTTGTTTAACCTTCTGGAAGTTGATTTACTGCTTGTATGTGAGGATGATGAACTGGATGAACTTGAAAACTCACTCTCTACAGTTTCTAAAATGAGTGATTGAAAAATTGAATAATTAACAAGAAATTAGAAGACATATTGTATGCATTGTATTTCTTGTAACCATATTATACCAGCTGATTAAGTGGCATGCTGATATAAAGTAAAAACATAAGGCATGACCCTTTAAGTAAAGGAACACATCTTAGGCTCTAACAACGTAGTAGGTTGAGCGCTGCAGTATATAAAGATTCTACAAAATTCTAAATATCACACCTAATATAATTATATTATCTATGGAGTGGATTTTTTAAATTGAAAACTAAGACACATGCGACCCTCAATAATCACCTTGTCTTTCTTCTTCTGAGTCAACTTTCTTTTTTTTCGAATTTGGTTTCTTCTTTGCTTTTTTTCCTTTCCCCGGTTTTAATGGGTCTGGTGGAAAAGTCAGGTGTTAATACAGTTTTGCTTTCATGGTCTCAAATCAGAGCACAATTACTACCAATACTACATGGCATGAGTTCTATTAATGGATTTTTATCATCTGATAAAATGTATGGCTAGTATATGAAATCCATTGATCCTGAGATAGAAGGGGATGCCGAGCTGTTTTTTACTCCTCCCCTTTGCCGAGCTGTTTTTTACTCCTCCCCTTGGCTGTTTTTGCCCTGCAGAGTGTGGCACCACCTACCAACTGTGCAATGAACTGCAGTGTTTCACCAGTTAGGTGAATGGTGCTAGCTGCAGTTCCCTACACAACTAAGAGTCCAGGAGTGCCTCTGTGCAGAAAAAGCATGGGACATAGTCCAAAATCTGCAGTGTCCCCTGCATTTTTAATTATGGATGCCCCAGAGGTTGTTCATAAAGTGGTAAAATATCCTATTGACATGCCATCATTATATATAACAAGGAAACGCCTTAAATAATAAAGTAAGCTTAATAGCAACCGGTGTTTATAAAATAAACATCAAATCATACATAATATAAATTCAAAATGATTCTTCCATCACAATATATGTTCTTGATTCCATTTAGTACCAGAGTAATAATCTAAATACTTTACAGTATTAGGAAAAGTGGTATGTTAGCATGCAAATTAGTGAATCAAAAGTAAAATATATTAAACTAACAGATAATAGGTATAATAGGGACCAGACCAAGTTTAGGGTAGAATTTCAAAACTTACGTTAAACTATTTTTAAAAATCTTAAGCCCGGGTCTCACATAGCGATACACCAGCGATCCCGACAACGATCAGGATCGCTGGTGTATCGCTATATGATCGCTGCTGAGCTGCCAAACAGGCAGCTCAGGGCAACGATCAGCGACACTGCGGGTAACATCGCTTAGTTACCCGCAGTGTACCTTGGATACCAGCGCCCTGATGCAGGGAGCTGGTAACCAAGGTACACGTCGGGTTTCCAGGCGCTGCGCGGTGCCTGGAAACCCGCTGTGTACCTTGGTTACCAGCTCCCTGCATCAGGGCGCTGGTATCCAAGGTACACAGCGTGTTTCCAGGCACGCCCCGCGCCTGGAAACCCGCTGTGTACCTTGATTACCAGCGGATCGCTGGGTTCCCGCCTGTCATACGCAGCGATGCGTGCTGGCCAGCGGGAGACCAGCGATCAAAAAAATGTCCAGGACATTCAGTGACGATCAGCGATACCCGGCAGGGGGGCTGATCGTCGCTGAATGTCACACACAGCGATATCGCTGGTGAGCTCGGTGCTACGTCACAAAACTAGTGACTCAGACGGGGGCTTAAATCATCGCAAAGGAAGAGATAGTGGGTTTTATACAAGATTGTAATTTGACTCCCATTTCCATTTCTGATGCTAGTAAACTTAATTTGCCTTTTATAGAGGAAAACTTGGGTGAGCTCTGGACTAATCTCCCAGGGAGAAAAGCTCAGGCACAGGTGACATGCTGTAGAACAAATGATAATGTAGTTCCTGAAACTACAAATATAGGTGTACGGGGTCTCTCTCCTCTTTTTCTTCCTTTATTGCTTCCATTATGGTTTTAATCGTACACCTATTTTTGCGGTTGATGAAACTACATTACCCTTTATTCTTCTGGAGCTTCCCTGCTCCGCACTCACATTGCAGTATTTTCCTATGCCGATGAGCTGATGTCAGTGCTTTCATTTCACAGATGATATGCTGTCAGAAATACTAACGAGATATGAAGAAGTCTGAACTTTTCCTAAGACAGTGAGTTATTCCATATCAATAAGATATATGATAACTTACTAATTGCTTGGACTCCTTGTGATCCCAAGAACAGAAGAGCCCGGTCTGAGTGTTCTGAATGGAGCAGTAGTTGTGCGTACCAACATCTGTCCATTCATTTTCTATGGACTGCAGAAAAAACTAAGTTCTGTACTTGGTTATTTTAGGCATTTCCATTGACCGAGGATGGAGCAAAGGTGCCCATGCTCCATTCAGATGAAGCTTGGCAGAGCTCTGTTCTCAGGCTAATAGGAGTCCCCGTGGTTGCTTAACCCTCTCATGACCTCATGATTTTCCTTTTATTTGCTTTTGTTTTTTTCCCCCCTTATTCCAAATGACATAACTTTTTTTATTTTTCTGTCCCCATAGCCATGTGAAGGCTTGATTTTTGTGGGATGAGTTAAAATGAATGGTGTAATTCAAAAGTATATCATGTGATGCACTAGACAGCGGGGAAAAAAATTCCAAGTGCGCTGAAATTTCCAAAAAGTGCAATTTTTATTTATCATGTTCACTATATGGACTACACCAAAAAAGTGAATGACTACAAAAGGGACATATAAAAATATAACAAAAAGTATCAATTTCATTGGTACACACAATTAAAATATATTGAAATAGTGGGGAGCAGTACACAAAAAAATAAGAAAGTTCACAACAAACATATTCAAAAGACATGGGAGGGAGTAGTCAAATTGCTATATTCTCATTGCATTATTCATCAGATAGACCAATGAATGTGTAAGTACTTAATAAGTACTCACTCTTTGAGAAAGCCAAGGGCAAAATGTATGTCAGAGTCCTAGGGTCCTAAATTATATGCTATTTTTCTGTATTATGGTATATTGCTTTTTGAACATGCAGTGGCTTGTGAAAGTATGCACACCCTTGGATTTTTACCTAATTTTTTTACATTACAACCTGTGTTTAAATAGTTTTGTAATCCGATGTGTGTGTGATGTATCAGCACTTAATAGTCTAACTTGGTGAAGTGAAGTGAGAAAAATATATGCATTCATTCAATTTATGGGATCAAATAACTACAAATTGGCATATGCATATGTATTCACCCCTTTTGCGATAAAGCCCCTAAAAATTTGTGGTACAAGCAATTACCTTCATAAGTCACATGCTTAGTGAAAGGAAGCACCCTGTGTGCAATCTAAGTATCATATGGTCTGCCAGTACATACAATTGTGCTCAAAAGCTTACATACCCCTGCATAATTTTTGCTTTTTTGGCCTTTTTTCAGAGAATATGAATGATAACACCAAAACTTTTTCTCCACTCATGGTTAGTGGTTGGGTGAAGCCATTTATTGTCAAACTACTGTGTTTTCTCTTTTAAAATCATAATGACAACCCAAAACATCCAAACATCTCAGATCACAGTTATAGACACCGATAGCTGCTACTGCGCTGGAGCAGGCGGTGACTTCTTGAAGGAGGAATTTTTCTTTTTCTTTTCTTCTCCAGAAAGATGGCGCTGTCGACGCATGCGCAGTAGAAGCTATCGGATCACAGCTATAATCACTGATAGCTGCTACTGAGCAGATGCGGCAGGCTCCATTTTCAAATTGCTTTTTTTTCCCCTAACTGGATAACATCAAGAAAAGGTATTATTGCCACACTAAACATGATATTGCAAAGCAGGTGCCACGGCTGGCACCTGCCTACAGAGGCGTTTCTGTCTTTTTTTTCAGTATGTGCTGGTATTCATTATTAAAACTAGGGGGCAGGTCAGTGACGGAGCAGTGACCTGTCAGCAGGCTGCATTATGAATATCTAATCAGAGCACCACATACACCAACCCCGCCTTAGGGCTCAAGAATCTCATTAACACAAAACTGAAAATAAAGATTAAAAAACAACCATAAGATGGATTTAATCAATGAAGGTATCATTTTAATCAGTATAACGGTGTCAACCTGACATTGTTTGTAGGTTACTATGCACAATGCTGCTGACAGGTTCCCTTTAAGCCAATTGAGAATCTGTGGTCAAACTTGAAGATTGCTGTCTACCAGAGAAAACCATCTAACTGGAAGGAGCTGGAGCAGTTTTACTGTTAGAAATGGGCAAAAATCCCAATGGCAAAATGTGGAAAGCTCATAGTGATTTATCTAAAGCAACTTGCAACTGTAATGGCTGCCAAAGGAGGCTCCACAAAGTTCGGACTTTAGAGGGTGAATAGTTATACACTCTGAAGTCCAGAGCAATAACATTTTTTTTATTTTTAACGAGGCAAAAGGGGGTTGATTTGTTCTTTTTAATTTTTTCATATTTTAAAAACTTTTCTTTCAGTTTTTACTGTATTCAATAGTCCTCATACGGGACTTAAAGCTGTGATCATCTGATGAAGGTAATCCAAATTCTGGATTACAAGAGGAGGAAGACCAGCAACGACTCAGACTTTAAGGTTGGACTTCAGAAAGGCAGATTTTAATGAACTCACAAGGAGGGTAGGAAAGGTCCAATGACTGGATGTTCTAAAGGACAGAAATGTCCAAGAAGGATGGGAGATTTTGCTGAATGAAATTCTCACCTCACAATTGGTAACAATCCCAAAAAGAAGGAAGAATTGGAAGCATTTAAAGAGACAAGGATGGATGAACACGGAACTTAAGCACTTGCTAAAAAAGAGAAAAGAAATGTATATTAAATGGAAAGAGGTGGGTATATCTAAAAAAGAATATAATGCTGTTTGCAGGGAATGGAGGGTAAGCGTTAGAAGAGCTAAATCCAATAATGAAGTAAAGCTTGCAAGGGAGACCAAAAAAAAGTGAAAAAAGGATTTTGGGTGTATGTCAAAAGCAAGAACAAAGTCAACGATGCTATAGGACTTTTTCAGGATGAAAAGGGTGCAGTAGTCAAAAATTATGTTGAAAAGGTCAAACTTTTAAATTCCTTATTTGCATTGTGTTCTCTAAGAAAGCAATTGTAACATCAACTGATCTTCTTGACAGTGCCTTTGAAGGAATAAAACAATCTACACTCTCCATAAACAGAGAGATGGTGATTGAACACTTAGCTGATTTAAATGAATTTATATTTCCTGGTCCTGATGAGTTACATCCTAAGGTACTGAAAGGGTTAGCAGAGGAAATTACAGAACCACTAGTCAGAATCTTTAAAAAATCCTGGAAAAAAGAAATCCCAGAAGATTGGAGAAGGGTAAATTGTATAGAATAAAGAAAAAGGCATAGGCAATAAACAAGTGGGATCACCCACAATATGCAAGAATGATCAAGAATATTTTTATTGAATACAAAAAACACCAAAAAAACACACACATTAAAAACATTAAAAGATCACAAATGTGACATCCCAGACAAACAAACATTTAAGCCCACAATAGAGCTTGTAGCCATGAACCATGTGCATGTGTGCACAATAAAAGCCCAAATATCCCAATATAGACAGCATACCATGCTCAAACCCCTTACATAGAAGAGTATAATCACACCTTGGCTCCCCTAATACAGAATACAAATGCCCCAAATGGTAGGGATTCATCAACCAATGTAAAATAGAGCATAATAGCTTACCAAATCTACATGTGAAATAGTATGATGATGAATCGAAAATAACAGGAGTCAAGGAAAGGGCATATGATGTGCAAAATAGCCTGGGTAAATGTCGCTCCTAATTTCAAAAAAGGAAAGAAGATGGAGCCAGAAAATTACAGGCCAGTGAGCCTTACTTCTATACCAGGAAAGATATTTGAACAAATTATTAAACAGCATGTATGTAAATACTTGTATAAGAATA
Source organism: Oophaga sylvatica (assembly GCA_033576555.1). NCBI lineage: Eukaryota > Metazoa > Chordata > Amphibia > Anura > Dendrobatidae > Oophaga > Oophaga sylvatica. Next base: position 152,899,713 of record JARQOD010000009.1, read on the forward strand.
CAGTAATTAACCAGAGCCAGCATGGGTTTGTAGCAAACAAGTCATGCCAGACTAATCTAATTTCCTTCCATGATGGAATCACTGATTGGGTGGATCAGGGAAATGTGGTAGATATAGTATATCTTGACTTCAGCAAAGCATTTGATAAAGTATCTCATACTATCCTTATTGAAAAAATGACCAGGTATGGAATTGACAAGGCTGGGCCTCTCTGACCTTTCCCGGCACCTGCACACTGCAGTTTTTTGCTCTTCCCTCAACAGTGCAGATCAGTACGCCTGTACAGAGGTGCGATGCTGGGAGCGAGGAAGCAAGCAAGAAGGTGGTGTCGCAAGAAGATGGGAGGCGCCGGACCCAGACCTGGGACACCCATCAGACCGGACCGCAGTTGACCGCCCCCCTGGGTGAGCATAATAAAACCTTTTTTCTCATTGTTCCAATAAAATTTACAAAACTTTTTTTTTATGGAGCACATCACATTTGAAGTGACTTTGAGGGGTCAATATGTCAGAAAATACCCCAAACTGACACCATTCTAAAAACTGCACCCCTCAAGGTGCTCAAAACCACATTCAAGAAGTTTATTAACTGTTCAGGTGCTTCACAGGAATTTTTAGAATGTGGAAGGAAAAATTAACATTTAAATTTTTTCACAAAAATGTTACTTTAGACCCAAATTATTTTATTTTTGCAAGGGTAACAGGAAAAAATGGACCCAAAAATTTGTTGAGCGATTTCTCCTGAGTACATTGATATTGGGCTCAGAAGGGAAGAAGCAGATGCCATGTTGCATTTGGAGTTCACCTAAGGTGCCTAAACAGTGGAAACCACCCACAAGTGACACCATTTTGGAAACTAGACCACTCATGAAACTTATCTAGATGTGTAGTGAGCTCTTTGAATCCTCAGCTGCTTCACAGAAGTTTATAACATTGAGGCATGAGCATAAAAAAAAATCACATTTCCCCCCTCAAAATGTTGTTTAGCCCAAAATTTTGTATTTTCACAAGAGTAACAGGAGAATAATTAGTGAAAGCCACATTGGATTTGGATGTTTCCTAAACAGTGGAAACTGCCCACAAGTGACACAAGTAACAGTCTAATCACAGTTCTAATGCATTGCAATGCATTAGAACTGTCAGCCTGATCTCACACAAACTTGTTAGATTATGATCTAACAAGTTTGCTAGAGTCTGGTGACCTGGATGTTGTGGGTCACTATGGCAATGATCGGATGGCAGAGGGAACTCCCTCCCTCTCCTGCCTTCTAAATTCTGTGATTTAAGGAGTTAAAGTGTGCGCACCACTCCTGGCCATGAGCACCGGTTGTAAGCTGTGAGAATCAGCTGACACCCGGCAGCGATCACATGCGCACAGCCTCTGTGCTTGCAAAATTGCCTGGACATAGTGTTTTTTCTTTATTTGAACAGTGGAGTGGTCAAACTAATATAAGTACCTTGCCCCTACTAACAAACTTGCCAGCTGCTTTCTTCAGCTGTTACTGTCACCGCTGTAGTCCCGAGCCACCATCTTTTGACCTCAAATTCTGACTAACTAGAAGTCAGAGGTAGCGGTCATAAGCTCTCAATGTAAGTCTGAAAATCGAATTTAAAAGTCTATGTATCACTACATATTTGTTAATAAATGTTTTTCTTACCATCATCTCCATCAGTAGGTTTGCCTTTTTTCTTGTTTGGTTTTTTGGAATTAGGCTTCTTTTTCCCTTTTCCTGATGGATCTTTTTGAGAAGAATAGAAACTGTTAAAAATCACCACTCATCCCGCCTCAGAAATGTATTTTATAAGTTAAAAATAAAATATAAAAAGTTAAACATAAATAAAACACTCTGTTGCACTAATTAGATGACCAACCTCAGCTAATTAGAGCAAAAATTATAATACCGCTGAAAAAATAATCAAATGTTAAAATAATCAAATGCTACAAGATCGAATCCCTGTTAACACTCAATCAATCTCTCCTCCTGTTGTAAACACATGTGTAGACTGACTACAGGTAAATTGTTTTGCACTCAGGTAAAATGATTTGCACTCACTGTTGGATCAGCCTTTGTTAAGATCAACGTTGCCACGAAAGGAAACCACTTAGAGGGCATGGAGAGGTGGTGGAGGAGTGGAACGCCAGGAGATTTCCATGAGATAAGTTGCCGAGGCTGGACTGCAGAGCCAGGAGCGCTCCGGCCAGTAGTGCTCCCCGGATACCAGGAAAAAGATGGCCGCTACTCTCTAGAGACAGCGTGTGACGTCACAGTAGGTATAGAGGCCTGTCGGGGCCAAAAATCTAACCAGCGCGTTTCGAGGAGATCATGGCTCCTCTTCCTCAGGGTATCTATATCTCTTGATGCAGATTATCATTATATAGGTGATTAGTCCGCCCCTGTGCGCCAAACACTGTGCAGTGTCTTTTTCTGTCTCATTATCTCACTGAAGTTCCACCTAGATGACCCTAATGAATGTTAACTTACGTCTACCAGCTGAGCATGATCTGCAAAGATTTCTTTTGACCAAAAAATCTCGTTAAAAAATGTTTTTGTGGAAAAATTAAAAATATTGAATACCTTTATTTAACCAAATTAAAAATTAATCACAAGTTCCTAATGTTTAATTAATTAATGAAGCTTAACTATAATCATGTATTATTTGCTATCCATCCATTCACATCATATCAGTCTAGTTTATATATTTTCAATAATCTTGCTCTATATCTCTTGAAAACGTGAGTCTGTATTGCATTGCAGCGGGAGTAGAACACAACCACATCCACAATTATAAGTGTGCCCACACTAAGGGATCCATATTATTTTAGTTTTTGTTATTTTTATTTCCCACCTCAAAATGATTTCAGTTGTTTCTGAATGGATTTGTACAGATTATGGGTGATACTAAAGGTTGAGAAATTTCTGAGTAGATTCTTCATAGTTTGGTTTTTTATATGATAAAACTTGCTATTTTAGGGGTGTGTAGACTTTTTGTCTCCACTATACATACGGTATTTCTATGAATGCAGCAATTACCATCTGTATCATCCCCTGGTTTTCTTGGCTTCTTCTTTTGACTTGAAGGTGAACGTTTTTTTGTTCTCTGGTTAAACTTGGATGTATTCTCGTCAATATTGGCTATAGAAAAGACAAAATGAATGTCAAGCTTTATAATGTCTTCTTCCTATCATGAATTCTTGGTCGTTATTTGACTATATATGAATATATGCATTTAATTGACTAATAACTATTTACCAACCGAATATTAAATCAACTGATTGAATTTATAAAATGTGAAACTGATTATATCCTGAACATGATCAGAGAACATTGAACTTGTTGGACTGAGGTTCATTAACAAATAAATCCAAAGCTAAAAATAAGAACAGACATGTCATTACATATTTTCTGTGCTTGAAATTATGACCATCCACCCTTCACATCTATTTTGGTAGGTGTGATAGTCTAAAAGGAGTTTTATAATAAAGGGAAACCCTTCTAACATATAAGTTGCACATGAAATTTGTGTCAGCGTTTTAGAAGGCATGGCTTTGTTGGTTACACGCTAACATTGTTGACTCAGCGTGGAGGAAGAGTGGCGTATGCGAATGTCACATCCTGAGGAATACTGATGTAATATATATATATATATTCCTTTATCCGGTCAGGCGCAGATGACAGCAAACATTATTTGATACAATGAGACATGATTCATCTGTTGACTTTTTTAAACAGGACCTATCCCCAGGAAAGGCCCCATATTTTGGTTTAGATTTAGACACCCTCCCCCCCCTTTTTACATATAAAAAATAATATGATAGTTTTGTAAATAATGTATGACTAATAAAAATAAGAAAGGAATAAAAAACAATAAATTCTCATTAGGAAGCATGTCTGTCACCTCCGAATTCGAAGCAGGCATCCTCTTGTAAGAAGCAACTGAGCTTTCAGAATAAGGCTACTTTCACATTTGCGCTCGGGCGACCTGCGCCTATCTGCGCACGGCCGCCGCTAAGCTCCGCCCCCAGCCGCGCCTCCTCCCGGCGGCTCCGCCTATGGGCGCATGACGGCGCATGCGACCTGTGTACCCTATCTTTATCATTGGCCGTGCGCAGGCCTTGCGCAGTATGCGTTTGACAGCGCATGCGTCCTTTTTGACGGTGCGCCGAGCGCACAAAAATGCAACATGCTAAGTTTTGGTGCGCTCGGCGCAGCGTCAAAAGGACGCATGCGCAGTCAAACGCATACTGCGCACGGCCTGCGTACCCAATGATAAAGATAGGGTACACAGGTCGCATGCGCCGTCATGCGCCCATAGGCGGAGCCGCCGGGAGGAGGCGCGGCCGGGGGCAGAGCTTAGCGGCGGCCGTGCGCAGATAGGCGCAGGTCGCCCGAGCGCAAATGTGAAAGTAGCCTTAGTTGGAAAGGTTTACAGACAAGTTATAATGGAAAACATCAGAATAAATACAGGAACAGCCATGAAGGAGTGTACCATAAGACATAATAGAAGAGAGGCACATCCACTTCAACAGTACACCATCAGCAATTTTACAGAAGTGACCACCTGGTAAAGTTGGTGCAAATGATTTGCACGATCTGGTCTATCGGTCATGTCTGTTATAAATTAAATCTAAACATTTACCCAATGGTCTCACGGAAGTAAGCGGATATGTCAGAGGACGCATCTGAATCCTGCTTTCGGTATAAAGTTGAAATCCTCCAACAGAGTGTTTATTGCAGAGCACCTTCCTAGTTGCCTAACTTACATTTTATTGATTAAAGTCCATGCTTTTTTTTTTTACTCAAGGGGGAGTGTCATGTGATCAGACCAGTATATCAGGCTCCTCCAACAGAATAGCAGTTTTACCATGTGAGGTTTTTCATTGGAGGGGGTTGATGAACAGTTTTGGTCACATGTCCTCCACCAGTAGCCATTGTACGGACAGGTCTGATCTCATGCTCCTCCACCAGCAGCCATTGTATAGACAAGTCTGGTCACATACTCCTCCACCACCAGCAGCCATTGTATGGACAGGTGTGATCACATGCTCCTCCACCAGTAGCCATTGTAAGGACAGGTCTGATCTCATGCTCCTCCACCAGCAGCCATTGTATAGACAAGTCTGGTCACATACTCCTCCACCACCAGCAGCCATTGTATGGATGGGTCTGGTCACGTGTCCTCCACTAGCAGCCATTGTATGGACTGTTCTGATCGCATGTTCCTCCACCACCAGCAGCCATTGTATGGACAGGTCTGGTCACATGTCCTTCACCAGCAGCCATTGTATGGACGTGTCTGGTCACATGCTCCTCCACTAGTAGCCATTGTATGGACAGGTCTGATCTCATGCTCCTCCTCCACCACCTGCAGCCATTGTATGGACAGGTCCTCTACCAGTAGCCATTGTATGGACAGGTCTGGTCCCATGTCCTCCACCAGAGGCCATTGTATGGACAGGTTTGTCATATGTCCTCCACCAGCAGCCATTGTATTAACAGGTCTGGCCACATATCCTCTTCCAGCAGCCATTGTATGGACAGATCTGGTATAATTCACATATCCAACATGTTCAGTTATTAAACTAGCATTTTATTGTGTCATGACTGTGATTTATGTATCTGCTATGTGTGAACATATGGTGATTCCACCATTTTGGCAATACAGTACAAACTGACTCCTTTTCATAGGATGCAAGAAAAGTGACCTGATCCAAATTAAGTAGAGAAAGTTCCATAGTGTATGCACTTGAACATCTTTATATTTTAATTATAACAACTATGTCTAACAACTAGCCTGCTGCTAGTCAAGATAATCCATCTGCAGGAGAACTGTAGTCTAGCAGCAGGTTGGAAAAATCAGTAACCACTTAGAGTATAATGAAAAGCTACTGGTATCTATAATATGATTTACATTATGGTCAAAAACAACAGTTTTAACACAAAACAATGCAGGCATGCAAGCTGCATCAATTTTGCGGTAAAACCACACATCAGTGCTGTTTTTGGCTAAATCATGTAGACTCACTCTAAAAATCAGTATAGCAAACTTGTAAGCCTACCACTATTAACATCAGTCCGCTCTTCTATATTTTCTTCAACTTCAACACTGCTTGGATTTTTGGGCTTCTTTTTGCCTTTAGGGTTGGGTTCTTGTGATGAAAACATTGAGATTTCATTAGTAATCAGTTTAGAATATAAAGTGAAATCCTTATTTTATTGAGATATGTACTATAGTCCATATATAGTCCATATATCTTAAACAGAATCTATCAGAAGGTTTTTGCTATGTAATCTTAGGACAGCATGAGGTGTAGGGGTTAAAACACTGAATTTAACGATGTGTCACTTATCAAGCAGTGTGCTGTTTACTTATAATGAAGGTTTTATCATTAGGAAATTATCATTCCTGGGACTAGCTGCCTCATGCCAAGTCATATTACTCCGCCCCCTCCTGTAATAAGCAGCTCACTATTAATAGACAATGTACATACAGATATAACCTCAAACATCGCGGATACATTTAACCGCAAAAAGTGTTCCAGCAAGGAAAATATAAAAAATAACCTTTATTAACATATAACATACAAATATAAAAGCAATAAAATAACAAGAATGCCCAGTAGGAGGTATATGACATATCACTACATCAGTAAATAGGTATATACTTGGTCCGGTATACAAGAGTTTCTATATGTGAACAATCACTAAAAAAACCTTTAAGTTACAGACGCCCCAGTAAATGCATATTAGTATAGATAAATTGCCGTTAAGCTATGTCAAACAAGATAATTACCCACTCCATGAGTAAATGCTGGCTGGACCCAAAAAAGAGCTCCGCAATGCTTATTATGTGACAAGCCAATACCCCTAATCAGAATGAACCAAATAGTCCTAAGTATAGATCAAAGGTAAATGAATTACTGGACCCTGAAAGTCCTAGATAAATTGCTATATCAAAACGGCTTAGACACATGAATTAGAAATGTATCACAAATATACTGGTGAATTACCTAAAAATAGGACCGTGCTGATGTGCGTGGCATAACCTCCTCCACCCCAACGCGCGTTTCGCTCAAGCTTCTTCCGGGGGCGTGTCCAGACATGGGTGGTTGCTTGTTAAATAACAGGAGGCTCCAATCAGAAGACCCAAATTAACGAAGGGGAGTGCTGTGTCTAGCGTCATCATTCTGACCTCATTGGCGCATGCGTGGATCAGTGCCGCTGGATAATAAAGTTACTTCCTATTATGGACACGCCCCCGGAAGAAGCTAAAGCGAAACGCGCGTTGGGGTGGAGGAGGTTATGCCACGCACATCAGCACGGTCCTATTTTTAGGTAATTCACCAGTATATTTGTGATACATTTCTAATTCATGTGTCTAAGCCGTTTTGATATAGCAATTTATCTAGGACTTTCAGGGTCCAGTAATTCATTTACCTTTGATCTATACTTAGGACTATTTGGTTCATTCTGATTAGGGGTATTGGCTTGTCACATAATAAGCATTGCGGAGCTCTTTTTTGAGTCCAGCCAGCATTTACTCATGGAGTGGGTAATTATCTTTTTGACATAGCTTAACGGCAATTTATCTATACTAATATGCATTTACTGGGGCGTCTGTAACTTAAAGGTTTTTTTAGTGATATTTCACATATAGAAACTCTTGTATACCGGACCAAGTATATACCTATTTACTGATCTAGTGATATGTCATATACCTCCTACTGGGCATTCTTGTTATTTTATTGCTTTTATATTTGTATGTTATATGTTAATAAAGGTTATTTTTTATATTTTCCTTGCCGGAACACTTTTTGCGGTTAAATGTATCCGCGATGTTTGAGGTTATAGTTGATGACGAGTGCCAGCTCCAATAAGATTATATATAGCTCTGGACTATCTTGTGGTTATAATGTACATACAGAGCCTGGTGTGGGCGGGGTTAGAACTGTTTCAAAACTGCCGCACCCAGTAAACTAAGTGATATATCTACATCCTGCTTCTCTCAGATAAGGTAGCAAAACCCTGCTGACAGATTCCCTTTAAAGTGAACCTGTCAGGTGATACATGCTGCCCAATTCATGGACAGCATGTATCTAGCAGTGGCAGTATTATTTCAGCCAGGTATGCTTGATTCTGAAACACTGAGGTCCTTGGTAGCTTCTCCCTGCCCTCTGCCCTGGACTGGCAGGTCTCTGCCTACATGCACGTATAGGCAGAGACCTGCCAGTCCAGGGCAGGGAGAAGCGGGGGGACTTGCCTGTTCGACTAGTCTACAGCGCTGTCCTGGTCCCTGGCAGCTATTAAAAGTATGTTTTTTTCTGAAACACTGTAGTGTTCCAGAGTCAAACATACCTGGCTGAGATCATAGAGACGGTGCCTGACTCATGCTGTCCACTGATTGGGTAGCATGTATCAGCAGACAGCTTCACTTTAATGATAGCCAAGTCCTGAAAAGATGAGCCTCTTATGGTGCTTCTTCATTAGCCGTCTTTGCAATGTTAAGCGACCATCAGTCAGTAAATCTTAACTGATCGGTGGTTAGTCACCGTCACTTTAATTCCTAATTCATAAATCAAATAGTACACAAGAAAATAACTTGGTAATATATCTTATCAGAGAAATCTGCTTCTTCTTCCTCCAGGACTGCTCAGTCATTGTCAAAAATCTCAATTAGGGCTTGTGTGCACGGCCGTATTTTCAGTCCGAGTGCTGTCTGGGAAAACAACGGACAGTACTCGGACCAATGTTATTCAATAGAGCCGTACAGATGAGCGATTTTTTTCACTGACCGAATCTGTGTGTAAAAACACCCAGCATGCAGTAGTTTTCTCCGTAAATCGGATGAACCTCACCTATTCAAGTCTATGGGTGGGTAAAAAAACAACATATGGAGCCACAGTAAAACATCTGATTTTTACGGATACATTGCATCTTTGTATCATAGGAAACTGTGTGGTCCTGTAAATGATTAACCCTTCACAAATCGGGCAATTTATGTTTTTGCATTTTTGTTTTTATCTCCCCTTTTTCCCAGAGCTATAACTTTTTTATCTTTCTGTCCATATCGACAAATAAGGGCTTGTTTTTTCTTTTTTTAGATAAGTTGTACTTTTGAATGACACCATTCATTTTACCACATAATATACTATAACATTGGAAAAAAGTTCCAAATAGGGAGAAATTGTGACAAAAATGCAATTCTGACATTGTTTTTCTGGATTTGTTTTTACGGTGTACATTTTGTGGTACAAATGACCTTGCATTATCATTCTGCTTATCAGTATGATTACCGAAATGTGGCGCCCCTGAGGGTCCGGTCGCCACAGAGGTACTGCACCTCAGCCAGGGCGTACCCTATGGGAGGATGGCCTCATCTCAGGCTGGAGGGTAACTAGGTAGAGGGTGTGGGTGGAGTAAGTAGATGGGGCGGAGCTTAAGGAGTGACAGTTGGTGTTAGAGTTAGTCGGAGTTAGTGCTGAGGTGAGGAGATTGTTCTGGAAAGAGTCAGTTGATGAGGAGAGAGGAGCTACTGACAGAGGCAGCGTAGAAGAGAGAAGCTTCTAGAAGGACAGAAGGGGTCCTAGGGAGATGAGGAGTACCAAAGCCACCCGTGGGGCCTGCATCTAGATGTGGAGGGACCAGGTTGCAGACAGGAGACTGGCCCCAACTTAGTGAGAGACTGTATGTTCAGCTAAGAAGTCGGAGGCTGTGGTAATTGCAGGTGCCACAGCCACAATCACTCACCTACTTTCTGAAAAGGCAGCTATAAATAGGGTCAAGGGTACACAGAGGACGTCGCTTGACAGGACTCACAGCTACCAGTTTGTGGCTCTGGGTGAGCGGCGCAGGGCAGGAGAAGTGGAAGCCAGCGCAGGGAGATGGCCAGAGTAGGAACATAAGAAAGGAGTCCTGGAGTGGTGTACCCCAATATACCTGGGAGTTTACTGGTCCCCTCACCTGGAGGACACAGCACTAAATGGGCATATGTGCACAAGTGAATTGTAAGTAAAAGCATTGGAAAACTGCACCTTGCTGTGTCCCCGGAATCCTTCCAGCGTCATCTGCCAGCACCATTAAAAACCACCATCCTTTCACCTCATAACATCTGCCCTGGGACAAAGCTCTGCCTGTGGAGAGCTGAAATAACTTTGCTGTGCCACCACCAATCCCAGAGGACCTGTACCGCAGCGTTGGTCACTCTGTCCAAACACCACAGGTGGCGTCACAAACATTTTCCCATTAATCCCCCACAGCTTTATTATTTTATACACATTTTTATTGGACGCCCAGGGCCACGGATCGGGTCATGATCACTGAACTTCTTCTGCTCCCGCCATCTACTAACCTCCCTAAATCTGACATTTCCCTCTCCGTGGGTGGCACCATAATAACACCCCGGCAGCAGGCTCGCTGTTTGGGTGTTATGTTTAATACCAATCTCTCCTTCGCCTCCCATATACAATCTCTTGCCCGCTCTTGCCGCCTACACCTAAAGAACATCTCTAGAATCCGCCGTTTTCTCACCATGGAAACAACAAAAACCCTCACTGTAGCATTGATCCACTCTCGCCTGGACTACTGAAACGCTCTATTACTTGGCCTCCCCATTACTCGACTATCCCCTCTCCAGTCCGTCCTTAATGCAGCAGCCAGGGTCATCCATCTGGCTAATCGGTACTTGGACGCGTCCGCTCTTCGCCAGTCCTTACACTGGCTGCCCATTCATTATAGGATCCAATTCAAAGTACTTGTTCTCACCCACAAAGCTCTCCACAGTGCAGCACCCCCCTACATCTCCACCCTCATTTCTATCTATCGGCCTAACCGACTGCTGCGCTCTGCAAACGACTTTCGACTAAACTCTGCACTAATCCGTACCTCCCACTCCCGACTCCAAGACTTCTCCCGTGCTGTGCCAATCCTCTGGAATACTCTACCCTAAGAAATTAGGACTATCCACAATTTGCATGGTTTCAGGCGCTCCCTCAAAACACATTTGTTCAGAGCTGCCTATCACATTCACTAATCAAAGTCATTCTATGTGTAAGTGTGTGTGTGTAGCCCATTCACTATCTCCATCCATCCCTCACTCCCTCAAGATGGCTGGACCACCATTGTAAATGCACCATTGTATATACACACCTGTACTTTGTATCTCCCCCACCTCATTGTAGATTGTAAGCTCTCACGAGCAGGGTCGTCTTATTTTGCTTTAATTATTGTATTGTTAACGTTGTTACTTATGACTTGTGTTTTGAAACTCTTAAACTGTAAAACGCGGAATATGTTGGCGCTATATAAATAAAGATTATTATTATTATTATTGCTACCGTGACTAATCCCCTGAAAAACTGTCTGACCCAGGTCAGAGTACCCTAGGCCCTAGGGGGTGCTCCATTTTGGTGTCACAAACAGGATGGACCGACCCTTGCAAAACGGGTCCCGTGCGCCTATTTTGGACTGTTTCTAGATGGTGCGAAAGATGTGCCCGTGCCATATAAAGAATATGATGCAAAAACAACAGGCTTGTCACCCAGAGGGGTCCTCCTCCTGGCCCAGGATGGCGGAAAGAGAAAAAGAAACCGCCCACCAAGAAGGAGGAACCACACATGAAGACGGGCGTGGTACAAGAAAAACGCGGGAAACGCAACTGACTCAGCAGACCAGGGAAGCAACATGGCGGAGGGTGGAGAACAAGCACCAGTGTGTGAGGTGGAACAGCAGGACTCTCCAAGCTGCAACTCAAGCAACCCATACTGGTCATCTATGATGGACCCGGACCTCCTGGGCACGGAAGTGGAGGCGCTTACCCATCAGCTTCTAAAGACACAGCCGGTGGTGGTGGCAGGGTGGACCAAGGCCTTCCTTGAGAAACTGACCGGGCGGCCCCCAGCAGCATCATCCACCCCAGAGAAGAAGAGAGGAACTGGCACCAAAGGAGTGGAGGTAAGCGGTGCGGACCTGACTCTGGCGGCAGAAGAATCTACCGCAGAGCTTCTACCACTTCCACCTCTATACACTCCCAGCCAGGACATTGAGTTCCTCTGCGAGTTGTCACCTGGAACCGAGGGCATTCTGGCAGCGGGTAATGATGCAGCACCCACGCATAATGACACCCTGGTTGGAATCGCTAATGCTCCCACCAACACCAACACCTGGACGGGTGTACAGACCGCTCCACTGGGATCAGGGAGACGGTGTCCTGGACAGGATGGCCACCCCACTCATGCCAACCAGTGAGCCCCAGAAAGTTTATGCCGAGCCGATGGTATTTCAAGGGGGACCGCAGGGGGCGAACATGATAGCACTCCAGGAGGAGATCCCCACCATTACATAGAGGGAATATTGCCGGCAGAGGAAAGAGAAGGAAAGGGAGGAAAGCCGGGCCCAGAAGGAGGCCTTTGAAAAGCGCAATTTGCAGGCCAAAACCCAGGCCCGTAAGACCAGCCAGGCAGACAGGGGACTGCTGTGGCAGGGAGTGGTGGTTGCCTTCAATTTAAAAAAGGGTTTGGGCTTTATAGAGGAGGCTGGGATGATAAATGACATCTTTATTAACTGGAGGGACGTGGAATCCCAACTGATGGAAGGCCACCCAAATAGAGACCTATACCCCGGGGACAGGGTAACATACACCCACCTCATCGGCGACAGGGGGTGATATGCCCTAGATTGCAAGAAATACATCCCTGTAATCAAAAGGCCTAAGGTTACAGATCCAACTGCAGCAGCAGCCCCTACTACTGCAGCAACAAGCCCGGCCAGGCCAGTCATTCAGCGCCACCATGCCACCCAGACACCCCTGGTGGAATCAACCATCCTGGCCTATTACAACGTACCCGTGGAAAGGTATGACCCTGAGTTTGTCCAACCAGGGAGTGGCAGTACCCAAATGCTGCCCTGGAAGCGGCAGGAACAGTAAGAAAACAAGTGATCATGACTGTAAATAGTTAAAGTTGCCATTGTTCCCAGTTACTCCGTTTAAAAACAATAGGATCATAAACGCTGAATGATTCAAAACTTTTAATGTAAATAGTTGGCACTTCTTAATGTGCCCCCTATTGGTTTTACCTAAAAACAGACTACTGAAGGAAAACCGTCTGATGTGGCCGAAGACGAAGTCCAACATGGAGACCATTCTTGCTCTGTAGTCACACCCAGAGCCTACGTTGAGGGTTTGGGACGGTTCCCCCACATCACACTAAAGAGAGATATATCCCGGCTGGGGATCTCACTAGAGTTTGTTGGACTTGACAGCAAGTTGCATTTAATGGAAAGATGTTCTAATACACCTTATAGTGAATGTTTTATTGTAAAAATGTGTTATAGGAAGTTTTTGTGAGTTTAATAAAGAATGTTTTAGAGTACGTGGCCTGGTAGGCTTAAAGAAGAATAGTTTATTAAAGGGTATATGCTAGTGTTTCATTGAAGGAAGTATTCATGTTTATGGAAATGTGTAGCCCAGCTACGCAGGCACACATAAAAGTCCAGGAGAGTGCACTAGAAGGTAACAGCAACGCTTGATATGCATTCACTGTCACTCACACTTTCAGACACGCCCATCTGAGATATAAGGGGGGGTGACACGTGGCTTAGGAAGAAGAAAGCAGAGAGTGAGAGAGAGGAGTTAGTTCAGTCAGTTAGCTCCGGGAGGCTCAGGAGTGAGTCATCCCTTGGATAGTTTCCTGTCTGAGATAGTCAGATAGTTAATTCCGGGAGGCTTAAGGGTATGCCACACTGAACAATATCGCTAACGGGATCGCTAAAAAACGTCACTATTTAGCGATCCCATTAGCGATGTTGTTCAGTGCGGCATCTGCCAGCGACGAGCTTCCTGCTGTGATCTCGCTCGTCGCTGGAATCGTTCCGGACCCTATTTTCTCGTCGGCGCTCCCGCTGGGTAAGTATATATCGCTAGTGTGGCACCTTTTCTTAGCGATTTAGCGGTACTTTTGTACCGCTAAAGTCGTTAAGAAGATCGCTAACGGCGATAGCGTCGTTAACTATATCGCTAAATGTGGCCGCACTTAGCGATATAGAAACAATCCCGCTAGCGATCGCATTAGTATGCGTCGTTATCGTGATCGCTAGCGGGATTGTTTAGTGTGGCAGTACCTTTAGGAGTGAGTCATCCCCTGGATAGTTATCTGTCTGAGATAAGATCAGTCTGAGTGGAGCTTAGTGTTCAGTGGAGTTCAGCCTGTTAGCTTCTGTCTCAAGGACAGAGCAGCCATTCAGTCTCGGTCCTGTGTGGACTTTGGAGGAAACTGAGAGCTGTGCAGCGAGCTCTGGATGAAGCTGACATTATTCCACAACTGCCACAAGTGCTTATGTTAAGAGCGGGAAGCAGGGCGAAGGGCACAGTGGAGAAGATAGAGAAGTGCTACAGGTATTGGATTGCCTGCACTAAATTGCCGGACACCGGGGTCCGAAGCGTTGCTACTGTTTCAAGCATAGTAACAAGAAAACCAGAGGCATCTGGACTACAGGTCGCAGAGAGCAGCCCTAAGTGTCAATACGTAACCGGAGACAGGGATATTGGGTCTAGCCTGATCAGCAAATATAGACTTAGTTTTCACCACTTAGAAGTTTCCACCACAATGTTGGCCGGGCAGGACAGCTACTGAGAAAGCTGGAGATTCAGAGTTAACTTCGCTTCAGGCAAGTTGGACTCACCTACACATTGGAAGTTAAGGAGGCCTGTTGTGAATGGGTTTGAGATGAGTTCTGAGCAGAGGCTCCCTCTGGTGGTTACAAGCGGTGCTAGTGAAGATTGTGAGGACTGGGAATCAGGTGTTACTGACTGGTCTTATATAAGGGAGTCATTTTCCCATCAGGGTTGCCGGTGATCAATTGTTCTGGTCTGAATCCTTCATTCCAGTTTCCCTTGTAGCCTGCTGTGTCGTGTCTGCATCTCCTGCTAACAGATAAGACTTTGTCTTCTTTTGTGTTTTTGCTATATTTTTGCATTTTGTACTGCACTTCTTTGGGGGCCTTCAGGGTCCCCTCTGGGGGCTTCTGCCCTCTCAGTTTAGTTCAGCCACTGAGTTTTTGTTCTTTTGCTTTTTCCAGTTTTTTCAGTGGCTGCTGTTTTGATTTTGTTACACCAGAGAACTAATTTAGGTGGTAGAGGTCGTGTGATCTCAGGTTATTTTGAAATTAGTAGAGTTGGTGCTTTTCAGGGTTTTCTGGGATTGCAGTAAGTACCCTTCCTATCCTTTTCTATTTAGATAGTTTGGGCCCCAGCGTTTGCTCATACTATTTTCTTTCTGTGTCAGTATTTCCTCTTGTCTAACCGCCATTACATGTTTGGGGGCTTTCTATTATCTTTGGGGTTCTGCTCCAGGGCAGATAGCTTTCCTGTTTCTGTCTTTAGGTGTAGTTAGTTTCTCAGGCTGTGACGAGGCATCTGGGACCAACGTGGGAGCGCTCCACGGCTGCCTCTGGTTGTGGTGGTTGGTCAGGGTGCTGCAATCTCATAGATTCCAACTGCTCTGGTGTATTGCCTTTTTGCCTGCTCTCCTCAGCTACCGAAACATAACAGTATCACCGGCCTAAAAAATTGAAAATTGTATGGTACTCACAGAAGGGAAAAATATTGTGAAAGAAAAAAGGTTGTCAGAGTTGTCAGAGATATTTTTCTGTTTGTTGCATTTTTTTTTTTCCCTCTGTATCTCTGGGTGCTGGGGAGGATCTTTTCTCCCAATGGAGTTTGCACGGTTGTCTGGCCGTGTGGATCAGCTTGCCACTGAGGTTCAGAGTATTGCTGCATATCTTGCTAGGTTGCCTGTTGTGGAACCTAGGATTCCCATGCCAGATTTGTTTTTGGGGGATCGAGCTAAGTTTCAGAATTTCAAAAATAATTGTAAATTGTTTTTTGTCTTAAAATCTAAGTCCTCAGGAAACGCAGCGCAGCAGGTTCAAATTATCATCTCTCTCCTGCGCGGAGATCCTCAGGATTGGGCTTTTTCCCTGATACCTGGGGATCCTGTTTTGAGTGATGTTGATGCGTTTTTTCAGGCTTTGGGGTTATTGTACGATGAGCCTAATGTCACTGATCAAGCTGAAAAAACCTTGTTGGCATTAAATCAGGGGCTTGATGACGCTGAGTTATACTGTCAGAGATTCCGTAGGTGGGCAGTCCTGACCAAATGGAATGACGACGCTTTGGCGGCCCTTTTCCGGAAGGGTCTGTCAGATAATGTAAAGGATGTTATGGTGGGATTCCCTGTCCCCTCTGGTCTCAATGATTCTATGTCATTAGCGATTCAAATTGACAGACGTTTGCGTGAGCGGAGAAGTATGCGTGGAATGGTGTTGCCTTGTGAACCAGCTTCTGAACCCATGCAGTGTGATAGAGTGGTGTCTGGGGCACAGCGTCATGAGTTTCGAAAGCGCAATGGGTTATGTTTCTACTGTGGTGATGCCTCTCATGCTATTTCAGTCTGCCCTAAGCGGGGAAGACGTTTTGCACGCTCAGTTGTCTTGGGTAGTGTTCAGACTAAGTTTTTATTAACTGTCACTCTGATATGCTCTCTATCCTCATTTTCTGCTCAGGCTTTCGTTGATTCTGGAGCAGCTATTAACCTGATGGATTATGATTTTGCTAAACGTTGTGGGTTTCCCTTGATACCCCTACAGAAGTCTATTTCCCTACTGGGGATCGATTCTACCCCTTTGGCTGAGAATAAACCCCAGTTTTCTACTCAGGTGATAATGAGGGTTGAACCTGATCACCAGGAGTGCTGCAAATTTTTGGTTCTATATAATCTGCATGACATTATCGTGCTGGGTTTCCCTTGGTTACAGTCTCATAATCCTGTTTTGGATTGGAAATCTGTGTCTGTAACCAGTTGGGGCTGCCAATGTGTTAATACCAACACTCCTGTTTTTTCTGCCTCCCCCCAGGCTCAGGATGTTCCTGACTTTTTGTTTGATTTTTCTGATGTGTTTAGCGAAAGTAAATCTGCATCCTTGCCTCCCCATAGGAACTATGACTGCGCTATTGAATTAGTGCCGGGTAGTAAATTCCCTAAAGGTCGCCTTTTTAACTTGTCTGTACCTGAACATGACGCTATGCGGTCTTATATCAAGGAATCATTGGAGAAGGGTCATATCAGACCATCCTCTTCACCCTTAGGTGCCGGTTTTTTCTTTGTGGCCAAAAAAGATGGTTCATTAAGGCCGTGTATTGATTATCGTCTCTTGAACAATATTACTGTGAAATATCAATACCCGTTACCCTTGATTTCTGACCTGTTTTCCAGGGTGAAAAACGCTACTTGGTTTACCAAGCTTGACCTCAGGGGGGCGTATAACCTTATTCGCATTAAGCACGGGGATGAATGGAAGACGGCATTCAATACCCCTGAAGGGCATTTTGAGTACCTAGTGATGCCCTTTGGGCTCACTAATGCTCCTTCCGTCTTCCAGTCCTTCATGAATGACATTTTCAGGGATTTTGTGGACAAATTTCTGATTGTTTATTTGGATGATATCTTGATTTTTTCTAATAACTGGGACTCTCATGTGAAACATGTTCGAACTGTATTCCAGATTTTGAGAGAGAATGCTCTGTATGTGAAGGGATCAAAGTGTCTTTTTGGCGTACAGAGGATCTCATTTCTGGGATTCATTTTGTCCCCATCTGTTATTGAAATGGACCCGGTCAAGGTTCAGGCCATCTGTGATTGGGTCCAACCTACTTCATTAAAGGCTCTTCAGAGATTTTTGGGTTTTGCCAATTTTTATCGTAAATTTATTGGTAATTTCTCGGTTATTGTTAAACCATTAACTGATTTGACCAGAAAGGGTTCTGATGTGGTGAATTGGCCTCCTGAGGCAGTCTCTGCATTTCAGGAACTTAAGCAGAGATTCACTTCTGCTCCTGTTCTACGGCAGCCTGATGTTTCTCTGCCATTTCAGGTGGAGGTTGATGCCTCTGAAATTGGGGCAGGTGCCGTTTTGTCCCAAAAAGATCCAGAGACCTCTAAAAGTAACCCTTGTGCCTTTTTCTCTCGAAAATTTTCTCCTACTGAACGTAATTATGACGTGGGTAATCGGGAGTTGTTGGCCATGAAGTGGGCTTTTGAAGAGTGGAGACATTGGCTGGAGGGAGCCAAACATCAGGTGGTGGTCCTTACGGACCATAAGAATCTGGTCTATCTGGAATCTGCCAAGCGACTCAATCCTAGACAGGCCAGGTGGGCCTTGTTTTTCACACGTTTTAATTTTGTGGTTTCCTTTCTTCCTGGCACTAAGAATGTTAAGGCGGATGCCCTCTCGAGGAGTTTCCTTGCGGACTCTCCTGAGTTATCTGATCCTTCTGTTATTTTGAAAGAGGGTGTAGTTCTTTCCGCCATCTCGCCCAATTTGAGACTTGCTCTGGAGGGGTGTCAGGAGGATAGGCCCGAGCGCTGCCCTGTTGGAAAATTGTTTGTCCCGGACCAATGGAAAAAGAGTGTGATGTCTGAGATTCATTGTTCCGCATTGGCTGGGCATCCCGGAATTTTTGGTACCAGAGACTTGGTTAGTCGGTCCTTTTGGTGGCCTACCTTGTCTCGTGATGTCAGGGAATTTGTGCAGTCCTGCGGGACTTGCTCTCGCTCCAAGCCTTGCTCTCGCTCTAGTGGTTTGTTGATGCCATTGCCTGTGCCCAAGAGACCATGGACCCATATCTCTATGGATTTCATTTCCGATCTTCCTGTTTCTCAGAGAATGACCACCATCTGGGTAATTTGTGATAGGTTTTCCAAAATGATACATCTTGTGCCATTACCTAAGTTGCCTTCCTCCTTTGAATTGGTGCCGTTGTTCCTTCAGCACGTGGTTCGTTTACACGGCATTCCTGAGAACATTGTGTCTGACAGAGGAGTCCAGTTTGTTTCCAGATTTTGGAGGACTTTTTGTTCTAAACTGGGTGTTCAATTGTCTTTCTCCTCGGCATTTCATCCTCAGACCAATGGTCAAACTGAGAGAACAAACCAGACATTGGAGACTTATCTAAGATGCTTTGTGTCTGCTGATCAGGATGACTGGGTCTCTTTTTTGCCTTTGGCTGAGTTTGCTCTTAATAATAGGGCTAGCTCTGCCACTTTGATGTCTCCGTTTTTCTGTAATTCTGGGTTTCACCCTCGATTTTCTTCAGGACAGACGGAGGCTTCTGTCTGTCCAGGTGTTGACTCTGTTGTGGAGCGTATGCAACAGATTTGGGACCAGGTAGTGGAGAGGTTGTCCCTCTCTCAGGAGAAGGCCCAGCGGTTTGCTAACCGGCATAGGACTGATGGTCCTCGGTTTAAAGTGGGGGACTTGGTCTGGTTGTCCTCAAAGAATATTCCTATGAGAGTAGCATCTCCTAAATTTAAGCCTAGGTTCATTGGACCTTATAAGATCATGGAGATTATTAATCCTGTTTCTTTTCGTTTGCTTCTTCCAGGGACATTTAAGATCCATAACGTGTTCCACAAGTCCTTGTTGAAGAGGTTTGTTGAGACAGTGGTTCCTGCTGCTGTGCCTCCTGACCCTGTTTTGGTTGAGGGCAATCTGGAGTATGTGGTTGAGAAAATATTGGATTCTCGTTTTTCTAGACGGAAACTCCAGTATTTGGTTAAATGGAGAGGTTATGGTCAGGAAGACAATTCTTGGGTGTTTGCTTCGGACATCCATGCTAGGAGACTTATCCGTGCGTATCATAGAACTCATCCTGACCGACCTGGTTGCTCAAATGAGGGTTCGGTGACCCCTCCTCAAGGGGGGGGTACTGTTGTGAATGGGTTTGAGATGAGTTCTGAGCAGAGGCTCCCTCTGGTGGTTACAAGCGGTGCTAGTGAAGATTGTGAGGACTGGGAATCAGGTGTTACTGACTGGTCTTATATAAGGGAGTCATTTTCCCATCAGGGTTGCCGGTGATCAATTGTTCTGGTCTGAATCCTTCATTCCAGTTTCCCTTGTAGCCTGCTGTGTCGTGTCTGCATCTCCTGCTAACAGATAAGACTTTGTCTTCTTTTTTGTTTTTGCTATATTTTTGCATTTTGTACTGCACTTCTTTGGGGGCCTTCAGGGTCCCCTCTGGGGGCTTCTGCCCTCTCAGTTTAGTTCAGCCACTGAGTTTTTGTTCTTTTGCTTTTTCCAGTTTTTTCAGTGGCTGCTGTTTTGATTTTGTTACACCAGAGAACTAATTTAGGTGGTAGAGGTCGTGTCATCTCAGGTTATTTTGAAATTAGTAGAGTTGGTGCTTTTCAGGGTTTTCTGGGATTGCAGTAAGTACCCTTCCTATCCTTTTCTATTTAGATAGTTTGGGCCCCAGCGTTTGCTCATACTATTTTCTTTCTGTGTCAGTATTTCCTCTTGTCTAACCGCCATTACATGTTTGGGGGCTTTCTATTATCTTTGGGGTTCTGCTCCGGGGCAGATAGCTTTCCTGTTTCTGTCTTTAGGTGTAGTTAGTTTCTCAGGCTGTGACGAGGCGTCTGGGACCAACGTGGGAGCGCTCCACGGCTGCCTCTGGTTGTGGTGGTTGGTCAGGGTGCTGCAATCTCATAGATTCCAACTGCTCTGGTGTATTGCCTTTTTGCCTGCTCTCCTCAGCTACCGAAACATAACAGAGGCCTCTAACCTGCTCAGCTGTTACCGGAAAGTGCACTCTTCACCCCGACCAGCTCCCTGGGATCTGCTTGAACCATCATCAGTAAAAGGTATGAAAAGGAGCTACCTTGTGTATGACTGAATTATTACTACACCCTGCATCATCTCCACCATAGACTTCCAGGGACCCGTCTCGCCTGTGGGAGACTTACCACCCAGCTGCCCCATAACATCCCCTGTGAAAGTCCTCATAGCAGCGCTGGTTCAATTAACCAGATACCACAGGTGGCATCACGAACTACCTATCCTAATAATCCCCTGTAAATATTCCCCCATTGCACGACCGCCAGGGCCACGGACCGAGCCACCGCTACCAGTGACAACTCCCATAGATGCCCATGGGCTCGGCTCCGAGTACCCCATAGCCCTGGTATCCACAATTGTGGTGCGTGGTCGCAACAACTTTTTTTGGCGTCACGAACAGGATGCGAAACTTGCAAGTGTGAGTCCTGTGTGCCTATTGAACTGTTTATTTCATGAAAAAGACTGTTTGCTGCTTTTGGCGCCAAATACCGCCATTTTACCGTCAAGTTGGCGCCCTGAGGCGCTGGTGAAGAAGGTGGGCGTGCATTCGTGGGCGTGTACCCCCTGAGGCGCGAAAGATATGGCCGCCCTCTCCAAATGTTACTACAATGTGCGGTCCTGCCCCACTGCTAAAGAAATCCGCCTCCTCTTCATCCTCTATCCGAAGAGGAGGAGACGCAAATCCCGCCTCCACGGAAGAGACCAGACAGTTCCTGATGGAACCTACACTCTGGCCTGGGACGAGGTGGCAGAAGGACAAGAGCAGCTATGCAGTGGAGCAGTGGAGCGCAGGCCTTGCTCCCCGGAGAAGCTGTTGTTTGAACCTGAGCCATCCCTAATACAGAAGCTTCAGCAAACTATGCTGGAGCTGCAGAAGGAGAATGCAGTGCTCAGAAGATTAATCCAGCGTCATGCTGATCTACAGGAGACGGAGAGGCACCGGCGCGCCCAAACACAGCGGCTGCTGTGGGACGCAGTGTTCTCTCCTACAAGCCAAGGGCCGTCTCCTGAATTCCTGAAATCGCTGCTGAAAAGGGCTGAGGGACGACCGGAGGTTACCACCGAAAGTGCTGTACCTGATTCCACGGAGGTGGAGGAGAAGGAGGCTGAGGAGGTATTGCCCGGACCGGAGTGCCAGCCAGGCCTGGAGGCCGCAGCGGAGTGCCAATCCCCGGTGGGGACACCGGAGGAGACCCAACTGTCAGCGATAGAAAACGACTGGGAGCAGCGACAGCAGCAGGTTAGTGCGTTTCCAACTGAGCCCCTGCGCGCACCTGCGTCCTACTCGGAATCCCAATCTGCATCCCACTCTGCATCGCCCCCTGCATACTCATCTGCGACTACCCCTGCATCGCAATCGGCGACCTGCTCTGCATCGCAATCAGCAAAGTATCCCGCAACGCAACCTGCGACTCATTCTGTATCGCAACCGGATGATGCGACCACAGTTAAATCGCAGCCTAAGCCTGCATCTTTGATTAAAAACCAATATTTGCTTGAGACACCCGTTGCATCCCAGGTGGTTCGCACAAGGACTGTAGCGACCCAGACCTTGATAGCAGGTCATGACCTGTTTGTAATGCGCTCTAGAGAGCATCGCGTTGTTCCAGCCCCCGGGGTGGAAGATGTAATTGAAGTCTGCAAGAAATGTGAAGACCGTAGGACCCAGACAGGGGTTTACCGCATACAAGAATGTATAAAGTTTGAAGAAAGTTTGCAGAATTGCACTAAAAGTATGTAATGTTTACATATCCTGCATAAAGTAGAATACCCGGCTGGGTTCAAGATTATACTAGGTTATACGAGTTTAATGGTTATTTAAAAAGTGGAAATGTGTGATGAAGATGTTGCACTTTATGGTCTTTCATTAATATGTGAAAAATGTTTACATAGTTTATACAAATTTTGCACAGCATGACTACTTGAAATGTATATTGTGTCTTTTGTCATAAATGGACTGCGAGGCTGTGGACTGAGCCAGCCCAAGTACTTTCTTGTAAATAGTTGCACTTCGGTGCATTATCTTGGTTTTACATGAAACCATTGCTAACTACCTCAGAAGAAAAACCCGTATGGTGGGGCCCAGAGTGAGGTCTGCAATAAAGTCCTGCAGCCCACCCAGGACCCACGTGGGAGGTTTTTGGTGCGGGTCCTCCACAAGAATACTGCCTATACTGTGAATATTTAAAAAAATGTTTTGATACTTTTGTATTATTCTTCCTTGTACATATTGTAACGTTCAAGAATCCTCACCTCCCGGATGGGATGAGTTTGAAATGTTATGTTAATGCAAAACAAAATGTTCTTTTTGTCTTTTACAGCCTGGGAGTGCTGTGTTTTACCAAGGGGGGATGTGTAGCCCAGCTACGCAGGCACACATAAAAGTCCAGGAGAGTGCACTAGAAGGTAACAGCAACGCTTGATATGCATTCACTGTCACTCACACTTTCAGACACGCCTATCTGAGATATAAGGGGGGTGACACGTGGCTTAGGAAGAAGAAAGCTGAGAGTGAGAGAGAGGAGTTAGTTCAGTCAGTTAGCTCCGGGAGGCTCAGAAGTGAGTCATCCCTTGGATAGTTTCCTGTCTGAGATAGTCAGATAGTTAATTCCGGGAGGCTTAGGAGTGAGTCATCCCCTGGATAGTTATCTGTCTGAGATAAGATCAGTCTGAGTGGAGCTTAGTGTTCAGTGGAGTTCAGCCTGTTAGCTTCTGTCTCAAGGACAGAGCAGCCATTCAGTCTCGGTCCTGTGTGGACTTTGGAGGAAACTGAGAGCTGTGCAGCGAGCTCTGGATGAAGCTGACATTATTCCACAACTGCCACAAGTGCTTATGTTAAGAGCGGGAAGCAGGGCGAAGGGCACAGTGGAGAAGATAGAGAAGTGCTACAGGTATTGGATTGCCTGCACTAAATTGCCGGACACCGGGGTCCGAAGCGTTGCTACTGTTTCAAGCATAGTAACAAGAAAACCAGAGGCATCTGGACTACAGGTCGCAGAGAGCAGCCCTAAGTGTCAATACGTAACCGGAGACAGGGATAACGGGTCTAGCCTGATCAGCAAATATAGACTTAGTTTTCACCACTTAGAAGTTTCCACCACAATGTTGGCCGGGCAGGACAGCTACTGAGAAAGCTGGAGATTCAGAGTTAACTTCGCTTCAGGCAAGTTGGACTCACCTACACATTGGAAGTTAAGGAGGCCTCTAACCTGCTCAGCTGTTACCGGAAAGTGCACTCTTCACCCCGACCAGCTCCCTGGGATCTGCTTGAACCATCATCAGTAAAAGGTATGAAAAGGAGCTACCTTGTGTGTGACTGAATTATTACTACACCCTTCATCATCTCCACCATAGACTTCCAGGGACCCGTCTCGCCTGTGGGAGACTTACCACCCAGCTGCCCCATAACATCCCCTGTGAAAGTCCTCATAGCAGCGCTGGTTCAATTAACCAGATACCACAGGTGGCATCACGAACTACCTATCCTAATAATCCCCTGTAAATATTCCCCCATTGCACGACCGCCAGGGCCACGGACCGAGCCACCGCTACCAGTGACAACTCCCATAGATGCCCATGGGCTCGGCTCCGAGTACCCCATAGCCCTGGTATCCACAATTGTGGTGCGTGGTCGCAACAGAAAGAATGTTAATGTTTTATTTTCAGTTTGATAGTAAGGTTTTCATGTTATGCAACATTTAAGTTTTAAGTGCCTCCCATAAAGGGAATAAATGTTTTTACCTGGTTACCTGTTGACATGTATTTCTAAAACTCTTGCTTGTTTTCCTTGTAATACCTGTGTTTTTACCCTGTTCTAGCCCACGGACGTGCTGTGTTTGATGGGAGGAGAATGTGGTGCCCCTGAGGGTCCAATCACCACAGAGGTACTGCACCTCAGCCAGAGGTGTGGTATCCCACTCTCAGGTAAGGAGGGGGCACTGCCAAGGACTCTAACACCAGCATCCAACACCACTCCAGTCAGGGCACCTGGGCGTACCATATGTGAATGGCCTCATCCCAGGCTGGAGGGTAACTGGGTAGAGGGTGTGGGTGGAGTAAGTAGAAGGGGCGGAGTTTAAGGAGTGACAGTTGGTAGGAGGAGTTAGTGCTGAGATGAGGAGATTGTTCTGGAAGAGTCAGTCGGTGACAAGGAGCTACTGACAGGAGCAGGATACGTGCCAATGTGCGTGAGGGAGGCACAACTGATTACTGGGACCATTGGCATCTATCCCCCACTCAGCAAGACATCTGCACTGGCTATCATTATTTTCTCCCAGGTAATGGAGTTATGATTATACATAATAGACCCTGAGATTTTTACTGTGAGAGCATGGTTTTCATTAATTAGACCTGGGCAGTGAGACTTATATGTTGAACGTTCATTAACACTAGACTTGCCTTAACTAAATATTGATGCAACACCACCTCCTGCAATCGGCTCTGCTGCATGCAGGCGATGATCAGATCGCCTGTATGTAGCAGAATTGCTAACTTGCTATGAACACCGACCACTGGAGACCTCTGGTTGTCATGCCAAACCATCGGTGACCCACGATCACATGACGGAGTCACCAATGGGCAGGATTTCCGGCGCGCTTACTGGAAACGCGTGTTAAATGCTGCTGTCAGAGATTGACAGCGGCATTTAATGGGTTAACAGCCGCAGGTGGATCGCGATTCCACCAGCGGCTGTTAGAGGCACATGTCAGCTGTTCAAAACAGCTGACATGTGCCAGAAAAGATGTGGGCTCACCGCCGGAGCCCACATCAAAGGGAGGGAGTCTGACACTATTACGCATGATGTTAGAAAGGGGTTAAATAACATTTCTATTGACTTCCGTCATGAGAAAAATACAAAATAACTTTGAAGCACACCTGTACCTTCAGATTGACTAAGAATAAGTGGCCATGAGCCTACATTAGGAATATTACTATTATTGGCAATTATATGACTTGTATCCTGCATTCTCACCAGCCTCAAGCTTTAATTTTCAGTTGTCTTTATATATTAGTGATGAGTATCTGCTGTTTATTTTACACACTTACTCATTTAACGCCATTAATTCCACAGCGCTTTACAGACATTATCATCACTGTCCCCAATGAGGATCACAATCTATTTTCTCTATCAGTATGTCTTTGGAGTGTGGCTGGAAACCCACACAAACACGGGGGGAACATACATACTCCTTGAAGATACTGTCCTTGGTGGGATTTGAACCCAGGACCCCAGTGCTGCAGTGTTAACCACTGAGCCACCAATCTGCTTGTGAATTTAGATGTGCATTTGCACCAAAGCATGTATTACGTGCAAATGTTGTGGATTGCTGATGATTTCTCGTTATCTATTGCCAAGAGTGAAATCCACAGAACAAATTTGTAGAAAGAACTGACATGCTGCAGATTTAACAAATTATCCTGGCACAGAACTTTTCAGCAGTGTCTGGATGAGATTTATGAAATCTCATTCACTTTGCTGTTACTGTAATTTGCAGCAGATTTCCCACCAATCTGTATGAAAATCTGCGGCAAATCTGCAACATGTTACCGATCCAGCTAACCTTTAGGAGGCTTTCCTTTATCATCAGGATCATCACCTTCCTTGTCTTTTGGGGTTTTGGGTTTTCTTGATTTACCATCATCATCATCAGGGTCCCTTTGATTTGGTTCTGAAAACACATTTACTTTCACACACATGTCAATTTGTAGTGGAGAATCGTAGTTCAGTTTAGTCACAATGCTGCTTTTTACTGACCGAGCTGGAGAATCACCTTTACTGGGCAATTGTAGATTGTCACTGAATTGCACATTGTCACTAGGTTCTATGTGTATGGGGGTCGGCTGATGAAGAAACAGCAGCTCTTTTCCCCCACTTACAATCACAGCACAGTAGAGTCCAGAGCAGAGACACACATAAAAATAAGGCAGCTGTTCAGTGACTTGTGATAGTGGCTGGCCTGCCCTGATACTATATAACATTTATGCTGGATCACTATCTGTCACCAGTCTGACACTTCTACATACTGTAGGAATGTGGTCTCGCTGGTGTTGCGATCGGAGGTAAGCAGAAGGACGACTCTTCCCGGTTCTTTAAGCAAGTTTATTAAGACATCATAAACTTGCTGTCAAACAGAAAACAAAACAGCCTTCTCCGGCACAAAGTAACAAAAAACAGCTGTAACGTCCTGGCACTCTAAATGAGTACTCTCTTCAGCACACACACTGGAGGTCTCCTCAGAACTCCCACACTGGAGGGTTCCACGCCTCCAGCCACTCACACCTGTGGTCAGCATTAGGCTCATTTATATATACCAGACATTCAGCTAACACAGAGCACATGACAGGTCACATGGCAGTGACCTCATCACAGGTCCTCAAACCACATACAAAGGTATAGTGAAGTCTTACTATCGCTACATACCTCCCCCCTCTGCCTAAAGCCGTAGGCTTGGCACATTTCATTCACCGACTAGAAACTTTTTCAGTCGTCTCCACAATTAACCGGTCTGTCACAGTATGGCTTAGGTCACTGAGTCCTGAGCTAATTAAGGTGTCACTGCCTCTACCTCTCATTTCAGGCCATCTATGTTCCGTCTTAGTTTCACTTCGATGACTTTCACTCTGAAGCAAACCTCTGCGCCTCTCTATACTGTGGGTTAAAGGTGACTGCCTTTTTCTCCCCAACTCTTGCAGCTGTCTGTTGGTCTGCTCCTTCTCAAGTTTTAGCTGCTTTATTCTTCCCTGGTATACCTCCAGGAGCATCCGGATCTTCCTAAGGCTTTCCACCAACCCCCTCCGACTTGGAGGTTTTCTTGTTGGCGCCCGACATCTCTGCTTCTCGCGGAGGTATTGTAGTGGCATAGCTCTTATGTCCGCCTCCCGCTTCACTGTGACTTTCTGGGTGTGGCCATCTGGGTGGCGGTTTCCTTGCTGACTTTCTTCCACCGTCGAGGCCCCTTCTTTGGTCAGCCTCTTCAGTTCACTCTCCTCCCGTACACTCGGACTGGGAGTGCGCAACCGTTCGATTTCCCGGTCTGTCGTGGATTTCCTGAGCTGGGTATTAGCCTCCTTCTCTATCTGGAGTTTCTGGAGAATTTTCTCTTGCTCCTCTGTCCAGCAGCAGTGCTCATCCTCTCTCCGTAGAAGTTCCTGCTGAAACTTCTCCTGGGCCTCTCTGAGCATCTCCGTATCTTTCACTAGAATTTGGTTCGCCGTCTGGCACGCTGATAGTTGACCTTGGACTTTAGAGACTTCTTTCTCCAGATCCTTCACTCGTTGCTCAATCCCTTGTCTCCGTATCCTTTCTCGCATGACTGTCTCTCTTTTATCCCGTACATGTGGCACCATCATTTCCCCCTTATTTCTCTTCTTAGAGAGTATAGGCTGTTTGGCCTTTCCGCAGCCCCTGCGGGGAGGAGAAGATCCGCCACTGGTACCCAACTCCACCTTGCTGCACTCGCTTTCACTTGCGGTTAAGTTACCGTCTGCATAGGAGTCTTTCCCACTCCCCCTGTCGTCTGGGAACAGCAAGTCCCCACTTAACCAGGTGTCGGCCCCTATTTCTGGAGCTACCCAGTTTCCTCCGGTCCTATATTTGGTCACGCCAAAGTCCCCACTTTGGTCTGAGCCACACTTTCTACCCGTCACCAGGCACTGGGTATCTTTGACTATAGGGGGTGCTACCTCTGTTTTGCCCCCTACACTATCAGCAGCCACTACAGCCGCCTGCAGGGATGGGTCTCCCCTAGGGTCATTCTGGTTCCCTTCTGAGCACTCAGCCAGTCCTTCGTCCCACACCTCCCAAAACCGTTTAAAATCCTGGCCTATTATTATAGGGTATGGTAAGTCTGGGACTACAGGGACATCATGGGTAGAAATAATAGTGGATGTCTCAATAATTAGCCTGGTTACCTGATACTCCCTAGTGACCCCATGATTGCAATTGACTTCCATTTTCCTTCCGGGAATTAGATAGACAGGGAGTGTGTCGCTCATTAGTGTCACCTGGCTCCCTGAGTCTAGAAGTCCACTCACACACTCTCCATTCACTATTAGAGAACAGTTCAGTGCCCCCAGGTCAGATGTAAAGTCAGTACACCATCCTGGACATACGCTGTTCGAACCCTGAACCTGGCAATAGTCCGTCTGTTTATTTGTTGCCACCTCTTTTCTCCTCATCGACTCAGTTTGGGACTCCGCCCCTTCTGAGTGTGGCAGTACTTTATTAGGGTTTACTGGTTCCTCATTCTCGCTAGGGACCTCAGAACCCTTTCCCCACAGATCCCAAAACAGACAAAAATCCTGGCCTATAATTATAGGACGCACCAAGTCCCGAACGACGCCGACTTCATGGACTCAGTGCCATGCGTCGTTTCGATGTCAACTCTGGCCATAGGGTAGTCCTTTACATCACCATGTATGCATTGAACACCAACTTTTTTTCCGGGTAATATGTTGAGAGGAAAAGTGGACCTCACCAAGATCACTAAGCTCCCAGAGTCTAACAGCGCCGTTACTGCTTCACCGTTCACCTTCACAGGACAGACTTGAGGACCCTGGTTGGGAACGGGTTCCTACTGCAGGCTGGATATGCATACCATGAAATACGGTGTCCTATGCTGCAGTCCATCTGCTCGGTAGTCTGGGGACACCGGGCAGCTATGTGTCCTGGCTCGCGGCACCTCCAACAAATAATATCACCCGCAGTGACGTTGGGCACCACCTCCCCCCGCCATTTTGACCTGGGGCGCCCCACCCCTTTTTGGGACTCTGCCCCCTGTTGGGGCCGCCAGTACGGAATGGGCTGCTTCCCCAAGGCACCTTCCATTCCCTGGTACCTCTCGACCAGTCTGACCAGTTCATCAGCATTCCGGGGATCACCCTGGGCAACCCAAGTCTGTAGGGGCTTTGGCAGGGAGTGCACAAACCGATCCATGACGACTCTACCATCTGTGCCGGCGTAGCGGACTCTGGCTGTAGCCATTTCTGGACCAGGTGTAGCAGGTCAAACATTTGGGAGCGAGGTGGTTTGTCCCGGTGATAAGCCCAGCGGTGCACCCTCTGTGCCCTGACAGTCATTGTTACCCCCATACGTGCGAG
Source organism: Oophaga sylvatica (assembly GCA_033576555.1). Classification (NCBI taxonomy): domain Eukaryota; kingdom Metazoa; phylum Chordata; class Amphibia; order Anura; family Dendrobatidae; genus Oophaga; species Oophaga sylvatica. The sequence continues at coordinate 152,929,477 of JARQOD010000009.1, forward strand.
GATCTCCACCTTTAGCTTGGGATACTGCTGAGCGTCCTGCACAGTCAAATCATAGTACGCCTTCTGGGGTTCCCCTGTCAGGTATGGGGCCAGTAGCTCTGCCCACTGTTCTGGGGGAAGTCTTTCCCTCTCAGCAACCCTCTCAAATACAGTCAGGAAGGCTTCAACATCATCCCCGGGGGTCATTTTTTGTAATGTGCGTCTTACCGCCTTTCTGACGTGGTTGTCATCAGCCAGACCTGGGGTTGGGGCACTCGTCCTGCCCTGGATGGCGGTTGTCAGAAGCTGTATCTGCTGCCGATGCTCCTGCTGGCTCTGCTGCATCTGCTGTTGGTGCTCCTGCTGGCTCTGCTGCATCTGTTGCAACAACCTCCTGTTGAACTCTTGCTGCTGCACCTGTGCCTGGACCAAGTGTTTTAGAAGGTCCTCCATTTCTCTGCTGGGAACGCTGCCCGCATTCTCCACCAATTGTAGGGATGTGGTCTCGCTGGTGTGCGACCGGAGGTAAGCAGAAGGACGACTCTTCCCGGTTCTTTAAGCAAGTTTATTAAGACATCATAAACTTGCTGTCAAACAGAAAACAAAACCGCCTTCTCCGGCACAAAGTAACAAAAAACAGCTGTAACGTCCTGGCACTCTAACTGAGTACTCTCTTCAGCACACACACTGGAGGTCTCCTCAGAACTCCCACACTGGAGGGTTCCACGCCTCCAGCCACTCACACCTGTGGTCAGCATTAGGCTCATTTATATATACCAGATATTCAGCTAACACAGAGCACATGACAGGTCACATGGCAGTGACCTCATCACAGGTCCTCAAACCACATACAAAGGTATAGTGAAGTCTTACTATCGCTACAATACGTACAGCATTGAGTCAGACAGAGGATCCCATCCTCAATGCTGTATGAAAACGTGTCTGACTGGCAGCAGACAGTGATCCAAGGATGCTACAGGTGGTGTCACCAGGCATCTATACAGTTGGCTGGGTACTCGACTCTGTCATGTGCTTCTTCAGTGCTGGCCAGACTGATGCAGAACCGAAAGGTCTCTCCCTCAACTGCAATTATGTTTGGCTTGCCAATCTTCCTGCCGTTTCATAAATACACTGCCATGGCTCCTTTCTGCTGTCCTCTGACTCGCTCTCCTTTCTAGACGTTTTCTGTTGAGCATTGCCCTCCCCACCTGCTTACTGCTTTTCTCTGCCCCCACCATTTCTGTGCTGTCTTCAGCACTGCTTATTACTTGTAGCTCACTTCCACCTCTACCTCCTAGGATTAAAATTTAGAATGCTGCTAAGATGCTGTCTACATGTCCAGACTTCAACCATAAACACAAGAGATAAGCACATATGTAAGGTTTGAGTGTGTGCCATTAGCATACATACCAGGGCCATCACTTAGAGACGCCTACCCGGAGAGAAAGTCTCTCATAACTGTATACACAGTTATGGGGGCATCATACAATGTGAGGGCCGTAATAGTGTTGGGACTATTGTGGGGGCTATTACACAATGTTAAGGCAATCATACAGTATGTAGACTTCTATTGGTGCATCATACAGTGAATTTGATAGCTATAGGGGCATCGGATTGCAGTTCTTTCTCCCGGAGCAAAGTTTATACACAGAAGAGGGACAGTCCTACCAGTCTTAGCATCCCCTTCGGCCTCAGTGAGCTCCAGAAGCTTCCAACGCCCAATAGAAGTGGTCATCTCCATGCACAGTTCACACTAAACAGGCTGCATCTTTCACACGTTACTCTGCAGCTCTAACACACAGACTGCTCAGCTTTCCTAGCTGACTCGTGCTGTCTTCATTCATAGAGAGACTCTGGCTTGTCTTTCTCCCAGCTACAGCTCACATTTTTGGCTGGTCCTTCACCAGCTTCAACATGCTGCACTCTGCTCAACATCCAGCAGACTGACACAAGGTGAACCCATTTTCAGGTTTTTAGTCACAACTAGCCCGCTGTTTCTAATTAAGACGTGCAGTGCTAGGATTTAACTCTGTCCTACCTGGCTTTGCTACATTACACTGTATGCACAGCGGATGAAATAAGTATTGAACAAGTCACCAATTTACTAATTAAATATATTTCTAAAGGTGCTATTGACATGAAATTCTTACTAGATGTGGGTAAGAACACATTCAATCCACACAGGCAAGTTAATCAAATCATAGATATCTAAACTAAGTAATGTATAATAATGAGAAATGACACAGGAAAAAATATTGAACACATGAAGAGAGGTGCAAAACGCCATGGAAAGTCGTGATACCGACTGAAATCTATCAGTTATTATAAAGCAATCCTGCCACTTAGTGAAAAATAATATCAGCTTGGTTCAACTAATGGCCTATAGAAAGGTGTCTTATTACCGAGGTGCCACACAAGAAACGTCTCATGATGGGTAAAACCAGTGAGCTATCTCAAGGCCTTCGCAATCTTATTGTTGCAAATCATGATAATGGCATTGGTTACAGAAAAATTTCTACTGAATGTTACAGTGAGCACTGTTGGGGCCATAATCCAGAAGTGGAAAGAACATAATTTCACCCTAAACCAGCTACGACCAGGTGCTCCCCTCAAGATTTCAGACAGAGGAGTGAAAACAATTATCAGAAGTCGGCACATAAGATGACATTGCTGAAAAAAAAGCATGTTCATGCGCGTTTAAACTTTGCTTAACTACATTTAGACAAGCCTGTGAAATACTGGGAGAATATAGTCTGGTCAGATGAGAACAAAATTCAACTCTTTGGATGTCACAATACACACCATGTCAGGAGGTCCAAAATCACTGCATATCACCCCCAAACATCATAAGGGTATGTACACACGTTGCGGATTGTGGTGCAGATCTGCAGCAGATTTGGCCCTGCGGATCCGCTGCAGATCCGCAAGTGATGTACAATGTTAGTGAATGGGGAAAAAAAACAGCTGTGCACATGCTGCGGATTTTTCCGCGGATTTAAATCCGCAACATATCAATTCTTTGTGCGGAATCCGCAGCGGTTTTACACCTGCTCCATTATTATAAAAATCCGTAGGTGTAAAATCGCAGGGGAAATCCGCACAAAAACTGCGGAAAATATGCACTGAATCTGCAGGTAAAACGCAGGTCATTTTACCTGCGGATTTAGAAAAATCCGCACAGAAAAATACGCAATGAAATCCACAACGTGTGCAGGGGGCCTTACAACAGTGAAGTTTGGAGGTGGGAACATCATGGGAAGGGGCTGTTTTTCAGCATACGACACTAGCAAATTTCATATAATTGAAGGAAGGAAGAATGAACAAATGTACAGAGACTTTGATAAAAATCTGCTGCAATCTATCGGGATTTTGAAGTTGAAACAAGGGTGGACAAGCTTGAGAAAAGATCACACTGCGGCCGAAGCATCTCCTCATGGGCTAATAAAATGCAGTAACTTTGTACTTTATCCTGCTGGTGTGCTACCAACACTTGTTTACCAGATATATACAGTTGTGCTCAAAAGGTTACATACCCTGGCAGAATTTTTGCTTTCTTGGCATTTTTTCAGAGAATATAAATGATAACACCAAATCTTTTTCTCCACTCATGGTTAGTGGTTGTGTGAAGACATTTATTGTTAAACTACTGTGTTTTCTCTTTTTAAATCATAATGACCACCGAAAACATCCAAATGACCCTGTCAAAACTTTACATACCCTGGTGATTTTGGCCTGATAACAAGCACAGAAGTTGACACAAATGAGTTTGACTGGCTACTAACGGTAACATCCTCACCTGTGACCTGTTTGCTTGTCATCAGTGTGTGCATAAAAGCTGAGTGCGTTTCTGGCATCCAGACAGACTCTTGCATCTTTCATCTAGCCACTGACATTTCTGGATTGTGAGTCTTGGGGAAAGCAAAGGAATTGTCAATGGATCTATGGGAAAAGGTAGTTGAACTGTAAAAAACAGGAAAGGGATAAAGAAAGATATCCAAGGAATTGATAATGCCAGTCAGCAGCGTTCAATCTGTGAATAACAAGTGGAAAATCAGGGGTCCTGCAAAAACTAAACCACCGTCAGGTAGACCATCAAAAATTTTGTCCACAACTGCCAGGAAAATTGTTCAGGAAGCAATGAAAAACCCACAAATAACATCAACTGAAATACTGGACTTTCTGAAAACTAGCGGTGTGGCTGTTTCAAGATGCACTATAAGGAGGCACTTGAAGCAAAATGGGCTGCATGGTCGAGTCGCCAGAAGAAAGCTATTACTGTGGAAATGCCACAAAGTATCTTGCCTACAATACGCAAAACAGCACAGAGACAAGCCTCAAAACTTCTGGAACAAGGTAATTTGGAGTGATGAGACCAAAATTGAACTTTTTGGCTACAACCATAAACGTTACATTTGGAGAGCGGTTAACAAGACATATGATGAAAGAACCACCATTCCTACTGTAATGCACGGAGGTGGATCGCTGATGTTATGGAGATGTGTGAATTGCAAAGGCACAAGAAACTTGGTCAAGGTTGAAGGAAAGATGAATGCAGTAAGTTATCGGCAAATACTGGAGGCAAATTTTCAATCATCAGCCAGGAAGCTGCGCATGAGACGTACTTGGACGTTTCAACATGACAACGATTCAAAACACAAGGCCAAGTCGACCTGTCATTGGCTACAGCAGAACAAAGTGAAGGTTCTGGAGTGGTCATCTCAGTCTCCTGACCTCAATATCATTGAGCCACTCTGGGTAGATCTCGAGCTCCAGTTCATGCTAGACAGCCCAGGAATTTACAGGACCTGGAGGCTTTTTGCCAAGAAGAATTGACAGCTTTACCATCTGAGAAAATAAAGAACCCCATCCACAACTACCACAAAAGTTTTCATGTTAGAGGGGGCAATACACAGTATTAAGAAATGGGGTACGTAAACTTTTGATCAGGGTCATTCGGATGTTTTGGGTTGTCATTATGATTTAGAAAGAGAAAACATAGTAGTTTGACAATAAATCGCTTCACCCAACCGCTTACCATGAATGGAGAAAAAGTTTTGGTGTTACCATTCATATTCTCTAAAAAAATGGCCAAGAAAGCAAAAATTCTGCTGGGATATGTAAAATTTTGAGCACAACTGTATGTGTGTATGTGTGTGTGCGCTTGTGTATATATGTATGATAGGTACACTTTGTTATAAATTGCTGCTGATTTCATGTTAGCTACAGTAAAGGATGACATGCACAGAACAAATTTGTATAAAGAACTGACATGCTGCAGATTTGATAAATTACCCATGAACAGAATTTATCAGCAGTGTGTAGATGAGATTTGGGGAAATCTCATTCACTCTGTTGTTACTGAATCAGCTGCAGATTTTTCACAAATGTGGATGGCAAATCTGCAACAAATCTGCAACATGGGAACAAACGAGCTAACCTTTAGGAGACTTTCCTGTCACATTAGGATCATCACCTTCCCTTTCATTTGGAGTTTTGCGTTTTCTTGCTTTATCATCATCATCATCATCATCATCAGTGTCTCTTTGATTTGGTTCTGAAAACACATTTACTTTTATATATGCAGAACAGATGCACAAATTAATTTGTATGTGAAAGTAGTTTAGTTTAGTCCCAATGCTGCTTTTGTATCAACTGAGCGGGATGTCGATTAATGTTGTAGAACTTTAGCTTCTCACTGAGCTGCACGATGTGTCTAACCGGTAAAATTGAAGAACAACTCTTGGCCGACCACTTTTCTGACATTCAGGGTCCGAATCCAGATTGACAGCCTAATATTAGCCTAAGTAACTGATGAATGAATTCAGTCAGGAGTAGAGATGAGCGAATTTGTTTGGATTTTGGCCCCAAATATGATTTTATCATATTCAGGCCATTTTTGAACACTATTCGGGCCGAATGTAAGTCTTATGTTCGATTCCAAACATATTCGGTAATTTTTACTCATATTGACTCTAATGTAGTTCGGCTGTGTTCGGCGAATATTGCAAAAACAATATTTGATTCCGATCGTATTCGGACCCAAATCCGAACAAATTCGCTCAACACTAATCAGGACACTCCTGACACGTCTGTACATCACAGAACGTACTTAAACCATGAATATGGGGACTAAGTTGAAAAAAGAGGATACAAAATTCTATGCAAAAATCAATAAAATGAGCAAAAAAAAGTACACATAATTGGTATTGCCACATCAGAATCGACCCAGTCAATAAAGATGCAACATTTTATAACCCTTAGGCAATGTTCCTACAATGATTATTTTACGAGTTCTTGATCCTAAATATTTTTTACAGCATTTCTGTATCTTTTAGGTAACTTACTGTAAGATATTTAAGTTTTTTTCTTTTTGGATTGGGGTATTTGAATGCTTTTCAATCGCAATTGCAATGAAACTACCGTATTTTTCGGACTATAAGACGAACTTGACCATAAGACTCACCCCAAAATTTCAGAAGGAAAATAGGGGAAAAAAAATAATGTGTCAAATGGGGGTCCGTCTTACAGTCCGAATTCAGCTTACCAGTGAAGGGATCGGCACAGGTGGATGACTGGTCACAGGGGTCGTTTGGTGGGCCAGGCTGGTGCTGTGGCAGGGGCTCTGTGCTCCGGGGAAGGGGCTCTGTGCTCCAAGGCAGGGGCTCTGTGCTCCGGGGCATGGGTTCTGTGCTCTGAGGCTGGGGCTTTGTGCTCCGGGGAAGGGGCTCTGTGCTCCGAGGCAGTGGCAGCGGCTCTCTGTGCTGTGTGGGGGGGCTCCTTCAGCATTTTGTCAAAGCCCAGAGGCCCCCGCTCATCCGTTAATGCCATGCTGCGTTGGCCTCCGGGAAGATGGCCGCCGGGAAGATGGCCGCCGGGCCAACGCATGCTCAGATTCAGATCTCAGCAACAAGATCTCGTCCTGAGATCTGAATCTAAGCATGCGTTGGCCCGGCGGCCATCTTCACGGCGGCCATCTTCCTGGAGGCCACCGCAGAATGGCATTAACGGATGAGCGGGGGCTTTGACGAAATGTCGGCTGAGCCCCCCACACAGCACAGAGAGCCGCTGCCACTGCCCCAGAGCACAGCCCGCCACCACCACACTAGAGAGCCCCGCCACAGCGGCACCAGCCTGGGAAGGGAGGCTGCATCGGGACCGCCGCCACCACCACAGGATTTGTAAGTGTATTGTGACCATAAGAAGCACCCCCCATTTTCCCCAAAAATTTTTTGGGAAAAAAGTGCATCTTATGGTCTGAAAAATACGGTAAGTGCCTGCATAGGGGAGATAACGCACTGAGGGTAGCGTGAGCTGTCAATCAGCAACCAGACGTTGGCGTTGAGTGGAGGCTGGCAGTGGGTAGCAATGTACAGTACAGCTGGTGAGTGAAGTGTTCGCTGTGATGCACTTGAAAAAAAAAACTTCAAAAATAGTTTTCTCAAAAATTACCCAATGAAACTCGACTAGAAAGGTAAAACTATAATAAAAGCTAAAGAGGCTTTACGGTCATAGCTTCAGTCAGCGGTTGAAAATCTTGCTGACAAGTCCTCGTTATTTAGAATACACTATAGACGGGAAAGTGTTACTGCATAACTGAATATACAGAAAGTTCTAGAAGAAGGATAGTATCTTAGTCTGTAAATATATCGCCAGGTAGTTAGAATTTTAATTCTCAACAGTGGATAGACAACAGAGATAGCAAGTTGTTGCTGAAAGGAAAAAAGGATCTTAGCAGGGTATTCTCAAGTTGTCTCTTGAGGATTTGGTAGCAGGGTTGGGGGCGGACACTCCTCGCTGAGTGACATTTCTTTATCAGTGTCCAAGAAATATCGTCACTCCTTGCGGAGATCAACATGCTAAGCATGCCGAGATGAGGAGACTTAAAGCCGCAATGCTCCTCTGGGAAATATGCTAATTATGCAAATTGTCTCTTCAGAGATAGAGAGCTAGAACTCTAGTGCCACCTTTTGGAAGGTAGCAATCCTACAAGTCAATGTCGACCCTTTAACGAGCCTTATCACATCACCTAGGATAATAGCCAAACCAGAATCTCAATTTGCAGACACTGTGTTTTTTTTTTTTTTTTTTAAAACCATTCAGGTTAGTTATAAACAACTCAATATAAGCTCATCAACTTAAACGTCGTTGTTTCAACTCTCATCATCATGGTTCATATTTAATTCAGCATAACAAACTAAAGGTATACACAAAAGACGTCATAAACATCAATAAAGATCACTAAAATTCACTGATATTTGATCAAGTGCTGCCATTTTTTAAATTTCCAAACGCCCTCTGCATCAGAACCACCACCGCCTTCACCGTCTAATTTATAAATCAAGTATAATCTAGAAAGGATCAGCCCGACACACTTATTCACAGATAAATGCTTCTCTTTGAAAATACCTAAATTCCTCACATCCCACAAACTCTGCATCACACAAGTCATAATTAACCATAGGATTCTATTTTTCTCACGACCACATGCACCAATTCCAAACATTGCAACACGCCAGTCAATAAAACTCACCCCCGCTAACTCCTTACACAACCCACCTACACACTTCCACACACTGTACGCGTAATCACAGTCCCACATAGTATGCCACACAGTCTCACATCCACCACAACCTTCTCTCGGGCACACTTCCGTTCTGGTCAGACCTCGTCTCTTCTGAACCTGTCGCACAGGCAAAATATTGTGCAAGGACATCCATACAATATCCCTTTGTCTATTAGACATCCCATGCGTTCCCAAACTCTTCCATGCAACCGAGACTTCATTCCCTCTCAAACCCACAATATTACTCTCCACATCATTCTTATGTATTATTTTCATCACCTTCTTAGCCATTCTAAAATCAATCATCAGCACACTCAGTAAATCATGCTTCCTCACAACTTTTCAATCACCTCATACCAGACCGGACACTTGAAAGCAACAGGCACTCTAGCATCCCTCTTTCTCCAACACAAGCCATACAACATCCAACCAGCAGAATAATTTGCCATATACGCTCCTTTATTTCCTTTATTCAACAAAATAACTACCGTTTTGATGTACTGAAGCCCCAGAAAAATCTCAATGTTTGGAAAGGCCATGCCACCATGGTGACATGCCTTACAGAGACTTTCTCTCTTAAGTTTTTCTATTTTACTACTCCAGAAAAAAGTAAAAACTAACTTTTCCACTCTTTTTATTTTCCTATTAGACGGTGGAAAAACTGTTGCAATAAAAAGCAAAATCGGAAGAATCACCGCTTTTATGACCAAAATCTTACCACTCAAGGTCAAGTCTCTCAGTCGCCAAAAATGTAACTTACGCTCTATGCGCAATCCACACTCCTCCCAGCTCTCCTTACCTTCCAAGTCCTTATTAAATAATACTCCCAGCACTTTGAGAGCACCCTCCTCACATTTAACCCCTCCATTTTAACCCCATCATCCCCAAAACATATAAAACTACATTTATTCCAATTCACTCTAAAACCAGACGCACCACAGAAAAACTCCAAAAGCAACTTAACTCTACTCATAGACGCAACACTTTCACTCACAACCACAACATCATCCATATATCCAAGAACTTTCACATGCTTTCCACCACTCCCCGGTACCAACAAACCTCGCACCACTTTATCACGTCTCACCAAGCACAACAAAGGTTCAATCACACATACAAATAAGACAGGGGACATGGGACACCCCTGCCTTACACCAGACATAATATTCACTTTCTCACTCAACCATCCATTAACAAGAAACTCGCTTGACACACAATCATACAAAGACATTATCCCATTCACAATTTTTTTTAGGAAATCCCATTCTCTCCAGAACTTTAAACAAAAACACATACGAGACCCTATCAAACGCTTTCTCAAAATCAATTGTCAGAACCATACACTTCTGTTTCCTTCCCATGCAGTCCCCAATCAAATCCCTTAATAACAATAAGTTATCAGTCATACTCCTCCCAGGCACCGCACACACCTGATCCTCATCCACAACATTACTCGTCAGTGCAAAGCGAAGATCTGGTTTGGCTGTGTGAGAGGCGTCAGACCATTGTCCAAGAAATATCGTCACTCCTTGCGGAGATCAACATGCTAAGCATGCCGAGATGAGGAGACTTAAAGCCGCAATGCTCCTCTGGGAAATATGCTAATTATGCAAATTGTCTCTTCAGAGATAGAGAGCTAGAACTCTAGTGACACCTTTTGGAAGGTAGCAATCCTACAAGTCAATGTCGACCCTTTAACGAGCCTTATCACATGACCTAGGATAATAGCCAAACCAGAATCTCAATTTGCAGACACTGTGTTTCGGGGTTCAGCCCCTCGTAACCAGATCTCCGCTTTGCACTGACGAGGGCTAAACCCCGAAACACAGTGTCTGCAAATTGAGATTCTGGTTTGGCTATTATCCTAGGTCATGTGATAAGGCTCGTTAAAGGGTCGACATTGACTTGTAGGATTGCTACCTTCCAAATGGTGGCACTAGAGTTCTAGCTCTCTTCCTCTCTGAAGAGACAATTTGCATAATTAGCATATTTCCCAGAGGAGCATTGCGGCTTTAAGTCTCCTCATCTCGGCATGCTTAGCATGTTGATCTCCGCAAGGAGTGACGATATTTCTTGGACAATGGTCTGACGCCTCTCACACAGCCAAACCAGATCTCCGCTTTGCACTGACGAGGTGCAAAGTGTCCTGGATACCTTGAGTGCTGTCTCTTGGCCTTCCGGCATCGCCACTTCGGTGGCTTAAGCCGGTTGCTGCTTTAGGGAGATAGCCAGGAGGATTCAGGGAGAAGATCCTTGGAGTTGTGGACGATGGGAGTCCGACTTCAATTCTCTGGGACCGGTGATAGCCGGGTCAAAAATGGATTCCGGATTGAAATCGCTGAAGATAAGAAGTTGCATTTTTCCCTGGGATATTTGGTCAACATGGTGTTTTATGACATCCTGAAGATTCGGAAGTCCGATATAATATGCCTGCAGGAGTTCAGAAGGGAAGGCAGGTATGTGCTGGTGCTATCTTCTATGGCGGCTTGCCGGAATTTGTTTACTGCCCTGAAAAATGGAGTGGCAAATCCTTTGCTGGAAGGACTTACCTTTACTGTGTTATACTCCAAGGGGGATATCCCACTTGTGGTTTTCATGCACAACCCTTTTGTTTCCCTGGAGGACATTACTTTATTTTTGAAAAGACATTGCATTTATGTTCAGTACTCCCACAGGGTCCTGAATGGAGAAGGGCTCTGGACCGGGAAGTGCAAATTTTTTGTGAGATTTGGGATGGATCCCCAAGGCCCGGGAGGCATCCATTACCCACCTCTTAATTTTTCAATTGGGAAAAATAGTGTTTTTTTGTTTTTTCCAGATGCCCCACTGTATTGCAGGAGGTGTAAAAATTTCGGGCATACCCAGGATAGTTGCAAGGACATGCCAACTTGTAGGAATTGCAATGGTTCCGGCCATATGGCAAAAGACTGCACAAATCCTGTTATGTGTAATGCTTGTGGTGAGGAGGGCCATAAGTATCGGGATTGTAAGGCCAGGATCAGTCCTAGGTTTTACGCTGAGGTCACAGGTGGGGCAGCTGCGCCCCTGCTGCTGTTGTTGACATTCCACAGGTTACAGACCCGTTTCTTATTGAGGAACCTGAAATCATGGATGCACATGAGGAGGCCCTGCCCGAAACGGAGTCTCCCAGCCCAGAGGTGGCAGGTTTGGAACTTGCTGAGGTTGAATGTGAGCTCCCTCATCAGTCTGATGTCTGTGGGGAGGGGGAGTTCGAGGGTGCTCTTGATAATAGCCCCAGTATATCTTGGTTAGCTACTGAGGAGGAGTTGACCAGTTGTGGAGATCAAGGTGACTTCACTCTTGCAAGGCCCTCTGAGGAGGAGGAGGAGCCTGGAACTTCCTGTAAAAAGCCCAGAACGGATTGGGCGGACGCCGGTGAAGATTGTTTAAGTCCGGTGAGTGAACGTAGTTACCCTCAGAATGTCTTCTCTCCTGACACCAATGTTTTTTTAGGCATTCCCGCAGACGTAAACAGATTCGGGGAGTTGCAGTTCCAGATGGAAGACGAAAACGGCTGAAGAAGAAGTGGCCTGTTTGTCGTCATGTAAATAACACCATCATGTTATGGCTCCCCAAGCTGGTTGGGGCATTGCGTCCCTGAATGTCAGACAAATTAGAACTAAATCCAGGAGGGCAGTCGTCCTAGATTATATTAAACAGATGAATGCTCACATCTTTTGTCTTCAGGAATGTGGGATTGAGGACGCTCCAAGCGATAAGGACTGGCCTTACGGTCAGCATGTATGGTCTGGCTCATGTGTTAATAGGAATGATGGTATAGGGATATTAATGGGTAACAGGGAGATTAGTTTAGATAGCTACACGGTGGTAGAGGTGGGTAGATGTATAATTGCACATGTTAGCTATAGGGGGTGGCGGGCTAGAATTATTAATGTGTACTGTCCATCAGGAAAGGATGGGAAAAAGGAGCGTCTGGCTCTTTTGGAAAAATTAAGTTTGTTTCTTCCAGGCAAAATGCCTACAGTTTTAGTTGGAGACTTTAATTGCATCACAGAAGGGAATTGTGACATAACTGGTAAAAAGTTATCCAATCTTATTTCTGATTTTTCCCTTCTGGATGCTGCTGCTTTGAAATTTGGCATCCCACCACTGCCAACATACCATGCTGATAGGGGTGGTATTGTATCCAGAATAGATAAAATGTTGTTTTCCAAAAATATGTTGTGTATGAATTTTGAACAAAATGCTGTACCTTTTTCTGATCATGAGTGTTTGAGAGGTGTGTTTAGTGCGATTGATGACCGTGTGTATGGTGGTGGGGTTTGGAAGCTGAACGTTAGGTTGTTAGAAGATGAGGATGTGATGAATGAATTAAAAATAAAGTATAAAGAGTGGAGAGTATGTAAGAGGAATTTTGCGAGTGTGCTGGAATGGTGGGACTGGGTTAAGGTGTGTTGCAAAAAATTCTTCAAAAAATGGGGCTATAAAAAAGCTGCTATTTATCGGGAAAGATTTAATGATTTAAACAGGCGTATAGACTGGTTAAGGAAGTGTGGAGAAAGTGGGATGGATGTGTCTGATGAGCTGGCTGAGACAAAGAGTGAACTAAAGCGTGTTATGGATGCGAAAGGGAAGGAAATCATCTATCGCACCAAAATAGAACATCTTGAGAAAGATGAAAAGTGCACAAGGTTCTTTTTTAAGAAAATGAATGGGAGAAAGGTTGATATGGATAAAGTCCTGGATAGGAACGGTTTACTTGTGTCAGGTGACAATGTCATAAAGGAGGTGAATAGGTTCTACAGCAAGGTATATGATAAAAAATGGATTGACTCTGGTCTTGTTTCAGAAGTGCTGAATGGGTTAGAAAACAAGTTGGGTAGTGAAGATTGTGATATTTTGAATGAGGACGTGATTATGGATGAAGTAGAAAACGTGATGAAGAGTGCTAAAAAGAATAAGACACCAGGGAAAGACGGATTGCCGGTAGAATTCTATGTGAAAGCATGGGATTTCCTGGGTGCTGATTTGACTGAGATATGTAAGTACATGTGGGAGAATAGTAAGTTGTGTGAATCAATGAAGGAGGGGGTGGTTGTGCTTGTGTATAAGAAAGGTGAGAGAAAGTGTTTAGAGAATTGGAGACCTATAACGCTGCTGAATGCAGATTACAAAATCTATAGCAAATTGTTGGCGAATCGTATGCGTGAGGTGATTGGTAATGTTGTGGATGAGGATCAGGTGTGTGCGGTGCCTGGGAGAAGTATGAGTGATAACTTATTGTTATTAAGGGATTTGATTGGGGACTGCATGGGAAGGAAACAGAAGTGTATGGTTCTGACAATTGATTTTGAGAAAGCGTTTGATAGGGTCTCGCATGTGTTTTTGTTTAAAGTTCTGGAGAGAATGGGATTTCCTAAAAAATTTGTGAATGGGATAATGTCTTTGTATGATTGTGTGTCAAGCGAGTTTCTTGTTAATGGATGGTTGAGTGAGAAAGTAAATATTATGTCTGGTGTAAGGCAGGGGTGTCCCATGTCCCCTGTCTTATTTGTATGTGTGATTGAACCTTTGTTGTGCTTGGTGAGACGTGATAAAGTGGTGCGAGGTTTGTTGGTACCGGGGAGTGGTGGAAAGCATGTGAAAGTTCTTGGATATATGGATGATGTTGTGGTTGTGAGTGAAAGTGTTGCGTCTATGAGTAGAGTTAAGTTGCTTTTGGAGTTTTTCTGTGGTGCGTCTGGTTTTAGAGTGAATTGGAATAAATGTAGTTTTAAATGTTTTGGGGATGATGGGGTTAAAATGGAGGGGGTTAAATGTGAGGAGGGTGCTCTCAAAGTGCTGGGAGTATTATTTAATAAGGACTTGGAAGGTAAGGAGAGCTGGGAGGAGTGTGGATTGCGCATAGAGCGTAAGTTAAATTTTTGGCGACTGAGAGACTTGACCTTGAGTGGTAAGATTTTGGTCATAAAAGCGGTGATTCTTCCGATTTTGCTTTTTATTGCAACAGTTTTTCCACTGTCTAATAGGAAAATAAAAAGAGTGGAAAAGTTAGTTTTTACTTTTTTCTGGAGTAGTAAAATAGAAAAACTTAAGAGAGAAAGTATTTTTAAGGCATGTCACCATGGTGGCATGGCCTTTCCAAACATTGAGATTTTCCTGGGGCTTCAGTATATCAAAACGGTAGTTATTTTGTTGAATAAAGGAAATAAAGGAGCGTATATGGCAAATTATTCTGCTGGTTGGATGTTGTATGGCTTGTGTTGGAGAAAGAGGGATGCTAGAGTGCCTGTTGCTTTCAAGTGTCCGGTCTGGTATGAGGTGATTGAAAAGTTTGTGAGGAAGCATGATTTACTGAGTGTGCCGATGAATGATTTTAGAATGGCTAAGAAGGTGATGAAAATAATACATAAGAATGATGTGGAGAGTAATATTGTGGGTTTGAGAGGGAATGAAGTCTCGGTTGCATGGAAGAGTTTGGGAACGCATGGGATGTCTAATAGACAAAGGGATATTGTATGGATGTCCTTGCACAATATTTTGCCTGTGCGACAGGTTCAGAAGAGACGAGGTCTGACCAGAACGGATGTGTGCCCGAGAGAAGGTTGTGGTGGATGTGAGACTGTGTGGCATACTATGTGGGACTGTGATTACGCGTACAGTGTGTGGAAGTGTGTAGGTGGGTTGTGTAAGGAGTTAGCGGGTGTGAGTTTTATTGACTGGCGTGTTGCAATGTTTGGAATTGGTGCATGTGGTCGTGTGAAAAATAGAATCCTATGGTTAATTATGACTTGTGTGATGCAGAGTTTGTGGGATGTGAGGAATTTAGGTATTTTCAAAGAGAAGCATTTATCTGTGAATAAGTGTGTCGGGCTGATCCTTACTAGATTATACTTGATTTATAAATTAGACAGTGAAGGCGGTGGTGGTTCTGATGCAGAGGGCGTTTGGAAATTTAAAAAATGGCAGCACCTGATCAAATATCAGTGAATTTTAGTGATCTTTATTGATGTTTATGACGTCTTTTGTGTATACCTTTGGTTTGTTATGCTGAATTAAATATGAACCATGATAATGAGAGTTGAAACAATGACGTTTAAGTTGATGAGCTTATATTGAGTTGTTTATAACTAACCTGAATGGTTTTAAAAAAAAAAAAAAAAAGAAAAAAAAGAAACACAGTGTCTGCAAATTGAGATTCTGGTTTGGCTATTATCCTAGGTCATGTGATAAGGCTCGTTAAAGGGTCGACATTGACTTGTAGGATTGCTACCTTCCAAAAGGTGGCACTAGAGTTCTAGGTCTCTTCCTCTCTGAAGAGACAATTTGCATAATTAGCATATTTCTTTATCAGTAGCACAGAACATTAGCAGAACTTGTGCTGAACATTTTAGTTCTAATGTAACACATTCAGCTGTCAATGGTTTGTTCTGAAGTATACAATGTTATCACTACATTTATATATAGAGAGATTACAGAGTATTTAAACAAACTCTTGGCTCAGGAAAGTGAAAGCCCTTGGTTAATAGAACTGCTCAGGAAGCTGATGATGGTGGGGGCTGGTGATATTGCAGGATTTGTAACAGTGGCTTGTCAGGAGCTGAGAGTGGGGAGGTGTGGATTGGGCAACTAACTGCTATATAGACATTAATGAGCTGAGATGTTAGGAGTTAACTTAGCTATTGGAATGTGGTTACTGTGCACAGGTGCCAAAATCTGTGCTGACATCTTTGAAGTTCTTCCTAACAAATAAAGTATTTCTCCCATACAATTATTGCGATTACACATGTTTTGTTGTACACGTTTATTTCCTTTGTGTGTATTGGAACAACACAAAAAAGGAGAGAAAAAAGGTAAATTGGGCAGAATTTCACACAAAACCTCAACAATGTTCAGGATAAAATTGGTACTTTTCCAAAATTGTGGGTAAACAACTTTGCTTCAAGCATATAATGCTCGTACAAACTCACCTGTGGAAAGTAATAGAAGTGGGTAACATAAAAATCCCACCTGAAATTTCATAAAAAGGGGTGAAGTTAGATTAATCTTTGCATTGTATGTCTGTGTGTGCCACACTAAGCATGGAGAACAGAAATAGGAGAAGAGAACTGTCTGTGGACTTGAGAACCAAAATTGTTGAACAATATCAACAATCTCAAGGTTACAAGTCCATCTACAGAGATTTTGATGTTCCTTTGTCCATGATGTGCAACATAATGAAGAAGTTTAAAAATCAAAACACTGTAGTTAATCTCTCTGGATGTGGACGGCAGAGACAAATTGAAGAAAGATTGCATTGCAGGATAGTCCGGATAGATGAAACGCTATGGCAGGAAACCCAGGAGGAACTCACTGCTGACACAGACACAAACAAACTAGACTGCAGTTTGCCAAAATGTATGTGAGTAAGTTAAAATCTTTCTGGGGAAACGTCCTGTAAACAGATGAGACCATGATAAAGCTTTTTGGTAAAGTGCATAATTATACGGTTTACCGAAAATGGATTGAGGCATGCAAAGAAGAGAACACAGTACCTAAAGTCAAATATGACAGAGGTTCAAATATGTTTTGGGGTTGTTTTGCTGTCTCCAGCACTGGGTGCCTTGACTGTGTGCAAGGCATCATAAAATCTGAAGATTACCAAATTATTTTGCGTCACAACGTAGTGCCCAGTGTCAGAAAGCTGGGTTTGCTTCCTAGGTAATGTAACTTCAAGCAGGAAAATTGCTCCATACACACTTGTAGACGCACTGAGAAATGGATGTAAACAAAGCACTAGAGAGTTCTGAAGTGGCCAGCAATGACTCCGGATCTAATTCCCATTGAACACCTGTGTGGATATCTTAAAATTGCTGTTGGAAGAAGGCGTCCTTCAAATATAAGAGACCTGGAGCAGTTTGCAAATGAGTGGTCCGAAATTCCAGTTGTGAGGTGTAGGAAGCTTGTTGATGGTTATAGGAATTGATTGATTGCAGTTATTGATTTCAAAGGTTGTGTAACCAAATATTAAGTTGAGGATGCCAACAATTTTGTCCGGCCCATTTTTGGGGATTTAGGTGAAATTATTTTTTTTCTGTTTTTGTGTTGTTCCAATACATACAAAGGAAATAAACATTTGTATAACATTTGCGTAATTGCAATACTTGTCTGGAAGAAAAACTATAATTTCTGGAACAATTTCAAGGGTGCAAACACTTTGGTGCAGATAAGATCTTTTGATCGCCCGTTATTGCATTTTAATGCAATGTTGCAGTGACAAAAGAAACGTAATTCTATCATTTTGACTTTTTTTCTCATTATGCTGTTTAGCAATCGGGTTATTTTTTTATATTGATAAATTCTGAGCACAGAGATACCAAATATGTGTTTGTTTCATTCATTTTTTGCTTTTGCCATGATTCAGTAGTTTCCATGGGAGACTAGAAGCTGCCATAATCTGATTGGCTCTGTGTGAAGAAACCAGATTGTATCTTAATTTCCCAGACAACCATGTTTTTGTAAGCCCAGAAGAATTGACTTTCTATCTGTATATTGGCTTGTGGATTTTAATGTTTATGTCTGGTGCGTCAAGAAGACAATCTTGCAAGCTGATATACTATTTAACATACTGTGTAAGTCTGTAACAGTGATTTGCACACAGTGTGTGTTTATCTGTGTTTATTGTGAGCTGACATGCTAATTGTGTATTGTATTCTATAACCAGTTTGGGCTGTGATGATGAACTAAAGGCGAGTCAGCGGAAGGGTTAGGCCCTATAATGTGCACAATCTTTGGGGTAATTTGCTGGGATTATTATTATTATTATTATTTATTTCTATAGCACCATTGATTCCATGGTGCTGTACATGAGAAGGAGTTACATACAAATTACAGGTTTCACTTACAGTAAACAAACTAACAATGACAGACTGATACAGAGGGGAGAGGAACCTGCCCTTTCGGGCTTACATTCTACAGGATTGTGAGGCAGGAGACAGTAGGTCGGGGGGTTGCAGCAGTTCCGGTGTTGGTTGAGGCGATATCTCCGGTAGTGGTGAGGAGGTAGCAGGGTCATTGCAGGCTGTAGGCTTTCCTGAAGAGGTGGGTTTTCAGGTTCCGTCTGAAGGATCCGAATGTGTTTGATAGTCGGACGTGTTGGGCAAAGAATTCCAGAGGATGGGGGATATTCGGGAGAAGTCTTGGAGGCATTTGGGTGAGGAGCGAATAAGTGTGGAGGAGAGAAGGATGTCTTGGGAGGATCGGAGATTACGTGAGGGAAGATATTGGGAGATTAGTTCAGAGATATAAGGAGGAGACAGATTATAGATGGCCTTGTAGGTCAGTATTAGTAATTTGAACTGGATACGCTGAGGGAATGGGAGCCAGTGAAGAGATTTGCAGAGGGGAGAAGCGGAGGAGTAGCGAGGAGAGAGGTGAATTAGTCGTGCAGCAGAGTTAACGATGGACTGGAGAGGTGCGAGGGTGTTAGCAGGGAGGCCAGAGAAAAGGGTGTTGCAGTAGTCGAGGCGGGAGATGATGAGGGCGTGCACAATCATTTTAGTAGATTGAGGGTTGAGGAAAGGACGGATTCTTGAAATATTTTTGAGCTGAAGGCGACAGGAGGTAGAAAGAGCTTGGATGTGCGGTTTGAAGGACAGGGCAGAGTCAAGGGTTACTCCGAGGCAGCGGACTTCTGGTACGGGGGAAAGCGTGATGTCGTTAATTGTGATAGATAGGTCAGGTAAGGAAGATCTGTGGGATGGGGGAAAGATTATGAGTTCAGATTTGTCCACATTGAGTTTGAGGAAGCGGGAGGAGAAGAAGGAGGATATGGCTGATAGATACTCCGGGATTCTGGATAGCAGAGAGGTGATGTCTGGGCCAGAGAGGTAGATCTGAGTGTCATCAGCGTAAAGGTGGTACTGGAATCCGTGGGACTTTATGAGTTGCCCCAGGCCAAGTGTATAGATTGAGAAGAGTAGGGGTCCTAGAACAGAGCCTTGGGGGACTCCAACGGAGAGAGGGTGGGACGAGGAGGTAGTGTGGGAGTGGGAGACGCTGAATATGCGGTTGGAAAGGTATGAGGAGATCCAGGATAGGGCGAGGTCCTTGACGCCAAAGGAGGAAAGAATCTGTAGTAGAAGGCAGTGGTCAACTGTGTCAAAAGCAGAGGACAGGTCAAGAAGCAGGAGTATAGAGTATTGTCCGTTCACTTTGGCTGTAAGTAGGTCATTAGTAATTTTGGTCAGGGCTGTCTCAGTGGAGTGATGGGGGCGGAAACCAGATTGTAGAGTGTCAAAGAGCAAGTTAGAAGAGAAGTGGTAGGAAAGCTCAGCGTGGACATGCAGCTCCAGGAGTTTGGAAGCGAATGGGAGCAGTGATATTGGGCGATAGCTGGACATAGCGGTTGGGTCGAGGGTTGGCTTTTTAAGGATAGGTGTGATTGTGGCATGCTTGAAAGCAGAAGGGAAAGTACCGGAAGTTAGTGATAGGTTGAAGAGGTGGGTTAGGGATGGAATAATAGTGGTAGTGAGGTTGGGGAGGAGGTGGGTTGGGATGGGGTCAAGTGCACAGGTTGTGAGGTGCGATTTGGAGAGAAGACAATTAAGCTCCCCTTCAGTTATGTTGGAGAGGGAGGTTATGGGGTTAGGGCATTAGTCTGGTATACAAAGGGGTTGTGGTGGTTGAACAATGAAGACTTGCCTTGTTTGGTCGATCTTATTTTTGAAGTGTGTGGCAAAGTCCTCAGCAGAGATGAGGGAGGTAGGAGGGGGCAGTGGTGGGCGGAGGAGGGAGTTAAAAGTTTTGAATAACTGTTTGGGGTTGTAGGATAGGGAAGATACGAGGGTTGTGAAGTAGGCCTGTTTAGCAGAGGTGAGGGCAGATTTGAAAGAGAGTGTTGCTTGTTTGAATGCAGTGAAGTCGTCTTGCGAATTTGTTTTTTTCCAACGCCGCTCTGTAATCCTGGACACTTGCCGGAGCTTTTTAGTGGTGTTATTGTGCCAGGGTTGTCTGTTGGTACGTCGCACTCTGCCATGAACGAGAGGGGCGACCGTGTCAATAGCCGATGTGAGAGTGGGATTGTTCTGTTTGCTATTGGGTGTTGTGGTTCAATAAAGTATTGCCACACTGTTTTACCCTAACGCTGCGTTGTCTGTGTAGTATTTTGCCCACGGGGAGATAGAGCGGGCGTTCAGTGGTATGAGCCCTGGTCCATGCAGTCTTTCTAAAGGCAGCCAGGCCAGCGGACAAGAGCATCCACTGACCCCGTTTCTCTACACTCTGCTACATACAGGCGATAATCAGATCGCCTGTATGTAGCAGAATTGCTCACTTGCTATGAGCGCCGACCACGGGGAGGCGCTCATAGCAATCTGGCAGTGACAACCATTGAGATCTGCTGGGGACCTCTGGTTGTCATTCCGACCCATCGGTGACTAGCGATCACGTGACAGAGTCACCGTTGGGCGGGATTTCCGGCAATCTTGCCGGAAGCATGTGTAAAATGCAGCTGTCAGAGATTGACAGCGGCATTTAACGGGTTAAAAGCTGCGGATGGATCGCGATTCCATGCATGGCTGTCAGAGGCATATTTCAGCTGTTCAAAACAGCTGATATGTGCCAGAAAAGATGTGATGTCGGAAAGGGGTAAAATAACATTTCTACTGACTTCCTTCATGAGAAGAAACTAAATATCTTTGAAGCACACCTTTACCTTCAGATTGATTAAGAATAAGTGGCCATGTGCCTACATTAGGATTATCACTGTTATTGGCAATTATATGACTTGTATCCTGCATTCTCACCAGCCTCACGCTTTAATTTTCAGTTGTCTCTATATATTAGTGATGAGTATCTGCTGTTTATTTTACACACTTACTCATTTAACGCCATTAATTCCACAGCGATTTACAGACATTATCATCACTGTCCCCAATGGGGATCACAATCTATTTTCCCTATCAGTATGTCTTTGGAGTGTGGCTGGAAACCCACACAAACATGGGGGGAATATACATACTCCTTTAAGATAGTGTCCTTGGTGAGATTTGAACCCAGGACCCCAATGCTGCAGTGTTAACCACTGAGCCACCGATCTTCTGGTGAATTTAGATGTGCATTTGCACCAAAGAATGTATTACGTGCAAATGTTGTGGTTTGCTGCTGATTTCATGTTATCTATTGCCAAGAGTGAAATCCATAGAACACGTTTGTAGAAAGAACTGACATGCTGCAGATTTAACAAATTATCCTGGCACAGAACTTTTCAGCAGTGTCTGGATGAGATTTATGAAATCTTTTCCACTTTGCTGTTACTGCAATTTGGGTTAGATTTCCCACCAATCTGTATGAAAATCTACGGCAAATCTGCAACATGTTACCGATCCAGCTAACCTTTAGGAGGCTTTCCTTTATCATCAGGATCATCACCTTCCTTGTCTTTTGGGGTTTTGGGTTTTCTTGATTTACCATCA
This sequence comes from Oophaga sylvatica, assembly GCA_033576555.1. Classification (NCBI taxonomy): domain Eukaryota; kingdom Metazoa; phylum Chordata; class Amphibia; order Anura; family Dendrobatidae; genus Oophaga; species Oophaga sylvatica. The sequence continues at coordinate 152,951,455 of JARQOD010000009.1, forward strand.
TCATCATCAGGGTCCCTTTGATTTGGTTCTGAAAACACATTTACTTTCACACACATGTCACTTTGTAGTGGAGAATCGTAGTTCAGTTTAGTCACAATGCTGCTTTTTACTGACCGAGCTGGAGAATCACCTTTACTGGGCAATTGCATATTGTCACTGAATTGCACATTGTCACTAGGTTCTATGTGTATGGGGGTCGGCTGATGAAGAAACAGCAGCTCTTTTCCCCCACTTACAATCACAGCACAGTAGAGTCCAGAGCAGAGACACACATGAAAATAATGCAGCTGCTCAGTGACTTGTGATAGTGGCTGGCCTGCCCTGACACTATATAACATTTATGCTGGATCACTATCTGTCACCAGTCTGACACTTCTACATACGTACAGCATTGAGTCAGACAGAGGATCCCATCCTCAATGCTGTATGAAAACGTGTCTGACTGGCAGCAGACAGTGATCCAAGGATGCTACAGGTGGTGTCACCAGGCATCTGTACAGTTGGCTGGGTACTCGACTCTGTCATGTGCTTCTTCAGTGCTGGCCAGACTGATGCAGAACTGAAAGGTCTCTCCCTCAACTGCAATTATGTTTGGCTTGCCAATCTTCCTGCCGTTTCATAAATACACTGCCATGGCTCCTTTCTGCTGTCCTCTGACTCGCTCTCCTTTCTAGACGTTTTCTGTTGAGCATTGCCCTCCCCACCTGCTTTCTGCTTTTCTCTGCCCCAATAGCTGTTTTCACCATTTCTGTGTTGCCTTCAGCACTGCTTATTACTCGTAGCTCACCTCCACCTCTACCTCCTAGGATTAAAATTTAGAATGCTGCTAAGATGCTGTCTACATGTCCAGACTTCAACCATAAACACAAGAGATAAGCACATATGTAAGGTTTGAGTGTGTTCCATTAGCATACATACCAGGGGCCATCACTTAGAGACACCTACCCGGAGAGAAAGTCTCTCATAACTGTATACACAGTTATGGGGGCATCATACAATGTGAGGGCTGTAATAGTGTTGGGACTATTGTGGGGGCTATTACACAATGTTAAGGCAATCATACAGTGTGTAGACTTCTATTGGTGCATCATACAGTGAATTTGTTAGCTATAGGGGCATCAGATTGAAGTTCTTTCCACGGAGCAAAGTTTATACACAGAAGAGGGACAGTCCTACCAGTCTTAGCATCCCCTTCGGCCTCAGTGAGCTCCAGAAGCTTCCAACGCCCAATAGAAGTGGTCATCTCCATGCACAGTTCACACTAAACAGGCTGCATCTTTCACACGTTACTCTGCAGCTCTAAGGCCTCTTTCACACTTCAGTCGTGCGACGTCAGTCAAAATCCGTCAAAATGTGAAAAAAACGGATCCGCCATTTTTTTTTTGGCGGATCCGTTTTTTTCACATAGACTTGCATTAGTGACGGATTTTGACGGATGGTCGTCCGTTAGGTCCGTTTTTTGACGGATCCGCCAAAAAATTGGCGTCCGTCATTTCAAAAAAACGTCCAATGCAACGTTTTTTTTGACCGCCAAAATGGCGGACAACGGCGGATCCGCCAGCATCCGTTTTTGACGGAATCCGCCTGCGGATCCGTCGCCTCTATTGAAAACCATACTAAAATGCAGAAACCAGTGCCCGGGGTCTCTCTCTCTCTCTCTCTCTCTCTCTCTCTCTCTCTCTCTCTCTCTCTCTCTCTCTCTTTTCCTCATTTCCGGGTGAAATCTTCTTGGCGGATCCGTCAGAAAACTGACCATTTCTACAACCGTTTTTTTTCCTTTTCTGACGGATCCGCCATTTTCACGGATGGGCGGACGTCACACAACGGAAGTGTGAAAGAGGCCTAACACACAAACTGCTCAGCTTTCCTAGCTGACTCGTGCAGTCTTCATTCATTGAGAGACTCTGGCTTGTCTTTCTCCCATCTACAGCTCACATTTTGGGCTGGTCATTCACCAGCTTCAACAGACTGCACTCTGCTCAACATCCAGCGGACTGACACAAGGTGAACCCATTTTCAGGTTTTTAGTCACAACTAGCCGACTGTTTCTAATTAAGACCTGCAGTGCTAGGATTTAACTCTGTCCTACCTGGCTTTGCTACATTACACTGTATGCACAGCGGATGAAATAAGTATTGAACAAGTCACCAATTTACTAATTAAATATATTTCTAAAGGTGCTATTGACATGAAATTCTCACTAGATGTGAGTAAGAACACATTCAATCCACACAGGCAAGTTAATCAAATCATAGATATCTAAACTAAGTAATGTATAATAATGAGAAATGACACAGGAAAAAATATTGAACACATGAAGAAAGAGAGGTGCAAAACGCCATGGAAAGTCGTGGTACCAGCTGAAATCTATCAGTTATTATAAAGCAATCCTGCCACTTAGTGAAAAATAATATCAGCTTGGTTCAGGTAATGACCTATAGAAAGGTGTCTTATTACCGAGGTGCCACACAAGAAACGTCTCATGATGGGTAAAACCAGTGAGCTATCTCAAGGCCTTCGCAATCTTATTGTTGCAAATCATGATAATGGCATTGGTTACAGAAAAATTTCTACTGAATGTTACAGTGAGCACTGTTGGGGTCACAATCCAGAAGTGGAAAGAACATAATTTCACCGTAAACCAGCTATGACCAGGTGCTCCCTCAAGATTTCAGACAGAGGAGTGAAAACAATTATCAGAAGTCGGCACATAAGATGACATTGCTGAAAAAAAAGCATGTTCATGCGCGTTTAAACTTTGCTCAACTACATTTAGACAAGCCTGTGAAATACTGGGAGAATATAGTCTGGTCAGATGAGAACAAAATTCAACTCTTTGGATGTCACAATACACACCATGTCAGGAGGTCCAAAGTCACTGCATAACACCCCCAAACATCATAAGGGTATGTACACACGTTGCGGATTGTGGTGCAGATCCGCATCAGATTTGGCCCTGCGGATCCGCTGCAGATTCGCAAGTGATGTACAATATTAGTGAATAGGAAAAAAAAACGGTGTGCACATGCTGCGGATTTGTTGCAGATTTAAATCCGCAGCATATAAATTCTTTGTGCGGAATCCGCAGCGGTTTTACACCTGCTCCATTATTAAAATAATCCACAGTTGTAAAACCGCAGGGGAAATCCGCACAAAAACTGCGGAAAATCCGCACTGAATCTGCAGGTAAAACGCAGGTCATTTTACCTGCGGATTTAGAAAAATCCGCACAGAAAAATCCGCAATGAAATCCACAATGTGTGCATGGGGCCTTAGAACAGTGAAGTTTGGAGGTGGGAACATCATGGGAAGGGGCTGTTTTTCAGCATACGACACTAGCAAATTTCATATAATTGAAGGAAGGAAGAATGAACAAATGTACAGAGACATTCTTGATAAAAATCTGCTGCAATCTATCGGGATTTTGAAGTTGAAACAAGGGTGGACAAGCTTGAGAAAAGATCACACTGCGGCCGAAGCATCTCCACATGGGCTAATAAAATGCAGTAACTTTGTACTTTATCCTGCTGGTGTGCTACCAACACTTGTTTACCAGATATATACAGTTGTGCTCAAAAGGTTACATACCCTGGCAAAATTTTTGCTTTCTTGGCATTTTTTCAGAGAATATGAATGATAACACCAAAACTTTTTCTCCACTCATGGTTAGTGGTTGGGTGAAGACATTTATTGTTAAACTACTGTGCTTTCTCTTTTTAAATCATAATGACAACCCAAAACATCCAAATGACCCTGTCAAAACTTTACATACCCTGGTGATTTTGGCCTGATAACCAGCACAGAAGTTGACACAAATGGGTTTGACTGGCTACTAAAGGTAACATCCTCACCTGTGACCTGTTTGCTTGTCATCAGTGTGTGCATAAAAGCTGAGTGCGTTTCTGGCATCCAGACAGACTCTTGCATCTTTCTTCTAGCCACTGACATTTCTGGTTTGTGAGTCTCGGGGAAAGCAAAAGAATTGTCAATGGATCTACGGGAAAAGGTAGTTGAACTGTAAAAATCAGGAAAGGGATAAAGAAAGATATCTAAGGAATTGCTAATGCCAGTCAGCAGCGTTCAATCTGTGAATAACAAGTGGAAAATCAGGGGCCCTGATCTATACCACCGTCAGCTAGACCAACAAAAAATTTGTCCACAACTGCCAGGAAAATTGTTCAGGATGCAATGAAAAACCCACAAGTAACCTCAGCTGAAAAACTGGACTTTCTGAAAACTAGCGGTGTGGCTGTTTCAAGATGCACAATAAGGAGGCACTTGAAGAAAAATGGGCTGCATGGTCGAGTCGCCAGAAGAAAGCCATTACTGTGCAAATGCCACAAAGTATCTCGCCTACAGTATGCAAAACAACACAGAGACAAGCCTCAAAACTTCTGGAACAAGGTAATTTGGAGTGATGAGACCAAAATTGAACTTTTTGGCCACAATCATAAACGTTACATTTGGAGAGCGGTTAACAAGACATTTGATGAAAGGACCACCATTCCTACTGTAATGCACGGAGGTGGATCGCTGATGTTATGGAGCTGTGTGAATTGCAAAGGCACAAGAAACTTTGTCAAAAGTTGAAGGAAAGATGAATGCAGCAATGTATCAGCAAATACTGGAGGCAAATTTTCAATCATCAGCCAGGAAGCTGCGCATGAGACGTACTTGGACGTTCCAACATGACAACGATCCAAAATACAAGGCCAAGTCGACCTGTCATTGGCTACAGCAGAACAATGTGAAGGTTCTGGAGTGGTCATCTCAGTCTCCTGACCTCAGTATCATTGAGCCGCTCTGGGTAGATCTCAAGCTCCAATTCATGCTAGACAGCCCAGGAATTTACAGGACCTGGAGGTTTTTTGCCAAGAAGAGTGGGCAGCTTTACCATCTGAGAAAATAAAGAACCCCATCCACAACTACCACAAAAGTTTTCAAGCTGTCATTGATGTTAGAGGGGGCAATACACAGTATTAAGAAATGGGGTACGTAAACTTTTGATCAGGGTCATTCGGATGTTTTGGGTTGTCATTATGATTTAAAAAGAAAAAACACAGTAGTTTGACAATAAATCTCTTCTCCCAACCGCTAACCATGAATGGAGAAAAAGTTTTAGTGCTATCATTCATATTCTCTAAAAAAAAAGGCCAAGAAAGCAAACATTCTGCTGGGATATGTAAAATTTTGAGCACAACTGTATGTGTGTATGTGTGTGTGCGCTTGTGTATATATGTATGATAGGTACATTTTGTTATAAATTGCTGCTGATTTCATGTTAGCTACAGTAAAGGATGACATGCACAGAACAAATTTGTATAAAGAACTGACATGCTGCAGATTTGATAAATTACCCATGAACAGAATTTATCAGCAGTTTGTAGATGAGATTTGGGGAAATCTCATTCACTCTGTTGTTACTGAATCAGCTGCAGATTTTCCACAAATGTGGATGGTAAATCTGCAACAAATCTGCAACATGGGAACAAACGAGCTAACCTTTAGGAGACTTTCCTGTCCCATTAGGATCATCACCTTCCCTTTCATTTGGAGTTTTGCGTTTTCTTGTTTTATCATCATCATCATCATCATCATCATCATCAGTGTCTCTTTGATTTGGTTCTGAAAACACATTTACTTTTAGATATGTAGAATAGTTGCACAAATTAATTTGTATGTGAAAGTAGTTGTTTAGTCGCAATGCTGCTTTTGTATCAACTGAGCGGACCCAAATCCGAACAAATTCGCTCATCACTAATCAGGACACCCTGACCCGTCTGTACATCACAGAACGTACTTAGGCCGTTAATATGGGGATTAAGTTGAAAAAAGAGGATAAAAAATTGTATGCAAAAATCAATAAAATGAGCAAAAAAAGTACACATAATAGGTATTGCCACATCAGAATCGATCCAGTCAATAAAGATGCAACATTCTATAACCCTTAGGCAATGTTCCTACAATGATTATTTTACGAGTTCTTGATCCTAAATATTTTTTACAGCATTTCTGTATCTTTTAGGTAACTTACTGTAAGATATTTGTTTTTTTTTTTTGCTTTTTGGATTGGGGATTTTGAATGCTTTTTAATTGCAATTGCAATGAAACTACTGTATTTTTCGGACTATAAGACGCACTTGACCATAAGACGCACCCCAAATTTTCAGAAGGAAAATAGGGGAAAAAAAATAATGTGTCAAATAGGGGTCCGTCTTACAGTCCGAATTACCAGTGAAGGGATCGGCACCGGTGGTGATTGGTCACTGGTCATTTGGTGGGCAAGGCTGGTGCGGTGGCAGGGGCTCTGTGCTCTGAGGCAGGGGTTCTGTGCTCCGAGGCAGGGGCTTTGTGCTCAGGGGCAGGGGCTCTGTGCTCCGAGGCAGTGGCAGCGGCTCTCTGTGCTGTGTGGGTGGGCTCCTCCGGCATTCTGTCAAAGCCCAGAGGCCCCCGCTCATCCGTTAATGCCATGCTGCATTGGCCTCCGGGAAGATGGCCGCCGGGAAGATGGCTGCCGGGCCAACGCAAGCTCAGATTCGGATCTCGGCAACAAGATCTCGTCCTGATATCTGAATCTGAGCATGCGTTGGCCCGGCGGCCATATTCCCGGCGGCCATCTTCCCGGAGGCCACCGCAGCATGGCATTAAACGGATGAGCGGGTCTTTGACGAAATGCCGGCGGAGCCCCCCCACACAACACAGAGAGCCGCTGCCACTGCCCGGAGCACAGCCCGCTACCACCACACTAGAGAGCCCCGCCACAGCGGCACTAGTCTGGGAAGGGAGGCTGCATCGGGACCGCCGCCACCACCACAGGATTACAAATGTATTGCGACCATAAGAAGCACCCCCATTTTCCCCAAAAATTCTTTGGGAAAAAAGTGCATCTTATGGTCTGAAAAATACGGTAAGTCCCTGCATGGGGGAGATAACTCACTGAGGGTAGCGTGAGCTGTCAATCAGCAACCAGACGTTGGCGTTGAGTGGAGGCTGGCAGTGGGTAGCAATGTACCGTACAGCTGGTGAGTGAAGTGCTCGCTGTGATGCACTTAAAAAAAAAACTTTAAAAATAGTTTTCTCAAAAATTGCCCAATGAAACTCGACTATAAAGGTAAAACTATAATAAAAGCTAAAGAGGCTTTCCGGTCATAGCTTCAGTCAGCGGTTGAATATCTTGCTGACAAGTCCTCATTATATAGAATACACTATAGACCGGAAAGTGTTACTGCATAACTGAATATACAGAAAGTTCTAGAAGAAGGATAGTATCTTAAGGGTATGCCACACTGAACAATATCGCTAACGGGATCGCTAAAAAACGTCACTATTTAGCGATCCCGTTAGCGATGTTGTTCAGTGCGGCAGCTGCCAGCGACGAGCTTCCTGCTGTGATCTCGCTCGTCGCTGGAATCGTTCCGGACCCTATTTTCTCGTCGGCGCTCCCGCTGGGTAAGTATATATCGCTAGTGTGGCACCTTTTCTTAGCGATTTAGCGGTACTTTTGTACCGCTAAAGTCGTTAAGAAGATCGCTAACGGCGATAGCGTCGTTAACTATATCGCTAAATGTGGCCGCACTTAGCGATATAGAAACAATCCCGCTAGCGATCGCATTAGTATGCGTCGTTATCGTGATCGCTAGCGGGATTGTTTAGTGTGGCAGTACCTTTAGTCTGTAAATATATCACCAGGTAGTTAGAATTTTAATTCTCAACAGTGGATAGACAACAGAGATAGCAAGTTGTTGCTGAAAGGAAAAAAGGATCTTAGCATTTCTTTATCAGTAGCACAGAACATTAGCAGAACTTGTGCTGAACATTTTAGTTCTAATGTAACACATTCAGCTGTCAATGGTTTGTTCTGAAGTGTACAATGTTATCACTACATTTATATAATATAGAGAGATTACAGAGTATTTAAACAAACTCTTGGCTCAGGAAAGTGAAAGCCCTTGGTTAATAGAACTGCTCAGGAAGCTGATGATGGTGGGGGCTGGTGATATTGCAGGATTTGTAACAGTGGCTTGTCAGGAGCTGAGAGTGGGGAGGTGTGGATTGGGCAACTAACTGCTAGATAGAAATCAATGAGCTGGGATGTTAGGAGTTAACTTAGCTATTAGAATGTGGTTACTGTGCACGCGTGCCAAAATCTGTATTGGCATCTTTGAAGTTGCTCCTAACAAATTAAGTATTTCTCCCATACAATCATTGCGATTACACATGTTTTGTTGTACACGTTTATTTCCTTTGTGTGTTTGGAACAACACAAAAAAGCAGAGAAAAAAGGTAAATTGGGCATAATTTCACACAAAACCTCAAAAATGTTCAGGATATAATTGGTACGTTTCCAAAATTGTGGGTAAACAACTTTGTTTCAAGCATATGATGCTTGTACAAACTCACCTGTGGAAAGTAATAGAAGTGGGTAACATAAAAATCCCACCTGAAATTTCATAAAAAGGGGTGAAGTTAGATTAATCTTTGCATTGTATGTCTGTGTGTGCCACACTAAGCATGGAGAACAGAAATAGGAGAAGAGAACTGTCTGTGGACTTGAGAACCAAAATTGTTGAACAATATCAACAATCTCAAGGTTACAAGTCCATCTACAGAGATTTTGATGTTCCTTTGTCCATGATGTGCAACATAATGAAGAAGTTTAAAACTCAAAACACTGTAGTTAATCTCTCTGGACGTGGACAGAAGAGACAAATTGAAGAAAGATTGCATTGCAGGATAGTCCGGATAGATGAAACGCTATGGCAGGAGACCCAGGAGGAACTCACTGCTGACACAGACACAAACAAACTAGACTGCAGTTTGCCAAAATGTATGTGAGTAAGCTAAAATCTTTCTGGGGAAACGTCCTGTAAACAGATGAGACCATGATAAAGCTTTTTGGTAAAGCGCATAATTATACGGTTTACCGAAAATGGATTGAGGCATGCAAAGAAGAGAACACAGTACCTATAGTTAAATATGACAGAGGTTTAAAGATGTTTTGGGGTTGTTTTGCTGTCTCTAGCACTGGGTGCCTTGACTGTGTGCAAGGCATCATAAAATCTGAAGATTACCAAATTATTTTGCGTCGCAACGTAGTGCCCAGTGTCAGAAAGCTGGGTTTGCTTCCTAGGTAATGTTCCTTCAAGCAGGACAATTGCTCCATACATGTTATGATCTGCTACAAGCACTAAGGAAAGATGGGAATTCTGTCCCTACAATAGAACTGAGCTGGATCCCTACGATGTAACGGGGAACCTGATCCTGCGACCAGACCCGCTAAAGTCCTCAGCTAGTCTGAACGAAGACCTATAGTTGCGAGGGAGGAATCCCTACAAGATCTAGGGACTGGGAGAAAAGGTGGACACCTCCTAACAGAAATTGTAGCAGGGATAATTAAACAGAAAACAAAATACTTAGAGATCCTAAGATCAAGCAAAACTGACTGAGTAAGGCACCTAAGCACCCGGCTAGCTTAAGAGTAGATAATACAATGAAGTCCAGCAAAGCCAGAAGGGCGGAGCCAGACTAAATAGGGAAAAAAGGTCATGTGACCAGCAAACTGAAACAAAACCTAACAAGAGGGTTCTAACAGTACCCTCCCTTCTAAGAGGATCCTCCGGATCACCTAGGCCTTAGGCTTATCCGGAAACCTCTTGTGAAACGCTCTGACAAGTCTAGACGCAGAAACATCATCCGCCCTCACCCATGAGTTATCCTCGGGTCCATAACCCTTCCAAGCGATGAGATACTGCAAACTCCCTCTATACAGTCTAGAATTTAGGATGCGGGAAATCTCATATTGCCCGTCCTCCACCACCAGGGGAACAGTGGCCGAGACGTCTCCATCTGAGACCTCAGCTTTTTTCAAGAGAGAAACATGAAACACCGGATTAATCTTCCAGGAGGTAGGAAGCTCCAACTTAACAGCAGATTGGTTAATAACCTGAAGTACCTTAAAGGGCCCTACAAACTTGGGACCCAATTTCTTAGACGGAATCCTCAAGCGCAGATTCTTAGAGGACAACCAAACCATGTCACCAATAGCAAACAAAACCTCTTGTCGTTTTCTATCAAAATACACTTTGGATCTTTTGTTAGCCTCCTGAAGATTACCACGCACATCAGTCCAAACTCTCTCCAAAACACCAGAAAAATTCTCTTCAGGTACAAACAACCTCCCATGGGGAGTGTTAGATGGGGCATTCTCCTGTGCTTTAAGAATCTCATCTTCTAACACAGAGTCCAAAACAGCAATAACAACCCCCTCTTGCAAAATGTTTTCCTCCTCCTCAGTAGCCACCATAGGAGAAAAGCTGCGAGACAAAGCATCAGCTTTAACATTTTTAGTACCTGGGATGTAAGTAACCGTAAAATTAAACCGCGAGAAAAACAGTGCCCACCTAGCCTGACGGGCATTCAAGCGTTTGGCAGCATCAAGGTAGACCAGATTTTTATGATCGGTGAAGACTTGAACGGGAAATTCCGCTCCCTCCAAAAAATGACGCCAGTGTTCAAATGCGAGTTTAATTGCCAACAATTCCCGATTACCGATATCATAATTTAGTTCAGACTCAGAAAATTTCTTTGAAAAAAAAGCACAGGGATGTACTCCATCCGTCTTTTCCTTAGACAACACCGCGCCGACCCCCACAGAAGAAGCATCAACCTCAACCAAAAATGGTTTAGTCACATCAGGCTGCGTAAGGATGGGAGCAGAGCTGAACTTCTCCTTTAGCAACACAAAAGCCTCAATGGCCTCAGTAGTCCACTGAACCGCATCAGCACCTTTCCTGGTGAGATCGGTCAGAGGTTTGGCAATCACAGAAAATTTTTTAATGAATTTTCTATAATAATTGGCGAACCCCAAAAACCTCTGTATTGATTTCACACCAATAGGTCTAGGCCAATCCTGCACAGCTTGCACCTTCACCGGGTCCATCTCAAAACCTTCACTGGAGACAATGTAGCCCAAAAAACTAAGTCCCTGTACAGCGAACTCACATTTTTCTAGCTTGGCAAAAAGTGAATTATCACTCAGTAACTGTAATACTTCACGCACACTCCTCCAATGAGACTCCAACTCCAGTGAATAAATCAAAATGTCATCCAAATACACAACCACACTTCTGCCAATTAGAGGTCTAAGGATGTCATTAATAAGATTCTAAAAAAAATGCCGGAGCACTGGAAAGCCCAAAAGGCATAACCAGATTCTCAAAATGACCAGTGGAGTGTTAAACGCAGTCTTCCATTCGTCATCCTCCTTCATGCGCAACAAATTGTATGCCCCTCGAAGATCAATTTTCGAGAACCACTTGGTCCCCACTAACTGGTTAAACAAATCAGGAATCAATGGCAGTGGGTAAGGATTGCGTACAGTAATCTTATTAATCTCACGAAAATCTAGACAAGGCCGTAAACCGCCGTCCTTTTTTTTAACAAAAAAAAATCCAACCGCCACAGGAGACTTGGAAGGCCTAATGTGACCGGCGGCCAAGCCTGTCTGTATGTATTCCTCCAAAGCCTTTCTCTCAGGAATAGTCAAATTAAATAAACGACTTTTAGGAAGAGTCGCTCCAGGGACAAATTCAATTGCACAATCATAATCTCTATGAGGAGGCAATACCTGCGATTCCTTATCAGAAAAAACTTTCCAAAAATCCTGAATAGGTACAGGTAACTCCCCCTTAACTACAACAGCAATACGCCCGTTACAACACTTGTCATAACAATTAGGACTCCAGGACTTAATTTCATTGGTAGACCAATCCAGTACCGGATTGTGCAATTTTAACCAAGGTAACCCCAAAATCACCGGTGAGGGCAAATTATTCAAAACTACCAAATCCAAATTCTCTTGATGAACACCATTAATAGTAAGAGGAAATTCACAGATATGGTGAGTAACATTTTTCAAGGGAGAACCATCCACACAAACCACATTAATAGGGGAAGACAGAAGTTTGGGTTTTAATTTTAGTTTTTCCAAAAATTTCCCATCAATCACATTGAGAGTTGAACCACAATCCACAAATACCCGAAACTCCATTAATTCCTTCTCAACAGCAGTGGTAGCAGAAAGAAAGACACCTTTGTTGTTTAAACAAGCTATACGGGCGAAACTGGCCTCATTTTTTTTTTCTTTATTCATACGAAGCGCACAGTTCTTAATAAAATGCTTAGATTTACCACAATAGAAACACAAACCTTCCGCAAATCTACAGTCTTTTTCCGAGAGTGAGGTGCCATTGCTCCAATTTCCATCGGCACTCCAATGTCAGTACAGTCCCTCTCCAGACTTGGAGCTGACAAGGCAGATTTACTCTCATTAACCCTTGCGCGCAGTCTCCTATCCACCCGTATGGCTAATTGCATAGCCTCTTGCAAGTTACCAGGTATAGGATAAGCAATCAGCAAATCTTTAACCCTTTCACTTAACCCTGCAAGAAATAAACTTTTCAAAGCTGAATCGTTCCACCCCACCTGAGTGGACCACCTTCGGAAGTGAGTACAATATTTTTCCACATTACCTGATCCCTGTCTCAAACGTCTCAACTCTGTCTCAGCTGATGAAACACGATCAGGATCGTCATACAATAACCCCAAAGCAGAAAAAAAACTATCCACTGATCTAAAGCATGGATCACTAGGCTGCAGAGAAAAGGCCCAGTCCTGAGGTTCTTTGCGCAAAAGTGATATTATGAACCCTATGCGCTGTGATTCATCACCAGAGGATCTGGGTCTCAAACGGCAATACAACAAGCAAGCATTTTTAAAAGAAAAAAAATCTTGTTGTTCACCAAAAAATAAATCAGGCAAACGTACCTTTGGCTCCAAGAAATGTGCTCCAGAACAACTACTCACGTGTTGCTGGATCTCAGCCACCTCCAGAGAAAGTCCCTGCAGGCGTTGAGCCAAATCCTGAACTGACACCATGATGGTAACAGAAAATCTTTCCTTAGAGATTTATTTTTATTTATTTTTATTTTTTTTCTTTCTTGGCTGGACTTACTGTTATGATCTGCTACAAGCACTAAGGAAAGATGGGAATTCTGTCCCTACAATAGAACTGAGCTGGATCCCTACGATGTAACGGGGAACCTGATCCTGCGACCAGACCCGCTAAAGTCCTCAGCTAGTCTGAACAAAGACCTATAGTTGCGAGGGAGGAATCCCTACAAGATCTAGGGACTGGGAGAAAAGGTGGACACCTCCTAACAGAAATTGTAGCAGGGATAATTAAACAGAAAACAAAATACTTAGAGATCCTAAGATCAAGCAAAACTGACTGAGTAAGGCACCTAAGCACCCGACTAGCTTAAGAGTAGATAATACAATGAAGTCCAGCAAAGCCAGAAGGGCGGAGCCAGACTAAATAGGGAAAAAAGGTCATGTGACCAGCAAACTGAAACAAAACCTAACAAGAGGGTTCTAACAATACACACTTGTAGACGCACTGAGAAATGGATGGAAACAAAGCACTAGAGAGTTCTGAAGTGGCCAGCAATGACTCTGGATCTAATTCCCATTGAACACCTGTGTGGATATCTTAAAATTGCTGTTGGAAGAAGGCGTCCTTCAAATATAAGAGACCTGGAGCAGTTTGCAAATGAGTGGTTCGAAATTCCAGTTTTGAGGTGTAGGAAGCTTGTTGATGGTTATAGGAATTGATTGCAGTTATTGATTTCAAAGGTTGTGTAACCAAATATTAAGTTGAGGGTGCTAACAATTTTGTCCGGCCCATTTTTGGGGATTTATGTGAAATTATTGTTTCTCTGTTTTGTGTTGCTCCAATACATACAAAGGAAATAAACATTTGTATAACATTTGCGTAATTGCAATACTTTTCTGGAAGAAAAACTATATTTTCTGGAACAATTTCAAGGGTGCAAACACTTAGGTGCAGATAAGATCTTTTGATCGACCGTTATTGCATTTTAATGCAATGTTGCGGTGACAAAAGAAACGTAATTCTATCATTTTGACTTTTTTTCTCATTAAGCTGTTTAGCATTCGGGTTATTTTTTTTATATTGATAAATTATGAACACAGAGATACCAAATATGTGTTTGTTTGATTCATTTTTTGCTTTTGCCATGCTTCAATAGTTTCCATGGGAGATTATAAGCTGCCATAATCCGACTGGCTCTGTGTGAAGAAACCAGATTGTATCTTAATTTCCCAGACAACCATGTTTTTGTAAACCCAGAAGAATTGACTTTCTATCTGTATATTGGCTTGTGGATTTTAGTGTTTATGGCTGGTGAGTCAAAAAGACAATCTTGCAAGCTGATATACTATTTAACATACTGTGTAAGTCTGTAACGGTGATTTGCACACAGTGTGTGTTTATCTGTGTTTATTGTGAGCTGACATGCTCATTGTGCATTGTATTCTATAACCAGTTTGGGCTGTGATGATGAACTAAAGGCGAGTCAGCGGAAGGGTTAGGCCCTATAATGTGCACCATCTTTGGGGTAATTTGCTGGGATTGTTCTGTTTGCTATTGGGTGTTGTGGTGCAATAAAGTATTGCCACACTGTTTTACCCTAACGCTACGTTGTCTGTGTAGTATGTTGCCCACGGTGTTCAGTGGTATGAGCCATGGTCCATGCAGTCTTTCTAAAGGCAGCCAGGCCAGCGGACAAGAGCATCGACTGACCCCGTTTCTTTACACTCTGCTACATACAGGCGATAATCAGATCGACTGTATGTAGCAGAATTGCTCACTTGCTATGAGCATCGACCACGGGGAGCCGCTCATAGCAATCTAGCAGTGACAACCATTGAGATCTGCTGGGGACCTCTGGTTGTCATTCCGACCCATCGGTGACCCACCATCACGTGACAGAGTCACCGATGGGCGGGATTTCCGGCGCGCTTGCCGGAAGCATGTGTTAAATGCAGCTGTCAGAGATTGACAGCGGCATTTAACAGTTTAACAGCCGCAGATGGATCGCAATTCCACCCATGGCTGTAAGAGGCATATTTCAGCTGTTCAAAACAGCTGATATGTGCCAGAAAAGATGTGGGCTCAGCACCGAAGCCCACATCAAAGGGAGGGAGTCTGACACTATTACGCCTGATGTCGGAAAGGGGTAAAATAACATTTCTACTGACTTCCTCCATGAGAAAAAACTTAATATCTTTGAAGCACACCTTTACCTTCAGATTGATTAAGAATAAGTGGCCATGTGCCTACATTAGGATTATCACTATTATTGGTAATTATATGAAATGTATCCTGCATTCTCACCAGCCTCACGCTTTAATTTTCAGTTGTCTCTATATATTAGTGATGAGTATCTGCTGTTTATTTTACACACTTACTCATTTAACGCCATTAATTCCACAGCACTTTACAGACATTATCATCATTGTCCCCAATGGGGATCACAATCTATTTTCCCTATCAATATGTCTTTGGAGTGTGGCTGGAAACCCACACAAACACGGGGGGAATATACATACTCCTTGCAGATATTGTCCTTGGTGGGATTTGAACCCATGACCCAAGTGCTGCAGTGTTAACCACTGAGCCACCGATCTGCTTGTGAATTTAGATGTGCACTTGCACCAAAGCATGTATTACGTGCAAATGTTGTGGTTTGCTGATTTCATGTTATCTATTGCCAAGAGTGAAATCCATAGAACACGTTTGTAGAAAGAACTGACATGCTGCAGATTTAACAAATTATCCTGGCACAGAACTTTTCAGCAGTGTCTGGATGAGATTTATGAAATCTCATCCACTTTGCTGTTACTGTAATTTGCAGCAGATTTCCCACCAATCTGTATGAAAATCTGCGGCAAATCTGCAACATGTTACCGATCCAGCTAACCTTTAGGAGGCTTTCCTTTATCATCAGGATCATCACCTTCCTTGTCTTTTGGGGTTTTGGGTTTTCTTGATTTACCATCATCATCATCAGGGTCCCTTTGATTTGGTTCTGAAAACACATTTACTTTCACACACATGTCAATTTGTAGTGGAGAATTGTAGTTCAGTTTAGTCACAATGCTGCTTTTTACTGACCGAGCTGGAGAATCACCTTTACTGGGCAATTGTAGATTGTCACTGAATTGCACATTGTCACTAGGTTCTATGTGTATGGGGGTCGGCTGATGAAGAAACAGCAGCTCTTTTCCCCACTTACAATCACAGCACAGTAGAGTCCAGAGCAGAGACACACATGAAAATAATGCAGCTGCTCAGTGACTTGTGATAGTGGCTGGCCTGCCCTGACACTATATAACATTTATGCTGGATCACTATCTGTCACCAGTCTGACACTTTTACATACGTACAGCATTGAGTCAGACAGAGGATCCCATCCTCAATGCTGTATGAAAACGTGTCTGACTGGCAGCAGACAGTGATCCAAGGATGCTACAGGTGGTGTCACCAGGCATCTATACAGTTGGCTGGGTACTCGACTCTGTCATGTGCTTCTTCAGTGCTGGCCAGACTGATGCAGAACCGAAAGGTCTCTCCCTCAACTGCAATTACGCATGGCTTGCCAATCTTCCTGCCGTTTCATAAAAACACTGCCATGGCTCCTTTCTGCTGTCCTCTGACTCGCTCTCCTTTCTAGACGTTTTCTGTTGAGCATTGCCCTCCCCACCTGCTTACTGCTTTTCTCTGCCCCAATAGCTGTTTTCACCCTTTCTGTGTTGCCTTCAGCACTGCTTATTACTCGTAGCTCACCTCCACCTCTACCACCTAGGATTAAAATTTAGAATGCTGCTAAGATGCTGTCTACATGTCCAGACTTCAACCATAAACACAAGAGATATGCACACATATAAGGTTTGAGTGTGTGCCATTAGCATACATACCAGGGGCCATCACTTAGAGACACCTACCCGGAGAGAAAGTCTCTCATAACTGTATACACAGTTATGGGGGCATCATACAATGTGAGGGCTGTAATAGTGTTGGGACTATTGTGGGGGCTATTACACAATGTTAAGGCAATCATACAGTGTGTAGACTTCTATTAGTGCATCATACAGTGAATTTGTTAGCTATAGGGGCATCAGATTGCAGTTCTTTCCCCGGAGCAAAGTTTATACACAGAAGAGGGACAGTCCTACCAGTCTAGGTATCCCCTTCGGCCTCAGTGAGCTCCAGAAGCTTCCAATGCCCAATAGAAGTGGTCATCTCCATGCACAGTTCACACTAAACAGGCTGCATCTTTCACACGTTACTCTGCAGCTCTAACACACAGACTGCTCAGCTTTCCTAGCTGACTCCTGCAGTCTTCATTCATTGAGAGACTCTGGCTTGTCTTTCTCCCATCTACAGCTCACATTTTAGGCTGGTCATTCACCAGCTTCAACAGACTGCACTCTGCTCAACATCCAGCAGACTGACACAAGGTGAACCCATTTTCAGGTTTTTAGTCACAACTAGCCGGCTGTTTCTAATTAAGACCTGCAGTGCTAGGATTTAACTCTGTCCTACCTGGCTTTGCTACATTACACTGTATGCACAGCGGATGAAATAAGTATTGAACAAGTCACCAATTTACTAATTAAATATATTTCTAAAGGTGCTATTGACATGAAATTCTCACTAGATGTGAGTAAGAACACATTCAATCCACACAGGCAAGTTAATCAAATCATAGATATCTAAACTAAGTAATGTATAATAATGAGAAATGACACAGGAAAAAATATTGAACACATGAAGAAAGAGAGGTGCAAAACGCCATGGAAAGTCGTGGTACCAGCTGAAATCTATCAGTTATTATAAAGCAATCCTGCCACTTAGTGAAAAATAATATCAGCTTGGTTCAGGTAATGACCTATAGAAAGGTGTCTTATTACCGAGGTGCCACACAAGAAACGTCTCATGATGGGTAAAACCAGTGAGCTATCTCAAGGCCTTCGCAATCTTATTGTTGCAAATCATGATAATACCATTGGCTACAGAAAAATTTCTACTGAATGTTACAGTGAGCACTGTTGGGGCCATAATCCAGAAGTGGAAAGAACATAATTTCACCGTAAACCAGCTATGACCAGGTGCTCCCCTCAAGATTTCAGACAGAGGAGTGAAAACAATTATCAGAAGTCGGCACATAAGATGACATTGCTGAAAAAAAAGCATGTTCATGCGCGTTTAAAATTTGCTCAACTACATTTAGACAAGCCTGTGAAATACTGGGAGAATATAGTCTGGTCAGATGAGAACAAAATTCAACTCTTTGGATGTCACAATACACACCATGTCAGGAGGTCCAAAATCACTGCATATCACCCCCAAACATCATAAGGGTATGTACACACGTTGCGGATTGTGGTGCAGATCCGCAGCAGATTTGGCCTTGCGGATCCGCTGCAGATCCGCAAGTGATGTACAATGTTAGTAAATGGGGAAAAAAAACAGCTGTGCACATGCTGCGGATTTTTCCGCGGATTTAAATCCGCAGCATATCAATTCTTTGTGCGGAATCCGCAGCGGTTTTACACCTGCTCCATTATTATAAAAATCCGCAGGTGTAAAACCGCAGGGGAAATCCGCACAAAAACTGGGGAAAATCCACACTGAATCTTCAGGTAAAACACAGGTCATTTTACCTGCGGATTTAGAAAAATCTGCACAGAAAAATACGCAATGAAATCCACAACGTGTGCATGGGGCCTTACAACAGTGAAGTTTGGAGGTGGGAACATCATGGGAAGGGGCTGTTTTTCAGCATACGACACTAGCAAATTTCATATAATTGAAGGAAGGAAGAATGAACAAATGTACAGAGACATTCTTGATAAAAAATCTGCTGCAATCTATCGGGATTTTGAAGTTGAAACAAGGGTGGACAAGCTTGAGAAAAGATCACACTGCGGCCGAAGCATCTCCACATGGGCTAATAAAATGCAGTAACTTTGTACTTCATCCTGCTGGTGTGCTATCAACACTTGTTTACCAGATATATACAGTTGTGCTCAAAAGGTTACATACCCTGGTAGAATTTTTGCTTTCTTGGTATTTTTTCAGAGAATATGAATGATAACACCAAAACTTTTTCTCCACTCATGGTTAGTGGTTGTGTGAAGACATTTATTGTTAAACTACTGTGCTTTCTCTTTTTAAATCATAATGACCACCGAAAACATCCAAATGACCCTGTCAAAACTTTACATACCCTGGTGATTTTGGCCTGATAACATGCACAGAAGTTGACACAAATGAGTTTGACTGGCTACTAAAGGTAACATCCTCACCTGTGACCTGTTTGCTGGGAATCAGTGTGTGCATAAAAGCTGAGTGCATTTCTGGCATCCAGACAGACTCTTGCATCTTTCATCTAGCCACTGACATTTCTGGATTGTGAGTCTCGGGGAAAGCAAAGGAATTTTCAATGGATCTATGGGAAAAGGTAGTTGAACTGTAAAAAACAGGAAAGGAATAAAGAAAGATATCCAAGGAATTGATAATGCCAGTCAGCAGCGTTCAATCTGTGAATAACAAGTGGAAAATCAGGGGTCCTGCAAAAACTAAACCACCGTCAGGTAGACCAACAAAAATTTTGTCCACAACTGCCAGGAAAATTGTTCAGGATGCAATGAAAAACCCACAAATAACATCAACTGAAATACTGGACTTTCTGAAAACTAGCGGTGTGGCTGTTTCAAGATGCACAATAAGGAGGCACTTGAAGCAAAATGGGCTGCATGGTCGAGTAGCCAGAAGAAAGCCATTACTGTGCAAATGCCACAAAGTATCTTACCTACAATACGCAAAACAACACAGAGACAAGCCTCAAAACTTCTGGAACAAGGTAATTTGGAGTGATGAGACCAAAATTGAACTTTTTGGCTACAACCATAAACGTTACATTTGGAGAGCTGTTAACAAGACATATGATGAAGGGACCACCATTCCTACTGTAATGCACGGAGGTGGATCGCTGATGTTATGGAGATGTGTGAATTGCAAAGGCACAAGAAACTTGGTCAAAGTTGAAGGAAAGATGAATGCAGCAAGTTATCAGCAAATACTGGAGGCAAATTTTCAATCATCAGCCAGGAAGCTGCGCATGAGACGTACTTGGACGTTTCAACATGACAACGATTCAAAACACAAGGCCAAGTCGACCTGTCTTTGGCTACAGCAGAACAAAGTGAAGGTTCTGGAGTGGTCATCTCAGTCTCCTGACCTCAATATCATTGAGCCACTCTGGGTAGATCTCAAGCTCCAGTTCATGCTAGACAGCCCAGGAATTTACAGGACCTGGAGGCTTTTTGCCAAGAAGAGTGGGCAGCTTTACCATCTGAGAAAATAAAGACCTTCATCCACAACTACCACAAAAGTTTTCAAGCTGTCATTGATGTTAGAGGGGGCAATACACAGTATTAAGAAAAGGGGTACTTAAACTTTTGATTCATTCGGATGTTTTCGGTTGTCATTATGATTTAGAAAGAGAAAACACTGTAGTTTGACAATAAATCGCTTCACCCAACCGCTTACCATGAATGGAGAAAAAGTTTTGGTGTTACCATTCATATTCTCTAAAAAAAAAAAGGCCAAGAAAGCAAAAATTCTGCTGGGATATGTAAAATTTTGAGCACAACTGTATGTGTGTATGTGTGTGTGCGCTTGTGTAAATATGTATGATAGGTACATTTTGTTATAAATTGCTGCTGATTTCATGTTAGCTACAGTAAAGGATGACATGCACAGAACAAATTTTTATAAAAAACTGACATGCTGCGGATTTGATAAATTACTTATGAACAGAATTTATCAGCAGTGTGTAGATGAGATTTGGGGAAATCTCATTCACTCTGTTGTTACTGAATCAGCTGCAGATTTTCCACAAAATGTGGATGGTAAATCTGCAGAAAATCTGCAACATGGGAACAAACAAGCTAACCTTTAGGAGACTTTCCTGTCCCATTAGGATCATCACCTTCCCTTTCATTTGGAGTTTTGCGTTTTCTTGCTTTATCATCATCATCATCAGTGTCTCTTTGATTTGGTTCTGAAAACACATTTACTTTTATATATGCAGAATAGTTGCACAAATTAATTTGTATGTGAAAGTAGTTTAGTTTAGTCGCAATGCTGCTTTTGTATCAACAGAGCGGAATGTCGATTAATGTTGTAGAACTTTAGCTTCTCACTGAGCTGCACGATGTGTCTAACCGGTAAAATTGAAGAACAACTCTTGGCCGACCACTTTTCTGACATTCAGGGTCCGAATCCAGATTGACAGCCTAATATTAGCCTAAGTAACTGATGAATGAATTCAGTCAGGAGTAGAGATGAGCGAATTTGTTTGGATTTTGGCCCCAAATGTGATTTTATCATATTCAGGCCATTTTTGAACACTATTCGGGCCGAATGTAAGTCTTATGTTCGGTTCCAAACATATTCGGTAATTTTTACTCCCATTGACTCTAATGTAGTTCGGCTGTGTTCGGCGAATATTGCAAAACAATATTTGATTCCGATCGTATTCGGACCCAAATCCGAACAAATTCGCTCATCACTAATCAGGACACCCCTGACACGTCTGTACATCACAGAACGTACTTAGGCCATGAATATGGGGACTAAGTTGGAAAAAGAGAATAAAAAATTGTATGCAAAAATCAATAAAATGAGCAAAAAAAGTACACATAATTGGTATTGCCACATCAGAATCGACCCAGTCAATAAAGATGCAACATTCTATAACCCTTAGGCAATGTTCCTACAATGATTATTTTACGAGTTCTTGATCCTAAATATTTTTTACAGCATTTCTGTATCTTTTAGGTAAATTACTGTAAGATATTTGAGTTTTTTTTGCTTTTTGGATTGGGGTTTTTGAATGCTTTTTAATCGCAATTGGAATGAAACTACCGTATTTTTCGGACTATAAGACGCACTTGACCATAAGACGCACCCCAAATTTTCAGAAGGAAAATAGGGGAAAAAAAATAATGTGTCAAATGGGATTCCGTCTTACTTTCCGGATTCAGCTTACCAGTGAAGGGATCGGCACAGGTGGATGACTGGTCACAGGGGTCGTTTGGTGGGCCAGGCTGGTGCTGTGGCAGGCTCTGTGCTCCGGGGCATGGGTTCTGTGCTCCGAGGCATGGGCTTTGTGCTCTGGGGCAGGGGCTCTGTGCTCCGAGGCAGTGGCAGCGGCTCTCTGTGCTGTGTGGGGGGCTCCTTCGGCATTTCGTCAAAGCCCAGAGGCCCCCACTCATCCGTTAATGCCATGCTACGTTGGCCTCCGGGAAGATGGCCGCCGGGAAGATGGCCGCCGGGCCAACGCATGCTCAAATTCAGATCTCGGCAGCAAGATCTCGTCCTGAGATCTGAATCTGAGCATGCATTGGCCCTGCGGCCATCTTCCCGGCGGCCATCTTCCCGGAGGCCACCGCAGAATGGCATTAACGGATGAGCGGGAGTTTTGACGAAATGTCGGCTGAGCCCCCCCACACAGCACACAAAGCCGCTGCCACTGCACCGGAGCACAGCCCGCCACCACCACACTACAGAGCCCCGCCACAGCCGCACCAGCCTGGGAAGGGAGGCTGCATCGGGACCGCCGCCACAACCACAGGATTTCTAAGTGTATTGTGACCATAAGAAGCACCCCCATTTTCCCCAAAAATTTTTTGGGAAAAAGTGCATCTTATGGTCTGAAAAATACGGTAAGTGCCTGCATAGGGGAGATAACTTACTGAGGGTAGCGTGAGCTGTCAATCAGCAACCAGACGTTGGCGTTGAGTGGAGGCTGGCAGTGGGTAGCAATGTACCGTACAGCTGGTGAGTGAAGTGCTCGCTGTGATGCACTTGAAAAACAAAACTTCAAAAATAGTTTTCTCAAAAATTACCCAATGAAACTCGACTAGAAAGATAAAACTATAATAAAAGCTAAAGAGGCTTTACGGTCATAGCTTCAGTCAGCAGTTGAAAATCTTGCTGACAAGTCCTCGTTATTTAGAATACACTATAGACGGGAAAGTGTTACTGCATAACTGAATATACAGAAAGTTCTCGAAGAAGGATAGTATCTTAAGCCCCCGTCTCACATAGCGATATTGCTAGCGAGATCGCTGCTGAGTCACTAGTTTTGTGACGCAGCAGCGAGCTCACCAGCGATATCGCTGTGTGTGACATTCAGCGACGATCAGCCCCCCTGCCGGGTATCGCTGATCGTCGCTGAAAGGCCATAACATTTCTTTGATCGCTGGTCTCCCGCTGACAGGCACGCATCGCTGCATGTGACAGGCGGGAGACCAGCGATCCGCTGGTAACCAAGGTACACAGTGGGTTTCCAGGCGCGGGGCTGTGCCTAGAAACCCGCTGTGTACCTTGGATACCAGCGCCCTGAAGCAGGGCGCTGGTATCCAAGGTACACTGCGGGTAACTAAGCGATGTTACCCGCAGTGTTGCTTGTACTGATCCCTGCCTGAGCTGCCTGTTTGGCAGCTCAGCAGCGATAATGTAGCGATACACCAGCGATCCTGATCGTTGTCGGGATCGCTGGTGTATCGCTATGTGAGACCCGGGCTTAAAATAAACTAAAATGTAAAAATATCACCAGGTAGTTAGAATTTTAATTCTCAACAGTGGATAGACAACAGAGATAGCAAGTTGTTGCTGAAAGGAAAAAAAGGATCTTAGCATTTCTTTTTCAGTAGCACAGAACATTAGCAGAACTTGTGCTGAACATTTTAGTTCTAATGCAACACATTCAGCTGTCAATGGTTTGTTCTGAAGTATACAATGTTATCACTACATTTATATATAGAGAGATTACAGAGTATTTAAACAAACTCTTGGCTCAGGAAAGTGAAAGCCCTTGGTTAATAGAACTGCTCAGGAAGCTGATGATGGTGGGGGCTGGTGATATTGCAGGATTTGTAACAGTGCATTGTCAGGAGCTGAGAGTGAGTGGGGAGGTGTGGATTGGGCAACTAACTGCTATTTAGAAATCAATGAGCTGGGATGTTAGGAGTTAACTTAGCTATTAGAATGTGGTTACTGTGCACACGTGCCAAAATCTGTATTGGCATCTTTGAAGTTGTTCCTAACAAATTAAGTATTTCTCCCATACAATTATTGCGATTACACATGTTTTGTTGTACACGTTAATTTCCTTTGTGTGTATTGGAACAACACAAAAAAAAAGCAGAGAAAAAAGGTAAATTGAGCATAATTTCACACAAAACCTCAAAAAAATGTTCAGGATATAATTGGTACTTTTCCAAAATTGTGGGTAAACAACTTTGTTTCAAGCATATAATGCTCGTACAAACTCACCTGTGGAAAGTAATAGAAGTGGGCAACATAAAAATCCCACCTGAAATTTCATAAAAAGGGGTGAAGTTAGATTAATCTTTGCATTGTATGTCTGTGTGTGCCACACTAAGCATGGAGAACAGAAATAGGAGAAGAGAACTGTGTGTGGACTTGAGAACCAAAATTGTTGAACAATATCAACAATCTCAAGGTTACAAGTCCATCTACAGAGATTTTGATGTTCCTTTGTCCATGATGTGCAAAATAATGAAGAAGTTTAAAACTCAAAACACTGTAGTTAATCTCTCTGGATGTGGACGGCAGAGACAAATTGAAGAAAGATTGCATTGCAGGATAGTCCGGATAGATGAAACGCTATGGCAGGAAACCCAGGAGGAACTCACTGCTGACACAGACACAAACAAACTAGACTGCAGTTTGCCAAAATGTATGTGAGTAAGCTAAAATCTTTCTGGGGAAACGTCCTGTAAACAGATGAGACCATGATAAAGCTTTTTGGTAAAGCGCATAATTATACGGTTTACCGAAAATGGATTGAGGCATGCAAAGAAGAGAACACAGTACCTATAGTCAAATATGACAGAGGTTCAAAGATGTTTTGGGATTGTTTTGCTGTCTCTAGCACTGGGTGCCTTGACTGTGTGCAAGGCATCATAAAATCTGAAGATTACCAAATTATTTTGCGTCGCAACGTAGTGCCCAGTGTCAGAAAGCTGGGTTTGCTTCCTAGGTAATGTTCCCTCAAGCAGGACAATTGCTCCATTCACACTTGTAGACGCACTGAGAAATGGATGGAAACAAAGCACTAGAGAGTTCTGAAGTGGCCAGCAATGACTCCGAATCTAATTCCCATTGAACACCTGTGTGGATATCTTAAAATTGCTGTAGGAAGAAGGCGTCCTTCAAATATAAGAGACCTGGAGCAGTTTGCAAATAAGTGGTCCGAAATTCCAGTTTTGAGGTGTAGGAAGCTTGTTGATGGTTATAGGAATTGATTGCAGTTATTGATATCAAAGGTTGTGTAACCAAATATTAAGTTGATGCCAACAATTTTGTCCGGCCCATTTTTGGGGATTTATGTGAAATTATTTTTTCTGTTTTTGTGTTGTTCCAATACATACAAAGGAAATAAACATTTGTATAACATTTGCGTAATTGCAATACTTTTTTGGAAGAAAAACTATAATTTCTGGAACTATTTCAAGGGTGCAAACACTTTGGTGCAGATAAGATCTTTTGATCGCTCGTTATTGCATTTTAATGCAATGTTGCGGTGACAAAAGAAACGTAATTCTATCATTTTGACTCTTTTTCTCATTATGCTGTTTAGCAATCGGGTTATTTTTTTTTATATTGATAAATTCTGAGCACAGAGATACCAAATATGTGTTTGTTTGATTCATTTTTTGCTTTTGCCATGCTTCAATAGTTTCCATGGGAGACTAGAAGCTGCCATAATCTGATTGGCTCTGAGTGAAGAAACCAGATTGTATCTTAATTTCCCAAACAACCATGTTTTTGTAAACTCAGAAGAATTGACTTTCTATCTGTATATTGGCTTGTAGATTTTAGTGTTTATGTCTGGTGAGTCAAGAAGACAATCTTGCAAGCTGATATACTATTTAACATACTGTGTAAGTCTGTAACAGTGATTTGCACACAGTGTGTGTTTATCTGTGTTTATTGTGAGCTGACATGCTCATTGTGTATTGTATTCTATAACCAGTTTGGGCTGTGATGATGAACTAAAGGCGAGTAAGCAGAAGGATTAGGCCCTATAATGTGCACCATCTTTGGGGTAATTTGCTGGGATTGTTCTGTTTGCTATTGGGTATTGTGGTTCAATAAAGTATTGCCACACTGTTTTACCCTAACGCTGCGTTGTCTGTGTAGTATGTTGCCCACGGGGAGTGGTATGAGCCCTGGTCCATGCAGTCTTTCTAAAGGCAGCCAGGCCGGCGGAAAAGAGCATCGTTTCTCTACACTCTGCAACATACAGGCGATAATCAGATCACCTGAATGTAGCAGAATTGCTCACTTGCTATGAGCGCCGACCACGGGGAGGCACTCATAGCAATCTGGCAGTGACAACCATTGAGATCTGCTGGGGACCTCTGGTTGTCATTCCGACCAATCGGTGACTCGCAATCACGTGACAGAGTCACCGATGGGTGGAATTTCCGGCGCGCTTGCTGGAATCATGTGTTAAATGCAGCTGTCAGAGATTGACAGCGGCATTTAACGGGTTAACAGCCGCGGATGGATCGCGATTCCACCCATGGCTGTAAGAGGCATATTTCAGCTGTTCAAAACAGCTGATATGTGCCAGAAAAGATGTGTGCTCAGCACCGAAGCCCACATCAAAGGGAGGGAGTCTGACACTATTATGTCTGATGTCGGAAAGGGGTAAAATAACATTTCTACTGACTTCCTTCATGAGAAGAAACTAAATATCTTTGAAGCACACCTGTCCTTTCAGATTGATTAAGAATAAGTGGCCATGTGCCTACATTAGGATTATCACTATTATTGGCAATTATATGACTTGTATCCTGCATTCTCACCAGCCTCACGCTTTAATTTTCAGTTGTCTCTATATATTAGTGATGAGTATCTGCTGTTTATTTTACACACTTACTCATTTAACGCCATTAATTCCACAGCGATTTACAGACATTATCATCACTGTCCCCAATGAGGATCACAATCTATTTTCCCTATCAGTATGTCTTTGGAGTGTGGCTGGAAACCCACACAAACACGGGGGGAACATACATACTCCTTGAAGATACTGTCCTTGGTAGGATATGAACCCAGGACCCCAGTGCTGCAGTGTTAACCACTGAGCCACCGATCTGCTGGTGAATTTAGATGTGCACTTGCACCAAAGCATGTATTATGTGCAAATGTTGTGGTTTGCTGATGATTTCTCGTTATCTATTGCCAAGAGTGAAATCCATAGAACACGTTTGTAGAAAGAACTGACATGCTGCAGATTTAACAAATTATCCTGGCACAGAACTTTTCAGCAGTGTCTGGATAAGATTTATGAAATCTTTTCCGCTTTGCTGTTACTGTAATTTGCAGCAGATTTCCCACCAATCTGTATGAAAATCTGCGGCAAATCTGCAACATGTTACCGATCCAGCTAACCTTTAGGAGGCTTTCCTTTATCATCAGGATCATCACCTTCCTTGTCTTTTGGGGTTTTGGGTTTTCTTGATTTACCATCATCTTCATCAGGGTCCCTTTGATTTGGTTCTGAAAACACATTTACTTTCACACACATGTCACTTTGTAGTGGAGAATCGTAGTTCAGTTTAGTCACAATGCTGCTTTTTACTGACCGAGCTGGAGAATCACCTTTACTGGGCAATTGCATATTGTCACTGAATTGCACATTGTCACTAGGTTCTATGTGTATGGGGGTCGGCTGATGAAGAAACAGCAGCTCTTTTCCCCCACTTACAATCACAGCACAGTAGAGTCCAGAGCAGAGACACACATAAAAATAATGCAGCTGTTCAGTGACTTGTGATAGTGGCTGGCCTGCCCTGGCACTATATAACATTTATGCTGGATCACTATCTGTCACCAGTCTGACACTTTTACATACGTACAGCATTGAGTCAGACAGAGGATCCCATCCTCAATGCTGTATGAAAACGTGTCTGACTGGCAGCAGACAGTGATCCAAGGATGCTACAGGTGGTGTCACCAGGCATCTATACAGTTGGCTGGGTACTCGACTCTGTCATGTGCTTCTTCAGTGCTGGCCAGACTGATGCAGAACCGAAAGGTCTCTCCCTCAACTGCAATTATGTATGGCTTGCCAATCTTCCTGCCGTTTCATAAATACACTGCCATGGCTCCTTTCTGCTGTCCTCTGACTCGCTCTCCTTTCTAGACGTTTTCTGTTGAGCATTGCCCTCCCCGCCTGCTTACTGCTTTTCTCTGCCCCAATAGCTGTTTTCACCCTTTCTGTGTTGCCTTCAGCACTGCTTATTACTCGTAGCTCACCTCCACCTCTACCTCCTAGGATTAAAATTTAGAATGCTGCTAAGATGCTGTCTACATGTCCAGACTTCAACCATAAACACAAGAGATAAGCACATATGTAAGGTTTGAGTGTGTGCCATTAGCATACATACCAGGGGCCATCACTTAGAGACACCTATCCGGAGAGAAAGTCTCTCATAACTGTATACACAGTTATGGGGGCATCATACAATGTGAGGGCTGTAATAGTGTTGGGACTATTGTGGGGGCTATTACACAATGTTAAGGCAATCATACAGTGTGTAGACTTCTATTAGTGCATCATACAGTGAATTTGATAGCTATAGGGGCATCAGATTGAAGTTCTTTCCCCGGAGCAAAGTTTATACACAGAAGAGGGACAGTCCTACCAGTCTTAGCATCCCCTTCGGCCTCAGTGAGCTCCAGAAGCTTCCAACGCCCAATAGAAGTGGTCATCTCCATGCACAGTTCACACTAAACAGGCTGCATCTTTCACACGTTACTCTGCAGCTCTAACACACAAACTGCTCAGCTTTCCTAGCTGACTCGTGCAGTCTTCATTCATTGAGAGACTCTGGCTTGTCTTTCTCCCAGCTACAGCTCACATTTTTGGCTGGTCATTCACCAGCTTCAACAGACTGCACTCTGCTCAACATCCAGCAGACTGACACAAGGTGAACCCATTTTCAGGTTTTTAGTCACAACTAGCCGGCTGTTTCTAATTAAGACCTGCAGTGCTAGGATTTAACTCTGTCCTACCTGGCTTTGCTACATTACACTGTATGCACAGCGGATGAAATAAGTATTGAACAAGTCACCAATTTACTAAGCAAATATGTTTCTAAAGGTGCTATTGACATGAAATTCTCACTAGATGTGAGTAAGAACACATTCAATCCACACAGACAAGTTAATCAAATCATAGATATCTAAACTAAGTAATGTATAATAATGAGAAATGACACAGCAAAAAATATTAAACACATGAAGAAAGAGAGGTGCAAAACGCCATGGAAAGTCGTGGTACCAGCTGAAATCTATCAGTTATTATAAAGCAATCCTGCCACTTAGTGAAAAATAATATCAGCTTGGTTCAGGTAATGACCTATAGAAAGGTGTCTTATTACTGAGGTGCCACACAAGAAACGTCTCATGATGGGTAAAACCAGTGAGATGTCTCAAGGCCTTCGCAATCTTATTGTTGCAAATCATGATAATGGCATTGGTTACAGAAAAATTTCTACTGAATGTTACAGTGAGCACTGTTGGGGTCACAATCCAGAAGTGGAAAGAACATAATTTCACCGTAAACCAGCTATGACCAGGTGCTCCCCTCAAGATTTCAGACAGAGGAGTGAAAACAATTATCAGAAGTCGGCACATAAGATGACATTGCTGAAAAAAAATCATGTTCATGCGCATTTAAACTTTGCTCAACTACATTTAGACAAGCCTGTGAAATACTGGGAGAATATAGTCTGGTCAGATGAGAACAAAATTCAACTCTTTGGATGTCACAATACACACCATGTCAGGAGGTCCAAAATCACTGCATATCACCCCCAAACATCAAACGTGTAAACACGTTGCGGATTGTGGTGCAGATCCGCAAGTGATGTACAATATTAGTGAATAGGAAAAAAAAAACCGCTGTGCACATGATGCGGATTTGCTGCGGATTTAAATCCGCAGCATATCAATTCTTTGTGCGGAATCCGCAGCGGTTTTACACCTGCTCCATTATTAAAATAATCCGCAGTTGTAAAACCGCAGGGGAAATCTGCACAGAAACTGGGGAAAATCCGCACTGAATCTTCAGGTAAAACACAGGTCATTTTACCTGCGGATTTAGAAAAATCCGTACAGAAAAATCCGCAATGAAATCCACAACGTGTGCATGGGGCCTTACAACAGTGAAGTTTGGAGGTGGGAACATCATGGGAGAGGGGCTGTTTTTCAGCATACGACGCTAACAAACTTCATATAATTGAAGGAAGGAAGAATGAACAAATGTACAGAGACATTCTTGATAAAAATCTGCTGCAATCTATCGGGATTTTGAAGTTGAAACAAGGGTGGACAAGCTTGAGAAAAGATCACACTGCGGCCAAAGCATCTCCACATGGGCTAATAAAATGCAGTAACTTTGTACTTCATCCTGCTGTGTGCTACCAACACTTGTTTACCAGATATATACAGTTGTGCTCAAAAGGTTACATACCCTGGCAGAATTTTTGCTTTCTTGGCATTTTTTCAGAGAATATGAATGATAACACCAAAATTTTTTCTCCACTCATGGTTAGTGGTTGGGTGAAGACATTTATTGTTAAACTACTGTGTTTTCTCTTTTTAAATCATAATGACCAGCGAAAACATCCAAATGACCCTGTCAAAACTTTACATACCCTGGTGATTTTGGCCTGCTGGTGCACAGAAGTTGACACAAATGGGTTTGACTAGCTACTAAAGGTAACATCCTCACCTGTGACCTGTTTGCTTGTAATCAGTGTGTGCATAAAAGCTGAGTGCGTTTCTGGCATCCAGACAGACTCTTGCATCTTTCATCTAGCCACTGACATTTCTGGATTGTGAGTCTCGGGGAAAGCAAAAGAATTGTCAATGGATCTACGGGAAAAGGTAGTTGAACTGTAAAAAACAGGAAAGGAATAAAGAAAGATATCCAAGGAATTGATAATGCCAGTCAGCAGCGTTCAATCTGTGAATAACAAGTGGAAAATCAGGGGCCCTGAACTATACCATCGTCAGGTAGACCAACAAAAATTTTGTCCACAACTGCCAGGAAAATTGTTCAGGATGCAATGAAAAACCCACAAATAACATCAGCTGAAATACTGGACTTTCTGAAAACTAGCGGTGTGGCTGTTTCAAGATGCACAATAAGGAGGCACTTGAAGAAAAATGGGCTGCATGGTCGAGTCGCCAGAAGAAAGCCATTACTGTGCAAATGCCACAAAGTATCTCGCCTACAATACGCAAAACAACACAGAGACAAGCCTCAAAACTTCTGGAACAAGGTAATTTGGAGTGATGAGACCAAAATTGAACTTTTTGGCTACAACCATAAACGTTACATTTGGAGAGCTGTTAACAAGACATTTGATGAAAGGACCACCATTCCTACTGTAATGCACGGAGGTGGATCGCTGATGTTATGGAGATGTGTGAATTGCAAAGGCACAAGAAACTTGGTCAAAGTTGAAGGAAAGATGAATGCAACAAGTTATCAGCAAATACTGGAGGCAAATTTTCAATCATCAGCCAGGAAGCTGCGCATGAGACGTACTTGGACGTTCCAACATGACAACGATCCAAAACACAAAGCCAAGTCGACCTGTCATTGGCTACAGCAGAACAAAGTGAAGGTTCTGGAGTGGTCATCTCAGTCTCCTGACCTCAATATCATTGTGCCGCTCTGGGTAGATCTCAAGCTCCAGTTCATGCTAGACAGCCCAGGAATTACAGGACCTGAAAGCTTTTTGCCAAGAAGAGTGGG
Source organism: Oophaga sylvatica (assembly GCA_033576555.1). Classification (NCBI taxonomy): domain Eukaryota; kingdom Metazoa; phylum Chordata; class Amphibia; order Anura; family Dendrobatidae; genus Oophaga; species Oophaga sylvatica. The sequence goes on from JARQOD010000009.1 coordinate 152,983,263, forward strand.
CAGCTTTACCATCTGAGAAAATAAAGAACCCCATCCACAACTACCACAAAAGTTTTCAAGCTGTCATTGATGTTAGAGGGGGCAATACACAGTATTAAGAAATGGGGTACGTAAACTTTTGATCAGGGTCATTCGGATGTTTTGGGTTGTCATTATGATTTAAAAAGAGAAAACATAGTAGTTTGACAATAAATCGCTTCACCCAACCGCTAACCATGAATGGAGAAAAAGTTTTGGCGCTATCATTCATATTCTCTAAAAAAAAAAGGCCAAGAAAGCAAAAATTCTGCTGGGATATGTAAAATTTTGAGCACAACTGTATGTGTGTATGTGTGTGTGCACTTGTCTAAATATGTATGATAGGTACATTTTGTTATAAATTGCTGCTGATTTCATGTTAGCTACAGTAAAGGATGACATGCACAGAACAAATTTGTAGAAAGAACTGACATGCTGCAGATTTGATAAATTACCCATGAACAGAATTTATCAGCAGTGTGTAGATGAGATTTGGGGAAATCTCATTCACTCTGTTGTTACTGAATCAGCTGCAGATTTTCCACAAATGTGGATGGTAAATCTGCAGCAAATCTGCAACATGGGAACAAACGAGCTAACCTTTAGGAAACTTTCCTGTCCCATTAGGATCATCACCTTCCCTTTCATTTAGAGTTTTGCGTTTTCTTATTTTATCATCATCATCATCATCATCATCAGTGTCTCTTTGATTTGGTTCTGAAAACACATTTACTTTTATATATGCAGAATAGTTGCACAAATTAATTTGTATGTGAAAGTAGTTTAGTTTAGTCGCAATGCTGCTTTTGTATCAACAGAGCGGAATGTCGATTAATGTTGTAGAACTTTAGCTTCTCACTGAGCTGCACGATGTGTCTAACCGGTAAAATTGAAGAACAACTCTTGGCCGACTTCACTTTTCTGACATTCAGGGTCCGAATCCAGATTGCATGCCTAATATTAGCCTAAGTAACTGATGAATGAATTCAGTCAGGATTAGAGATAAGTGAATTTGTTTGGATTTTGGCCCCAAATGTGATTTTGTCATATTCAGGCCATTTTTGAACACTATTCGGGCTGAATGTAAGTCCTATGTTCGGTTCCGAACATATTCGGTAATTTTTACTCCCATTGACTCTAATGTAGTTCGGCTGTGTTCGGCGAATATTGCAAAACAATATTTGATTCCGATCGTATTCAGACCCAAATCCGAACAAATTCGCTCATCACTAATCAGGACACCCCTGACACGTCTGTACATCACAGAACGTACTTAGGCCATGAATATGGGGATTAAGTTGAAAAAAGAGGATAAAAAATTGTATGCAAAAATCAATAAAATGAGCAAAAAAAGTACACATAATTGGTATTGCCACATCAGAATCGACCCAGTCAATAAAGATGCAATATTCTATAACCATTAGGCAATGTTCCTACAATGATTATTTTATGAGTTCTTGATCATAAATATTTTTTACAGCATTTCTATATCTTTTAGGTAACTTACTGTAAGATATTTGTGTTTTTTTTGCTTTGTGGATTGGGGTTTTTGAATGCTTTTTAATCGCAATTGCAATGAAACTACCGTATTTTTCTGACTATAAGATGCACTTGACCATAAGACTCACCCCAAATTTTCAGAAGGAAAATAGGGGAAAAAAAATAATGTGTCAAATGGGGGTCCGTCTTACAGTCCGAATTACCAGTGAATTGATTTGCACAGGTGGATGATTGGTCACAGGGGTCGTTTGGTGGGCCAGGCTGGTGCGGTGGCAGGGGCTCTGTGCTTCAGGGCAGGGGCTCTGTGCTCCAGGGCAGGGGCTCTGTGCTCTGAGGCAGGGGTTTTGTGCTCCAGGGCAGTGGCTCTGTGCTCCGAGGCAGTGGCAGCGGCTCTCTGTGCTGTGTGGGGGGGTTCCTCCGGCATTTCGTCAAAGCCCAGAGGCCCCCGCTCATCCGCACCAGCCTGGGAAGGGAGGCTACATCGGGACCGCCGCCACCACCACAGGATTTGTAAGTGTATTGTGACCATAAGAAGCACCCCCATTTTCCCCAAAAATTTTTTGGGAAAAAAGTGCATCTTATGGTCTGAAAAATACGGTAAGTGCCTGCAGAGGGGAGATAACTCAGTGAGGGTAGCGTGAGCTGTCAATCAGCAACCAGACGTTGGCGTTGAGTGGAGGCTGGCAGTGGGTAGCAATGTACAGTACAGCTGGTGAGTGAAGTGCTCGCTGTGATGCACTTAAAAAAAAATTTCAAAAATAGTTTTCTCAAAAATTGCTCAATGAAACTCGACTAGAAAGGTAAAACTATAATAAAAGCTAAAGAGGCTTTACGGTCATAGCTTCAGTCAGCGGTTGAATATCTTGCTGACAAGTTCTCGTTATTTAGAATACACTATAGACGGTAAAGTGTTACTGCATAACTGAATATACAGAAAGTTCTCGAAGAAGGATAGTATCTTAGTCTGTAAATATATCACCAGGTAGTTAGAATTGTAATTCTCAACAGTGGATAGACAACAGAGATAGCAAGTTGTTGCTGAAAGGAAAAAAGGATCTTAGCAGGGTATTCTCAAGTTGTCTCTTGAGGATTTGGTAGCAGGGTTGGGGGCGGACACTCCTCACTGACTGACATTTCTTTATCAGTAGCACAGAACATTAGCAGAACTTGTGCTAAACATTTTAGTTCTAATGTAACACATTCAGCTGTCAATGGTTTGTTCTGAAGTATACAATGTTATCACTACATTTCCCTTCGCTAATAGAACTGCTCAGGAAGCTGATGATGGTGGGGGCTGGTGATATTGCAGGATTTGTAACAGTGGCTTGTCAGGAGCTGAGAGTGGGGAGGTGTGGATTGGGCAACTAACTGCTATATAGACATCAATGAGCTGAGATGTTAGGAGTTAACTTAGCTATTGGAATGTGGTTACTGTGCACAGGTGCCAAAATCTGTGTTGACATCTTTGAAGTTGCTCCTAACAAATTAAGTATTTCTCTCATACAATTATTGCGATTACACATGTTTTGTTGTACACGTTTATTTCCTTTGTGTGTTTGGAACAACACAAAAAAAGCATAGAAAAAAGGTAAATTGGGCAGAATTTCACACAAAACCTCAAAAATGTTCAGGATATAATTGGTACTTTTCCAAAATTGTGTGTAAACAACTTTGTTTCAAACATATGATGCTCGTACAAACTCACCTGTGGAAAGTAATAGAAGTGGGTAACATAAAAATCACACCTGAAATTTCATAAAAAGGGGAGAAGTTAGATTAATCTTTGCATTGTATGTCTGTGTGTGCCACACTAAGCATGGAGAACAGAAATAGGAGAAGAGAACTGTGTGTGGACTTGAGAACCAAAATTGTTGAACAATATCAACAATCTCAAGGTTACAAGTCCATCTACAGAGATTTTGATGTTCCTTTGTCCATGATGTGCAACATAATGAAGAAGTTTAAAACTCAAAACACTGTAGTTAATCTCTCTGGATGTGGACGGCAGAGACAAATTGAAGAAAGATTGCATTGCAGGATAGTCCGGATAGATGAAACGCTATGGCAGGAAACCCAGGAGGAACTCACTGCTGACACAGACACAAACAAACTAGACTGCAGTTTGCCAAAATGTATGTGAGTAAGCTAAAATCTTTCTGGGGAAACGTCCTGTAAACAGATGAGACCATGATAAAGCTTTTTGGTAAAGCGCATAATTATACGGTTTACCGAAAATGGATTGAGGCATGCAAAGAAGAGAACACAGTACCTATAGTCAAATATGACAGAGGTTCAAAGATGTTTTGGGGTTGTTTTGCTGTCTCTAGCACTGGGTGCCTTGACTGTGTGCAAGGCATCATAAAATCTGAAGATTACCAAATTATTTTGCGTTGCAACGTAGTGCCCATTGTCAGAAAGCTGGGTTTGCTTCCTAGGTAATGTTCCCTCAAGCAGGACAATTGCTCCATTCACACTTGTAGACGCACTGAGAAATGGATGGAAACAAAGCACTAGAGAGTTCTGAAGTGGCCAGCAATGACTCCGGATCTAATTCCCATTGAACACCTGTGTGGATATCTTAAAATTGCTGTTGGAAGAAGGCGTCCTTCAAATATAAGAGACCTGGAGCAGTTTGCAAATGAGTGGTCCGAAATTCCAGCTGTGAGGTGTAGGAAGCTTGTTGATGGTTATAGGAATTGATTGATTGCAGTTATTGATTTCAAAGGTTGTGTAACCAAAAATTAAGCTGAGGATGCCAACAAATTTGTCCGGCCCATTTTTGGGGATTTATGTGAAATTATTTTTTCTCTGTTTTTTGTTGTTCCAATATATACTAAGGAAATAAACATTTGTATAACATTTGCGTAAATGCAATACTTTTCTGGAAGAAAAACTATATTTTCTGGAACAATTTCAAGGGTGCAAACACTTTGGTGCAGATAAGATCTTTTGATCGCCCGTTATTACATTTTAATCCAATGTTGCGGTGACAAAAGAACGTAATTCTATCATTTTGACTTTTTTTTCTCATTATGCTGTTTAGCAATCGGGTTATTTTTTTTCTATTGATAAATTATGAACACAGAGATATCAAATATGTGTTTGTTTGATTCATTTTTTGCTTTTGCCATGCTTCAATAGTTTCCATGGTAGACTAGAAGCTGTCATAATCTGATTGGCTGTGTGAAGAAACCAGATTGTATCTTAATTTCTCAGACAACCATGTTTTTGTAAACCCAGAAGAATTGACATTCTATCTGTATATTGGCTTGTGGATTTTAGTGTTTATGTCTGGTGAGTCAAGAAGACAATCTTGCAAGCTGATATACTATTTAACATACTGTGTAAGTCTGTAACAGTGATTTGCACACAGTGTGTGTTTATCTGTGTTTATTGTGAGCTGACATGCTCATTGTGTATTGTATTCTATAACCAGTTTGGGCTGTGATGATGAACTAAAGGCGAGTAAGCAGAAGGGTTAGGCCCTATAATGTGCACCATCTTTGGGGTAATTTGCTGGGATTGTTCTGTTTGCTATTGGGTATTGTGGTTTAATAAAGTATTGCCACACTGTTTTACCCTAACGCTGCGTTGTCTGTGTAGTATGTTGCCCACGGGGAGATAGAGCGGGCGTTCAGAGGTATGAGCCATGGTCCATGCAGTCTTTCTAAAGGCAGCCAGGCCAGCGGACAAGAGCATCCACTGACCCCGTTTCTCTACACTCTGCTACATACAGGCGATAATCAGATCGACTGTATGTAGCAGAATTGCTCACTTGCTATGAGCATCGACCACGGGGAGGTGCTCATAGCAATCTGGCAATGACAACCATTGAGATCTGCTAGGGACCTCTGGTTGTCATTCCGACCCATCGGTGACCCACGATCACGTGACAGAGTCACCGATGGGCGGCATTTCCGGCGCGCTTGCCGGAAGCATGTGTTAAATGCAGCTGTCAGAGATTGACAGTGGCATTTAACAGGTTAACAGCCGCGGATGGATCGTGATTCCACCCATGGCTGTAAGAGGCATATTTCAGCTGTTCAAAACAGCTGATATATGCCAGAAAAGATGTGGGCTCAGCACCGAAGGCCACATCAAAGGGAGGGAGTCTGACACTATTACGCCTGATGTCAGAAAGGGGTAAAATAACATTTCTACTGACTTCCTTCATGAGAAGAAGCTACATATCTTTGAAGCACACCTGTCCTTTCAGATTGATTAAGAATAAGTGGCCATGTGCCTACATTAGGATTATCACTATTATTGGTAATTATATGAAATGTATCCTGCATTCTCACCAGCCTCACGCTTTAATTTTCAGTTGTCTCTATATATTAGTGATGAGTATCTGCTGTTTATTTTACACACTTACTCATTTAACGTCATTAATTCCACAGCGCTTTACAGACATTATCATCACTGTCCCCAATGGGGATCACAATCTATTTTCCCTATCAATATGTCTTTGGAGTGTAGCCGGAAACCCACACAAACACGGGGGGAATATACATACTCCTTGCAGATATTGTCCTTGGTGGGATTTGAACCCAGGACCCCAGTGCTGCAGTGTTAACCACTGAGCCACCGACCTGCTGGTGAATTTAGATGTGCATTTGAACAAAAGCATGTATTACGTGCAAATGTTGTGGTTTGCTGATGATTTCACGTTATCTATTGCCAAGAGTGAAATCCACAGAACAAATTTGTAGAAAGAACTGACATGCTGCAGATTTAACAAATTATCCTGGCACAGAACTTTTCAGCAGTGTCTGGATGAGATTTATGAAATCTTATCCACTTTGCTGTTACTGTAATTTACAGCAGATTTCCCATCAATCTGTATGAAAATCTGCGGCAAATCTGCAACATGTTACCGATCCAGCTAACCTTTACGAGGCTTTCCTTTATCATCAGGATCATCACCTTCCTTGTCTTTTGGGGTTTTGGGTTTTCTTGATTTACCATCATCTTCATCAGGGTCCCTTTGATTTGGTTCTGAAAACACATTTACTTTCACACACATGTCAATTTGTAGTGGAGAATCGTAGTTCAGTTTAGTCACAATGCTGCTTTTTACTGACCGAGCTGGAGAATCACCTTTACTGGGCAATTGCATATTGTCACTGAATTGCACATTGTCACTAGGTTCTATGTGTATGGGGGTCGGCTGATGAAGAAACAGCAGCTCTTTTCCCCCACTTACAATCACAGCACAGTAGAGTCCAGAGCAGAGACACACATAAAAATAAGGCAGCTGTTCAGTGACTTGTGATAGTGGCTGGCCTGCCCTGGCACTATATAACATTTATGCTGGATCACTATCTGTCACCAGTCTGACACTTTTACATACGTACAGCATTGAGTCAGACAGAGGATCCCATCCTCAATGCTGTATGAAAACGTGTCTGACTGGCAGCAGACAGTGATCCAAGGATGCTACAGGTGGTGTCACCAGGCATCTATACAGTTGGCTGGGTACTCGACTCTGTCATGTGCTTCTTCAGTGCTGGCCAGAACCGAAAGGTCTCTCCCTCAACTGCAATTATGTATGGTTTGCTGATCTTCCTGCCATTTCATACATACACTGCCATGGCTCCTTTCTGCTGTCCTCTGGCCTGCTCTCCTTTCTAGACGTTTTCCTTTGTGCATAGCCCTCCCCACTGCTTATTACTCGTAGCTCACCTCCACCTCTACCTCCTAGGATTAAAATTTAGAATGCTGCTAAGATGCTGTCTACATGTCCAGACTTCAACCATTAACACAAGCGATAAGCACATGTGCAAGGTTTGTGTGTGTGCCATTAGCATAGATATCAGGGGTGCAGGGAGGCTGCCTTGGCCCCCTCACTTAGAGACGCCAACCCAGAGAGAAAGTCTCTCATAACTGTTGTGAGACAGTCAGAATATGTGTGTTGAATGGGTGTACATTTCACCTAGATACTTTGCTGACTGGTAATAAGGGAAATGTATGGCTTTGTAAACCTAGTGGTAGAGAAAGGTCACTACACCTTACATTCAGTACACACTTGCAGCTCAGGCCTGAAACCACTCAGCTGTTAATTAGGAGACCAGAAGTAGGTGTCTGCGAACACAGACAGAGAGCTCGCTTAGTCTGGACAAGGAGTCCAGGCACAAGAAGGAGTCTCCAGGAGTATGAGCTGTCTCAGTCTGGGTGCTCGATGTACCCCGGACACAGGAGTAGTCTCTGTGAGAATCCATGCGGATAGCTGCTGAATAGGAGGGGAGCTCTCTCAAGTCTGGACGTTGAAGGTGCCTTCAGACACAAGGAGGAGACTCTGTGAAACTCCATGCTGGTAAATGCTGAACATATGTGTTGTTTTGGCCCAGGCTGTTAGAGTCTGGTCCCGGATAGATAGGGAAATCTATCTAAGTGTAGTAAGTGGCTGGACAAGCCCAGGTCTTATGTTTATGATTTGGTTTTGATTATGTTCTGTTTGCTGTGGACTTTAATAAAACTGGTTGCGGCCAGTTTTTACGAGAACTGCTGTCTGTGAATGAACTGTTTCCGTGCCACTCCGTCTACCCGGACGGCGATCCCAGAGCTATATCCCCTGAAAAGCTTACAATTGGTGCTGGAATGTTCGTGCAGCACAGTGGCGAGAGACAGCAATAAAGGTGAAGTCTGTTGAAGCAGCAGCAGAGAAAAAAAAAAGTGTGTCAGCAAAATCGTCTGATTGGAGCAGTCTTAAAGAGACCGTAGCCCTAATAGACTTTGCAAAAAAAAAAAAAAAAGGTGTGTCAATAAAGGAGAAACGTCTGTTGGAGCAGTCTTAAAGAGACAGTGGCCCTAATAGAGTTTGCAGAGAAAAAAAAAAAAAAAGTGTCTGCACAGCAAGGCTGAATTTTCTGTGGAAAAGACTGTGGAGTGTGTATGTCTTGAGTGAAGACTGCCGTTGTTGAGACAGAGAAGTCTGACAGCATGGATGACAGCATGGAGGCGCTGTTTGAACAAATGGCGCAAGTTAATGTGCAACATAAGACTGCCGTGGTTGAGACAGATAAGTCCGGCAGTATGGAGGAGCTCGTTGAGTACCTGGTCCAGGCCCAGCGGAGCATGCAGCAGAGCATGGAGCGGCAGCGCCTGCAGCACCAGCAGCGCATGCAGCAGGCCCAGCAGCAATTCCTGCAGCAGCAGCAGGAGAATAACCGGTTGTTTTTTGAGCAGGTTGCAGCACTACAAAAGACTTGCAGCGCATCGTCCCAAAGTAATGTTGCAAAGTCACCTGCATTGTCCGCTGTAAAGAAGGCGGTAAGACGGTCCCTGAAAAAGATGACACCTCGTGATGATGTGGAGGTATATCTCACTAGGTTTGAGGGACTGGCAGAGAAGGAGAATCTGCCCCTATCTGAATGGGCCATGATGGTCGCACCCTATCTGATTGGAGAACCCCAAAGGGCCTATGCTGACCTGAGCGAGCAGGACAGCCAAGACTATGCCAAGCTGAAAGCGGAGATTCTTACCCAGCTGGGTGTTACGGTGACAGCCCGTGCCAGGGGAGTTCATGACTGGAGATGCAGTTGGGAGTCTGCAGTCAGCAAACCTGATTATGGAGTTGAAAAGGTGATAGTGGACCGCTACACCCAAGCACGTCCTCCTGAGGTACAGCCAGAGGTCGGACAAAGAGATCACCGGGACGCCCAATCGTCTGGTCAGCCTGATGGAGAGGGCCTTCGCCACCAAAGACTGCCTCCTTGACCAGCCGTCTGAGAGGTCGTCACTTCAGAGTTCCTGGACGCCGAACTCTCCCGGTAAGAGCGTTCCAGCTGATGGGATCGTGTGGGTGGGAGAGTGTGATGGACAGTGTTGGAGATGTCGTGAAATTGCAGCCAACTGTCCAATAGAGGGGGAGCCTATGTGTTGTGATGTTGGCGGATCCCTCTCTCCCTGCGCAGAGCCTGTGTGTGTGTCCACCTCAGCCGAAGAGACTGGACCACAGGGGTCCCCGGTGGTTGTAAATGACTGCCCAGCACAGGCCCTCTTGGACTCAGAGAGTCCAGTGACTTCCGTATGGGACAGCCTGATTGATAGGGACTTTATCCCTGATAAACACCTGAGTGTGGTGTGCGTCCATGGAGACACCAAAGTCTACCCAGAGACTGTCGTGGACTTGATCCCCAAACGCGGGGAGGTTTCATGTGAAGTGGGGGTAGTGAAGAACCTGGTGCCCCCCCGTCATATTGGGTAATGACTTTCCCCGGTCTAAGGATCTCTGGGGGAAAAATGTTTCTGATGGACAGTGTGATGAAGCTCCTATTGAGGGTGCGCAGTCCCGAGGGGCGGAACACAATGCTAGTGGGCCGTTAAACTTATGTGATAATGATGATGATGATAATGATAATGATGATCATGATAATGATGATGACCATGATAATGATGCTGATGCTGATAATGATAATGATGATGATCATGATAGTGATGATGATACTGATCATAATCATGATAATGATATTGATAATAATGATGACTGTGATAGTGATGAAATTCCTTTGCAGGTGATGTTGGGAGACGAGGATGGTGGTTCTCGGGAACCGAGTGTCCCTGACTTACCTGTGTCCTGTGACAATTTTGAGAGTGAGCAGTGGCGAGACCCCTCTCTTAAAACGGCCCAGGAAAATATAAATGTTCTAAATGAGGTTTCCCAAGAGCCTGGCTCTGAGGAGAGGTTTCCTCATGTTGCCATAAACACTCACCTGTTGTATAGGGACACTGAAGTCCAGGGAGAGGTCGTGAGCCAGCTCCTAGTACCTGAGCTATATGGAAGTATAGTGCTGGGGTTGTCACATAGTCACATACTTGAGGGACCACCTGAGGGAAACCAGGGACCAGATGGTGAAGTTAATGTTGTGGATGACATGTTAACTAAGGTTCCAGATCAAGATGTGAATGAGAATGAATTGTATAACCCTGACAGTGAGCAGGATGTGAATGAAAATGAAGTGTATAACCCTGAAAGTGAGCAGGATGTGAATGAGAATGAATTGTATAACCCTGACAGTGAGCAGGATGTGAATGAAAATGAAGTGTATAACCCTGAAAGTGAGCCAGATGTGGCTGAGAAAAAGGGGTCAGACAGGGATAGTGGTAGTGATAGTGAATCATCTGATGACAATCAGGCAGCCAGTGCAGATGAGGAAGGCATGGTAGCAGAGGAGGTTGAGTGTCCTGAGAGGAAGGCTGATGCTGACCTTGCAGTCGGACAGAAGATGGCATCTGAAGATGTTTTACAGTTGGCCGGTTCCCTGGCGAAGACTAAGGTGAAAGGAGGAGAGCTGAGCTTTAAAGGCAGGACTCTGAAACTGAACACAGCCCAAGTAGATGCTGTTGGAAATGTGAAGTTACCAAGGTATGGTGTGGATCTGTATCGTGCCAAGGACTCTGAGGGAGATGCTGCAGAGGTGGAAAAAGCCATAGAAGTGGTAGTCACCAAGCCAGATGCCTCATCAGAAGCTGAGGTCTCAAGTGAAGCTGTGAGGAACAAGACTGAAGATATGGGGACTGACTCTGTCCAGGAATCTGTTTCTGCCGAAGACAGCGGCGTGGACGGGTTGCAGTTCGGATCAGTAGCTGCAACTCGTGAAGCTCAGGCTGGAAGTTCGGCGCCCGGAGCCCCAGCGGTGTTCCCGAGTGACACCAAGGATCTGGATAAGTCACAAGATGAGATTTTGAGACATCAGGCTGGCGTTGGTGAGCTCAAGCGCACTTTCATGGAGTCTACATCGGAGCCACGTCCCAACAAATGGGAAAAGCGATGTGTCACTGCGTTGCCGCTGCAGACACACGGGAGCTCAGATGGGATGCAGAACGTGGTGGAAGAGAAGAATCCGGCGGGTTCTGAGTATACAGATGCAGCTATCAAGGAGAACTTGAAAGCCGGAATAAATGGAAATATTGGAGACCATAATGATGTGACTGAAGAGGTAGAATGTAAGACTGACGGTAGGGCTTCTGAGCATGTTCTACCAGAAGAGCCTGAAGAAGGGGCCAAAGACATAAAGGACGTCCAACAGGTACCAGATGAATTGATTACTTCTCAGAAAAAACTCCAAACTGTGATGAAGGAGTGTGATGAAAGCCATGAGCATCTTCGTGAGAAAGTCAATGAAGTAAAAGGAAGAATACAGGGAATCTCTTCGTTGCAAGAGCAAATGCTGCTCAATAAGTCTAAGGCTCTATATAAGAATGCTGTTGTCACGGTAGAACATTACAATTCAGCTGGAGACTTAGCGGATGAATTATGTGTACTGCAAAAGAAAAACGATCAGCTCCTTCTACAGTCCCAATCATTTGAACAGTGTAGCTTAAAATGGTCAGAGACCATGGCAGAGGAGCTTAAGGTCTGTGAAATAGACTTTATGAGTCAACCGATATTCAAGAAAATAGATGTGCTAAAGAGGGTTCAAGGGGAACTAGAGAAAAGTGAAAAACCCCCTATACCTTCTGTGATAGTTGGTGACACATGGTCAGTGCACCAAGGACAGGAGGTACGTGAGTTTCTGAGGAAGAGTCAGCAGAAGTGTTCTGATGTGCAGGGTCGTACTTCTCTGGCCAGGCACTATATCGAAACTGAGCCCGGCCCTAAGGTCAAGATGAAACCATGCAGGATACCCGAGGCTCGCAGAGAGCATAGGCCTGGGAGGGTACAGGGTAGTGCGGATGCTTCAGATGAAGAGAAAGCTGATGTTGGCTATGGCTCAGGTGAAGATACAGATGACAGTAGTGAAGATGAAGCTGATGAAGGCCATGACTGGTCCAGAGTTCACTGTCTCTTTTGGATTGTTGACCAGCCCTCCGGTCTGGATGACCAGCCCTCCGGTCTGGAGAAGAGGGGGGGGATATGTGAGACAGTGAGAATATGTGTGTTGAATGGGGTGTACATTTCACCTAGATACTTTGCTGACTGGTATAAGGGAAATGTATGGCTTTGTAAACCTAGTGGTAGAGAAAGGTCACTACACCTTACATTCAGTACACACTTGCAGCTCAGGCCTGAAACCACTCAGCTGTTAATTAGGAGACCAGAAGTAGGTGTCTGCGAACACAGACAGAGAGCTCGCTTAGTCTGGACAAGGAGTCCAGGCACAAGAAGGAGTCTCCAGGAGTATGAGCTGTCTCAGTCTGGGTGCTCGATGTACCCCGGACACAGGAGTAGTCTCTGTGAGAATCCATGTGGATAGCTGCTGAATAGGAGGGGAGCTCTCTCAAGTCTGGACGTTGAAGGTGCCTTCAGACACAAGGAGGAGACTCTGTGAAACTCCATGCTGGTAAATGCTGAACATATGTGTTGTTTTGGCCCAGGCTGTTAGAGTCTGGTCCCGGATAGATAGGGAAATCTATCTAAGTGTAGTAAGTGGCTGGACAAGCCCAGGTCTTATGTTTATGATTTGGTTTTGATTATGTTCTGTTTGCTGTGGACTTTAATAAAACTGGTTGCGGCCAGTTTTTACCAGAACTGCTGTCTGTGAATGAACTGTTTCCGTGCCACTCCGTCTACCCGGACGGCGATCCCAGAGCTATATCCCCTGAAAAGCTTACACTGTATACACAGTTATGTGGGCCACCATACAATGTGAGGGCCATAAAACAGTGTTGGGACTATTGTGGGGGCTATTACACAATGTTAATGCAATCATACAGTGTGGTGACTTCTATTGGTGCATCATAAAGTGAATTTGATAGCTATATGGTCATCATGCTGTTTGTAGGAGAGCTGTGGGCCCATCATACTGTGTATAGGAGAGCTGTGGGCCCATCGTACTGTGTATAGGAGAGCTGTGGGCCCATCATACTGTGTATAGGAGAGCTGTGGGCCCATCATACTGTGTATAGGAGAGCTGTGGGCCCATCATACTGTGTATGGGAGAGCTGTGGGCCCATCATACTGTGTATGGGAGAGCTGTGGGCCCATCATACTGTATATAGGAGGGCTGTGGGCCCATCATACTGTATATAGGTGAGCTGTGGGCCCATCAAACTTTTCATAGGGGGATGTGTGGGCATCATACCATGCATAGAAGAATTGGGGGCACAGCACTGTGTATAGCACTGCTATGGCAGCATCATACTGTGTATGGGGAGCTGTGGGCCCATGACATTGTGTATAGTGGAGCTATGGCCCATCGTACTTTGTATAAGAAGCTCTGGGGGCATCACACTTTTGCATAGGAGAGCTATGGGAGCATTTTACTGTGTATTGGGAACTGTGTGAACATCATACTGTGCATACTGGAGCTGTACATGGGGGCTCAGGAGACATTATTACTGTACATGTGGAAACTCAATGAATTTTATTACGGGAAACGGTACATTATTACTGTAATTGGAGGAACGCTGGTACATTATTAAATGTTAAGAAGGCACATAAGAAGCATTACTGTTATAGTAGCAGTCAGTGTATTGTGGCTGTCAAAGGTTCACACAAGGAGCATTTTTACTTACTGGGGCGCAGAATGTAGCTACTGTTTTCTTGATACTTGTACAGGGCTTTATCGTTTTCTAGGGGGTAATTTTACCATCTAGTGGGCACACAGAATGCATTATACTTTGTAAGGCCGGGGTCACACTGGCAACAAAATCGGACGACTGCAAAGCGATGAAATATCGCATTGCAGTCGGACCAATGTTAATCTATGGAGCAGCTCCCAGCATCAGATTTTTTGTGGTCCATTTTATACGTGCGAGTGCAATTGCTGCATGCTGCGATTGTCACCGATTGTGGGTCGACAATCGCCAATGCAAGTCTATGGGTGCGATGAAAAATCGGATTACAAACGGACCGAACGTGTGACTTGCGAGAAAATCGCACCGGTGTCCTTTAGAAAAGCCGGCAATTCATCCCCGGCTATACTGTAAAATCACACTGACCAGTTTAATAAAGAATAGAAAGAATAGATATATACACATAGAATACATATATAAATATATATATATATATATATATATATATATACATGTCATTGTGACATATATCTATATATATATTTATAGTTCATACACTTCTACATAGTATAATAGCCGCTACTTCAGTTGCCGGCTTTTGTGAAATTACAGAACCCGACATGAAATGACACATGGTTTACATACAGTTAACCATGTCATTTCATGTGGTTTGATATATGGTTTTCACTAACAATGACATGTGTATGTGTGCAAAATTTTATACATGTAGGGGTTAATTAAAGGTGTAAATTCGTTTTAAAAAAATGCATGGGCTCCTGCATTATTTTCTCAACCAGACAGGGAAAGCCAATGAGTGGGGGCAGATAATAATAGCCTAGGGAGGGTGCATTTATTTTGTGCCCCCCCTGGCTACCAACATCTGCCCCCAGCCACCCCAGAAAAGGCAAATCTATAATTAGATGCGCCCTTTCTGGCACTTAGCCCGTCTATTCTCATTGCCCTGTAGCGGTGGCTAATGGGTTAATAATGGGTTAAAGCCACCTTGCTATTGAAAGGTGACTTTAAGCCAGGTTAATAATTGAGAGTTGTCAATTAGACAACTCTCAATTATTAATCCTATTGTATGAAATTTAAAAAAAACACGCACACAATTAAAAATCATTTTAATGAAATAAACACACAGGTTTTGACCATCTTTTATTTTACTGGTAATATGTGTGAAGCCCTTGTTCTCCTGTAATAAAAATAAAATAATAAAGCAACATTATTCTTACCTATCTGGCGATCTGTCAGGTCTCCCGCTGTAATCCATCGGAAAGGGTTAACAGGTTTACAGGCAGCAGCGCAGCTAATGCTGCCAGCTCAGCTGTAAACCCCCCGAAGGAATGAGCTAATCTCTCGGCTGGCAGGAGAGTAAGTGATTAGTGTGTGAAGCTTCATTGATTGCTTCCCACGGTAATCAGTTCACTTCAGGTCAGCCGGGGACACCGCACAGCATAAGTGACGTCAGAGGGAGTACCCGGCTGACCTGAAGTGAACTGGTTACCGTGGGAAGCAATGTTGTGCGAAAATCGTCCCACTAAAACGGTCCGATTTTTTTAGACGTTGTGTGTGACCCCGGCCTAAGGAGAAGAATGGTGGGCATTATTATGTGGGGCACCAAGAACAGCAATGTTTTATGCCACACAGCAGGTCCAGTAACGGAGAAATATGGCAGCAGAAGGTTCAACATTAGTGTGAAAGTACAATGAGGAGTTTGTGCAGGTTGGGAACAAATAGAAATTTTGCTGTAAATGTGAGAATGTTTTTTTTGTTTTAAACTCTGCAAATGAGTATTGGCTGAAAGAAATTGTCATGGCGGTCTGGGTCAGATGGAAAAAAAAAAACAGGAAAAGTAAATGACTCCATCAAAAAGTATGTCACATGTAAGTCACCATCAATAACTTTACTGTAATCTCTTATATGTTGTGCAGTACCGGTATCTACCACTATATGGTAGACAATTAGGGTGTGCCACCATAGTTGCAAATATAGGTATACCTGGTTAGGGTCCCTAACAGAAGTCTACCCCACCTTCAACTGAACTGCTAGCTACACCTGACATGTGTGCGTGTGTGTATATATTGTAGAGATTCATGCTCTTAGGGCTCATACCCACTTTCGAGAAATATGGAAGAGTACAATATGATAAAAAATCGGATTGCATTCGGACCAATGTTATTCAATAGGTGACATCTTTGCGAGTTTTTTTCTCTGCCGAAATCAGAATGGGAAAAAAATCGCAGCGTGCTGCAATTCTCGGACGAGACTCGCCAATACAAGTCAATGGGTGCGAGAAAAAAATCAGACCGCACTTGCACCTTGCGAGTGCTGTCCGATTTATATGCACCAGTGTCCTGTGAAAAGCCGGCAATTCATGCAATCCATCTGAATGGGTTAAATAGTTTACAACCGGGAGCGGTGCTAATGCGACTGGCCCTGCTGTAAACCACAGAGGAATGAAGGAAAAGCTGCTTGTGCAGCCTCCCCGCCTGACCGGACATGAACTGATTAGCGTGGGAAAGTTTTGGAACATTTTCCCACGCTGGTGAGTTCACCTCAGGTCACGCGGGGAGTCTGCGCAGCCTCAGTGATGTCAGCGGTAGTCAGAAACTTTCCCACGCTAATCAGTTAATCTTCGGTCAGGTGGGGATGCTGCGCAGGCAGCTTTTCCTTCATTCCTCCGTGGTTTACAGCGGTTCAGTTGATGGTGGGTAGACATCTGTTAGGGTCCCTAGCCAGGTGTACCTATGTTTGCAACTATGTGGGCACACCCTAATTGTCTACCATATAGTGGTAGATACCGGTCCTGCACAACATATAAGAGATTACAGTATAGTTATTGATGGTGACTTACATGTGACGTTCTTTTTGATGGAGTCATTCACTTTTCCTGTTTTTTTTTTTCCATCTGACCCAGACCACCATGACAATTTCTTTGGTGGAGTCATCAGAAGAAAGCCATTACTGGGCAAATGCCACAAAGTATCTCACCTACAATATGCAAAACAACACAGAGACAAGCCTAAAAACTTTAGGAACAAGGTAATTTGGAGTAATGAGAGCAAAATTGAACTTTTTGGCCACAACCATAAATGTTACATGATGAATGGAACACCATTCCTACTGTAAAGCACGGAGGTGGATCGCTGATGTTTTGGGGATGTGTGAGCTATAAAGGCACAGGAAACTTGGTCAAAGTTGAAGGAAGATGAATGCATCGTGTTATCTGCAAATACTGGAGGAAAATTTGCAATCATCAGCTGGGAAGCTGTGCCTGAGACGTACTTGGACGCTCTAACATGACAACGATCCAAAACACAAGGCCAAGTCGACCTGTCATTGGCTACAGCAGAACAAAGTGAATGTTCTGGAGTGGCCATCTCAGTCTCCTGACGTCAATATCATTGAGCCACTCTGGGGAGATCTCAAGCTCCAGTTCATGCTAGACAGCCCAGGAATTTACAGGACCTGGAGGCTTTTTGCCAAGAAGAGTGGGCATCTTTACCATCTGAGAAAATAAAGAACCCCATCCACAACTACCACAAACGTTTTCAAGCTGTCATTGATGTTAGAGGGGGCAATGCACGGTATTAAGAAATGGGGTATGTAAACTTTTGATCAGGGTCATTCGGATGTTTTCGGTTGTCATTATCATTTAAAAAGAGAAAACACAGTAGTATGACAATAAATCACTTCACCCAACCGCTCACCATGAATGGAGAAAAAGTTTTGGTGTTATCATTCATATTCTCTAAAAAAAAAAGGCCAAGAAAGCAAAAATTCTGCTGCTGTATGTAATCTTTTGAGCACAAATGTATGTGCGTATGTGTGTGCGTGAGTATATATGTATGATAGGTACATTTTGTTATGAAATGCTGCTGATTTCATGTTATCTACAGTAAAGGATGAAATGCACAGAAAAAATTTGTAGAAAGAACTGACATGCTGCGGATTTGATAAATTACCCATGAACAGAATTTATCAGCAGTGTGTAGATGAGATTTTGGAGAAATCTCATTTACTCTGTTGTTACTGAATCAGCTGCAGATTTTCCACAAATGTGGATGGTAAATCTGCAGAAAATCTGCAGCATCTGAACAAACGAGCTAACCTTTAGGAGACTTTCCTGTACCATCAGGATCATCATCTTCCCTTTCCTTTGGAGTTTTGCGTTTTCTTGTTTTATCATCATCATCATCATCATCATCATCAGTGTCTCTTTGATTTGGTTCTGAAAACACATTTACTTTTATATATGCAGAATAGATGCACAAAGTAATTTGTTGTTTGTGAAAGTAGTTCAGTTTAGTCACAATGCTGCTTTTGTATCAACTGAGCGGGATGTCGATTAATGTTGTAGAACTTTAGCTTCTCACTGAGCTGCACAATGTGTCTAACCGGTAAAACAGAAGAACAACTTTTAGCCGACTTCACTTATCTTACGTTCATGTTTGAGTACAGATTGACAGCCTAATATTAGCCTAAGTAACTGATGAATGAATTCAGTCAGGAGTAGAGATGAGCGAATTTGTTTGGATTTTGGCCCCGAATGTGATTTTGACATATTCAGGCCATATTTGAACACTATTAAGGCCGAATGTAAGTCTTATGTTTGGTTCCGAACATATTCGGTAATTTTTACTCCCATTAACTCTAATGAGGTTTGGCTGTGTTGAACGAATATTGCAAAAACAATATTCGATTCCGATCGTATTCTGACCCGAATCCGAACAAATTCACTCATCACTAATCAGGACACCCCTGACACGTCTGTACATCACAGAACGTACTTAAACCATGAATATGGGGACTAAGTTGAAAAAAAGGGGGTAAAAATTGTATGCAAAAAACAATAAAATGAGCAAAAAAAGTACACATAATTGGTATTGCCACATCAGAATCGACCCAGTCAATAAAGATGCAACATTCTATAACCCTTAGGCAATGTTCCTACAATGAGTATTTTACGAGTTCTTTATCCTGAAGATTTTCTACAGCATTTCTGTATCTTTTAGGTAACTTACTCTAAGATATTTGTGTTTTTTTGCTTTTTGAATGCTTTTTAATTGCAATTGCAATGAAACTAAGTGCCTGCATAAGGGAGATAACTCAGTGAGGGTAGTGTGAGCTGTCAATCGGCAACCAGACGTTGGCGTTGAGTGGAAGCTGGCAGTGGGTAGCAATGTACAGTACAGCTGGTGAGTGAAGAGTTCGCTGTGATGCACTTGAAAAAAAACTTCAAAAATAGTTTTCTCAAAAATTTCCCAATGAAACTCGTCTAGAAAGGTAAAACTATAATAAAAGCTAAAGAGGCTTTATGGTCATAGCTTCAGTCAGCGGTTGAATATCTTGCTGACAGGTCCTCGTTATTTAGAATACACTATAGACGGGAAAGAGTTACTGAATAACAGAAAGTTCTAGAAGAAGGATAATATCTTAGTCTGTAAATATATCACCAGGTAGTTAGAATTGTAATTCTCAACAGTGGATAGACAACAGAGATAGCAAGTTGTTGCTGAAAGGAAAAAAGGATCTTAGCAGGGTATTCTCAAGTTGTCTCTTGAGGATTTGGTAGCAGGGTTGGGGGTGGTCACTCCTCGTTAAGTGACGTTTCTTATCAGTAGCACAGAACATTAGCAGAACTTGTGCTGAACATTTTAGTTCTAATGTAACACATTCAGCTGTCAATGGTTTGTTCTGAAATGCACAATGTTATTACTACATTTATATATAGAGAGATTACAGAGTATTTGAACAAACACTTGGCTCAGTAAAGTGAAAGCCCTTGGTTAAGGCCTCTTTCACACATCCGTATTTTTGAATCAGGCATGACATGGCGTGTTGGTAAAAAAAACGGATCCGGTACCGGATGCGTTTTTTTACCATTGACTTTCATTAGCGCCGGATCGCGCCTGATGTCATTGCGTTGTCTCCATTTTTGTCCGGATCCGGCGGAAATGTACATTCTGGCGGCCGGACAAAACGGAGCATGTAACGTTTTTTTTTTTTTGACGGAGCCGCCTGATGTGCCTAAAGCGGCGCATCAGGCGGCCGCAAACAATAGAAGTCAATGGAACCGGATCAGACTTTTGTGCAATCCGGCAAAAGTCTGATCCGGATTCTGGAAATCAAGGTTGTCTACTACTACTACTACTACTACTACTTTTTCCAGTGTCTCCGGGCATCAGAAACCCTCTTTTTCTGGGTTCAAAAGTTCAGGTCGGATCCAGCAAAAAACCGGATCCGTTGCATCAGTTTTTTTGTTTCAGCGCCGGATCCATCCCTTCAGGTGTTCGACTGATCATGCCTGATACAAAAAGACGGATGTGTGAAAGAGGCCTAATAGAACTGCTCAGGAAGCTGAAGATGGTGGGGGCGGTGACATTGCAGGATTTGTAACAGTGGCTTGTCAGGAGCTGAGAGTGGGGAGGTGGGATTTGGCAACTAACTGCTATATAGAAATCAATGAGCTGGGATGTTAGGAGTTAACTTAGCTATTGGAATGTAGTTACTGTGCACACGTGCCAAAATCTGTGTTGGCATTTTTGAAGTTGTTCCTAACAAACTAAGTATTTCTCCCATACAATACAGAGATTGACAGCAGCATTTAATGGGTTAACAGCCGGGGATGGATCGCAATTCTACCGTGGCTGTTAGAGGCATATTTCAGCTGTTCAAAGCAGCTGACATGTGCCAGAAAAGATGTGGGCTCAGTGCCGAAGCCCACATCAAAAGGAGGGAGTCTGACACTATTACGCCTGATGTTGGAAAGGGGTAATATAACATTTCTACTGACTTCCTTCATGAGAAAAAACTAAATATCTTTGAAGCACACCTGTACTTTCATATTGACTGAGAATAAGTGGCCATGTGCCTACATTAGGAATATTACTATTATTGGCAATTATATGACTTGTATCCTGCATTCTCACCAGCCTCACGCTTTAATTTTCAGTTGTCTCTATATATTAGTGATGAGTATCTGCTGTTTATTTTACACACTTACTTATTTAACGCCATTAATTCCACAGCGCTTTACAGACATTATCATCACGGTCCCAATGGGGATCATAATCTATTTTCCCTATCAGTATGTCTTTGGAGTGTGGCAGGAAACCCAAACAAACATGGGGGGAACATACATACTCCTTGAAGATACTGTCCTTGGTAGGATATGAGCCCAGGACCCCAGTGCTGCAGTGCTAACCACTGAGCCACCGATCTGCTTGTGAATTTAGATGTGCATTTGCACCAAAGCATGTACAGTCATGGCCAAAAGTTTTGAGAATGACACAAATATTAATTTTTACAAAGTCTACTGCTTCACTTTTTCTAATGGCAATTTGCATATACTCCAGAATGTTATAAAGAGTGATCAGCTTAACAGCAATTACTTACAAAGTCAATATTTGGCTAGAAAATTAACTTTATCCCCAAAACACATTTCAACATCATTGCAGCCCTGCCTTAAAAGGACCAGCTAACCTCTTTTCAGTGATTGCTCCATTAACACAGGTGTGGGTGTTGATGAGGACATGGCTGGAGATCAATCAGTCATGATTAAGTAAGAATGACACCACTGGACAATTTAAAAGGAGGCTGGTGCTTGGCATCATTGTTTCTCTTCTGTTAACCATGGTTATCTCTAAAGAAACACGTGAAGTCATCATTGCAATGCACAAAAATGGCCTAACAGGGAAGAGTATCGCAGCTAGAAAGATTGCACCTCAGTCAACAATCTATCGCATCATCAAGAACTTCAAGGAGAGAGGTTCCATTGTTGCCAAAAAGGCTCCAGGGCGCCCAAGAAAGACCAGCAAGCGCCAGGACCATCTCTTAAAAGTGTTTCAGCTGCGGGATCGGGCTACCAGCAGTGCAGAGCTTGCTCAGGAATGGCAGCAGGCAGGTGTGAGTGCATCTGCATGCACTGTGAGGCGGAGACTCTTGGAGCAAGGCCTGGTCTCAAGGAGGGCAGCAAAGAAGCCACTTCTCTCCAGAAAAAACATCATGGACAGACTGATATTCTGCAAAATGTACAGGCAGTGGACTGCTGAGGACTGGGGTAAAGTTATTTTCTCTGATGAATCCCCTTTTCGATTGTTTGGGACATCAGGAAAACGCCTCATTCGGAGAAGACAAGGTGAGCGCTACCACCAGTCTTGTCTCATGCCAACTGTTAAGCATCCTGAAACCATTCATGTGTGGGGTTGCTTCTCAGCCAAGGGAATCGGCTCTCTCACAGTCTTGCCTAAAAACACAGCCATGAATAAAGAATGGTACCAGAATGTCCTCCAAGAGCAACTTCTCCCAACCCTCCAAGAGCAGTTTGGCGATCAACAATGCCTTTTCCAGCATGATGGAGCACCTTGCCTTAAAGCAAAGGTGATAACTAAATGGCTCAGGGAACAAAACATAGAGATTTTGGGTCCATGGCCTGGAAACTCCCCAGATCTTAATCCCATTGAGAACTTGTGGTCAATCATCAAGAGACGGGTGGACAAACAAAAACCTAAAAATTCTGACAAAATGAAAGCATTGATTGTGTAAGAATGGAATGCTATCAGTCAGGATTTGGTCCAGAAGTTGATTGAGAGCATGCCAGGGAGAATTGCAGAGGTCCTGAAGAAGAAGGGTCAACACTGCAAATATTGACTTGCTGCATTAACTCATTCTAACTGTCAATATAAGCTTTTGTTACTCATATGTTTGCAATTATTATATTTCTGTCTGTGATAAAAATATCTGTCATACACACATAAAAACCAGAGGGCAGCAGATCATGTGAAAATATAATATTTGTGTCATTCTCAAAACTTTTGGCCATGACTGTATTACGTGCAAATGTTGTGGTTTGCTGCTAATTTCACGTTATCTATTGCCAAGAGTGAAATCCACAGAACAAATTTGTAGAAAGAACTGACATGCTGCAGATTTAATAAATTATCCTGGCACAGAACTTTTCAGCAGTGTCTGTATGAGATTTATGAAATCTTTTCCGCTTTGCTGTTACTGTAATTTGCAGCAGATTTCCCACCAATCTGTATGAAAATCTGCGGCAAATCTGCAACATGTTACCGATCCAGCTAACCTTTAGGAGGCTTTCCTTTATCATCAGGATCATCACCTTCCTTGTCTTTTGGGGTTTTGGGTTTTCTTGATTTACCATCATCATCATCAGGGTCCCTTTGATTTGGTTCTGAAAAAACATTTACTTTCACACACATGTCAATTTGTAGTGGAGAATCGTAGTTCAGTTTAGTCACAATGCTGCTTTTTACTGACCGAGCTGGAGAATCACCTTTACTGGGCAATTGTAGATTGTCACTGAATTGCACATTGTCACTAGGTTCTATGTGTATGGGGGTCGGCTGATGAAGAAACAGCAGCTCTTTTCCCCCACTTACAATCACAGCACAGTAGAGTCCAGAGCAGAGACACACATGAAAATAATGCAGCTGCTCAGTGACTTGTGATAGTGGCTGGCCTGCCCTGATACTATATAACATTTATGCTGGATCACTGTCTGTCACCAGTCTGACACTTCTACATACGTACAGCATTGAGTCCGACAGAGGATCCCATCCTCAATGCTGTATGAAAACGTGTCTGACTGGCAGCAGACAGTGATCCAAGGATGCTACAGGTGGTGTCACCAGGCATCTATACAGTTGGCTGGGTACTCGACTTTGTCATGTGCTTCTTCAGTGCTGGCCAGACTGATGCAGAACCGAAAGGTCTCTCCCTCAACTGCAATTATGTATGGCTTGCCAATCTTCCTGCCGTTTCATAAATACACTGCCATGGCTCCTTTCTGCTGTTCTATGACTCGCTCTCCTTTCTAGACGTTTTCTGTTGAGCATTGCCCTCCCCACCTGCTTTCTGCTTTTCTCTGCCCCAATAGCTGTTTTCACCCTTTCTGTGTTGCCTTCAGCACTGCTTATTACTCGTAGCTCACCTCCACCTCTACCTCCTAGGATTAAAATTTAGAATGCTGCTAAGAAGCTGTCTACATGTCCAGACTTCAACCATAAACACAAGAGATATGCACATGTGCAAAGTTTGTGTGTGTGCCATTAGCATAGATACAGGGGGTGCAGGGAGGCTGCCTTGGCACCCTCACTTAGAGACACCTACCCAGAGAGAAAGTCACCTGTAACTGTAGACACAGTTATGGGGGCCATCATACAATGTGAGGGCCATAATACAGTGTTGGGACTATTGTGGGGGCTATTACACAATGTAAATGCAATCATACAGTGTGGGGACTTTGTGCATCATACAGTGAATTAGATAGCTATAGGGTCATCATGCTGTTATAGGAGAGCTGTGGGCCCATCATGCTGTGTATTGGAGAGCTGTGAGCCCATCATACTGTATATAGGAGAGCTGTGGGCCCATCATACTGTGTATAGGAGAGCTGTGGACCCATGATACTGTGTATAGGTGAGCTGTGGACCCATCATACTATGTTTAGGAGAGCTGTGGGCTCATCATACTTTTCATAGAGGGTATGTGGAGGCAACCTACCATTCATAGAAGAACTGGGGGCACCACACTGTGAATAGCACAGCTATGGCGGCATAATACTGTATATGGGGAGCTCTGGGCCCTTCATACTGCGTATAGTGGAGCTGAGGGCCCATCATACTGTGTATAAGCAGCTGTTAGGACATCATACTTGCATTGAAGAGTTTCGGGAGCATCATACTGTGCATAGGAGAGCTGTAGTCCATCATACTGTGTATGATGAACTGTGGGCCCATGACATTGTGTATAGTGAAGCTATGGGCCCATCATACTGTGTATAAGCAGCTCTGGGGGTATCACACTTTGCATAGGAGAGCTATGGGAGCATTATACTGTGTATAGGGAGCTGTATGAACATCATACTGGGCATACGGGAGCTCTACATTGGGGGCTCAGGAGACATTACTGTACATGTGGAAACTCAACGAATTTTATTACGGGAAACGGTACATTACTGTAATTGGAGGAACTCTGGTACATTATTAAATGTAAAGAGGGCACATAAGAAGCATTACTGTTATAGGGGCACTCAGTGTATTGTGGCTGTCAAAGGTGCACACAAGGAGCATTTTTACTTTCTGTGGTGCAGAATGTAGCTACTGTTTTCTTGATACTTGTACAGGGCTTTATCGTTTTCTAGGGGATAATTTTACCATCTAGAGGGCACACAGAATGCATTTTACTTTGTAAGGAGCAGAATGGTGGGCATTATTATGTGGGGCACCAAGAACAGCAATGTTTTTATGCCACACCGCAGGTCAAGTAACGGAGAAATATGGTAGCAGAAGGTTCAACATTAGTGTGAAAGTACAATGAGGAGTTTGTGCAGGTTGTGAACACATAGAAATTTTGCTGTAAATGTGAGAATGTTTTTTTTTGTTTTAAACTCTGCAAATGAGTATTGGCTGAAAGAAATTGTCATGGCGGACTGGGTCAGATGGAAAAAAAAACAGGAAAAGTAAATGACTCCATCAAAAAGAATGTCACATGTAAGTGAGAAAAAAATTGCAGCGTGCTGCGATTCTCGGACGAGACTCGCCAATACAAGTCAATGGGTGCGAGAAAAAAATCGGACAGCACTCGCACCATGTGAGTGCTGTCCGATTTATATGCACCAGTGTCCTGTGAAAAGCCGGCAATTCATGCAATCCATCTGATTGGGTTAAATAGTTTACAACCGGGAGCGGTGCTTAATGCGACCGGCCCTACTGTAAACCACGGAGGAATGAACGAAAAGCTGCCTGACCAGACATGAACTGATTAACCTGGGAAAGTTTCTGAACATTTTCCCACGCTGGTGAGTTCACCTCAGGTCAGGCGGGGAGTCTGCGCAGCCTCAGTGACGTCAGCGGTAGTCAGAAACTTTCCCACGCTAATCAGTTAATCTTCGGTCAGGCAGGGAGGCTGCGCAGTCAGCTTTTCCTTCATTCCTCCGTGGTTTACAGCTGGGCCGGTCGCATTACCACCGGCCCCAATTGTATACTATTTAACCCCTTCAGATGGATTGCAGCGTGGGACTTTACTGAACGGCGGACAGGTATGGGAAATGTTGTTTTTTTATTTTGTCTTTTTTCTAGAACAATGGTTTCACTTGGATTGGGAGCGTAATAAAGATGGAAAAAATGTGTGTTTATTTCATTAAAAGTCTTTATTCTTGATATGTGTGTTTTTTTAACCCCTTTCAGACTAGTGGATTAATAATGAAT
Organism: Oophaga sylvatica; assembly: GCA_033576555.1. Taxonomy (NCBI): domain Eukaryota; kingdom Metazoa; phylum Chordata; class Amphibia; order Anura; family Dendrobatidae; genus Oophaga; species Oophaga sylvatica. The sequence goes on from JARQOD010000009.1 coordinate 153,009,476, forward strand.
AGGCGTCTTATTGACAGCTCTCCATTATTAAGCCTGGTTAATGTCACCTTACAGAAATCGGACCGTTTTTTTTTCTGTGCAGTTTTATTGCTTTCATAAAACTCCAAATGTCTCAAAACCAAAACAAAATAAAATCCTAGGGAAAAAGTAGAACAAATAGGGTTTTATCTGACATACAATTAAAGTTCTTAATCAGATTCTACTAACATGATTTATGCTTTAAAAAGCATTTCTATAGCTGCTGCGCATCCACGGGTCATAAAACCAAAAAGTATGAAGATAAGGATAATTTGTACACTGCTGTGTACAGAAGACTAGATGGTAATTTCTTGAGGAAGAAGTGCTTGAAACTTTGGAACACGTTGAATAAAAACCCCTTGAATTAATCACTGAGATTCAATGTCTTATGTACACAGCAGCGTATTCTGTACACAGGAGCGCGGGAGATATTAACAAATTTCCTTATCTACAGAACCAAAACAGCCTCTTCTGGGCCCTAAGGTATAACAGAAAATAAACAGCTCATTCAGCAGGTACATATATTGTCAGTGCGGGTTCACCAGAACAGATTGCATTTCTTTGTCCCAGAGCAAAGTTTATACACAGAAGAGTGACAGTCCTACCAGTCTTGGTATCCCCTTCGGCCTCAGTGAGCTCCAGAAGCTTCCAACGCCCAACAGAAGTGGTCATCTCCATGCACAGTTCACACTAAACAGGCTGCATCTTTCATACGTTACTCTGCAGCTCCAACACACAAACTGCTCAGCTTTCCTAGCTCACATTTTTGGCTGGTCACTCACCAGCTTCAACCCGCTGTACTCTGCTCAACATCCAGCAGACTGACACAAATTGAACTCATTTTCAGGTTTTTAGTCATAGCTAGCCGGTTCTGTTTCTAATTAAGACCTTTAGCGCTAGGATTTAACTCAGTCCTACCTGGCTTTGTTACATTATACTGTATGCACAGCAGATGAAATAAGTATTGAACAAGTCACCAATTTATTAAGTAAATATATTTCTAAAGGTGCTATTGACATGAAATTCTCACTAGGTGTGAGTAACAACACATACAATCCACACAAGCAAGTTAATCAAATCATAGATATCTAAACTAAGTAATGTATAATAATGAGAAATGACACAGGAAAAAATATTGAACACATGAAGAAAGAGAGGTGCAAAGCGCCATGGAAAGTCATGATACCAGCTGAAATCTATCAGTTATTATAAAGCAATCCTGCCACTTAGTGAAAAATAATATCAGCTGGTTTAAATAATGGCCTATAGAAAGGTATTTCATTACCAAGGTGCCACACAGGAAACATCTCATGATGGGTAAAACCAGTGAGCTTTCTCAAGACCTTCGCAACCTTATTGTTGTAAATCATCATTATGACATTGCTTACAGAAGATTTTCTACTGAATGTTAAAGTGAGCACTGTTGGGGCCATAATCCAGAAGTGGAAAGAACATAATTTCACTGTAAATCAGTTACGACCAGGTGCTCCACTCAAGTATTCAGACAGAGGAGTGAAAAAAATTATCAGAAGTCAGCACATAAGACGACATTGTTAAACAAAAAGCATGTTTATGCGCATTTAACCTTTGCTAAACTACATTTAGACAAGCCCTTGAAGTACTGGGAGAATATAGTCTGGTCAGATGAGAACACAATTGAACTCTTTGGATGTCATAATGCACAACATGAAAGGAGGTCCAAAGTCGCTGCATAATCACCCCCAAAATATCATACCAACAGTGAAGTTTGGAGGTGGGAACATCATGGGAAGGGGCTGTTTGTAAGCATACGGCACTGGAAAACTTCATATAATTGAAGGATGAATGAACAAATGTACAGAGACATCCTTGATAAAAATCTGCTGCAATCTACCAGGATGTTGAAGATGAAGCAACGGTGGACAAGCTTGAGAAAAGTTCAAACTGCGGCCGAAGCATCTCCTCATGGGCTAATAAAATGCAGTAACTTTGTACTTTATCCTGCTGATGTGCTACCAACACTTGTTTACCAGATATATACAGTTGTGCTCAAACGTTTACATACCCTGGCAGAATTTTTGCTTTCTTGGCATTTTTTTCAGAGAATATGAATGATAAAACCAAAACTTTTTCTCCACTCATGCTTAGTGGTTGGGTGAAGACATTTATGTTAAACTACTGTGTTTTCTCTTTTTAAATCATAATGACCACCGAAAACATCCAAATGACCCTGTCAAAACTTTACATACCCTGGTAATTTTTGGCCTGATACCATGCACAGAAGTTGACACAAATGGGTTTGACTAGCTACTAAAGGTAACATCCCCATCTGTCACGTGTTTACTTGTAATCTATGTGCTTCCGTGTGCAGGGATCCATTATGCGGGACTGAGCATGCTTGGAAGCAAGGGATGTGCTGTATGGGAAAGTGATGAAACTGTATGGGAACAGTATGCAGACATAATGTAGACTATGTCTGCATGCTGTTCTGTCATACAGTGAACTTTCCCGCCTCGCTAGAAGGGCTTGTGCCCTATGTTATAGTGTGTTAATATTAATAAAATGTATTGGGAGCATGCATATAACATGGGGGCACCTGGTTAGGGGCTGCACGAGTGGGTTTGCTTTCACACTAGAGTTTTGGTACAGTGCGTTGAGATGCGTTGCAATCCTGGTGCAGATTGCATCCCTATACTTAACATAAGGACACTTGGACCTGCGTTTGCATCAGGATGCATCATGATCAGTATGCATCAGGATTTTTCATGTGCTCCCAAAATGAAGCTTGTTGCGAATTTTGGGTGTTAAAAAAATCTGCAGACATCCTGATACGTGGCAGCGCATCCAAAAAACTTATGATTGTCAATGCAGACACACCCGAATCAGGATGCCTGCGTCCAATCTGCTTGCGGATTTCGTACTGCACATGCTCGGAACCCCATTTTTTTTTCTTTCACTTTCACCAGTCTCTCTCCCCTCTCCTCTCTCTCCTCTCCTCTCTCTTCTCTGCCCCAGAAGTCAGAATTTCACATTTCCAACCAAATCCTTATCAGGATGCAGTTCCATGCATTTGCAGAAAAAATACGGATGCAGATAAATCGTGTCCAAGAGAGAATGACTACAGCTATGAAGGTGCGAACTACTAATCTGGAGGACTAGATGTCCCACTGGGCTACTACTGGTTAATTATCAGATCACCAGTGGCGATATGAAACTATTTTTACTACTCATGAATTTATTACAATGCAGTAATAGTGGAGTCAAGAGGAATTGTTCCAGTTGGGTAACATGAAGGTTCTTTTCACTGTAATATGTAAGCAAAGCTGGCCCTAGACCAAATCTTTTTGCTGGCTTCAAATAAGTACACATGTGAGGTTGTCTATGACTTTTAGGGTATGTCTCCATGGTCAGGATTCCGAGCACTTTAGAAGCAGCGGATACCCCGCTCCCCCAAAGCGTAGCCCCATTTGTACGCGCGGTGATTTTGCATGTGTTTATTGAATACATGTGGAATCACCGCATCCTATATATAGACTGAGCATCTCTGAAAGATAAATAGACATGCTGCGGTCTGGAAAGACGCGCCACATGTCTTGTTACACAGGTCTGTCACCTGCGTGTTTGCATGCATAGTGAAGATGGGATTTCATAAAATCTCTTCCACTATGCTGTAACATCTGGACGCTGTGGATTGGATGCTGCAGCTGTACGCAGCGTCCAATCTTCAGCATCCAATCCGCAGCAAATAGTGACAATGGAAACATACCTGGCTAACCTTACAATTAGGTCTGCAAAATGGGAGTGCGACACCTAGCACACCTGCCAGTCAGCTGGAACTGCTTCCTTACAGAGCTGCTCTGTCTACTATTTAGTGGTTCAAGTAGTGTTCAGAGCCTACACGCTCTCAAAGCAACAAATATGGTAAAAACGAACAAAGAGCGTGTCAAACATACAGCCAAAATTCAAAGACCCAGGGAGAGTTAAACAAAATCTTAAGGAAAAGATCTGACTCCCCTCGGACCCCCTCAAAAAAGACAGCCAGAAGGCCTACTTCTGATCTTATGAAAGACTCTGATTCAAGTTGGGAGGGCTCTGACTGTGAAAGGGTCAAAGGGTAGAGGTGCTGGAGTCAACCCAAACAGATCTGATAGATGCTGTGAACATCCTTTGTGACCAAGTTCTGCAGCAGCAACACCAAATCAATACAGAACTATTGACGGCCGAGGATCTGGAAAACAGGAACAGAAGAAAAAATGTGCGTCTGAGAGTGGTTCCTGAATCCTTCGCCCATGAGGCCCTGGACTCAGTATCCAGAGAAATCTTTTCCAACTTTCTGGGACAAGAAAGGGCTAACTATATTATTATTAAGCAGGTTCACAGGGCTCTTCGACCAAAACCAAAGTCAAACCAGCCGCCCAGGGACATCATATGTGGTCTATAGAGCTACCTGGATACAGCTGCAATCCTATCTGGGGCCAGAGAACAGAAGAAGATCCTTTATGGAGACGCACAGATTCAGCTCTTTCAGGACCTGGCGCCGTCCACCTTGGCAAAAAGAAGAATCCTTAGACCTCTTCTGACCGAGCTAAAAGCACACAACCTCACCTACAAATGGCTGTTCCCCTTTTGAATTGCAATCAATAAAGAAGATAAACAAATAATAATCCACAAAACAGAGGACCTGGACAAAGCATGGGAACAGCTACAAATCCCACCAATCAACATAACGTTGTGGTTGCTAATTGACATGGGTTGGAATATCCGGCAGCTGCTTAGACCACAGGAGTGGTCCACCCAAAAGAAGCATGCTTCCCCAAAGTTAGGAAACATAGCTCCAGATGTAAACCATCTTGAGGAGTTATCTGAATCAACTGTTTCTCACTGATTACATCCCTGATGTGAGAGTCTATTTGTGTGCTCAACAACCGCTGATGCTCATCAGTCGGCAAATTTTGAAGGCTTGGCCACTCACTCTCTTGACCCGGGATTATTCCTCGGTTGATGGATTCATTTGTTCTCTTTTCTCCTTTTGGCTTTCTAGCTTATCTATTAATGTTTTTCTCTCTGAGAAAATGAGTAAATTGAACACTGCTTGAACTTTCTCATCCATATGTCTGGGTATTCGAAGTCCCCCCCTGCAGTTGATGAGTGTTTCTTTGTAAATAGTTGGTTGCTAACCCTGGTTTCTTGTTCCTACAGGTGTAACTTGGCAGTGACAAATCCCCCTACTTTTATCCCCCATGGCTAGACAGGACCACTTGGGCTCGATCACTGTAGCATCATTCAATGTGAAAGGTATCAATGCTCCTTCAAAACGTAACCAAATTTTTAGCACCGCTTAAAAAGAGAAAAACACAGGTGGCCTTCATTCAGGAGACCCAATTTAAACTAGGTTGAGTAGCAAACATATCTTTTTCTTCCTTTCCCACTTGGTACAACAGTTGTAGTGCTTCCGCATCAAAACAGGTAAGCATTGCCCTTAAAAGGGGTACCCCTTTCACGCACAAAGATAGTCTAGCTGACAAAAAGGGGAGGTATATCTTTGTGAAGGGTTTTTCGGCAAATACTCTTGTGACCTTCGGATATTAATATGCCCCTAACCAGAACCAAGTTGCCTGGCTTACCAAAACTCTTACTGCCTTAAACCTGTTTATAGAAGGTTTATTGATTGTGGGAGGAGATTTAGACCTAACGATCCACCCTAGCAGAGATGCCTCTAATGGATCCTCCCCCATCTCCCAGAAACTAAGGCAGCGACTTATGAACACATTAGACTCCCTCAGCTTACTGGATCCTTGGCGATTTGCTCATCCTACAACTAAAGATTCTACCTTTTATTCTCCCCATCATGATACATATATCAGAATACATTATCTCTTTGTCTCTTCCCTTAATAAAATCTACCCATATTGACTCAATTATGATTTAGGACCATTACCCTATATATATGGAGGTTAACATCACCACACTACCCCACACTACCCCGCCCCACCAAGGTGTGGCGTTTAAAACGAATCCTTGCTTGAAAACTCTAGGAACATTGAGGCTCTAGAAGTCTCCATATCTAAATTCTTTGGTGAAAACATTACTAAGGATAGGGTCACACCAATTATATGGGAAACACACAAAGCGGTCATTCAAGGCGAACTTATCGCATTAAGCTCCCATATAAGAAAACAAAGAGAGAAAGAAATTCACTCTTTTCTACATCAAATCAACGCGACAGTACACCTCCATAAGACCACAGGGTCCCGGTCAGTCCTTGAGAAACTTGCCTCTCCTCGTAACAAATTAAAGGATCTGCTTAATATTGATTCTGCCAAATCGTACACGCGAAGCATAGATTCTGCTTGCATGGTAACAAGGGCAGTAAGCTCACTGCACAGTTTCTAAAGAAACAGAAGGAAAGAAACTTCATAAAACATATCTATACTAGCTCGAATAGGAGAGTGGTTGGTTCTGATGAGATCGCTGAGGCCTTTCGGCAATATTATGAAGAGTTGTATAATCTAGATCTTCCTGACCCTATGAAAAATAGCGCGGATGCCTCTGATAGAATACAAGCCTTTCTCACCCCCCTTGCCCTACCGACGATAACCCCACACTAATTTTTTGTCACTTCTTTCTAAAGTGATAGCTAAAGAAATTAAAGATACTTTACAATCTATCCCGAATGGGAAAGCTCTGGGCCCTGACGGGTTTCCGATAATCTATTACAAAAATTTTTTAAATCTTCTAATTCCCCACCTGGTAGACCTTTTCAATTAATTTCTTGCATGTGCCACCCCCCTCCACAGGCATCAGAAGCATTCATTACCATCATCCCAAAGGAAGGTAAAGTAGAAAGCCATTGCTGTAACTATCGCCCGATTTCATTACTCAACGCTGACATGAAATTATGGGCCAAAATACTGGCATCTAGAGTTAATATAGTTCTAGAGAAACTAGTACATCCTGACCAAGTAGGCTTTGTGAGAGGAAGGGAGGGGAAGAATAATTCCACAAAACTATTTCAAGCTATATCCTATGCAAAGCACTCAAAGAAAACTCTAACCATTCTGTCCACAGATGCCGAAAAGACTGTAGACAGATTTGGTTGGAACTACATGTTCTGTGCTTTACAAAAATTTGTCTTCCCGCCCCCCTTCATAGAGGCCATCATGACACTTTACGCTTGACAAACTGCCAAGGTCAGGGTTAATAACATACTCTCAGCCTCCTTTTGGATAGGTAATGGGACAAGACAGGGCTGCCCTCTTTGCCCGACCCTTTTCATCCTAGTGAAGGAGACCCTGATTCAAAAAATCAGGCAAGACGAGGCCAAAAAAGGTCTATCTATGAAACACCTAGAATTTAAAACAGCCGCTTTTGCTGATGACCTCATATTGCTGATCTCCAACCCCACCACAGCCCTCTCAAAACTTATGGATATTTTTTCAGAATTCGGAATACTCTCCAACTTTAAAATTAATATGAATAAATCAGAGGCCCTAAACATTACTGCCGTGAGTTTGGATATCTCTAAACTTAAACTAGAGACCCCTTTTCACTGGCCATCAGATAAACTTAAATATTTGGGCATATTTGTCACTAACGACCCCCGCTCGTTGTATCATCACAACTTCCCACTTTTTTTGGAAAAATTAGGTAATCTGATGAAGTCATGACTTCCCATTTCTGTCGTGGTTGGGTAGAATCAATATCGTTAAATCCTAAATTTTACCAAAGATTTTCTATGTCATGAACATGGTACCCATACGACTTTCTAGCTCCTTCTTTCTCTCTGTAAAAAGACTCATCTCTAGATACGTCTGGGAATACAAGAAGCCCAGATTACCTTACGAAACTTTCACCCTCCCGAAAGGTACAGGTGGTCTCGGCCTACCTGACCTATTTACTTACTACCAGACCACTCCTCTAGCTAGATGGCTAAAGCTGTCCAAAGGGGCCACAAAGAACCTTGCTATAAATTTAGAATTGAACCTGCTAGGAAGCGAAGCCTCAAAATCACTTTGCACCGCCAGCATTCCAAGAGCTGTCAAAATAGTTGAGATCACAGCAACTACTTAACAAGCTAGATGGTCTCTTATACCAAATTGCCCCCCCAACTGCTACTTTTTAGACAATATTCCAATTATGGTTCTTCCGTACTTATTAGAGCCTAACTACCAGGATGACTATGATCTCTGGACGACTTTTCCAGATACCCCAATTTTGCATCTAGTAAACAAGCAGACTTCGAGTGCGGAACAATGCTGAACAATGGTGCAGAGCCATCCACTTAACTTTCTCCAAAGCAATACCTCCAACATATCGTTGCAAAAGCCAAACTTGCAGTGGGTAGACTTTCTGTTAAAGTTACAATCTCTGATTCCTAAGATATCCTCCAAGATATATGCTAATCTCATTCACCCTAAAATGCATTTTAAACCATGATACCTCTCCTCTTGGGAAGCTGAATTAAAAATATATCTCCACAGGAGGTTTGCTCAATTTTAACAAATTCGCATGGTTTTCCCCATGTGTACTCCTACAAGAAAACACTTTTAAAATTCTCTCTAGATGGACAGAACACCAGAAAACCTGTACCACTTGGGCCTGAGCGAATCTCCCCGAAGCTGGAGATGTCAAAAATTTAAAGACACTCTAAGGCCGGAGTCACATTAGCGAGAAATATGGACGAGTGCAATGCGAGAAAAAATTGCATTGCACTCGGACCAATGTTAATCTAGGGGCAGCTCCCATCAGCTGATTTTTTTCTCGGCCGTTTTATACGGGATGAGAAAATCGCAGCATGCTACGATTTGCACTGTATATCGGCCGAGAATCGCCAATGCAAGTCTATGGGGGCGAGAAAAATACGGATTACACACGGACCACACGTGTGAGTTGCGAGAAATACGCACCAGTGTCCTTCAGAAAAACCGGCAATTCAGTGCGCTATACTGTAAAATCACACTAACATGTTTAATAAAGAATGGAAAGAATAGATATATACACAGAATACATATATATATATATATATATATATATATATATATATATATATATACAGTATATATACATGTCATTGAGACATAAATATATATATATATATATTTATAGTTCATACTCTTCTACATAGCATAATAGCCGCTAATTCAATTTTATTGCACTGGTAATCCTTCTGAATCCCTTGTTCTCCCGTGATAAAAATAAAATAAAAAAGCAACAATATCCATACCTCTCCGGGGTTCAGTCAGGTCTCACGCTGCAATCCATCTGAAGGGGTTAACAGGTTTACACAGGGACCGGTGCTAATGCTACCAGCCCTACTGTAAACCCCCGCAGAATGAATTAGTTCCTCTCTGCGCAGCCTCTCCGGATCACAGGAGATGAACTGATTAGTGTGGGAAGCTTAATTGATTTTTTTCCCACGCTATTGAGTTCTCTTCAGGTCAGCCGGGGACTCCGCCTCGCACAGCCTCAGTGTCGTCAGCGGGAGTCCCCGGCTGACCTGAAGTGAAAATAGCATGGGAAAAATCAATTAAGCTTCCCACACTAATTAGTTCATCTCCTGTCAGCCGGGGAGGCTGCGCAGAGATGAACTCATTCATTCTGTGGGGGTTTACAGCAGGGCTGGCAGCATTAGCACCGGTCCCTGCTGTAAACCTGTTAACCCCTTGTGATGGATTAAAGCGGGGGACCTGACTGAACGCCAGAGAGGTAAGGATATTGTTGCTTTTTTATTTTGTTTTTATTACAAGAGAACAAGGGATTCAGAAGGATTACCAGTGCAATAAAATATGGTCAAAAACTATGTGTATTTATTTCACTAAAATAATTTTAAATTAATGTGTGTGTTTTTTTAACCATTTAATACAATAGGATTAATAATGGAGAGTTGTCTAATTGACAACTCTCCATTATTAACCTGGCTTAATGTCACCTTTCAATAGCAAGGTGGCATTAACCCATTATTAACCCATTAGCCACAGCTAAAGGCAATGGGAATAGACAGGCTAAGTGCCAGAAAAGGAGCATCTAATAATAGATGTGACTTTTCTGGGGTGCCTGGGGGCAGATGTTAGTAGCCAAGGGGGGTACAAAAACAATGCTCCCTCCCTAGGCTATTATCTGTCTTTAGTCACTGGCTTTACCTGTCTGGCGGAGAAAATGCACGGGAGCCCACGCATTTTTTTCAACAAATTTACAAATTAAATTAACACCTACATGTATGAAATTTTGCACACATACATTCATATAATTGTTAATCAAAACCATATATCAAGCTACATGAAATGAAATGGTTTACTATATGTAAACCATGTGTCATTTCATGTCGGGTTTTGTAATGATTTTACAGATGCCGGCAATTGAATTAGCGGCTATTATGCTATGTAGAAGTGTATGTACTATAAATATATATATATGTGTCTCAATGACATGTATATATATATGTATTCTATGTGTATATGTGTTATGTTTTGGTAGCTGAGGAGAGCAGGCAAAAACGGCAATACACCAGAGAGGTTGGAATCTATTGGATTGCGGTACCGACTAACCACCACAACTAAAGGCAGCCGTGGAGCATTCCTACGTTGGTCCTAGACGCATCGTCACAGCCTGAGAGATTAACTACACCTAAAGATAGAAAGAGGAAAGCTATCTGCCCCGGAGCAGATCCCCAAAGAACATAGGAAGCCCCCAAACATGTAATGGCGGTTAGACAAGAGGAAACACAGACAGAAAATAGTATGAGCAAACGCTGGGGCCCAATTTGCCTAGACAGAAAAGGATAGAAAGGATACTCACTGCAATCCAAAAAAACCCTAAAAAATGCCAACGCTACTGATTGCAAAAACACCTGAGATCACACGACCTCTACCACCTAAATCAGTTCTCTGGTGTAACAAAACTAAGCCGCAGCCACTGAAAAAACTGGGAAAGGCAAATGAACAAAAAACAATGGCTCCAGCGGAACTGAGAGGAACCCAAGCCCCCCCGGGGGGGGAACCTGGCTAACCTCACAGAAATGCAGAGAAATATGCAAATGGTAAGCACAAAAACAAAAACAGAAAATATCTTATCTGAAAGCAGAAGAAGAGGCAAGACTCAGCGAGCTTCCAAGTGAACCAGGAACCACAGTTGAGACAAGAACAATTGATCACCGGCAACCATGATGGGAGGGAACCTCCCTTATATCAAGCCAGTCTGTGAATCCTGATTGCCAATCCTCATTGAATGGTTCAGTACTGTTTGCAACCACCAGAGGGAGCCTCCGCTCAGAATTAATCTCCAAAACACTCACAACATATATGTATTCTTTCTTTTGTGATTTAAAAACTGTCATTTGGATCCATTATATGTCAGTTTTGCAAGCCGGCGAGAAAATCTCGCCGTACGGATGCCATACGGATGACACATGGATATTTTGATGCGAGGAAATCGCATCTTCGCATTGCACACAGATGACATACGGATCACTGTTAAGGGAACTTTTGTGCGATTCTCGTCCATAAAATACGGTCCGTGTTTTTATACCTTGTGTGTGACTCCAGCCTAACACATATCTTTTGGTCATGCCCTGCAATAGAGAACTACTGGAAGGGCATTAACAAAGCCCTTCAAATCTTAGGGCTGATAAATAGAAATATGTCAGCAGCAGAAATTTTACTCTCTCTTCCATTTAAAGACTATACCCCCAAAATACATAACTTAGTTGCGCTACTATTGGGAGTAGCTAAGCATTTGATACCACTACACTGGAAGCAACCCTCCCCTCAAACTCTGAACGAATGGTTAATAAACTTAACAATATCCAGAAACTAGAAGAGTTATCTAGCTGGGAAACTCATACACACTCAAAATTCCTCAAAATCTGGCATACTTGGACTAAAAATTCCCAGAGGCTGAGAACTCCCCTCTCATTGGGAACATCAATCCCACATTGAACTTTTCCCCATCTTTCATATAGTTAGATGCCCGTTATCTGTAATTTTTTTTGCATTTCCTGCTGCAGTGGTCGAGCCTAACACCCTTTATTGCATCCTTGTAGCTTCTGCTTCCCCATCTGTCACCCAATGTGATTTAATTTTTTCTGTTTATAAAACAAGGCCTATATATACATACTTCTATGTTACACACTACTGGTTTTGATGGTTCTGCCGTTTGGATTCTCATATGACCTGATTTTTGACTCCGCAAAATTCCCTAGCCTAGTTATTTTCGCTACCAACGCCTGTCGTCTGATCCCCAATTTTGTTTTTCTTTTTTCGTACTGTAATTTATAGTTACTGTGAAGTGATTACACTGTTTGTACTATCCAATTTGTTTTATGTTGACGTTTGTTGTAATGTAAATACCTCGTACCAACATTATCACTTACGTTCGATATGTTGCATCTTCAGTACTATATTGTAACAGTTATCTGTTCAAATGTTTACTGTTAACTTTAAAAAAAGTTAAATAAAGAATTGTTAAAAAAAGATCTTGAACTCTATGTTTCAGGGTTCCAACCAAGTGGCACCAAAGTCATGGTTGACCCACAAGAAGCGTTGAAATAACCCTGTATTAACTTTATAAATGCTTTAAAAATGCTAACAGTTTTAAGTTACAGGTGCTGCCATGTTCTGGGATGACCATATTTTAGAAGGGAGGAGTGTAAGGAGGTGACCTAGGTCATCACATGACTCCTCTTTGGACACTGTTAACATGGATTACGTGCGGTATCTTGTCGTTTACCAATGCTGATGTGCTCCTGTACTGTTGTGCACGCTGCCCTGGCCAGCTTACACAGAGATAAATGGAAAACAAGCAGGTGGGACGGTGTATATAAATGATTGGCCCCACCATGATTCACTGAGCACCTGGACTTGATTTTAGCAGTCATTCTGTGCGGACAGTCTCTATAAGCTTTATTCACATGTCAGTATTTTTCAGTATTTTGCATGAGCATTTGTAGGCCACAAACAGCAGTGGAACCTACAGACAAAATCTATAATTGGAACATGTTCTGCCTTTTGGAATAACTCCTGGCTTTGGCTTACAAATATTGATGACATGCTGAATAAAAATACTGACATATAAATAAGGCTTAGGCCATTTTTCATATAGTCAGTATTTGGTCAGTATTTTACCTCAGTATTATTAAGCCAAAACCAGGAGTGGTGATAAATACAGAAGTGGTGACATGTTTCTATTATAATTTTCCTTTTCCTCTGATTGTTACTGTCCTGGTTTTGAATTTCAAATACTGATGTAAAATACCTACCAAATACTGAACGTGTGACCGTGACTTTAATCCCTTTCTGACATCGGACGTACTATCCCGTCCATGGTACCTGGGCCCGTATGAGCGTGGACGGGAAAGTACATCATCGCGATCAGCTGTGCTCACGGGGGGAGCGCAGCTTATCACGGCCGGGTGTCAGCTGTTTATCACAGCTGACACCCGGTACTATGTGCCAGGAGCGGTCACGGACCATTCCCGGCACATTAACCCCCGGCACACTGCGATCAAACATGAGAAGCCTCCTGCACAGCCTGTCAGATTGCTGGTCTGACAGAGTGCTGTTCAAACTGTCAGACCAGAGATCTGACATTATACAGTGATGTCCCTCCCTGGGACAAAGTAAAAAAAAATAAAATTAACATATGTAAAAATAATTAAAAAATAAATTCATTTCTTTATGTAAATTAAAAAAACTATAAAAGTACACATATTTAGTATCGCCGCGTCCGTAACGACCCGCCCTATAAAACTGTCCCACTAGTTAACCCCTTTAGTGAACACTTTAAAAAAAAAGAAAAAAACAAGGCAAAAGAACTGCTTTATCATCATACCGCCGAACAAAAAGTGGAATAACACGCGATCAAAAAGACGGATATAAATAAACATGGTACCGCTGAAAACGTCATCTTGTCCCGCAAAAAATGAGCTGCCATACAGCATCATCAGCGAAAAAATAAAAACATTATAGCTCGCAGAATAAAGCGATGCAAAAATAATTATTTTTTATATAAAATTGTTTTTATTGTATAAAAGTGCTAAAACATAAAAAAGAAATTCCTGAATTGCTGGCTTTTGTTCATTCTGCCTCCCAAAAATCGTAATAAAAAGCGATCAAAAAATGTCATGTGCCCGAAAATGGTATCAATAAAAATGTCAACTCGTCCCGCAAAAATAAGACCTCACTTGACTCTGTGGGCCAAAATATGGAAAAATTATAGCTCTCAAAATGTGGTAATGCAAAAACTATTTTTTGCAATAAAAAGCGTCTTTTAGGGTGTGACAGCTGCCAAACATAAAAACACGCTATAAATAGTAAATCAAACCCCCCATTATCACCCCCTTAGGGAAAAATAATAAAATAAAAAAAAGTATTTATTTCCATTTTCCCATTAGGGTTAGGGTTATCGTTAGGTTTAGGGCTAGGGCTAGGGTTGGTATTAGGGTTATGGGTGTGTTGGGGTTAGGGTTGGAGTTAAAATTGGGGGGTTTAAACGGTTTAGGCACATCAGGGACTCTCCAAACGCGACATGGCATCCGATCTCAATTCCAGCCAATTTTGCGTTGAAAAAGTCAAACGGCGCTCCTTCCCTTCCGAGCTCTGCTGTGCGCTAAAACAGTGGTTCCCCCCACATATTGGGTATCAGCGTACTCAGGACAAATTGCACAATAACTTTTGGGGTCCAATTTCTCCTGTTACCCTTGGGAAAATAAAAAAATTGGACCTGAGATAATTTTTTTTGTGAAAAAGTTATTTGTTCATTTTTTTTAAACATTCAAAAAATTCCTGTGAAGCACCTGTAGGGTTAATAAACTTCTTGAATGTAGTTTTGAGCACCTTGAGTGGTGCAGTTTTTAGAATGGTATCACTTTTGGGTATTTTCTATCATATAGACCCCTCAAAGTGACTTCAAATGTGATGTGGTCCCCCCAAAAAAATGATGTTGTAAAAATGAGAAATCGCTGGTTAACTTTTAACCCTTATAACTTCGTAGCAAAAAAAAAATTTTCGTTCCAAAATTGTGCTGATGTAAAGTAGACATGTGGGAAATGTTAATTATTAAGTATTTTGTTTGCCATATCTCTGTGATTTATGGGCATGAAAATTCAAAGTTGAAAAATTGCAAAATTTTCTAAAATTTTGCCAATTTTCCATTTTTTTCACAAATAAACGCAAGTCATATCAAAGAGATTTTACCACTAACATGAAGTACAATATGTCACGAGAAAACAATATCAGAATCACCGGGATCCATGGAAGCGTTCCAGAGTTATAACCTCATGAAGGGACAGTGGCCAGAATTGTAAAAATTGGCCCGGTCATTAACGTGCAATAGATAAGACAAGTGACGTAAAGCAGAACTATCAATATGGGAGAGGGATAAACAGTTGTGGCCATAAACATTTTTGTATGCCTGATCACAGCACCATGGACATGAAATTACTGGTATTGTAAGGTAACTTCACATGTCAGAGAGACAGAAAAGTTTGGGAATATAATCTCATGACGACCTTTGACACTCTCAGTGCAGTAATGCATGTGTCGCATGGATTTATGTCTTTTTACATCAATTAAGGAATTTGCTCCTAAGACCTTGTAGTGGCATCACAAAACATTACCAGATCCCAATCAGAGGACAAGAAAACTTTCACTCCTTATTTATGAACTGGTCCAATATTTATGGCCACAACTGTTTATCCCTCTCCCATATTGATAGTTCTGCTTTACGTCACTTGTCTTATCTATTGCACTATTCCTGTGTCCTGTTGTGTATAAATATGTGATTCTTCAGATTTTGTATTAGTCTTTGCCTGATGAAGAGACCTGAGTGGTCTCAAAAGCTTGCAATTTGTTACCATCTTTTCAGTTAGCCATTAAAAGGTATCAACCACTGAGGACTCTCAATTCTAAATATTTTTCTATACTAGGAGAGTTTGAGATTGGGCTACTGATTCAACAGCACTGACACTGTAAAACATAAAGTTTTCCTGCTTTGTGCTGCAATTTCAATTTTGAGGAATCTATTTAGATATTGCATAGCATATTATTTACTGTACATAATTTATAGGGGCAGCTGCAGGGCCGGCTCCAGGTTTTTATGGGCCCCGGGCGAAAGAGTCTCAGTGGGCCCCTTTAACACAGACCACGATTCATGATGCACAGATACTGCAGAGAAATATGGGTATAGTACAATGCCAAACACTTCTCTTCTTCCATTACATGACTGATACCTATTGTAAATTGTACAATAGCTCAAAAACCGCCAAATCCTCACAGCGCACAGTACAGACCGGACAGTACAGTCCTCCATACAATATTATGGGCACCACATAGTCTCCCCTTCATCACCCATATAATACCCCATGCAGGATGTCACCCCCCACCCCCCATATAATGCTCCATACAGAATACTGGACCCAATATAATGCTCCATACAGAATACTGGACCACATATAATGCTCCATACAAAATATGGAGCTCCCCTCTACACTGTGCTGCGTTCTGCACTGTTACGGCTCAGGAAAGGGCGCTGTGGAAAGACTCCCCATTATCATCATCATTGCCTGCACATTATCATCATCATAGCCTCCCCATCAATATCATTGCCTGCCCATCATCATCATCATCATCATTGCCTCCCCATCATCATAGTCTCCCCATCGTCATCATCATTGCCTCCCCATCATCATCATCATCATCATCATCATTGGCTCCCCAACATCATCATCATTGCCTCCCCATTATCATTGCCTCCCCATCATCATCATCATTGCCTCCCCATCATCATCATCATTGCCTCCCCATTAATATCATCATCATCATTGCCTTCCCATTATCATTACCTCCCCATCATCATCATCATCGCCTCCCCATCATCATTGCCTCCCCATCATCATCATCATCATTGCATCCCCATTATCATTGCCTCCCCATCATCATCATTACCTCCCTATTAATATCATCAACATCATTGCCTTCCCATTATCATTGTCTCCCATCATCATCATTGCCTCCCCATTAATATCATCATCACCATTGCCTTCCCATTATCATTGCCTCCCCATCATCATCATTGCCTCCCCATTAATATCATCATCATCATTGCCTTCTCATTATCATTGCCTCCCCATCATCATCATCATCATCATTGCCTCCTCACCACCATCACTGCCTCTCCTCACCACCATCACTGCCTCCCCTCATCACCATCACACATACAGCACCACACACAGACAGCACCGCAGCACTCTCTCACATACATATACACACACACACCTCACCTGTCCGGCGTCTGCGCCCTCTGCCACAGCCGGCCGCTGAATGATGACATCATTCAGCGGCGCTGCTGTGAGAGAGGAAGCGCCGGCGCAGACGCCCCCTGGAGCCCGGAGCTGCGACAGCGAAGGCACGGGAAGAGGTAAGTATTGCGCCGGCTGCTGCCGGGGCCCTGAGCAAGCGGGGGGCCCAGTGGCGGCGCTGGCACCGCTAACGGGCGCCGGGGTGCCCGACGGCGAGTGGACCCCCCCACCTGCTCAGGGCCCCGGCACTTGCCCGGGTATGCCGGGTGCTGACACCGGCCCTGGGCAGCTGCATGGAAGCATTTGGATATACAGTACAGACCAAAAGTTTGGACACACCTTCTCATTCAAAGATTTTTCTGTATTTTCATGACTATGAAAATTGTACAATCGCACTGAAGGCATCAAAACTATGAATTAACACATGTGGAATTATACATTACACTTTACAAAAAAGTGTAAAACAGCTGAAAATATGTCTTATATTCTAGATTCTTCAAAGTAGCCACCTTTTGCTTTGGTTACTGCTTTGCACGCAGAAAAGGTGAACGGATGGACTCTACATGCCTGGTTCCCACCGTGAAGCATGGAGGAGGTGGTGTGATGATGTGGGGTGCTTTGCTCGTGACACTGTTGGGGATTTATTCAAAATTGAAGGCATACTGAACCAGCATGGCTACCACAGCAACGTGCAGCAGCATGCTATTCCATCTGGTTTGCGTTTAGTTGGACCATCAATTATTTTTCAACAGGACAATGACCCCAAACACACCTCCAGGCTGTGTAATGGCTATTTGACCAAGGAGCAGAGTGTTGGGGTGCTACGCCAGATGACCTGGCCTCCACAGTCACCAGACCTGAACCCAATCGAGATGATTTGGGATGAGCTGGACCGCTCACCGCTTCAATTTTGAATAAATCCCCAACAGTGTCACCAGCAAAGCACCCCCACACCATCACACCACCTCCTCCATGCTTCACTGTGGGAACCAGGCATGTAGAGTCCATCCTTTCACCTTTTCTGCGTGCAAAGCGGTAAACAAAGCAAAAGGTGGTTACTTTGAAGAACCTAGAATATAAGACATATTTTCAGTTGTTTCGCACTTTTTTGTAAAGTGTAATGTATAATTCCACATGTGTTAATTCATAGTTTTGATGCTTTCAGTGTGATTCTACAATTTTCATAGTCATGAAAATACAGAAAAATCTTTGAATGAGAAGGTGTGTCCAAACTTTTGGTCTGTACTGTATGTCATTAAGCCCAACAGATGACACAATGATTTGATGATATACTTTATGGTGTAGTGACACTTGGTCTTTTCTAATTATTGGTATGCAGTATAACACTATTTTTCAATGGTATACCAAATAAAGCTGTACTTTGAACTTTTTATTCCCCAAAACAGTCCACCATTGACCTGTCTTGGCCAGTGATTGGTTAAGCAGGAATTTCTGGTGTGTCAAAACTAGGGCACATTAAGTGACAGAACCAGCCCTGTGAAGTATTGGGAAGTAGGGTATGTTTTTCATCTGTAAACATTTATTCACAGGTAGTCATTTTTGATGAGCAAATCTGCTGAATTTTAAATTCAGCAGTCTGCTCAAATTTGGCTAAGAATTTCCTTTTGCATCAAAGTTATTCAAAATTAATTTAATACTTCCTGTTATGATTTGAGATTTTTCCAGACCGCCAGAAAATACATGCAGAGTAAAAAAAAATATTCACATGGCAGCTCAATTTATCCAGCCCTGATTACAATGTTCTGTACATCCTGTACAGCTTTTTTGAAATCATGACTCAAAGCTGAATATATGTAGGACGTCACGATAAGTGGGCCCATGTATGTGGCCTCCTCAGCACCAGAACTCCTGGCACTGAGGGAAGATGAGAAAAGAGCCCAAGAAGATGTGCTGAGAACTGGACACATGGCTTCAGTGGTTGGAGGTGTGTGATGAGTCAAGTATTTTTTTACCTGCCCTCTACAAGTCAGCCATTTTTCTGAATTAGTGCAAAGCAGTCAGAAAAAGTTCTGGATCAAAAGAATCATATTTTTTTGTAAAATTCAATTCGAGTTCAATTTGCCTCAAAAAGATTTGCTTGTCTCATCTGCAAAAGTCCCTGAACTCCTCTGATTCTGCTGCTTTTTTCAGTTTCACACTACATGGCTCCACTGCAGAGATCTTCACATTTGTTGTTTTTGGAGCTCAGTATTTAAACCCTAACTTGTAGACTAGCAGGGTGTTTCTTTAGTCTTTTATGGCCAATTTCACTCCTTCCTCCCAGATACAGCATCTAGGAGAAATGCTTGAAAGTGTACGCATGGAGAAAAAACTGTAAAGAAACGCCCAGTTAAGCTAGAAGAGATTTCACATAATGCGCTCCAAAAGCAAAAAATACCAATATCTCTGCAATGGTGCAACATAGAAAAAAAAGTGACAGAATCAGGGGAGTTCAGGGATTTTTACAAGAAATGTAACTAATTTTTTTGAGGAATTGAAAGATTCTCTTTAAAAATAAAATAGATATTTGATGGATGAAAAAAAAAATGAGAATCATAAATAATAAAAATTTCTTCAATAGGTAAGCACCAGAATTGATTGAATTAAATGTTTTGATTCCCTTACCTTTGGGCTGAGATTCAGGATCACTATTGCCATCCTTTGGAGTTTTTGGCTTCTTGGGTTTTTTTGTCTTGTCTTTAGGTGTTTGATTTGGATCTGGAATTGTATGGTTTAAATCAATTGACTACATATTGGGAGAGGTTTGCCAAGCTAAATGTGCCAGAATTCTAGCACCTTTTGTGGCAAATAAAACTGTGATAAATGGCACGCATGGGAAAAAAGGGTTTTGTTCCAGCTCCTTTAAAACAATTTCTTTAGTTTTATTCCAACATTTAAAAACGATGACAGGCTCCTAGACCATACTATGCAACATGATAGGACACACAGCGACGCGTTTCGATCGCACCAGCGATCTTTTTCAAAGTTGGCTTTTCTTTCTTTCCATGTAAATGGCATACACCAACTTTATGGTATGGTATAGACACTTTGTGCCAAACGTTTAACATAGAATAAAAAGTTGAGTCAACAGAAGAAGTCAAATCAGCAAGTAGGAATTGTAAAGTTTATCAAGTGTTTAAAGATTAACCAAATTTATCATCCAATATAAGACACTTGGTGCATTTCCAAACTTTCTAAACTAAATTAACACTAAAAATTAGACAGGATTAGTAAATCTGCCCTTTGTATTTGTTATGTATGTGCAAAGCCAGAATCTTCTAAGCTAGCAACCCTGAGTTCCATAGTGTCGAACAACCACAATTTGCTCCCACTTTAAATTAAAACGAGTCAGTCACATCCAAGACTTAGTTTAAACTATTTTTACAGTCCTATAGGGTCTCTATCCATGTAAAAATCATACTTGCAGTGTAGATTTCCCTTCATTATTTGTACAGAAAATAGTATTAGTGCATAAGCCAATAAGGGCTCCTCGGTGCACACCTGACATGGCCAAGGGCTCAGTGCACTGTTCTGCCCTCTCAATACACATGTCAAAACCCTGGTTTAGCTTGATGGACAGCACTCACCCATTGCTTCCCTGGCCCATACCTCCACACTGACCCACAGGAGCTGAACAGGCACATATACACACACGGTATCAGTGCGAGAGTGCTCTTATCCCTCTCTTGATCAGGTGAGTTGTGTCTATACCTGCGCTGCTACGATCCCAGAGTTCTCTGGTGGTATTGGACACCGGCTGCAGGAGAGCAGCGTCACAGCAGAATCTGCTGGTGAAGAAGCTCTCGGTTGTGTCTGCAGGAATGAGTAGAAATTTGGAGGAAAATAAAAAAAAATGGGGGATTTTCATTTATTGTTAGCTAGATGGGAGAGGCACCGGGGAACAACAGAAGACTACAGAGCGAATCCACTCAGGAGATTTTCAGAGGAGGAGAGAAATGAGAAGTCACGTTCAACAGATCGGGAACGAGCTGGTAAAAATTAATACAGGAAAATGATATTACCTGTATCGAATTGATGTTATTATATAAAAATCGATATTATTGTGAATATATAAAATTGATATTTTATATAAACAAAAATGAAAGAAATAGGAAAAAAGAATCCACACCAAAGATATATGCAAATTAATATTAATGTGTGGTGAATATACAAAACTGGTTATTAAAAGACATCTGTAAATGGTATTAGTGCATATGTCAATAAGGGCTCCTCGGTGCACTCGTGACATGGCCAAGGGCTCAGTGCACCGTTCTGCCCTCAATCATCATGTTGAAACCCTACTTTAGTTTGACTGATTGACTGACAGCACTCACCCATTGCTTCCCTGGCATGTACCTCCACACTGACCCACAGGAGCTGAGCAGGCACACGCACAACACACACCGTATCAGTGCGAGTGTGCTCTCATCCCTCTCTTCTGTCTGCAAAGACCACTTGCTACTGTGTGATCCTGTGTGCAGCAAGCAAGTACTGATAGGATAGAGGGATGACACTGCGCCTGCACTGATAATGAGTGTGTGTTTGACTGTCCAGCTCCTGCAGTGTCAGTGTGGATGTTCAGGTGTGGAGATTTGATTTAGCAGTGCTCACCCTGGGCAAGTAACCACTGGCAATCAAGCTAAGGGAGGCTCATGGCATGTTGATTGACGGGGTGGAGCGGTGCACTGAGCCTTTGGCCATGCCAATCGTGCACCCAGTAACCCTCACTTGCATATTAATTAAAGCATTATTTTCCCTGTACAATTAAAGAAGTGAAATTTATACTGCAGTTATGATTTCTATAGGTGCTACATCCCCTCTATGACCATAAAAACAGTTTCAATTAATTTTTGATGATGTCAAACTGGCCATAACTTCTCCTTTACAGAACAACTGTAAGAATCTTTATATTTTTCATTTGTTTATTGGTGATTCCTATATAGAGCCAACGCATTTCACAGTATCGCACAGAAATTGTCACCATTTGCATTTTCCTTTTTCCCAAGGGGCCACGTAATCTACTTTTTCCCCTGAGGACCCACACACACTTAATCCAAATATGCCAATTAATGTTTGAATATCATTGGGAGGGAAGGAGGAGTGTTTGCTTGTTTATTCGATTTCAGAATCTTTTCGTTAATCCCCAAAACTTCTGGAGTTCATATATGTCAGTGATAGTTGTAGATTTATATAGATAATAATATAATAAATGAAGCCTACTTCAATGTATCTTTCATATTTAACTGTGTACATAATGCGATAGGAGTCTTTATAAGTAAGTGAGTACAGTCACCATTCATCCATTGTCAGTTCTCTCTGCTCTAGAATCCCCGAATGCTGACACTGCACTTCCAACCACAACCGTTGGCCTTACATATAGGGCATCATCCTAATACTGCTTGCAATGTTCTGACCTAATCAAACTATAAAACTTTGTCTTGTTTATGTTTAAAACTGGCATTCTATTGTACAATTTTTTGGTGTTAGCAAGTTTAGGTGAAAGAATTCAGAATTAAAATTTTTGCCTCTCAGTAATAGTAATTAAAGAAGCCACTCACTTCAGAAAATGCTATTTGCCTGCAGATATAGGGTTAATCTGCAGGTAAATCGCGTTGCAATGCTGCCTGACTGCCTTACTGAAAGTCAGAAGAATATGAACTCATATTCTCTCGGCTACTGCCGGTTTTCAGTCACGGGCACATTCACAGAGAAAATCCAACACAAGAAAACTTGCCTATAATAGCTACTCTAAAGTATAAACCATCAAAAAAGAAAAAATAAGCTATTTTGACCATAAAATGTAAATTTATTAATGAATCAGTTAAAAATTTCATACAGAAATATTTAAAAAGGAGGAAACCAAGTGCAAAAAAGAAGCAAACACTGGAGGATAATTGCTATGCTAGTACAAAAAATGACATGAAAATAAAACCGAAAACAAAAACAAATATCAAAGGAATAAACATATATATATGTAAGTATATCTCATGACCATAAGGTGCAAAAAATAGTGCAAGAAATAAGGAGCTGGAGACCAACTTCCAAAACACCTGGTATCACTAGAAATCTGTTGTTGAATATGACTAAGTGTCCACTATCTGCATAGGAAGGTGTACTGCTAAGGAAATGCAAAACATGCAGGAGAGGCACAACACAAAGCCATATCCAGCTCAATACATGTCAGAAGAAAGGTGCTGTTGCTAAAAAATGCAAAGGTGAAGAGACAAGCTAGACAAATAGTAAAGACATGATTACCTCCAGTGTGCTATGGCACCCCGACGCGCGTTTCGCGTTATGCATGCTCCCTAAGAAGAAGCATAACGCGAAACGCGCGTCGGGGTGCCATAGCACACTGGAGGTAATCATGTCTTTACTATTTGTCTAGCTTGTCTCTTCACCTTTGCATTTTTTAGCAACAGCACCTTTCTTCTGACATGTATTGAGCTGGATATGGCTTTGTTTTGTGCCTCTCCTGCATGTTTTGCATTTCCTTAGCAGTACACCTTCCTATGCAGATAGTGGACACTTAGTCATATTCAACAACAGATTTCTAGTGATACCAGGTGTTTTGGAAGTTGGTCTCCAGCTCCTTATTTCTTGCACTATTTTTTGCACCTTATGGTCATGAGATATACTTACATATATATACGTTTATTCCTTTGATATTTGTTTTTGTTTTCGGTTTTATTTTCATGTCATTTTTTGTACTAGCATAGCAATTATCCTCCAGTGTTTGCTTCTTTTTTGCACTTGGTTTCCTCCTTTTTAAATATTTCTGTATGAAATTTTTAACATTCACAGAGAGACTAGACTCACCGCTTGCAGCACCACTCACTACACTGCAAGCTGCGGATGTAGGCACGCCCCAGCACTTTGACAGCTCTCTCTGAACAGATGCATTGTAGAGCCAGCTGCCAATCAAAGTGCTAGGGAGTGCTTACAGCTGCCTCTCATAGAATAGTGAGTGGTACTCTGAGTGTTGACTGTAACCGCGCTGTGCACATCCCCATGACTGAAAGCCGGTGACAGCCAAGAGGGAATCAGTTAATTTTCTCCTGGTAGCTGCATTTTTAGTAAAACAGCAGGGCAGCATTGTGACACAATATGCAGATTAACCCTATATGTTCAGGTAAAGCACTTTTTTTGTGGTTCCAAAATTCCTTTAAGACAAATTAAAAGTGTTTTTATTGATTTGAATCAGTTACTGAAAAATATATATTTTTTCCAATATGTTTTTACTTTCAGATTGTAGATTTATTTTATTTTTTGTCACATAACCTTGGGCTCAACCACCTAATCTAAGCTATTACGAGCATTCATAGAAACAGTTTACAGCAGCTGCATGGGCAGGAGCCTGCAGTTTAGAGATTTTTATTAAGTTTTATTACAGTGTTATGGTCCTGCTTTGTAACCAGACAGGGTTCAGGATACCCCGAGGAGGAGGAGGCAAGCTGATACTTTGATATAAGTCCTCAACAAAGAATTTGCAATACCAAGAAGGAAAAATCCTGGAATTTTGGAGATCAGAGGGTGGCAGGCGTGTTAATCTAAAATGAAGTGATCTTATTGAAAAGTATGATTAAGATAAAAACTTGATGTATATATTTTGTCTTCATAACAAATTGTGAAACAATGTATACCTCCGTTGTCTTCATCTGGATTGTCTGGATCATCCTTATTTTTCTTTTGATTTTTCCTTGAAATTTTTTTACTTGATTTACTCCCTTTACACTTGATGAAGAAGATGTTGAAGAGAATGAGGAGGAAGACATATTTTCTTCAGATTCTGAAAGCAACATTTAGCAGCTATCTTTGAGTCTTGAACATTCATATATGTGCTGTGTATACATGCAATGCAGATTGGTTTTATATTTTGTCTTTCATATTTTTCAGGCGATAAAAATTGACAGGTGCAAAGCGCATCAGGAAATGCTGGCGTTTTTTTCCTAAATATGCAGATTTTTTGCTTTTTTTTCCAAGGCATTTCCTGAAGTAGTTTGTAAGCATTTTTGCCAGCTTTTTTTGGGCACTTTTGAGCTTTTTTTGCCTTTTTTGGGAGTGATTCGGGCGCAGGTTTTTGAAGTTCAATGAGCAATGAATAAAAAGCTTTGCATTTTTGCAGGCAGAAATGCTCACAAAATGCTTCAAAATACACCCAGGTGTATTCTGTCTTTTTTTGCCTTCCTGTCAATTCTATTGTAAAATATGCAGCATATATCATGCAGTAAATGCCAGAAGACTGGTCCACAATATTCTTTTAATCACTTGCCATTTTTGGAAATCTGATGTGGTTATAAGATGCTAAAAAGCCTGAATGTATGAACCACAAATCTTTTTACATTGAAATGAATAGGAAGTTTCTCCAGAGTGGTTTATGAACACTTTTTCAGGAGATCTTTGGAGCAGACCCACTACAAAAGTAAAAGAAAAAAGCAAACCAGCTCACCAACTACCACGGCAGGTGCACGGAACGACGTCTGACGAACGTCCAGAAAGGTCCAAGGAAAAAGAGGGTGTTCCAGCTCCTTAAAATTTCAAAATTTTATTCATCCATTTGGTATAAATGGATGAATAAAATTTTGAAATTTTAAGGAGCTGGAACACCCTCTTTTTCCTTGGACCACTACAAAAGTACCTGAAATAAAGCATTGTGTGAATATACCCTTAGCATACCTACCTACTAATTCATTAGTCCCAGAGAGGAACTCTTAGCTGAGCCCTGAACTCTCTTGCTCCTTTCTTTTACTGATCAGTGGGGGTCTCCACACCCAGTCCTTCACTTGTCAAAGTTTCTGACATGTGTCCATGACTTGTCAGAAATTTTGAAAAAGTGTAGCAACTCATTTAAGGAACAATGAACCTAGAGGTGAATTAAATTTTTTCTAATATTTTATATAGAGTGACTTATTAACTTATGGAAGGGGTAATAAATAAACCTGCGTAGAACCAAAACAGTTTTCTTATAATTTCATTTTGAAGCATAGAGGCCCATCATTATAATATTTAGTAATCTTTGTAAACCAACTACCTGCAATTTCTTCTTCTGACTCAACAACTTGCTTCTTCTTTTTAGGCTTTTTTGGTGACTTTTTTGATGGTTGTTTTTTGCCTTTAGGCTTCTGGTTCGGATCTAAAATATATCAAATTTATGCAAAAACATAATTTAAAATGTAAACTATATCTTCTGTAGTCCAGGGGTGTTGGTGCAGTGCGACAGACAGGCAAGGACCACAGAAAGTTCAACGTAAACTGTCTTTATTGGCAGACTCACATACAGGAGTGATATCCTCTGGATCGCAGCTAGGTTTCCACATACACAGTCCGTGTTCACAACCTGTTGCTGTGGATAATGAAACAGCCGTGTCTCTTAGGTGTGTCAGGCACCTTGAAGCCCCTGGCTCTGTGTTAGCTCCACACAGACCTGGGTTGCACAGAGCCTGCTGCTCTGCAGCTTGCAAACTCCAAAACTGACACACCCAAGGCAAAACTGACAGATTTTAAATGGACTTGTGGTCATAGAGCCACTTCCAAAACCCGGAGTGGAGAGAGGGATTCGCCCCACTACCAAACCTGCAAATCCCTCTAAAAATAAAAGCTCTTACTGGGTTTACTAAAAATTTGACTGAGTCACTACTTGGACTCAATCCTTTCTTTCTTTTATTTTGCCTTGTGACTCACAGGTGTCCTGTAGTGAACATAAGGCACTCCAGCAGGTTTAATAAGACTCCGTCCGCATCCTGGGGGACATATATCGACCCTCGCATATGATCCCCCTCACTGCCTCACATATCCCCCAAACTTGTGGGGTTGAACACTTGTCACCATACAGGCTGCCCACAACAGGGTATTCGCATCCCCTTGTGCCTTCTCTACACGATGTTCCACGGTAAAATTAAAATTTTGCAGAGACAGTAACCATCTGGTGACCCAAGCATTCCTCTCCTTGGCATTTCTCATCCAGACCAAGGGTGATTGATCTGTCACTAAGTGAAACGGACGACCGAGCAAATAATAGCATAGGGACTCCAAGGCCCACTTGATGGCCAAGGCACTCCTTCTCCACCATGCTATAATTTTTCTTGGCCAGGGTGAGTTTCCTACTTAGGTAGGTGATCAGATGTTCCTCTCCGTTCAACTCCTGCGACAGGACCGCTCCTAGGCCAACATTAGAGGCATCCATCTGCAAGACGAAGAGTTTCTTGAAGTTGGGGCTAATGAGGATGGGCTGTCCGCAGAGTGCCAACTTCATGGATTGGTACGCTTCCTCTACCTGGGGATTCCACCAGACCATTACTGACTTCTTTGCCTTTTGGAGATCGGTTAGGGGTGTTGTTCTCCCAGAGAAATTAGGTATAAACCTTCGGTAATACCCAAAGATATCGAGAAACGCTCTAATCTGTTTGGTGGTAACAGGTCGGGCCAGTTTTGTACGGCCTCGATTTTATTTATTTGGGGTTTGGTAACCCTACGGCCGATCATGTACCCTAAGTACCAGGCTTCCTCAAGCCCTATTGCACATTTCTTGGGATTCACCATCAAGCCAGCAGCTCTGAACGAATCTACTACCACCTGGGACAATCAGTACTGAAGATGATGATGTAATCTAAGTACGCTGACGCATACTTCTGATGGGGTTCTTGCACTATTTCCATCAGCCTCTGGAACGTGGCTGGTGCCCGATGAAGTCCAAAGGGCAAGACAACATAGTGGTACAGACCCTCCGGTTTATGAAGGTGGTCTTTTCTTTTGCCGACTCCGTAAGAGGCACCTGCCAGTAACCCTTGGTCAGATCGAGCTTGGTAAAGTACTGGGTCTGCCCTTGTCACTCGATCAGCTTGTCAATCTGGGGCATTGAATAAAAGTCGAATTTCGACAACTCATTCAACTTATGGAAATCATTACAGAACCATAATGATGCATCTGGCTTTGGGATCAGTACAATGGGGCTTGCCCACTCACTCCAGGACTCCTCAATTACTTGTAACTGGAGCATTTGTCTTACCTCACTCACGATGGCTTGTCTCCAGGCCTCAGGCACACAGTACGGTTTCATTTGCACCCTTACGTGAGGCTTGGTGACAATGTCATGCTGGATGACAGAGGTATGGCCGGGTAGTTCTGAGAATACATCTGTATTCTCTTGAACTAATTTCCGCACCTCTGACGCTGCTGTTTTGAGAGAGTGTTGCTTATCTTTACCTCTCTCTTGGCTTCCATCTGGGCCAATATCAGAGGGTCCCTAGCACAAGTGTCACTAGACTCCCTGAGTCCAGTTGGACCTTGGCCTGATGTCCGTTGACGCGCACCTAGTACAGATGAGTTTCACCCGCCGGGACAAAAGGATCTGGGTGAATACAGCCTGGGCATACATTGACACACGCCAAGAAAACCTGCAGTCCATGGGTACAGCTGTTAGGGGGCAGTTGGCAGCGACAAGTCCAGGCCCCTGGCACCACCAACACCTAATAGATATGACACGACTGAACCCTGGGACCAGTTTAGGGGTAACTGGTCTCTTGTCACTCTCACTCCAGGGTACCCCCTCAGTACGGGTTCGGTCCTGATTGGCCCCAGCAGAGGGTCGTGGACGGGGCCTGAAGTGATAATAATAGCGGAGCAGAGTCCCGTATAAAGTCCTGAGCGGTTATATACCGCTCAATCAGGCTGACCACCTGGTCCAGAGTGCCGGGATCCCCTTGGCTCGCCTAATGAAGAATATCGGCTGGCAGAGTTCTTACTAGCCGCTCGACCACCACCCTCTCTACCATCTGGAAAGGGGTTAAGATCTCAGGCTGAAGCCATTTCTTTACCAGCTGTACTAAGTCATATGCCTGAGACCTGGCGGGGTAAGCTTCCACAAACGACCACTGGATTGCCCGTTGAACCCGTACATATGTATTAACCCCAGTCAGGCAAGGATCTCACCTTTCAGTTTCTCATAGCCCAGGGCATCATCCCAACTGAGGTCCAAGTAGGCCTTATGGGCATCTCCTGTCAGGAAAGGGACCACCACTTCAGCTCACTGGGAAAGCAGCAAGCTCTCCCACTTTGCTGTACGCTTGAACACACCGAGGAAACCTCCATATGGTCCTCAGGGCTCATCTTCCTCAGTGCTGACCGGACCTTGTACTGGGCCTCAACATGGATCGGGGTCATGGGTGAGGTGCCTCTCCCAGAGCCGCAACCTTTTACAGAATCAAATTGTTGGTTTGCTGCTGCTGTTGGTACAACTCCTGCTGCTGCCACTGACTAAGGACCAATTGCTTCAACAGCTCCTCCATCTTGTTGGCAGTCTTGGGCTGCAGTGTTGCAGGCCTAATAACCAACATGCAGCAGGCTTTGGGTATGCCTCAGTTCACGCTACCCGCATTCTCCACCATATGTAGTGCAGTGGGGTTGGTGCAATGCGACAGACAGGCAGGGACCACGGAAAGTTCAACATAAACAGTGTCTTTATTGGCAGACTCACATACAGGAGTGATATCCTCCATATTGCAGCCAGGTTTCCATGTACACAGTCCGTGTTCACAACCTGTTGCTGTGGACAATGACACAGCCGTGTCTCTTGGGTGCGTCAGCCGCGTTGAAGACTTGGCTCTGTGTTAGCTCCGCACAAACCTGTGTTGCACAGAGCCTGCTGCTCTGCAGTTTGTAAACTACAAAACTGACACACCCAAGGCAAACCTAACAGATTTTAAATGAAATTGTGGCCATTGAGTCACTTCCAAAACCCAGAGTGGAGAGAGGGATTCGCCCCACTACCAAACCTGCAAATCCCTCTAAAAATAAAAGCCCTTACTGGGTTTCCTAAAAAATCTGACTGAGCCACTACTTGGACCTAATCCTTTCTTTCTTTTATTTTGCCTTGTGACTCACAAGCATCCTGCTGTGAACACAATGCACTCCAGTGGGTTTAATAAGACTCCGTCCGCATCCTGGGGGACACATATCGACCGTCTCATATGATCCCTTTCACTGCCTCACAATTCATTGTGTATAACACCAAGATTAAATTGTTCCCATACCTGTATGGGCGTACATATTACATAATTGTATACATTTTTATTGTTGATAAAAGTCACTAATTTATTCATACACAACTGTTTATTAATTCCCAAGCAACAGATATGCAGTTTGTACAGTTACCTGGCTAAAAAAAATTGATGAGCTGCTCATTTTGTATTGGTCACAGCACTATTTGCTTTCTAGATGTTTATTCATTGCAGAAACGTACTACACATGCGTCTTAGAATCTAATTTACACACATCCTTCTACATATTTACCTTATCTTCTTCAAAGTGATTTTTTCTAAAAATGCTAGAGATGTACAAGGATTTGAGTTAATCTTAACAAGATATTTGATATTCAGGCACAGAGATCTAAGTCATACTCAACATGACTCAAATCTATGCTCTTTGGGGCTGACTGTGTGCACCCAAACATGCCCAATTTAGAAAATACCTTCTACTTCATCTTCGTATTCTACTATAAACTTCTTTTTCTTCTTTCTTGGTTTTTTAGTTGATGAGTACTTTGGATAATGTTTGTTCTTTTTTGGGGATTTTTTTTTAGGACGTCGAGATGGTGGTTTTCCCTCGTAGGGATCTAGATTAAAGTGAATACACTTGTTTATTCATAGAATCAACACGACTGAACATAAGCAGTCAACCATGCTGAAACCAGATGTGAATGTTCAATGTTTCAAACTTATCAATTAATCGTAAAAATAGCCATCATCATCATCAATATCATATTCTAGATGAATTTGGTTAAACAATTTTAAACTTTACAGAAAACCTAAGAAAGGTTGGCAGCGGGATATTCCTTATGCCCAGCATTCCCAAAGCAAGGGAGAGATCTTTTTATGTAAATCCAAATTTGATCAATTAAATCAATTTAAAGACATCAAGGTTAAGTTCCCACAATGAGTTTTCATGAGTTTTTGATGCTGTGTTTTTTTCACCACTTAAAAAAGCAGGGTCTTACAGTTCCAGCAAAGTGGACGGGATATATACAAATTTCATGCCCACTCTGCTTTTTTACATAGCCTAACCTGACCTGCAGTGATTGTTTGACGTAAACAACATGTCATTTCTTTGTCAGCGACGCTGAGTTTTATGTGAAGATTTTCCCCCAAAATTGATTTAGATAAAGAAAATCCACAGAGAAAATTGCATATACGTTTTAAGTGCATCTCCGCACTAAAAGTGCATGTAATCCGCACATGACTGTATTATTAAAGTTTTATCAAAGCCAAATACCAAGAAGTTTTAAAACCAAATCTGCTTATTTAAATATGAAATACTTAAAGAAACAAAAAACGCAGAATCAAAAACACAGTAAAAACACATGTAAAGGAAGGCACTAAAAATGCAATGTAAAAAAAGTAATTAAATTTACGTAATAGGTGCAGAAAGGCGGCAGAAACTGTACAACATCAATAACTCATCAAATGCTCATTGTGGGAGTATAGACTAAAGAGGGTTTATCCAACCTCTAGTGAAAAGGAATGCTTAGAAAAGAATAAAAGGAAGACATACCTACACCTGAAGTCTGCCCTCTACTCCTGCACACCTGATGCAACTGTCTCCCCAGACCACAAAAGATGACATCCCAACCCCAGTCACCAGACAATAAATGGGCATGATGTCCTCCATTTTGGTCGGACATATTTCTTGAATAAGTATGCCTTTTCTTTTCTATACATTCCCACTGTTAACTTTTAAAGAAGACAGGAAAACCAATTTAATAGATTTAGAAAAAAACAAATACTAAAAACAGAGCAACATGATCAGTTTCTTAACACAATTATCATTTTCTGTGTTGTGTTCCAATTCTGTAATTTTTGATTGTACTTACTGTCATCTAAACAGGCAAACCTCCAGGTTCTGGAGATATTACAATGGCTACTACCTATGTACCCAATGAATATCACCATTCTTAAAAGTACCTGTATCATAACCATCATCATCATCTTCTAGATTCATTATTTTTCTATATTTCTTCTTTCCTGGCCTCCTTTTTCTATTTTATTTTGGCGACTGCAATGATGATGTTAGACTGTTCTGTGAAGGGTCTATAAGTATAAATGATTTAACCCATGTTCACATTATGTTTATTTGTTGTTGCATTTTTTGACATGGCTAAGGCGCTACTACTAAACTATGCTAGGTGTGACTTGTATGGATCTCTCTTACATTTCTTAATTGAAAAGTGGAAAAGTTTTGGAAATCAGCTTAAAGAAGTGATCCCTTTTTCCCATAAGCCTACAAAATTTTAATAGGTGTAAAAAATTGTGTTGTGATTTTGATAAACCTAGAGCTTAAACAGCAGTTTATACTGAGCAGTATCCATTCGTGACAATAAATCAAGGAATCTGATCATCTTTGTCATAATTCATTTTTTAATGTTAAATTTCATGCAGTCAAGCCTGTAATCTTGGTAAATCCACATCACGCCACAAATTATTTTGAATCATCAAGGTAACCATGGAAAAAACTTTTTACATTTGCACAGTTATGAAAGTCAGTCTGTGAGTCCATCTTGCTGAGATTCACATGCTGATGACATTATAATGGTTCTAGTTTGTTAGTACCATTAAATCTCATCACTGAGGAGTACCTTGTGTATCCTCTCCTGGACTTAAGTTGTTATTCTTCTTCTTCGGTCTTGTTGGGCTCCGTTTAGTTGTTTTTTTAGTAGGTTGAGCAACTTTTCGAGTTGCATTTGGAGGGTCTATAAAGTAAAGGCATACATATACACATATAAAGCCTAGCTTTACTCTTCATTATTTGGGACAGATATATGAGAAATATTGATATACTAGCACGTTTGCTTGCATCAGGATAAGTTGATGTAAACGTCAACTGTATAACCATAAAAATGATATGAGCCTTAAAGAATCACTTCCATCAAAATGTTCATCCTCCTAATAAGTTGGAGTCATCATATTATATAGTACTGTGCACTTACAATTGCTCATTTTGTCTTTCTACCAAGTTAGGCTGGTTTCACATTTGCATCCTTGTGCGCAGCGTTTGATCCGCATAGATCTGCATGCATCATGCTTACATATCTTTAACATGGTGTACCAGAGACATGCGTTTGAATGCATACGCATGCAAACGCGTACGCATGCGTCATTTCACGGTGTGCGGCGGTGTGTGGCGTACGCAACATCTTGGCTTTTTGGAAGCGGCAAAAATACGGCAAATATGCTCAGTCAGGCACATGCGGATGAGTGCGTCAAAAAACGCATTACTGTCTATGGGAACGCATTGGTACGCAAGGACATACGTACGGATACGTTCGATACGCATGCGTTCTTCATGAGACACGCCATTTTGGGGTCTGTCATATCGAACGCATGCACATAAACAATGCAAACGCATGCAAAAAATGCATACAAATGCATGCACGCTCAGTGTTTTTTGGGAGTCATGCGTAAGATGATGCGGATAAAAAAACATTGCATAAACATGCGTTTGCATGCGTTTTTGCATGCGTTTGCGTATGCAGATGATACGCTGCACACATATATGCAAATGTGAGCCTAGCCTTAATTCTTCTCTTTTCCTTTGGGTCTATGATGTCACGGGATTAAAAACAGATTAACTGAATCATTCTAAGCTCTATGTAGAAACAGAAAGTCCCTTTTCCCTGCAAAAGTAATCATTAGAACTACAATTCTACATAGCTTCAAATTCCCTGGCATGAGGAGGAGTGGAGCAGCTGGGTCAGGAGCTGAAAAGGAGGATGACTCATGCAGGGAAAAGAGACAGTCCCTGTTTTTGCATAGAGCTTTACCCCCATTAAATAATGACAATTAAAGATTTTAATGACCTGCAATGTAGCAGTATCAAAATGCTGCAGTTTCATATCAAGTTATGTTATTTCAGTTCTTCAATACAAAAAGTGAAACTCTTATATTATACAGTCATTACACAGAGAGTGATCTATTTCAAGTGATTATTTCTGTTAATGTTGATGATTATGGCTTACATCCAATGAAAACCCAAAAGTCATTATCCTAGTAAATTAGAAAATATTATAACATCAGCTTGAAAAATAATTTTAAAATCCGAAATGTTGGCCTACTGAAATGTATGTTCAGTAAATGCACTCAATACTTGGTCGGGGCTCCTTTTTCATTAATTACTGCATCAATGCGGAATGGCATGGAGGCGATCAGCCTGTGGCACTGCTGAGGTGTTATGGAAGCCCAGATTGCTTTGATAGCAGCCTTCAGCTCGTCTACATTATTAGATCTGGTGTCTCTCATCTTCCTTTTGACAATATGCCCTAGATTCTCTTTTGGGTTAAGGTCAGGCGAGTTTGTTGATCAATCAAGCACAATGATACTGTTGTTTAAACCAGGTATTGGTACTTTTGGCAGTGTGGGCAAGTGTCAAGTCCTGCTGAAGAATGATATTTCCATCTCCAAAAAGCCTTTTGGCAGAGGGAAGCATGAAGTGCTGTAAAATTTCCTAGTAGATGGCTGTGCTGACTTTAGTCTTGCTAAAATACAGTGGACCTACACCAGCACATGACATGGCTCCCCACACCATCACTGATTGTGGAAACTTTACACTAGACCCCAAGCAGCTTGGATTGTGTGCCTCTCCACTCTTCCTCCAGACTCTGGGACCTTGATTTCCAAAGGAAATTAAACATTTCCATCTGTGTGTGGTGGTTCTTGAAGCAATTACTCCAGCAGCAGTCCACTCTTGTGAATCTCCACCAAATTTTTGAATGGCCTTTTCTTACCAATCCTTTAAAGTCTGCAGTTATCCTGGTTGCTTGTGCACCTTTTTCTACTACACTTTTCCCTTCCATTTAACTTTCCATTAATATGCTTGAATACAGCACTCTGAACAGCCAGCTTCTTTAGCAATGACATTTTGTGGCTTACCCTCCTTGTGGAGTGTGTCAATGACTGCCTTCTTGACTTCTGTCAAGTCAGAAGTCTTTCCCATGATTGTGGAGCCTACTGAAACAGACTAAGGGACCTTTTTAAACGCTTAGGAAGCCTTTGCAGGTGTTTTTTGTTAATTATTCTAATTTACTGAGATAATGACTTTTGGGTTTTTATTGGCTGTAAGCCATAATCATCAACATTAACAGAAATAAATACTTGAAATAGATCACTCTGTTTTTAATGACTCTATATAATATGAGTTTCACCTTTTGTATTGAAGAACTGAAATAAATTAACTTTTTGATGATATTCCAATTTTGTGAGAAGCACTGGTACTATCTTCTTCACATGAGAAAAATGTAAGCATAAATGGGACAAAATAATTAAATATTGGCATGTGCATATGTATTCGCCCCTTTTTCTATAAAGCCCCTAAGAAAGTCCACCTGTGTGCAATCTAAGTGTCGCATAGTCTGTCAGTATATTCACAAAACCAAAAATTTAACTTTTTGGCCACCAAGGTAAATGCTAAGTCTGGTGCCAAACCAACATAGCTCAATACCCCAAGAACACTATCCTCACAGTGAAACATGGTGGTGGCAGCATCATGTTGTGGGGATGTTTTTTGGCAGCAGTGACAGGAAAAATGGTCCAAGTCAAGGAGAAAATGGATGGTGTGAAATACAGGGGTATTCTTCAGTAAAACTCGTTTCAATCTGTCTGTGATTTCAGACTGGGATGGAGGTTCACCTTCCCTCAAATCAATGACCCCAAAGCATACTGCAAAAGCAAAACTCGAGTGGTTTAAGTTGAAGAGTGTAAAACTGTAAATGTTTTGGATAAGCCTAATCAAAGCCCAGACCTTAATCCAATTGAGAATCTGAGGTCAGACTTGAAGATTGCTATTCACCAGAGGAAACCATCTAACTTGAATGAGCTGGAGCAGTTTTTCCTGAGGAATGGGCAAAAATCCCAGTGGCAAAATGTAGAAAGCTCATAGAGACTTATCCAAAGTGACTTGCAGCTGTAGTTGTCGCAAAAGGAGGCTCTACAAAGTGCTGACTTTAGGGGGGTGAATAGTTATGCACATTGAAGTCTTAAGTTATTTTGTCCTATTTGTTGTTTGCTTCATGACAAAAAGAAAACTAAATGTTGAGGTGTAGGCATGTTCTTTACTTGAACTGCATAAAAAACAGTGAAATTCCAGGTTGCGAGGTAGTAATATAAAAAAAAAATACCACTGTAAAAAGAAAACTGATGTGTGAAAGACAAATTTATGAAGTTGAAATCCAGAAATGGCACACATGAAAATTTATGTCTGCTCGTGACAGCGATAGATTTAATTTTCTGCCTTTCAGACAGCCCAGAAAGTGAAAAATTGATTGAGGCATGTGCCTTTTAAAAAGTTTACAACAATCTGCCACACATGTATGGTGATGCGGGAGGTCCGTTCCCACATACTTCCATACATGTACGGCGTGACGATCGTGGGGACTCGCTCCTAGTGCCGGCGCGATCAATAGCGGGTGTCAGTGTGATGTTTAACCCATATGATGCCACTGTCAATAGTGACAGTGACATTGATCGGCATCGCAGAGGGAGGGAACTCCCTCTCTGTTCCAAATGATAGAACGTGATTGCAATCGCTTTGTGCCTATGGTCTCCATGGTGACCCCAGGCCAGGAGCTGACATGCCACGTCCCTGTCTGCTATGCACTGAGCTAATGCCCTGCAATGAAAAAGCATTGCAGAGTATTAGATCAGCGATCAGGGCAGGGAAAGTTGACAAGGGAAAAAAGTTAAAAAAAATTTAAACAAAATTGCAAAAATATTTTTTTTAAAGAAATCATAAAATGAAAAACAAAAAAACCCCAAAATAAATATTAATCCAATAAATACAAATATTTATGGAAAAAGAATATAAACAAATAAAGTACACATATTTGGTATTGCTGCATCCTGAACCACCTCTATATAACTGTCCAACTAGTTAACCCCTTCGGTGAACACCGTAAAAAAAATGGCAAAAAACATGCTTTTTCATTATACCACTGAACAAAAAGTGGAATAAAATGCGATTAAAAAGTCAAATGTAAATAAAAATAGTATAGAGGAAAACGTCATCTCGTCCTGCAAAAAACAAGCCACCATACAGCTCCATCATCAGACAAAAAAAAAAATCTATGGCTCTCATAATAGAGCGAGGCAAAAACAATTATTTTTTCCATAAAGTGTTTTTTATTGTGTAAAAGCAACAAAACGTAAAAAAAATATAGATGTGGTATCACTGTAATCATACTGAACTGAAAAATAAAGCTGTCTTTTTACTTTTACGACACGGTGAACATCATTAAAAAAACACATGTATTCCTGAATTGCTGGTTTTTGTTTATTCTGCCTCCCAAAAATCAGAATAAAAAGCAATCAAAAATGCTATGTGTGAAAATGGTACCAATAAAAGTGTCAATTTGTCCCACAAAAACCAAGCCCTAACATGACTCTGTCAGCAGAAATATAGAAAAATTACAGCTCTCAAAATATAGCAATGCAAAAACTTTTGTTTTGCAAAAAGCATTTTTTAGTGTCACAGCAGCCAAACTTAAAAAAGATATATCAATCTGGTATTGCTATAATCGCACCGACACAAAGAATAAATCCATTGAATCACTTATACCACACGAGGAATAGTGTATAAAATTCATAGAACAAATTCTTCACCTGCTGTTGATTTGTTCATTCTGCCTCACAAAGATCGCAGTAAGGCTCGGCGCACATTTACCCTGCGCTCTACGTTGAGTTCTTACATTTATCTTTTCATGTACATCACTAAAATACGTGGCTCAGACGGAACTCGAGATGGAAGATTCCCTATAGTGATGCAGATGGAGACCCGGTGGACGCCGTCTGGCCTATGATCCCGCAGTGTCCGTCTTTTCAAGAGTGTGTAAAAGTGCCGTCAACCACAGTTTTGTGCACCTTTGAAAAGAAGGAAACCACTGAACAAAGGCCAGATGGAGTCCAGAGTAACTCTGCTGCCTCATTATAGTGAATGAATCCCTCAGGGGTTTCATCTGAATCACGTCATTCAGAGATTTAAATATAAACCCCAAAGTAAGTGCTCAGCATAGAGCGCCGGATAAATGTGATCCAAAATATTATATTAAATGTTCCCAAAAAAAGCTTCAAATCCATCCACAAAAAATTAAGTCCCCACTCAGGTCTGTCATCCCTCAATGGAAATATAGGGTGCTTCATGTTACCAATGGCACAAAGGCTCTGGAAACGTGCTATGGCTTCCTCCCTCCAAAAGAAATCCAGCGAATTCTGCTCTCCCAAATCCAAATACCCATCTCCTTTCTGAGCACCACAGTGTGCCTAAACTACAGTTATCATCCATATTTGGCATTTCTGTAGCGAAGATTTCACATTTAATTTACTGGTACATGTCTGCAGAAGCAGGAGCTGAGCACGATGTACTAGACTCTACAGTGTACGGGCACTACAATGGCAGATTTGCAATTTATACTCAGCAACAGTCACTGCTGCTTTTTTTCTGGAAAACACCCATGGAGTCAAAATCATTTTGGTGCAATTTCCAAATAGGATCACTTGAAGGGGAATTCTGTTCTTCTTACAATTATGAGCTGTGTATATGGAGTCCGCAAATTATTTCAAGATAATTTGTTCTTCAAATAGTGATCCTTCCATTCTGAGTCTTGCTGTGTGACTAACAGTACTGGATAGCCACATATGGGGTATTGCCACATTCAGCTGAAATGATGTGACCATGTGACAATGTAAAATGTGGGGCTAAACCAGATTTTTTGTTGTAAAAATGTAATTACTTTTTCTTCACAGCCCAATGATATAAAAGTCTGTCACACACAGGTTGTGCCAATATTATCACTGAGTCCTTAGGTGAATTCATTGAGTGGTGTAGGTTACAAAATGAGGTCACTTATGGGGGGGGGTCTGCTGTTCTAGCACCTTAGGAGCTCTGCCAATGTGACATGGCACCCTCAAACTATTCCAGCAAAATGTGCACTACAATATTTATTGGGCTCCTTCCATTCTGAGCTTTAGACTATGCCTCCAAAGTATTTTTCGATAACATATGAGGAATTGGTGTACTCAGTTGCGCAACATATTTTGGGGTCCATTTTCTGTTATTATCCCTTTTGAAAATTGAAAACTTACCGCCAAAGCAACATTTTAGTGGAAAAAGTTGTAATTTTCCCTTCCCTTGACTTAGCCCAATGTAATACAATTCTCACTAACTGAATACATCAAGAGGTATGGTTTCCAAAATGGGGTCACCTGTGGGGATTAATACTGTTTTGGCATGTCAGGGGGGCTCTTCAAATGTGACATGGCAGCCGCAATCTTCCAGCCAAAATTGCCCTCCAGAGGTATCAGTATACTCAGGACAAATTGCACAGCAAAAAATTTTTTATGGTCCATTTCCTCCTGTTACCCTTGTGAAAATGAAAACTTTGGGGCTGAAGTAACATTTTTGTGGAAAAATGTGTGTTTTCATTTTCACAGCTCAACGTTATAAAGTTCTGTGAAGCTCTTGTGACTTCAAGGTGCTCACTACATATCTAGATAAGTTCTTTGAGGGGCGCAGTTTCCAAAATTGGGAAAAATTACAAATTGTTGATCAATTTTTAACCCTTCTAACTTCGTAACAAAAATATTATATTTAAAAAATGATGGTGATGTAAAGTAGACATATGGGAAATGTAATTTATAAATTATTTTACAAGCATGTCTAACTGGTTTAAGGATATAAAAATTGAGAGTTTAAAAATTCTGACATTTTCACAAATAATCACAAAAAATTTTCAACCTAAATTTACCATTATTAAAGTACAATGTGTCACTAAAAAACAATCTCAGAAGCACTGGGATTCATTGAGGTGTTCCAGAATTATTACCAGATAAATTGACATTGGTCAGAATTGCAAAATTTGGCTTCGTTAGGAAGGTCAAAACAGGCTTTGGGTGAAAGGGTGAAACAACTTGGCAGAAACCAATCTGTTTCCAGGATAGGCAACATAATAGAAACCAATCTAACTGTTTCCAGTATAGGCAACATAATATGCACCTTTTTTAAAGTAAAAGGCAATGAGATTGTCATCCACCAGCTAATATAGAAGTCTAATGTTATATTACTGACTTTATTTTGTAGATGTTTTACACACATCTTGTTTAAATAATTATAATCTTTCTAAAATAAAGCCATCACAATTTACCTTTCTTAGCTCTTTCTGGCACTGCTTCATCTTTCTGAATGCGATCTACATTAACATGAACAATATACTGGATATAAGTCATATATTATAATTATTTTAACTATTAACATAAGTATATTGTGAAACCGCAAAATTGGTTTGTTTTTTAATAAAATTTGTGTTATTTGCAAAAATTAGAGTTTCATCTTTAAATATTACAAAAAATAGAACAAGAAGATATCTGGACTTATCAAACTACATAAATATTCAAAATTTCCTCTTATTACATTCTGTCTTACAGAAAACGAAAACCATCTGACATTTAGTCATAGTCTTTCCTAATAGTTTACAGAGAAGAGGAAGACATGTAATAGTTAGGAAAACATTACGGCTAATTAGTTTTTTGTTTTTCTTTCTCATTTTCTTTAGATTTATTATGGGTGTTAACCGAAATTATGGAAACCCCCTTATCAAGAGAAAAGTCCAAATGACTGTTACCATGTTTATATATGTTACCATGCTTGAGTTTATTTATAAAACTATCCACAGATCCAATGTAGCTTCACAGTATGTGTACGGTACACCAGCTCCTGATTTACCGCTAAGCTGAAGCCAAGTAACTATAAGTAGCTATAATTACATATTAAGTGTACATAATGTTCTTCAGCCTTGGATGAGAGCAATTCATTACTTAGCAAATGGTTTTATCAAGTCATCTGCCAAATGAATACTTTTATCCCAGGGATAAGAACCTCTAGAGCATTATAAGAGGCAACACAGAACACTTAGAAACCCTCTGCTCTCTGCACAAGTAGTTCTCAGATTTTATACTATGGTTTACTCCTCATCTAACAAAACGTGTGCATATCAAGCAACTACTATATGAATTACATACTTTGAAGCTTGTCAAAGACTCTAATAATCAACTATTTGTACTCCTATCAAAGAGTATAGTAGTGAAGACGCAATACAAAATGGACACAATCCATCTCTACCATTGTTCATCTGTCAGAAGGTTTATCACATTCATTAGGGCAGATTTACTTATTCTGCCCAAACGTACATCCCAATTTTTAATGTAAGTCTAAACTAGAATGCATGAAAATGTATCAAATATATCATTGTCTCTTGCTGAAAACCCAAAGTGTCTAAAGATAAACCAAACTTATCAAAGTTGACAGCACCGATTGCTTGGTTTTCTTTGTGCAAACATTCTTCTCCAAAGTTTTGACACATGGTTTTGCATCTCAATCTTATCCCTTCAGAGAAAAATAAAGCATTTTCCCTGCTAAGTTATTATTATTATTATTATTATTATACATTTATATAGCGCCATTTATTCCATGGCGCTTTACATATGAAAAGGGAAAAATATAGACAGATACAATAAACATGTGCTAGACAAGGGACACACAAGTACAGAAGGAGAGAGGACCCTGCCCGCGAGGGCTCACAGTCTACAGGTTACAGCCCTTTGTTGAGCAAAAAGTGTCTAAACACATAATTATTGTGATATAAAGCATAAAAAAGGTTATCCAATATAGAACTTTTTTCTCAGGCATAGATGTGTAAGTAAAAAGTGCTAACATACTCACCTTCAAGCATCCCTTGCCGATCCAGCACAGGCTGCTTCAAAAGTGATGTCTGCTCTGTTCAGATGTCAGAGGACTGCATCATCTTGTGATTTGCTGCAGTGGTTAGGAGATTAAAGTAGTGCATCATCTGATGTTTTCCCAACAACATTCTCTTCTAGTGATCTAATCGCTACAGCCAATCAAAGCCTGCAGTCGTCCTCTGACTTCCACTGGCATCTACAGCGGTTAGTGCTGGATCTTCAGGTGCACTCAAAGCCGAGTATGCGTCTGCTTATTATTTTGCATTCATGCCTGACAAAAAGAAAGTTTTTTTTACATTGGGCAACTCCTTTGGCAACCTTAATTGTGGTGTAATTAACTTAGCAGATCTCCTCCAATGTCCACAGATCACTATGACAAAAAAATACAGTGGCATGAAACAGTTTGGGCACCCCTGTTCAAAATTAATGTTATTGTGAACAGTTAAGCAATTTGAAGAATAAATCATCTCTAAAAGGCCTTAAGTTAAAGATGACATTTCCTTTCTATTTTCTGCAAAAAAAAGGTCATTACATTCTAAAAGTTACAAAAACGAAAATGGGCCAATGCAAAAGTTTTGGCACCCTTGGAGATTTGTATGCTCAGATAACTTTGACTAAAGCCCCCGTTTGGCAGCTCAGGCAGCGATCATGTAGCGACACACCAGCGATCCTGACAAGTGCATATCGTTGTCGGGATCGCTGGTGTATCGCTTAGTGTGACAGGGCCCTAAGGCTTCAGTCCTTAATTAGCCTGCTAGGGTTATGACTTGTTCACTATCATTGTTAGGAAAGGCCAGGTGATGCAAATTTTCCATTTTTATAAAAACCCAACCTACTCTAAACTTGAGTAAAGAAACAACAGCCATGGGTTCTTATAAGCAGCTGTCTAGCACTCTGAAAATGAAAATGGTGGAGGACTACAAAGCA
Organism: Oophaga sylvatica; assembly: GCA_033576555.1. Classification (NCBI taxonomy): domain Eukaryota; kingdom Metazoa; phylum Chordata; class Amphibia; order Anura; family Dendrobatidae; genus Oophaga; species Oophaga sylvatica. The sequence goes on from JARQOD010000009.1 coordinate 153,052,457, forward strand.
GGAGACGGATTTAAAAGGATAGCATACTGTTCTCAAGTTGCTCTTTCCTCAGTTCGAAATGTAATTAAGAAATGGTAGTTAACCGGAACAGTGGAGGTCAAGATAATGTCTAGACGACCAAGCAAAATTTCAGTGAGAGCTGCTCATAGGATTGCTAGAGAGGCAAATCAGAAGCCCCGCTTGACTGCAAAAGACCTTCAGAAATATTTAGCAGACTCTGGAGTTGTGGTGCATTGTTCTACTGTTCAGAGACACCTGCACAAATATGGCCGTCATGGAAGAGTCATCAGAAGAAAACCTCTCCGGTGTCCTCACCATAAAATTCAGCATCCGAAGTATGAAAAAGAACATCTAAACAAGCTCGATGGATTTTTGGAAACAACTCCTGTGTACCGATGAGGTTAAAATAGAACTTTTTGGCCACAATGATTAAAGGTATACTGTATTTTTAGGATTATAAAACGCACTTCTTTCCCCTCAAATTTAGGAAGAAAATGGGAGGTGTGTCTTATAGTCCGAATGCCGGCTTACCGGGGGGTTGTGGCAGTGGTGGAGCAGGGTCCCTTCCTCAGAAAGCCGGTGGAGGCAGAAGTGTGGCAATGCTATGGCCCGGTGTTGGCAGTGAGCAAAGTGGCATGCATCATTGGCTTCCTGGTGGACATTTTCCTGGAGCCGTGGGACATCAGAGGCGACGTGTGCGCCGATTGGGATCTTTTCTCAGTCAAAATCTCAATCTGCGCAAGCGCTGCCTCCAGCAGCCATTTTCCTGAGGCTGTGGGCTTCAGGGAAATGGCTAACGGAGGCCGTGCGGAGGTTGAAATCCCAATCTGTGCAAGCACCACCTCTGGTAGCCCACGGCTTCAGTAAAATGGTCACCGGGAAACCAATGATGCACTCTGCTCTGCTCACCACCAACAAAGGGCAAATGGCATGACCACACTTCTGCCGCTGCCGGCTTACTGAGGAAGGAACTCTGCTCCACACAACACACTCTGTTCTGCCTCACCTCCGACACCAGACCCGCATTGCACAACTGGGATACCCCCTGCTCCCAACCATAGCCCGCAGCATTGCCCCACTTCTGCCTCTGCTGGCTTCCTGAGGAAGAGATCATGCCTCCTGTGACCACCGCTAGCCCTCAGGTAAAATAACGTAAGTTTGTACTATAAGATAGACCTCATCTTATAAAAATCTTTTTTTCCTATGCGTCTTATGGTCAATCACAGCTTACAGTCCATAAAATACGGTATGTGGAGAAAAAAAGCACAGAATTTCAGGAAAAGAACATCTCACCAACTATAAGGAAATCTATACAAATAATTATATTATTTTTTTACCTTCATTTGAGCCTGGTCTCATCTGGCAATGAAGAAAATCCCAGACTGGGATCACAACACTAGTGTAGATTTATCAAAACTTTATAAAAGTAAAAACCGACCTTGTGGACTATAGCAATCAATCACGGCACGGCTTTCATAAAAAAATAAATAAAATCTAAACCCTGAATGGCACAGTCACCAAATATCACAGTTAATATCTAACATCATCTATCTAGTGAAATGTTACTGTCTTAGGGCATGTGCACATGACGGCTGTTACAGGGCAGCGATCCAGCCGAGTTTGACAATGGGCAATGTTTCAATCAGTGCTTTTTCCTGAAGTGTCTTCCTTGACACCTTGGTCATGTTTTGCCATCCACATCTTTTCTTTTGATCTTGCATATATACTAATGAGCGGCATCCAAACACAAACTGCTTGAAGAATGGAGTGGTCACTTGTTTTAACACCTGAAGAAGTTGAAATAGCTCAAAAAGAATGAACATGTCTTATTTTTTTATTGTATTCAAGTGATTTTTACAGGATTTCAGAGCGAAGCAATCAGAAAAATACACAGTGTGCATATACCGGTACGGATCATCACTCATTTTTCATGTTCCCTTAAATGGAATTATTGATTTGACCACTAAAAGCCTGCAGTGATGATGTCCTATCTATCAATCACATGATTGCTATAGGCCAGTGTTTCCCAAACTCCAGTCCTCACGGACCCCATGGGTCGTGTTTTCAGGATTTCCATAGTGTTGCAGAGGTGAGAGAATTCCTGATGCCTTGATGATACTTCCACCATCTGCGCAATACAAAGGAAATCCTGAAAACATGACCCGTGGGGTCCGTGAGGACTGGAGTTTGGGAAACACTGCTATAGGCAATCTCTGGCCTCAGTAGTCATGTGCCAAAAATGCAAACATCAACATTTGAGGCTAGTTATTTACTGAAGTGGTCAGGTGACTGATGGTGAGAATGTCATCATCACAGGACCAGTGGGCACCACAAAAGTGGCAAGTGTTTCAATTGGTAAGAAATTATTATTCCTTCAAACTTTGTTACATTGATTGAAAAAAGGCCTCGGTCCATCAAGTTCAACCTTTCCCCATCGATTATACATTTTTCACTAAATTAACTGTAAGTAATCTTGTTTCTTTGCTAAAATTATTGTTGACTGAATGTGACATACAATGGCTTGCAAAAGTATTCCACCCCTTGTCTTTTTACCTGTTTTGTTACATTACAACCTGTGTTTAAATATTTTTGCAATCCGATTTGTGTGCGATGCATCATCACTAAATAGTCTAAGTTGGGAAAGTGAGAAAAACATAGGCATAAATTAAATTATGGGATCAAATAACAAACAATTGCTATATGCATATGTATTCACCCCTTTTTCTATGAAGCCCTTAAAAATTTTTGGTGCAATCAATTACCTTCATAAGTCACATGCCTAATGACAGGATGTCCCCCTGTGTGCAATCCAAGTGTCACATGGTCTGTCAGTACATACATATACTTTTCTGAAAGGCCACAGAGACTGCAACAGCATAAAGCAAGAGACTTATCCAAAGCAACTTGCAGCTGTAATTTCCACAAAAGGAGACTCTAAAAAGTTCTGACTTTAGGGAGTGAATAGTTATGCACACTGATGATTTCAGTTATTTCATCCTATTTGTTGTTTGCTTCACAATAATAAGAAAACCAAATCTTCACAGTTATAGGCATATCCTTTACATGAACTGATGCAAACCCTTAACACAAGCAATGAAATTCCAGGTTGTGAGGTAGCAAAATATGAAAAATGCCAAGGGGTTGAATACTTTCACAAGCCACTGTATATGACAACAAGGATGCTCTTGAAATAAGCTACTGCACATATCTGTATAGTGCACTGTGTAGTATAGCGAGTCATTATACATATATACTTGTGTTTCTGAAGACTCTGTAACCAGAACATGTTACCTTCAGGTTTGGTAGTGGGTTCTGGAGGCTTTTCTTTTTCATCAGCTGGCTGATCTGGGGATGAAGGGGGAGATCGTGCATCCTGTGTTGGTTCTGAGGAGAAATATTCTGGGATTATCTCCGATAAGAATACAGCACTGTTTAAACTATTAATAATAAGAAAAAAAGACATAGATAATAGTAAATGAAAGTTACATAACAGCAAGTGTCTGTATCATAATCTAAGCTTATTGTCAAGCTAGAAGCTTAGAAATCTGGGAGACGTAATGGATACCATATTGGATGTCCGTTTGTATTAGGAAATCTTACAAGAAATATTTAGAAACCTTTGTCTTGACATAGACCTTGATTTGGCAAAAAAGATACTCAGCTAAAATGCTAATATAATAGTAGAATTGTTTTCTTTAATTCATGCTAGGTAATTTCTGTGCTGATATTGCAGCCATCCTCCCACTTGACCATAATGTCATTGACCATTTTAAAAAATGAGTGTTAAAGCATGATCAGTACGGTAGCTGCACTCTTCCTTTAACCACAATTCCATCCCAATGTGCAGAATTCATTGATAAGTAAAGGGATGTTTTTACACCTGACAGATTTGGGGCATGCCTTTTCCGTTCATCTGAATGAGGCTTAAACATGGTGTAGAAAAAAAAACTCATTCCGATATATGGACCAGGTTTTCCATCACAGATATTTCTGGAAGAAAATTGCTACATGTGAATTTACATGATATAAATTCATTTTGGATACTTACGGGCACAACTTTCTTCATAGTCTGAGCAGCATTTGCCAAATTTTGCACAGCCAGGATCACAATCACAAGACAGTCCCCTTATAAAGCCCTCATGGCATCGTCCTTTGCATGAGCCGTCTGCATATAAAGCACAGTCAGTCAATAACCAGTTCTCAACATCTTTCTCATATTTCATACCTGGAGAGAGATACTGCGCCCTCCTGTCCTTGTGTCACTATACTGCTACTTACTATATCTTGTGTTTCCTGAGTGGAAGGTAACATGTCCTTTCTTACTTCCACATTACATGGTAGTCCAGTCTCATCGAAGTTAAAGAAGTTTCCCAACAACAGATGATTATCAAGTATCCACAGGATAAGTGATAAGTGTGTGATAATGGGTGGTGACCACTGCTAGGACCCCAATCATCACTAACAGTTAGGCCCTTGGCACTTTGAATGGAGCATGTGCAGCACCGCTTCATTGTATGCCAATGGGACTCCAAGAGACTGCCGCGGAGGGTAGGCTCCAAGACATTTATTGCCTATCCTGTAAATGGGTGATTTATGTCTGCTGTAGGGAAACCAATTGACATTTCTTCTTTTATAAACTACTTGATATCAAGAACCTACCTGTGTATCAGGTGAAACTGTTCCAGCCGCACCAGAAAATGATCATAGTGCCAAATCGGACCCACAGCTATACTCTTACATTAATAGCAGCAGTGCATGGGGCATTATTACACATTGTAGCCAGAAACACGTGATGTGGCCACATGCCCTCATATACACTGAGATTTCTGGTGATACTCCACCACAATTGGAAAGTGTGAATGTTGTGTGACGCCTGGATGTTGTGTGCACGGCCACTGTCAGAGCCGTGTGCATGTTTCTGGGCATTGCCTCATTACGGTCTGGTAGCCATGTGCTTCTTTCTCTAGCAGCACTGATCAGTCATTCTCATAATTCCCACTTCACAGGTAAAATCCATCTCCAGTGAAAGCAGACTTCCCCATTACGGATATAAGAGATGACATCTAATACTGATTCTATGTAGATGGAGGAGGCGATGCTAACGACAGAATTGTATCTGTAGTAACTGTCATCTCTTATCTCAGTAATGCAATAATCTGTCTTCACTGAATACTGACTTTACCCCTGAATTGAGAATTTTGAGAATGACTGATCAGTGCTGGTAGAGAAAGAAACAGATTTCTCTGATAAGAAAACCTTACAAACTTTCTTATTTGTACAGCTACTATTGATTTATTGAGTATAATTAAAAGTATGGTGGCACCTTTAATGCTAACCCTCTGGGAGAGAGCTGCTGTTGCAGAGCAGAAGCAATTGGCAACTATGAAATCTATTGCCTTCAAGTAGAAAATCCGCCCAAGTGCGAAAATGGCGGATCCGTCAGAAAAGTGTAAAAACGGATGTAAAATGGATCAGTTTTCTGACGGATCCGCCAAGAAGTTTTCACCCGGAAATGATTGAATTTTCGTTCCGGAAATGTAATGCAAGTCCGGACCGAAGAGAGAGAGAGGAGAGAGAGACAGGCCCCGGACAGTGTTGTCAGCATTTTCAATGGTTTTCTATGGAGGCGACGGATCCGCCATAGTCTGCCGTTTTGGCGGACAAAAAAAACGTTGCATTGGACGTTTTTCTGAAATGACGGATGCCAATTTTTTGGCGGATCCGTCAAAAAACTGACCTAACGGATAACCATCCGTCAAAATCCGTCACTAATGCAAGTCAATGAGAAAAAAACGGATCAGCCAAAAAAAAAAGGTGGATCCGGTTTTTTCACATTTTGACGGATTTTGACTGACGTCGCACGACTGAAGTGTGAAAGAGGCCTAAGTCACATAACAGCCATTGGGATCAAGTATGGAAGTGCAAACAGAGCTTGTATTAATGCCTCTCGCACATGGCTACCAGACCCTAATGAGGCAATGCCCAGAAACATGCACACGGCTCTGACAGCGGTCGTGCACACAATATCCAGATGTCACACAACATTCACACTTTCCCACTGTGGTGGATTATCACCAGAAATCTCAGTGTATATGAGGGCATGTGGCCACATCACTAGTCCTGGCGAGAAGGAAGCAGATGTCTGTGATAAGATACATTACATAGTACCTTAGTCTCCCATATATTATTGATTTATGAAATAAAAAATAAGACAACTGCTAATCTTTAAAGTATTGTTTCAAGATCAGCGGTCGGCATAGTTTTACCTCCTGTATGCTCATTTGCTAACCAATCAGTTTTATTTAATCCCAGCTCTAGTGTATGGCGATGCTAGCTGCTATTATACTGTATCTCTTATAGAACACTCAAGGAACAAATCTTGCTTCCTATCCCTCTGTAACTCACTCTAAATGGCAGCAACATGGAGGACATCATACAGCAGTACTGAGCAATATAGCTGTGAATCCAGCTCTGCTGTGAGCTACTAGAAGCTGTAGTATTGTCTGTCTCTATGTCTTTCTAAGCCGAGCAGCTCCTCGCTACTCCTACCCCTCCATTTCCATAGATTTCTAACGGTTACAGCATGTAGCATGATCTTTCTGCGTACAGACTTTTGTATACAGATTTCATTGTAGAGATTTTGATTTCGAGAGAATAATTAGTGTAGGAGGAAGGGAAGCAGCTACAAAGTGGAAAAGAAGCATTTTATGTGTCATAAAATATATTATAAAAGTTATTTTTTCACTAATACTATTGATTTATGGAAAAAGTAAAGAATAGTCCATAAATAGTTCTACTTGCTGCTAGAAGTTTTGGCGGCTGTCAGCACCAAATATTATGCATTATTATTGGGAAATCATCCTACAGAGAGAGAGTCCCCACATAGTTAGCTCTGCCAAACTAAACCTTCCTTGGACAAAATTTGGGTAGAAATAGAAAAACTTGAGCTAGTCCAATTCACCTTTATAGAATAACCATGAACAATTCTCCTGTTCATGTGTTTTTAGGGCCTATGTCCTCAGAACAGATATTTGGTGACTCTGTTCTAAAAGTTTTCTGGTCTCCTCTCTTCCTTCCCTCCTATCACACCTTCTACTTCTTAGTAGTTTAACCTCTAATATGAACAGAATCTGAGTGCAGAAAAGTCTAGCAATTGTAAAGCGCCATGGAATAAATGGCGCTACAATAATAATACATCATTTCACAAGTTACTGAGTTGTTCCTGCATATTCTGACAGCAGTCTTATAGTTAAATGGAGGAAGCAGACTGCCGCCCCACCAGCTCTACTGAATCTCTCCTCCAGGATGGAAGAGGACAGAGGTCTGGAAAACCTTACGCTTTAATAAACTAAACATGAATCTATTGTGTTTCACCTACACAAGATGCTTCTTGGATTATCCATCAATTGTGACTTACTTTGCATATTCTGAATACTAGACCACTGAGTACTGTAGGAGGATCTCTCTCTTTATTTCCCTGGTTTACTGCCCCGGTGTAAGTTTTCTTGTCTTTATCATTTTGACAACTACAATTTTATATTTGCTTATTATATAGCCAAATATTGTATTCCAGCTAGTAAATTCATAGCAATGGTTTGAATATTAATGAATTGGATTATTGGCCCTTGTTCCATTTTATCCTAATGTAATAGTATGTATACTACGTGTGTGTAAATCTGTTAAGCATGTGTACCTTAGACGCTTGCGAACAGACAACTGTTTCTCAATTTATGTAGTTTCAACTAAAGGGAACCTGTCAGGTCCCCCATGTCCTCTAACCCAGCACATACAGTACATATGACTAAACTCCCTGCCTAACCAGTATAATGTTATTCAGTTTAATTAATGTTTAAAAAAAGCCTTAGAAGGTCCGCTTTTCCTCTTCTAATGAGGGCTTTGACTAGTCGATGGGGCGGTAGTTTCCCAGACTTGTCAGCCCTCTTTCCATGTTAGCACACCCCTGTGGGCGTGATAATATAATCTGCATGAGCGGTGTCATCGCCAGCTCATGCAAATCTCAATCTCGCGCATGTGCGCTGCTCATTTCAGCAACGTTACTGCTCCTCTTTAGCCGGGTGTACGCTTCCCAGCTTCAGGGAACACTACGCATGTCCGGAAGTTCAGAAGATGTTAAAATCTGCAACATCAAAAACTCACCAAACACTCATCGTGGGAACAAAGCCTTATTTTTTATGTAAAAACGTCAAATTTCAATAGCAATACAAAAATAGTTACTCTCTAACCTTAAATTTGTCAATTTCTGCTTATCGCATCATTTTAGTGAGTCTATTAACTTTCTTATTATGTGATATATGGGCCATAATGAAGTAATATAAATGTGACATTTAATATTTCTGTATGCGGAATCTCTGTCCTGTAACAAAGATGTCAGCTGTTTCTACAAGTTCATCCTAGTAATCTTATGGGGACACTCTCTCGTTCTTGAATTGTTGTTACTGAGCTGCAGACAATCATGCTGCATGTTAACCTTGTGGGTTACCTGATGTGCAAACTGTCTTGAAGTCCTGACAACATTCCATAAAAGACATACAGGTATAATCACAATGGCATGGGTCCGATCGCGTGTACCCTTGACCACATCTCCCAACACAGCTTGCTTGACCTATAATTAAACACAGACATTGTCTATTACCGCAAACCAAGATGATTTACTAAGTATTTATGTTGAATCCGAAACCTTTATTTCTTATTAAAATGGTTTTATGTGAGCTAAAAATTGCTAAATTGGAGTATGAACTGTATGGCACGGGAATACAAATACCTGAAAATCATCCATGATATTTATAGGTCACATTAGAATAAATAATTTGGCTTACAAATGTATTCTTCACATTTTGGAAAAAAAACGAAAAAACTGATAAATTGATTTAATTCATTTCAATCTGCATGATGTGTCTTTAGATCTTATAAGTACAACAGGGTCAGTAAAAAAATCCTGCTAGTAATGCATGAATATAAATTCAAGATGATCAGACACCCAGGAAATATGCAGTAATGGATTATTAAAACGTGCAATGCACCAACATCTGTGTGTTAAAGGGAATCTGTCACCCCATTTTTGCCCTATGAGATAGGGCCACCGCCATCAGGGGCTTATCTACAGCATTCTGTAATGCTGTAGATAAGCCCCCGATGTTACCTGAAAGTGAAGAAAAATGAGTTATATTATACTCACCCAGGGGCGTTCCGCCGTCCGTTCGGGTCAGATGGGCGTCGCGGTCAGGTCCGGGGCCTCCCATCTTGTGACGAAGCCGGCGTGTTCTTTCTGTCACGTCGCGGCTCCTGCGCAGGCGCACTGCTCTGCCCTGGTGAGGGCAGAGCAGAGTACTACAGTGAGCAGGCACCGGACCTCTCTGACATTTCCTGGCGCCTGTGCACTGTAGCACTCTGCTCTGTCCATGACACCCTTCCAGAGCCAGTCTCAAATTGGGCGAGATGGCGGAAAGAACTACACCCTCTTTCAAAATAACAGCAGGATCAGATAACTCAGGAGAGTCCGCAAGGAAACTCCTCGAGAGGGCATCCGCCTTAACATTCTTAGTGCCAGGAAGAAAGGAAACCACAAAATTAAAACGTGTGAAAAACAAGGCCCACCTGGCCTGTCTAGGATTAAGTCGCTTGGCTGATTCCAGATAAACCAGATTCTTATGGTCCGTGAGGACCACCACCTGATGTTTGGCTCCCTCCAGCCAATGTCTCCACTCTTCAAAAGCCCACTTCATGGCCAATAACTCCCGATTACCCACGTCATAATTACGTTCAGTTGGAGAAAATTTTCGAGAGAAAAAGGCACAAGGGTTACTTTTAGAGGTCTCTGGATCTCTTTGGGACAAAACGGCACCTGCCCCAATTTCAGAGGCATCAACCTCCACCTGAAATGGCAGAGAAACATCAGGCTGCCGTAGAACAGGAGCAGAAGTGAATCTCTGCTTAAGTTCCTGAAACGCAGAGACTGCCTCAGGAGGCCAATTCACCACATCAGAACCCTTTTTGGTCAAATCAGTCAATGGTTTAACAATAACAGAGAAATTACCAATAAATTTACGATAAAAATTGGCAAAACCCAAGAATCTTCGAAGAGCCTTTAATGAAGTAGGTTGGACCCAATCACAGATGGCCTGAACCTTGACCGGGTCCATTTCAATAACAGATGGGGAGAAAATGAATCCCAGAAATGAGATCCTCTGTACGCCAAAAAGACACTTTGATCCCTTCACATACAGAGCATTCTCTCTCAAAATCTGGAACACAGTCCGAACATGTTTCACATGAGAGTCCCAGTCATTGGAAAAAATCAAGATATCATCCAAATAAACAATCAGAAATTTATCCACAAAATCCCTGAAAATGTCATTCATGAAGGACTGGAAGACAGAAGGAGCATTAGTGAGCCCAAAGGGCATCACTAGGTACTCAAAATGCCCCTCTGGGTATTAAATGCCGTCTTCCATTCATCCCCGTGCTTAATGCGAATAAGGTTATATGCCCCCCTGAGGTCAAGCTTGGTAAACCAAGTAGCACTTTTCACCCTGGAAAACAGGTCAGAAATCAAGGGTAACGGATATTGATATTTCACAGTGATATTGTTCAGGAGACGATAATCAATACACGGCCTTAATGAACCATCCTTTTTGGCCACAAAGAAAAAAACGGCACCCAAGGGTGAAGAGGATGGTCTGATATGACCCTTCTCCAATGACTCCTTGATATAAGACCGCATAGCGTCATGTTCAGGTACAGACAAGTTAAAAAGGCGACCTTTAGGGAATTTACTACCAGGCACTAATTCAATAGCGCAGTCATAGCTCCTATGGGGGGGCAAGGATGCAGATTTACTTTCGCTAAACACATCAGAAAAATCAGTCAAAAAGTCAGGAACATCCTGAGCCTGGGGGGAGGCAGAAAAAACAGGAGTGTTGGTATTAACATATTGGCAGCCCCAACTGGTTACAGACACAGAATTCCAATCCAAAACAGGATTATGAGACTGTAACCAAGGGAAACCCAGTACGATATTGTCATGCAGATTATACAGAACCAAAAATTTGCAACTCTCCTGATGATCAGGTTCAACCCTCATTATCACCTGAGTAGAGAACTGAGGTTTATTCTCAGCCAAAGGGGTAGAATCGATCCCCAGTAGGGGAATAGACTTCCGTAGGGGTATCAAGGGAAACCCACAACGTTTAGCAAAATCAAAATCCATCAGGTTAATAGCTGCTCCCGAATCAACGAAAGCCTGAGCAGAAAATGTGGACAGGGAGCAAATCAGGGTAACAGTCAACAGAAATTTAGTCTGAACACTACACAAGACAACTGAGCGTGCAAAACGTCTTCCCCGCTTAGGGCAGACTGAAATAGCATGAGAGGCTAGTAGAAACATAACCCATTGCGTTTTCGAAAATCATGACGCTGTGCCGCAGAAGCCACTCTATCACACTGCATGGGTTCAGAAGCTGGTTCACAAGGCAACACTATTCCACGCATACCTCTACGCTCACGCAAACGTCTGTCAATTTGAATCGCTAATGACATAGAATCATTGAGACCAGAGGGGACAGGGAATCCCACCATAACATCCTTTACATTCTCTGACAGACCCTTCCGAAAAAGGGCTGCCAAAGCATCGTCATTCCATTTGGTCAGGACTGCCCACCTTCGGAATCTCTGACAGTATAACTCAGCGTCCTCAAGCCCCTGATTTAATGCCAACAAGGCTTTTTCAGCTTGATCAGTGACATTAGGCTCATCGTACAATAACCCCAGAGCCTGAAAAAATGCATCAACATTACTCAAAACAGGATCCCCAGGTGTCAGGGAAAAAGCCCAATCCTGAGGATCGCCGCGCAGGAGAGAGATGACAATCTGAACCTGCTGTGCTGCGTTCCCTGAGGACTTAGATTTCAAGGCAAAAAACAACTTACAGTTATTTTTGAAATTCAGAAATTTAGCTCGATCCCCTAAAAACAAATCTGGCATGGGAATCCTAGGTTCCACAACAGGCAACCTCGCAAGATAGGTAGCAATACTCCGAACTTCAGTGGCAAGCTGATCCACACGGCCAGACAACTGTGCAAACTCCATTGAGAGAAAAAAAAATCCTCCTCAGCACCCAGAGATACAGAGGGAAAAAAAAAAAATCTCTGACAACTCTGACAATCTTCTTTCTTTAACACTATTTTTCCCTTTTGTGAGTACCATACAAATATCAGTTTTTTGGCCGGTGATACTGTTATGATTTGGTAGCTGAGGAGAGCAAGCAAAAAAGGAAATACACCAGAGAGGTTGGAATCTATGGGATTGCAGTACCCTGACTAACCACCACAACTAAAGGCAGCCGTGGAGCGTACCTACGTTGGTCCTAGACGCCTCGTCACAGCCTGAGAAGCTAACTACACCTAAAGACAGAAAGAGGAAAACTATCTGCCCTGGAGCAGATCCCCAAAGAACATAGAAAGCCCCCAAACATGTAATGGCGGTTAGACAAGAGGAAATACTGACATAGACAGAAAATAGTATGAGCAAACGTTGGGGCCCAAACTTCCTAAATAGAAAAGGATAGGAAGGACACTTACTGCAATCCCAAAAAACCCGGAAAAGTACCAACACTACTAATTACAAAAACACCTGAGATCACACGACCTCTACCACCTAAATTAGTTCTCTGGTGTAACAAAAACTAAACAGCAGCCACTGAAAAAACTGGAAAAGGCAAATGAACAAACAACAGTGGCTGAACTAAACTAAGAGGAGCACAAGCCCCCGGAGGGGACCCGGCAGACCCCCACAGAAGTGCAGGACAAAATGCAAAAAGCAAGCACAAAAAACTAAAAGAAGAAAAAGACTTATCTGTTAGCAGAAGATGCAGGCACGAAACAGCAAGCTACAAAGAGAACAGGAATCAAAGATGAGACCAGAACAATTGATCACCGGCAACCCTGATGGGAGGGAACCTCCCTTATATAACACCAGTCAGTAACACCTGATCGCCAATCTTCACAATCTTCATTGGATAGTTCAGTACTGTTTGTAACCACCAGAGGGAGCTTCTGCTCAGAATTCATTTCTAGCACATTCACAACAGCAGGCTAGTGTGTGCTCCACCTGTAGGCCACAGAGGGAAGAAGGGATTACTCACTCCCAGGGCAGGCCTGCTCTGCAGCAGCCAAACCCACCACCAGGTGGCAGCAAAAACATCCAAAGCTGGGTTAGGAATAATCAGTCATGCGAAGTACCAGAAGGAGCAGCAATACACATAGTCAGTATACCAAGCGAGGGTCAAAAAGTCAAACATGAGCACGGGGTCCAAAGACGTGAGACGGGAGACGTGGTCGGGGTACAAGCCAGGGAATCAAAAGCCAGACAGAGAACGTAGCAGCAGAGACAGATACCAAGAGACCGGGTCAGAGTCAGTCAGGGTCATATACGAGAAAACAAGTCAAAGGCAGGTGGATCACCAGGGAACAAGGGTCAATGGCTCTAAACTGGAAGCTTGAGCTATCACTAACACTGGTCAGCCGCTGTGACGGACTGAAATAGCCCAGCTAGCTCCAGAACGAGGCCGAGGAAATTAACCCCCACATGACCAGTCCTGAGAGAGGACAGCAGAGCATAAACTCCAGACTGGACCATGACAACCCTAACTATAATGGAAAAATGGAAATAAATACATTTTTTTAATTTTTTTTATTATTTTTCCCTTACTAAGGGGGTGATAAAGGGGGGGTTTAATTTACTATTTATATCAGGTTTTTATGATTGGCAGCTGCCACACTTTAAAAGACGCTTTTTATTGCAAAAAATAGTTTTTGCATCATCACATTTTGAGAGCTATAATTTTTTCTTATTTTGGCCCACAGAGTCATGTGAGGTCTTATTTTTTTGCGGGACAAGTTTACGTTTTTATTGGTACCATTTTTGGGCACATGACATATTTTGATCGCTTTTTATTACAATTTTTGGGAGGCAGAATGACCAAAAACCAGCAATTCATGAATTTCTTTTGGGGGGGGCGTTTATACTGTTCCACTTGTGGTAAAATTGATAAAGCAGTTTTATTCTTCGGGTCAGTACGATTACAGCGATACCTCATTTATATCATTTTTTTTATGTTTTGCGCTTTTATACAATAAAAACGATTATATATGAAAAAATAATTATTTTTGCATCTCTTTATTCTGCGAGCTATAACTTTTTTATTTTTTTGCTGATGATGCTGCATTGCAGCTCGTTTTTTGCGGGACAAGATGACGTTTTCAGCGGTACCATGTTTATTTATATCCGTCTTTTTGATCGCGTGTTATTCCACTTTTTGTTCGGCGTATGATCATAAATCATTGTTTTTTTGCCTTGTTTTTTTTTTTAAGGGGTTCACTAAAGGGGTTAACTAATGGGACAGTTTTATAGGGCGGGTCGTTACGGATGCGGCGATACTAAATATGTGTACTTTTATTGTTTTTTATTATTTACATGAAGAAAGGAATTTATTGGGGAATAATTTTTTTTTCTTTATGAATTTTTTTTACACTTGTTATTTTTAATTTTTTACTTTTTTACTTTGTCCCAGGGTGAGACATCACTGTATAGAGGTGGATCGCTGATCTGACACTGTGCACAGCACTGTGTCAGATCGGCGATCTCACAGGCAGTGCTGCATCGCGCTGTTCTGAGGGTCTCAGGGAAGCACGCAGGGAGCCCCCTCCCTGCGCGATGCTTCCCTGTGCCCCCGCTACACTGCGATCATCTTTGATCACAGTGTGCCAGGGGTTAATGTGCCAGGAGCGATCCGTGACCGCTCCTGGCACATAGTGCCGGGTGTCAGCTGTGAAAATCAGCTGACACCCGGCCGCATGACATACTATTCCGTCCATGGCAATTAGGTCCCAGGGTACATGGACGGAATAGTACGTCTGATGGCAAAAAGGGGTTAAAATAGATGAGTCATAAAAAACATAAAATGGCTTTTGTGTATGTTTGTTTGTATTATGTACTGACTTGGTTTTTTAACCCTTAGTGGTTATTATCTACATAATGTTGCTACTCATTATATTTTATTTTAATCCATTACGTTTGTTGGAATGCATGGCTGAACATGCGAATAAAGAAATACTTGCTTTATTAATGAAATGGATCATAGTCTTTCGAGGACCACTTAGATTTATGTGAGCTGGAAGGGAAAAAGCTTGCAATTACTTACCTGGATAGGTTTGACTACTGCTATTCTCTGTTCTCAGTGAAACAGTTAATGAAGCAATCAATGTACAAGGAGGTATCCAAAAGAAAAAGAAATCACATTCTGGATGGCGGTGGGCTTGTGGTACTGTTTTTTTTCTCTAGATGAGTGTTCACAAAACCATTCTGAATCAGTATGCCAGCCGACATTGTTGGGGAAGGTTGTTTTTGGCTTCAGTAATTTTTTTCCAACAAGTTTTTCAAATTTTTGCCTATTTTTCCGCATTTTTGTCTTGCAACGATAGCAGACAATAATTTGTAGGAGCTGATATAACAGGCAAATATTAGCCATTCAAAAATATGAAAAATCAATATTTAGGACTCATTGGTTCTTGACCAACTGAAGAACAAATGCATAAATTTGAAAGTCAACATATAGATAATAGTCTATTTCTCCTGGCTTACTGAAAGTAGATGTCTGCATAATTAAGATTACATGCTGTCATCACAGGTACCCTCTAGTAACAATCATTTCTAATGCTTTTTTTTTCCAGAAGGAAACTAAACTTCAGAGCCGCAAAGTGGTATGTGTATCACAAAATAGGCAAATGATTTCAAAACTCATTGAGAAAAGAGAATCAAACACAACTTTTCCCTACAACACCATTTAGCATGCTGATTCACAAGCCCTGGACTACAAGTGCACCACCTCCAGAAAACCATTCCTGTTTCTTTTTGGTACATTTGGTTTTATAACACATGAAAATATAGGCAGACATTTAGTATTCATATAATTACATACCTGCTAAACAGGGAGGACACTTAAGGCCAATGTCACCTGTGCAGGACGTGTGTCTTGGTCCCCCTCTCCCACACATATATATATATATGCACCAATACATGACATACACTTCTACACATGCACAAACACATTAGGCACACAAATACACAAATATATAACAATGAATTTAATTTCATTTACATATTTTCTATGAATCAATGCAACAAAACCCCGTAATGTATGACTGAGAAATGCAGCTGTATGAGAAATGACTCCTTAGTGACCAATGTTTCAAATCTGATTTCTCAATTAATTTGGTAATAAATAAAAATGCTTTTACATATCCCAGTGAAGCTAATGTTTTTTTTAGTGACAGATGGTTCTTTATACTAATGCTAAACTTAAGTCAACACTGAACATTTTATGTCAGTTTCAAACAATTTGCAATGCTTAAATTTTCAGTGTTTTAACCCTTAAACCAAGTAGTCATACTACAGAAAAATGTGTTAAATACTAGTTCGTATATGTCTATTTTATGTCAGCAACTCAGCATCATTGTTCAAGTAACAACTGTACCATTTATTCATCATAACCAATGCGCTCCTTGTATTGTGCTGTTACATTACAGGGATACCAAACATGTATATACTATTTACTGATTTGTATTGTTCATTTTAAAAAGAAGTGTAATATAAAATTATTTTATGATGTTGTTCTTGAACAGTTATTTTTTAGTATCTATGGAAAAAAATCTCTTACTTGCACTTTATCCTTTTCTGCCTACAATGTACTTGCATATACAGATATATCTTATTATACCAGTGCCTACTCCCTGTAGAAAGGAATATTATTCTCAAATTCTACTCTTTCTATTCTATTTTCAAAATTCTTTAATGCACAGAAGTGCAAACTGTGGCACCTCTAGTTCTAGTATGTCTGACCCCACTGCTAACGTGCCTGCAAACAGAATTACAGAATTGGACTGCAGGTTCACTGTATAGATTAGCATTCAAACCTAACATGTTTTTTTGCAAATCAAGAGGTGATGGGAGTGATGGCTTTGGAGTTTTATGATCTAGAGTCTTTATGACTCACTACATAGACACATTTCACAATTTCACATATCCACTAGACTGACTCCAGATTACCAAAGCCATCACTGTCACCACCTCAAAAATTTTATAACCTTGGCTTATCTAAAGGAGACCTCACCCCGTCCATCACATACAACCTTTTGTCACATCTCCTAAATTTTGTTCTCCTCTCTCAGCAATTCAATTGTAAACCTGACTGATGAAGAAGCCTCTGTGCTGTGAAATCTGCAAATAGAGCGGGCATGGAAAGTATTTAGACCCCTTTAAATTTTTCACTCTTTGTTTCATTGCAGCTATTTGGTAAATTCAAAAAAGTTCATTTTTTATCATTAATGTATACTCTGCACCCCATCTTGACTGGAAAAAGCAGAAATGTAGAAATTTTTGCAAATTTATTAAAAAAAAAAAACTGAAATATCACATGGTCATAAGTATTCAGACCCTTTGCTCAGTATTGAGTAGAAGCACCCTTTTGAGCTAGTACAGCCATGAGTCATCTTGGGAATGATGCATCTAGTTTTTCACACCTGGATTTTGGGATCCTCTGCCATCCTTCCTTGCAGATCCTCTCCAGTTCCATCAGGTTGGATGATGAACGACGATTGACAGCCTTTTTCAGGTCTCTCCAGAGATGCTCAATTGGGTTTTGGTCAGGGCTCTGGCTGGGCCAGTCAAGAATGGTTGCAGAGTTGTTCTGAAGCCACTCCTTTGTTATTTTAGCTGTGTGCTTAGAGTTATTATCTTGTTTGAAGGTGAACCTTCGGCCAAGTCTGATGTCCAGAGCACTCTGGAAGAGGTTTTCATCCAGGATATCTCTGTACTTGGCCATATTTATGTTTCCTTCAATTGCAATCAGTCATCCTGTCCCTGCAGCTGAAAAACACCTCTCTAGCATGATGCTGCCACCACCATGTTTCACTGTTGGGATTGTATTGGTCAGGTGATGATGCCTGGTTTTCTCCACACATACCGCTTAGAATTATCACCAAAAAGTTCTATCTTCGTCTCATCAGACCAGAGAATATTATTTCTCACAGTCTGGGAGTCCTTCAAGTGTTTTTTTTGCAATCTATATGTAGGCTTTCATATGTCTTGCACTGAGGAGAGGCTTCCATCGGGCAACTCTGCCATAAGGCCCGACTGGTGGAGGGCTGCAGTGATAGTTGACTTTGTGGAACTTTCTCCCATCTCCCAACAGAAGCCCAAAGCAAAAGCAGCACAGAGCAACAGAGAAGACGTCCACTAGCAGCAATCCTGTCATATTCTCAGTGCCAAGCCACACTACAAGTCCTGGAAATTCAAGGTGAAGATGCTGCTCATAAAAGAAGGTACATGGAAATATACTCAGAAATAAGTGCCTCATCCATTACCAGATTATTGGCTAGAGAAGGATCAGAAAGCACAAAGCGCTATCTCCCTCGGTGTAGATGATAATCAGATTGTACATACATGCAAGTGTGCAACTACAAAGGAGATGTGGGATGAATTACAGAAAGTGCATGAAAGATCAAATCTCAGCAATAAGCTTTATCTCATGAGAAAGCTGTATCAGTCTAAGCTAAGTGATGGACAGAATATGCAGGATTATATAAGAAACACCCTAGAGATTGAGGAGCATCTCAAGGGTACTGGAGAAGAAATTAAAGATTTTCTTGTTGCTGCACTTCTATTAAGTGGTCTTCCAGAAAGTCATGACACACTTGTGACTGCACTAGATGCATGGCCAGATGATGAGATGACACTAGAGTATGCTAAAGGAAAACTTGTGGATGAATTCAAGAGAAAAACATAGCATGTAAGCTGCAGTAATGAGTCCAGAGCAGAAACAGCATTAAAGACACAGGATTTCCCTAAATATAAGAGCAATCTAAGAGAAACTAAGATAATTTGGAAAGCAAGAATGAGTCAGCTTAAAAAGCAGAACAGTCATAAAAGGGTTAAAACTAGTGATGAGAGAGTGTGTTCGTTACTCGAGTTTTCCGAGCATGCTCGG
This sequence comes from Oophaga sylvatica, assembly GCA_033576555.1. Taxonomy (NCBI): domain Eukaryota; kingdom Metazoa; phylum Chordata; class Amphibia; order Anura; family Dendrobatidae; genus Oophaga; species Oophaga sylvatica. The sequence goes on from JARQOD010000009.1 coordinate 153,071,517, forward strand.
GTGTTCTCTGAGCATCTTGGACGTGCTCGTAAATTATGTCTGAGTCCCCTTAGCTGCATGATTTGTGGCTGCTAGACAGCCTGAATACATATGGGGATTCCCTAACAAACAGGCAATCGCTGCATGTGGTCAGGCTGTCTAGCAGCCGCAAATCATGCAGCAACGGGGACTCAGACATAATTTACTAGCATGCCAAAGATACTCTGAGAACACCCGAGCATGCTCGGAAAACTCGAATAATGAGCACACTCGCTTATCACTAGTTAAAACAGCTGTAAAGGAAGATTCTGCATGTGCTGAAGCTGCATTTAATACCAGTACAAGTCCGTCTGAAAAGCATATGTGGTGTATAGATTCTGGTGCAAGCAGCCATATGACAAATGTGGCACCCGAGGAGTCCGGTTGCCACAGTGACATTGCCTCCCTCACAGGGAGGAATGTCATGCCTGGAAGCAAGGAGGGATCCCCTTACCAGGTGTCAGTAGGAGAAAAGTCGAGCAGAACCTGGGGAGTGGAGCTGTGATTAAACTCGCCCCCCCAGAGCGGAGCGCTAGAAACCAGACACCGGAGTCTGTGGTTGCACTGGTACTGAAGTCCCAGCAGCTAAATCCAGAGGGGAAGGGACTGCAGGTCTCCTGGCCTGATCTAATACCTGGTTGCACAGCAGCATACCAGAGCTTGGAGCCGACACAAAGGAGCGGCACCTGTGATAGGCTCGAGCTGCCTGCCATGCAGGCAACAGTTTGTTTTTAAAAAGAGAGAGAGATAGTTAGCAGCAGGAGGGTGAGCTGTTAGGCAGCGAGGAAAAAAAGGGAGGTCAGCGCAGAAGGAAGTGCTCCATACCTACCTGGAAAGGTGTATCCAAAATTGCTTCCAGGCTGCCCGGCTCTCGATCACGATCTGTTACCAGTGTCCTGGTCTGTACTATCAACCATCAAATAAAGGAAAAGAAAACTACAGTCCTTGTGTCCTCCAGTGATCTCTTGCACCCTGAGTACTGCACCACAAGGTACACGAAGCCTGACATAAACAAAACTGGTAGCCCTGGGGCCCTGCACCACCTGTGGGGAACAGAACCATCTCAGCTGCGTCACCATCAGTCCCAGCAGTCTCTTTTAGCAGCATCGGCCAGCTGTTGCCGGACACCACAGGTGGCATCACGTTAAATTTCTTATACATATTCTCCATTTACGGCACAGGTTCACCGCTTTAAGGCAAGATTGGTAGCAAAAGAATACTTGCAAAAGTATGGTGAAGATTATGATGCTACATTTTCTCCAGTTGCGAAGCAAACCACATTCAGAACTTTAATGTCCGTAACTGCAGTTTAACAGATGACAGTGAGACATTTTGACATCAAAACAGCCTTCTTACATGGTGATATTGAAGAATAGTTGTACATGAGCCAACCTGAGGGATATATTAAAAAGGGTGAAAAGCACCTTGTTTGTAAAATGCAAAAATCTCTATATGGACTTAAGCAGTCGGTAAGAGCATGGAACTCGAAAATTAACAAAGTTTTGACGGATGTAAAAGATCTCTAGCTGATCCATGTTTGTATACGAAAAATGTAGCAAAGGAGTGGATGTATGTTCTCCTATATGTAGATGATGTAATCGTGTCTCATCAAGATGAAAAAGAAATTGCAAAGCTAGGTGAAATTCTCAACCAGCACTTTGAGACTAAGGGCCTTGGAAATGTGACATATTATTTGGGAATCAAATCCAGAGAGAGGAAGATGGGAGTTTTCTTCTCAACCAAAGTTCTAAAATTTCCGCAATCCTAAACCAGTTTGGAATGTCAAAAGCCAAAGGTGTGTCAACACCAATGGATCCATCCTACTTAAAGTTGGAAGGAGAAGATCTGCTACCCAGCAATGAGAGATACAGACAAGCAGTGGGGGCTCGTCTGTACATAGCAACCACAACTTGTCCAGATATCACAGCCATAGTTAGAATTCTTGGCCGACGTGTAACCAATCTACGCCAAAGAGACATTGAATGCAATTAAGAGAATTCTTCAATATTTTAAGGAAACTCTAAGGCTAAATCTTAAGATATCTGCATCAGGAGGTCTCACTATCAGAGGTTATGTGGATGCAGATTGGGCCTGAGATTCAAGTGATCGGCAATCAATAAGTGGTTACTTGTTTAAGTTGGGAGAAAATTCAATTTCTTGGTCCAGCAGAAAACAAGTGTCAGTCGCATTATCTTCTACAGAAGCAGAATATGTGTCTGCTGCTTATGCAAGTCAAGAGGTAATTTGGTTGAAACAACTTTTGGAAGATTTCGGCAAGCCACTAGCTCAACCAACAGTTATCTATGAGGACAACCAAGGATGCATTAAAACTTGCTAGCAGTGAGATTAGTGCAAGGACTAAGCACATTGATGTAAAACATCACTAATTACATGACTAAGGCCTCTTTCGCACATCCGTTTTGTGTCGTCAGGCACAATCCGTCAAAAATGGAAAGGACGGATCCGGCGCAGATTTTGAAAAAACTGATGCAACGGATCAGGTTTTTTGCCGGATCCGTCCTGAACTTTTCAACCTGGAAATGCTTGTTACGCATGTCCAAACCGAGGAGAGAGAGAGAGACCTTGGTTTCCAGAATCCGGATCAGTCTTTTGCCGGATTGCACAAAAGACTGATCTGGCACCATAGACTTGTATTGTTTGCGCCCGCTGGAAGCGACGCTTCAGGCGCTATCCGGCGGGTGCGGCAGAAAAAAAAAGCGTTGCAATGACCGTTTTGTCCGGCCGCCGGAATGTACATTTCCGCCTGATCTGGAAAAAAACGGACGCAACGCAATGACAGCCGGCGCGGTCCGGCGCTAATGATAGTCAATAACAAAAAACGCATCCGACGGCTTAAAAAACCGGATCCGTTTTTTTCAAAAAGTGCCGGATCGCGCCAGACGGCAAAATAATGGATGTGTGAAAGAGGCCTTAGTGGAACGTGGTGTACTCGAGTTTGTTTATTGTGAGTCTGACAAGATGAAATCTGATGGTATGACAAAGCCATTAACAAGAGCCAAGTTTGTGGACTTCGGAACCGCAATGGGACTAACAGGATAAGTAGTTGTTGAGTGGGCGTGTCGGAATATGTTTGGTGCAACAACTCCGTTCCTGTCTATGAGTGTTTAGTTGCTAGATTTGTATGCTGTTTATAAAGTCAGAGCAAAAAAAATTCCCAGAGGCTCACACAGGGAACATGTGACTGTATTTTCTATTTTTTTCCTGTGTCTTTGTATGAGAGAAGCAGCCTGCTGTAGATGCTGCACAGATAGAGACACACAATTGATTTATTCCTGATGTATTAAGCTTATCATATACTGTATTGTTCCTGTTTGTTCCTGAGTAAAGAAGCTTTGTTGTTGCACGCTTGGAGAGTATCCTGAATAACCTGCTGCCTACAGTATCACTCCTCAATACTTGTGTCTTTCTGGGCATAAAAGTGTTTACATAGATTTTTCTGGCTTACATGGTACCACAAGATAATTTTATATCATGTTGTAACAATCCTAGTTTATAATAAAAAATTGTAGGAGATAAAATAAAATAAATTATTTGATAACTTCTTATTGTGAGACTTTTTTTTCATGACACCTTGTCCTTTATGTTAGTGGTGAATTTAAAAATATGTTTTGCATTTATTTATGAAAAATATCTGAAATTGTACAGAAATTCTGCAAAAATATAAATTTTTGAAAGCATATGTCCACCACATCATATCTTGCTAAGATATTAGAAGGCTTAATAGTTTTAGAGACATATTTAGACTTATTTAGTCTTGAAGTGATTTTGAGGGGCTTTTATATTGAAATCCCTCATAAGTAATGCCATTTTGAAAACTGCATCCCTCAATGTATTCAAAACAGCAATCAGAATGTTTGTTAACCCTTCATCAGAAATTGATGCAAAATGGATGAATGAAATAAAAAATGTAAATGTTTCCACTAAAATGTTGCATTAGCTTCAAGATTTTCCTTTTCACAAAGGGTAATAGAAGAAAATTGACTCCACAATTTCCTCCATATGCATTGATACACTATATGCTGTGACATCTGTTTAGGCTCATGGCTATGATTGAAAGGGAAAGAACACTTTATTTTTTTAGCAGCACAAATTTGCCTGGAAGAAGTTTGCATATGCCACGTTGCATTTGCAGAGGCCCTGAGATGACAGAAATTCCCCTCAAGTGCCCACATTTTTGAAACTAGATGGCTCAAGAAATTCATCCGGGTAAAATGAGCATTCTGAACCCACAAGTGTTATACAGAATTTTATAACCTTGTATTTTCCACTAAAATGTTGCTTTAGTCTCAAACTTTTCATTTTCAAAAAGTACTAGGAGAAAATGGACCCCATAATTTGTTTCACATTTTCTTCCTAGTGTGAAAATGTCCATACATAGTTATACTATGGAAGGAAGGATTCCGGGGCATACATAGAAATCATGAGACAACATAGCTGATGTTCTATGCAGGCTTTACAACCCTCCACACAAGATGGCACTTTAAAAATAGGATGATGAATCCCACAGGCCCCCCACTGTATCATGGCCCCCACTCAGTATGATGCCCCCTCCATAAAACCCCTGTCAATATGATGGACCATACCAACCCCCACATAGCATGATGATTCCGACAACCATCAACTTAGCATAATGGCCCCCACTCAATATGATGGCACCCACAACTGTCTTACTCAGTATTATGGGCTTCACACAGTATGATGGCCTCCACAGATGCCTCCCTGATAGTTTTGCATGATGAATAAGCATCTGCCTGTACTTATTAGCTTTGAGAACACAAAGATGGACTATGCTGAAGTCTATAGATGCAGTGGTCAGCCACGGCAGCTTAGTGCGCAAAAGATACATCATGCTTATTTTCACGCAAAATTAGAAAATACTCAGTAATGCTATGAGCTTAGAACTATTACCAACCAGTAGGACCCAGCTAAAGCCATATTGTTTTGAAGAAGTCCGGACAGAAGTGATCATGGAAGAATTGGTGGCAAAAAACCATAGCTTTGTCATGGAAACAAGGCCAAATGACTCAACTATTTATACAAACATAATAATTGGTGAGTAGAAATATGGCAACAGGTGCTCTTGACTGATGACTAAGGCTAAGTTCACATTAGTGTTCAGGGGCTTTGTGGAGGGCTGCGTACTTCCTCTGTTAAGCCCTGCCTACTTCCGCATACTTCTGCATGCGTCCTGCGTACCTATCTTTAACATTGGGTACACAGAACATGCAAATGTATGCGAATGGGTCGTTTTGATGCACCCGCAGACCGCACAGGAACACAAGTTGCGTTTTGGACAGACGGCGGTCGTGTCAAAACGACGCATCCGCATACATCCAGATACATCTGCATGTCCTGCATACCCAATGTTAAAGATAGGTATGCAGGACGCATGCAGAAGTATGCAGAAGTAGGCAGGGCTTAACGGAGAAAGTACGCAGCCCTCCGCAAAGCCCCCGAACGCTAATGTGAAACCAGCCTAAAAATGTGAAATGTTTGGCTGTAACATAAGGCAGTGTATTTGCTGAAGGACAGAGAGAGGTAAAATAATGAATTGTGAAGGACTAAATTAAGAACAATCAAAACTGAATGTTCCATTTTGTGCTTGTAACTCCATCTTGTCTTTATGAGATAAATTCTGTTACTAGGCAATAGTTTCTGGCTGGTAAAGAGCCAAATAGTTTTTTTTCTGATTTTAAGTAGAGTAAAGGTTATGGGCTGTGATAAAACCAGACTGCTCTAGTTTGGACAAGATATGAGACCTTGGGATTTATCACTGTAGGATACTTTGAGAAATGAGTATGTTATTGTTCTGTCCTATGTTACGTAGACATGACCATATATGTAGTTTCCTATTTTCTTGTATTCTTATAGGTTAATTTCCTTGTATTCTTATAGGTCAATTTTCTCCTATTTTCATTGGTTAAATGTTGTAGGTGTGGTTTTATACTATTGGTTGAAGTACAAGCTCACTAAATACTATAAAAGATGATGATGTAATACATGGGATAGGAATCTTGCTAGATCCTCCCAGACGGAATCACGTGTCTGTTTGGTTATTTATGATGCTAGCAACGTTCTATGAATTAATTTGGAAATCACTAGGTCAACCGTGAAGGGTCACTTAGATCCTACCTTAACAGATGGTGCCCAACGTGGGGCCCCCATATAGGGATGCCTCTGCCCCCGGAGGACAACAAGACAAAGGACCCTCGGACCGGATATAAGCACTGGAAAATTGGGACTGATCACCCCCCACAACCACGTTAAGTTGGCAGCTATACTGTTCAGACTGACCGCTTGGTGTGGTTTTCCTGTGTTTGTTGCTGGAAAGAGGATCTGAGGTTTGTCCCCGATGGTGGGGTGATTCTTGGGTGGAATGATATAGAGGTGTAGTTCCGTTGGGGGCCCAGTGTTCGAACCGTACCTCATAAGGGACGGACACCCCGGATTGACCAGTGATTGTAACTCTCTTTTTAGTCAAAATATCCTGAAATCCTGATCACTGTTAGAATCAGGCACGATGAAGTGATCGAAGATGGGAAGGATGCATAACTCAGGAATTTATTTATATAAATAACCAGAGGTGTCCGGAGGGATAGTCTAAGACGCCCTCCTCCTTTCACTGAGTATCGTGTTGTGGGGCCATCCCTGTGGGGGATAGATAGGCCCGATGCGACAGACTATACGGCCGCTCTAGGACTGGGCACAATTTAAGTAAGGATATTTAATTAAGGAAGAGTTTGGATTTGTGTAATGGATTGGATACCATCAGTCTTATGGTTCAGAGATGAAAGAAGAAAAAAAAAAAAAATCTGTGAGAAATGCAAAGGAATTCTTGCGGGCGGGAGGATGAAGCCTACGCTATGAGACAAAGGTGTTAGAAAGAAAGGCACGTTGATATGGAGGTAGAAAACAGAAAGTGAATTCTGATTGATTGTGTTATGGTTATAATGAAAAAAGGAAAGCTGTCTATTACTATAAAAAAGATTGAGTGTTTTGTGGAAGGAATTGAGAAAGTGACTGAAAGTACCAGAAAGACAAATAATTAAAAATGATAATTTGGAACAAGGGGTTTCTCTGCTAGATAATAAGATCTTTTCCCAGGAAATTACCGTATATACTTGTGTATAAGCCGACCCGTGTATAAGCCGACCCCCCTAATTTTGCCACAAAAAACTGGGAAAACTTATTGACTCGTGTATAAGCCGGGTGTATAAACTGCCCTCCTGCTCTGTGCTGCCCCCGTCCTGCTCCTTGCTCCCCCATCCAGCTCTGTGTCCCCCATTCTCCTCTGTACTCCCCCCTCCTGCTCCGTCCTCCGCTGTGCTCCCCCATTCCTTCTCCGTGCTCCTGTGCCCCCCCTGCTCCGTGCTCCTCTGTGCCCTCCATCCTCTCCCCCATCCTGCTCCATGCTTCCCCTGTCCTCCGTTCTCCCCCTGCCTGTCCTGCTCCATACTTCCCCCGTCCTCCGTTCTCCCCACCCCGTCCTCCTCCATGCTTCCCCGTCCTGCTCCATGCTTCCCCCGTCCTCCGTTCTCCCCCTGTCCTGCTCCATGCTTCTCCCCCCCTCCTCCTCCATGCTTCCCCCGTCCACCGTTCTCCCCCCCGTCCTACTCGTGCTCCTTGTCCTCTCCTTCATCATACTCACCCCTCCCCGTGCCATCGCTGAGCGTCCCTGCAATCCTGCGTTCTCCCCTGCTTCCTGCAGCTCTCCAGCACTGAGCGGTGATATAATACCGCTCATTAAGGCCATGAATATGGAGGCCACGCCCATGGGAGTGGCGTCGCATCCATATTACATGACCTTAATGAGCGGGTATTACCTCACCGCTCAGTGCTGGAGAGCTGCAGGAAGACGGGGAGAACGCAGGATTGCAGGGACGCTCAGCGATGGCACGGGGAGGGGTGAGTATGATCCCAGCCACCGGCTCCTGCCGCGGCTTCCCCTCCCCCGCTGGTTTCTGCCCTATGACTCGTGTATAAGCCGAGGGGGCATTTTCAGCACGAAAAAAGGTGCTGAAAATCTCGCCTTATACACGAGTATATAGGGTAAGTCTCTCCTTCCGATTGTAAGCTCTGTGCCCCTCAACCCCAGGGCACCAATATATCCTGAGTTGCCAAAAGCCAGTGCGCCCCCATCCTATGATCCTGTTTGGTGGATTTGTGATGTATGCGGGGTTACTAATCCTCAGTGGAGAGAGACCTGTTGCCGTGTCGTAGTCTCAACTTTTCCCTTGGTAAACTCTGACGGCACTTATTATTAACTATTGCCAGCACCAGTCCCTGCTCTAGTATTGCTAGCAGTTATGAGCATCCACCCTTTTCTACTTTATTCACCCGTCAGAGACAGGATACACAGAGGAAAGAGAAGATTTTCAGGAAATATATTCCAATGTTATTCCTGGACCCCAACATCATGATGTGCTCTTTAGGATAGGGACAGGGGATCTTACGAAGCAGCATGTTGGGGCCATAGTAAATGCTGCAAATAATCAACTCCGCTATGCTGGACGACTGGCCGCAACAATTCCACAGAAAGGCGGACCCATGATACAGGAAGAATGTAATTCGTATATACAAACGTATGGCCAGGTAGAAATAGGACAGATCCCAGCAACCAGAGCAGGACAGCTGCCGTGTCAATATGTAATATATGCAATGAAATCACGATATACTCCTACTAATATGCCTAGGTCCCAACAATTACTTACTGAAGCTGTCCAGAATGTAATCCTGTATGTTTTCCCTGTCCACTCCGGACAATGTATTAAAAGTAAAAAAAAAGTTAGAAGAATTCAGCCCGTTCTGTATCAGGAAGAAAAAAAAAAAAAAAGCCAGCCAGGAGTAGTTCTAGCCCCCATTTTCGCAAGCAGGCATTTGCAGCTCCAAGGACAGTTCTTATCAGTGCCCACATAGCAAACTCCAGCCCCCTTCACCATAACCCCTGTGTACCGGTTGGTACAAAAATTATGGGCAGTTAATGCAGTTACTGATCTGGAAACTCCAGTGGTGTCTAATATATATACTCTTTTGTTCCAGATATCTCAGGATGCTGCTTGGTTCACAGTTATCGATTTTGCCAATGTGTTTTTTAGTATTCTATTATACCAAGATTGTTAATTTCTGTTTGTATTTATTTATCAGGGAGGACAATTGATGTGGATATTTCTGTCACAAATGGCCCTAAACAGTCCCAATCAGTTTGCAAAAATTATGGGCGAGTGTCTTTTACCCTGGCAATTGACCACACACATGTCACGCTGTTTCAGTATGTGGATGATTTTTGTTGTGTGTATGGACGGAGCAGGAAGCCATGTTGCTATTGTTAGTTTTCTGAAGCATCTGACAGATCTGAATTGTTGGGTTTCGGCCTCGAAACTTCAGTTCTGTCTTGGTCAAGTGATATTTTTGGGTCACTGTCTCCTTCAGGGTGTCAGATACCTCACAGAAGAAAGAAAAATAGCTGTCAGCTCCCTTCCTTTCCCAAAAGATGAAAATGAACTATGTACTTATTGTTGTCAGTGGATACCGGATGTATCCCGCATAATGCTACCCCTTTACAATGCCTTAAGAGACGGTATAATGAACTATAAGGACAGATCACCGGTTTGTATGGAAAGCCTTTATCATGCCTTCTCTGAATTAAAGTGGCTTATTGTTTCCGCCCCTGCCTTGGGCATCCCGGACTATACTCCACCGTTCCATTTGTATGTGTCTGAGAATGAAGGACACGCAGCAGGTGTACTTATACAATCACATGGCAATAGGCAACGACTAGTGGACTATTATTTGGCCCGCCTCGACCCCGTGGCCCGAGTATCACCAAGTTGCATCGCTGTGCTACAATCAACCCCGCTACTTTACTGCAGGTCCCCAAGAAAGATGGCAGTGATGAGGATTATCTCCAGCATGATTGTTCCCAACTTCTGACTGAAGAAACAGCTTCTCCGCCAACTGTCAGTGAGAATCCACTTACAAATCCCGATCTGGTGTTATGCACGGATGGTTCAAGATATGCTGATGAGTTTGGTAGATTCCACACGGGATATGCTGTTACCACAGAGGACACTGTAGTGCACGCAGCTGCGCTCCCGCTATCACAGTCAGCACAAGAAGCAGAACTTCAGGCTCTGTCTACTGCATGTACTTTGGCCAAAGACGGGCTAATATATACACGGACTCATGATATGCATTTGGTATTGCTCATGATTTTGGAGCTCTATAAGCCAATCGAGGGTTTATTACTACTGCCGGAACTCCAGTGGAAAATGCTGAAGCTATTAAAACCCTCATGGAATCGATCAAATTGCCTACTCAGGTGGCCATTATCAAAGTCAAGGAGCACGGTCCTAGGAACAGTCCACAGACTATTGACAACGTATTTGCGGATTTGCAAGCAAAGGCCGCTGCTCTTCTGCCCGTTGAACTAACCATACCAACTATGGTGACCACACGCTCTCAGCGTAAACAGTTGCAAGAGATCCTGACTCTACAAGAACCTGATGATCTACAACAGACTGAGGTTTTCTGTCGGACCCCACGAGACCGCTTAATGACAATGTAGAGAATGTCTCCAAAAGAAGAGGTGAAGCAGTGGAAGGCTGATGGAGCACGTATGGACAATGGTCTCTGGAGAAAGGATCAACTTATGTGTCTCCCTAAGCGGATGTACCCTGCTATTGCCGCATGGGCACATGGACCTACACACCGAGGAAAAAACCAGGCCCTAGCCCTGGTACGAAAATTCTACTGGGCTCCAGGTGGACCATAAATGCCTAAATCTGGAAGGTATGAATATTGTCTGGTGGTTGTCGATACGTTCTCTAGTTGGCCGGAAGCATTCCCCGTTACCAACATGACTGCAAAGACCACAGCAAAGAAACTGGTGATGGAAGTTATCTGCAGATATGGAGTTCCAGAAGTCGTTGAAAGTGACCAAGGTCCGGCTTTTTCTTCTCATGTGTATCAGGAGGTTCTAACAATGCTTGAATCCACTGTAGCCCTCCATACTCCATACTATCCATAATCCAGGGGGGAAGTTGAGAGGTTGAACGACACACTGAAGGGACAATTGACCAAAATGATGCAGGAGACTACTGCTCCATGGCCAGAGCTCCTACCCATTGTACTATACTATATTTTTATTACCCCTATTGCAAAACATGGCCTGTCCCTATATGAGATATTGTTTGGTGCTAGGACCCCTGTTGCAAATTTCCAGCCTCAGTAGTTATCAGAAGAAACTGACTATGCTGTTTAATATGTTATTCAGATTAGTAAAAATCTTGCTAACACCTATGCTCTAGCTTCTTTTTCTTTTCCAGATTCAGCAGAAACCGATATTTGTTAGTTTGAAGTCTGATGATTTTGTGGTTGTGAAAAGGCATGTCAGAAAACACGGACTAGAGCCCTTGTATGACGGTCCCTATTAAGTCCTCCTCATCACCCCTATGTCAGTGAAACTGGAAAGAAGACCGACTTGGATCCACGTATCGCACTGCAAGCTGGTTAAACAAGCCAATAGCAAATAAAGGGGACATAATGTTTTGGTTTTTCATATTTTTTATGTTATTATTGGTAACTATATGGGACAGCCTAAATTCCCCGTTCTTAAATAATAAGTTTATATAATATTATGAAAAATTACGGAGAGATTTGTTGAATAATTCCCAGTCTCTGGCAGATATTTTCTTTTTAATCCAACCAATTGGTTTAAGGGAATTGGGGGTTGGATAGCTGGAATCTTGAAAAGTTTGTTATATATTGCTATCTTTATTCTTGTTATGTATGTAATACTAAAACTTGTTGTTTTTTTGGTGTATTTCTGTATGTAATAGGAAATTCTGTATTTGGACAGCTAATGATACCAAAAGGTGTTGTTACCCTGCTCTTCTCTACATCGATTTCAAGAAGTTATCTGATGAAGATGTTGAAGCCAAGTGCATGGCTATCTTCAAAAGATCTCCACCACCGTTATCAAAAATTGTTATTTGTAAATTGTAGTATACAGGGGGATGGGTACGCCGCAACAGCCATGTCTGGTAACATGGCATCAGATATGTGAAGACCAGTACCCCTCGAGCTTATAGCTTGGGATAGTACCTCTGATGCTGGACATAAGTTAACAAAATTTATCTAGGGGGGAATGTGAAGGACTAAATTAAGAACGATCAAAACTGAATGTTCCATTTTGTGCTTGTAACTCCATCTTGTCTTTATGAGATAAATTCTGTTACTAGGCAATAGTTTCTGGCTGGTAAAGAGCCAAATAGTTTTTTTCTGATTTTAAGTAGAGTAAAGGTTATGGGCTGTGATAAAACCAGACTGCTCTAGTTTGGACAAGATATGAGACCTTGGGATTTACCACTGTAGGATACTTTGAGAAATGAGTATGTTATTGTTCTGTCCTATGTTACGTAGACATGACCATATATGTAGTTTCCTATTTTCTTGTATTCTTATAGGTTAATTTCCTTGTATTCTTATAGGTCAATTTTCTCCTATTTTCATTGGTTAAATGTTGTAGGTGTGGTTTTATACTATTGGTTGAAGTACAAGCTCACTAAATACTATAAAAGATGATGATGTAATACATGGGATAGGAATCTTGCTAGATCCTCCCAGACGGAATCACGTGTCTGTTTGGTTATTTATTGTTGCTAGCAACGTTCTATGAATTAATTTGGAAATCATTAGGTCAACCGTGAAGGGTCACTTAGATCCTACCTTAACAGAATATCTGCAGAAACAATGAAGCATGGTGCGATTTCTGCAAGTTTGTGACATCACCCCCAGTCACTGAGCCTGTGCGCCCTGCTTCCATTCATTCCCCAGTAGTTTACAGTCGGAGCGGCTGCATTAGCAGCTCTCCAGCTATAAACTGATTAACCCCCCAAGATGGATTGTGCCATGGGACTTGACTGTACGGCGGACAGGTATGGGTATATTGTAGCTTTTTTATTTGTATTTTTTCCAGAACAATGGCTTTCATATGGGATTAGGAGTATAATAAAGATTTTAAAACTGTGTAGTGTATTCTTTCATTAAAATACTTTATGCTTATTGTGTGTGTTTATTTAACCCTTTCAGACTAGTAGATTAATAATGGATAGTTGTCCTATTGACCCCTTATTAACCCCACTTGCCACCACTACAGGGCAAGTGGGAAGAACCCAACAAAGCTCCAGAATAGGCGCATCTAATAGATGCGCCTTTTCTGGGCAGCTGCGGGCTGCTGTTTTTAGGCTGGCCCCTTTTTATTTCATGGCCCCTTACCAGCCTAAGAATAGCAGCCAGCACCTGTGTAGTTTTGCCCGGTTGGTTCAAAAACTAAGGGGAACCCCACATTGGGTTTTCTTTCATTCATTCTCTCCTGCTCGCTGTTGCTGGCAGAGCAGGAGAGGAGATTCACAGCTGCGTTCACACTACAGGCAGGGGAACAGCGCTTACAGTATCGCTTCTTCCCCGGCGGCTGTCCGTCTACATGGAGGACAGTGTGAACTGTTTTCCGTGTGCCATGTACAGCACGTTTTGCGGACCATGCGCTGCCACAAACACTGACATGTCTCCATGTCTTGCACATGGACACACGGTCCATGAAAACACGCTGAAATGTGCATAGACCTATTCATTTTAATGGGTTTACATGTCTCAGTGTCTCCAATACGTGAGAAAACTGTCACTACACGTACCGGAGCCACTGACGTGTGAAACCGGCTTTAGAGGGATCCTTCACAGAGTCAGACTATGATCCGCAGATTGTTTAGGAAGAAGGGAGCTGGGTAACAACATTATTGAGGATTGTTCAAAGCAGCCAAACCTTTAGAAAACTGATAAATAAATCTCATATATATATTTTTTTCTTTTTTACTGGTTCTACGTATGTTATTTATTAGTTCTATGCATCATGTTTTTTTCCTGTTTCTTGGCTCTTAAAATAATAATAGAAGGTAAAATATTTCCATGTAGTAAAATAAACATGTTAATAAAGTTGTAAGCCATGCCTATCTTCAATTTAACCTCCATAAATAAACTGTCTGGAAAACTTTAAATGTCTGTGTTTTTAAGAGAACTGCTGTCTTTTATAGACATTTCAAAACATGAAAGCTGGATAATGCGTATGTAAATGAACCACATTCCTAATTGCTGAGCATTTCTTGACCCCTATTACAAACAAATATAGAAAATTTAAAATTTCAAATAAGTTCCTTCATGTATGTGGATATAAATTATAGAAGATCTATCATTTATTGAAAATACATAAGATGGGAAAAAATTAAATTCTAAGATTTTTCTCAAATATTTATCATTAGCAAGTCAGATTATTTTGCTCTGTTTTCCAAGGATGCAGGCTATACTTTCATTTTATAAGTCAGTAGGAATATGACACTCCTGGATAAGTCGGTGCCCAGATAGGGTCCTAACCATTACTGGCTCCAGGTTTTCGTGGTCCCTGGGCGAAAGAGTCTCAGTGGGCCCCTTCAACACATACCACAATTCATGATGCTCAGATATGGCAGAGAAATATAGGTATAGTACAATGAAAAATACTTCACTTCTTACATTACATGAGTGATATCTATTGTAAATTCTACAATAGCTCAAAAACCTGACAGTATATTCCTCCATACAGTATTATGGGCTCCACATAGCGCTCCATACAGAATAATGAGCCCCATATATTACTCCATACAGTATTATGGGCAGCACAAAGTGCTCCATGCAGAATAATGAACCTCATAAATTGCTCCATACAGTATTATGGGCACCACATAGTGCGCCATACAGAATAATGAGCCCCATATATTCCTCTATACAGAATAATGAGCCCCATATATTGCTCCATACAGAATAATGAGTCCCATATTTGATGCTCCATACAGAATAATGGGCCCAATATAATGCTTCATACAGTATAATGAGCCACATATATTGCTCCATACAGAATAATGAGCCCCTTATATTGCTCCATACATAATTGGTCCCATATAATGTTCCATACAGTATATGTTGAGCTCCACATAATGCTCCAGTATATGATGGTCCCCATATAATGCTCCATACAGTATAGGACGGGCCCATAGAGTATAATGAGCCCTACATATTGCTCCATACAGTATAATGAGTCACATATAATGCTCCATACAGTATATGATGGGCCCCATATATTGCTCCATACAGAATGGGCTCCATATAATGCTCCATACAGAATAGGCCCCATATGTGCTCTATATGATGCTCCATATATAATGGGACATATATGATGCTCCATTATATGATGGGCCCCATATGATGCCCCATATAAAATGAACCCCATATGATGCTCTAGTATATGATGGGCCCCATATATGATGCTCCAGTGTATGATGAGCCCCATATAATGCTCCATATATAATGGACCCCATATATAATGCTCCATATATAATGGGCTCCATGTGATGCTCCATATATAATGGGCCCCATATGATGCACCATATATAATAGGCCCCATATGATGCTCCAGTATATGATGGGCCCCATGGATGCTGCTCCAGTGTATGATGGGCCTATATAATGCTCCATATATAATGAGCCCCATATGATGCTCCAGTATATAATGGACCCCATATATGATGCTCCAGTATACAAAGGGTCCCATATATGATGTTCCAATGTATAATGGGCTCCATATATGATGCTCCAGTGTATAATGGGCCCCGTATATGATGCTCCAGTGTATGATGTGCCCCATTTATAATGCTCCAGTGTATGATGGACCCCATATATAATGCTCCAGTGAATAATGGGCCCCATATATGATGCTCAAGTGTATGATGGTCCCCATATATAATTCTCCAGTGTATAATGCTCCCCATATATTGCTCCAAACATAAAAAAAAATGAAATACTCACCTCTACTCGCTGGGCACTGCACTACTCTGGACTCCTCAGCGTCGCCATCTTCCAGCTCTCTGCACTGTGACTGTTCAGGCAGAGGGCGCACAGACATGATGTCATAGCACCCTCTGACCTGAATGTCACTGTCAGGAAACGCGGAAGACGTCACAGCGGTGGAGCATGGAGAGGTAAGTATTGCAAGTGCTGGGGCCCTGAGCAAGCGGGGGGCCCACTCGTGGGCGAAGGCACTGGCAAAGGGCCCCTCATAGTACGCCTATGTCTCCGATGTCGAGTGGGACCCCCCACCTGCTCAGGGCCCCGGCACTTGCCCAGGTGCGCCAGTTGCAGACGCCGGCCCTGGTCCTAACCCAAATCCATGAATAGAAAGAATCCGGTACTCAAGTGTGGGATATTGTGAAATCAGATGAAAAATGTGTTACCTAACTGTGTGTATAATACATGATGTTTCGGTCTCACACAGACCTTTATCAAACATAGACACTGATGATCCTGAGAGTTCCTGTTCAGATTACATTGTAAAACATCCTTCAAATGGACATATTGGAGAGGACTCACCAGAGGCTGACCATCGAGCTGTGGATGAGTGCAATATAGTGCAATTTAGTAATGCATCCATCGCTTGTGGTGCATGAATCAGAGTATGGCTGCACACACCACTGTTTCAGAGAAAACTTAGTTCGAAGAGCAGGATGGGGACTATAAAAAGAGACCACAATGGTCCGGCATGAGCCCCCAGCAGGTTTTTTCCATTCCCAACTCCAGTTGATCGCTAGGTCAATGAACGAGAGTGGTGCTGGAAGGAGCTGTCCAGGGGCAGCATCATTGTATAAATTATATAAATTTATTTGCATTTTGCAGTGAGAAATAAGTATTTGATCCATTACCAACCATTAAGGGTTCTGGCTCCTACAGACAAGTTAGATGCTCCTAATCAACTCGTTGCCTGCATTAAAGACAGCTGTCTTACATAGTCACCTCTAGAAAAGACTCCTGTCCACAGACTCAATCAGTCAGACTCTAACATCTACAACATGGGCAAGAGCTTCCTAAGGAAATCAGGGAAGAGATCACAGACCAGCACAAAGTTGGAATGAGTTACAAAACCATACGTAAGATGCTAGATGAGCAGGAAACAACTGTTGGTGCAATACTAAGAAAATGGAAGAAATACAAAATGACTGTCAATCAACATCGCTCTGGGGCCCCATGCAAAATCTCACCTCGTCGGGTATTCTTATCATGAGGAAAGTGAGAGATCAGCCTAAAGCTACACGGGGGGAAATTGTTAATGATCTCAAGGAAGCTAGAACCACAGTCAACTAGAAAACCATTGGTAACACATTACACGGTAAAGGTTTAACCCCTTCATGACCCAGCCTATTTTGACCTCAATGATCTGGCCATTTTTTGCAATTCTGACCAGTGTCCCTCTATGAGGTAATAACTCAGGAACGCTTCAACAGATCCTAGCGATTCTGAGATTGTTTTTTTGTGACATATTGAGCTTCATGTTAGTAGTAAATTTAGGTCAATAATTTTTGTGTTTATTTGTGAAAAATTGGAAAATTGTCAAAAATTTTGAAAATTCCGCAATTTTCAAATTTTGAATTTTTATTCTGTTAAACCAGTTATGGGACACAAAATAGTTAATAAATAACATTTCCCACATGTCTACTTCACATCAGCACAATTTTGGAAACCAAATTTTCTTTCTTAGGAAGTTATAAGGGTTAAAAGTTGACCAGCGATTTCTCATTTTTACAACAAAATTTACAAAACCATTTTTTTTAGGGACCACCTGACATTTGAAGTCAGTTTGAGGGGTCTATATGGCTGAAAATACCAAAAAGTGACACCATTCTAAAAACTGCACCCCTCAAGCTGATCAAAACAACATTGAAGAAGTTTATTAACCCTTCAGGTGTTTCACAGCAGCAGAAGCTACACGGAAGGAAAAAATTAACATTTAACTTTTTAGTCACAAAAATGATCTTTTAACAACAATTTTTTTATTTTCCCAAGGGTAAAAGGAGAAAGTGGACCCCAAAAGTTGTTGTCCAATTTGTCCTGAGTGCGCTGAAACCCCATATGTGGTCATAAACCACTGTTTGGGCGCACGGCAGGGCTCGGAGGGGAAGGAGCGCCATTTGACTTTTTGAATGGAAAATTAGCTCCAATCGTTAGCGGACACCATGTCGCGTATGGAGAGCCCCTGTGTGCCTAAACATTGGAGCTCCCCCACAAGTGACCCCATTTTGGAAACTAGACCCCCCAGGGAACTTATCTGGATGTGTGGTGAGCACTTTGAACCCCCAAGTGCAATTTTTTATTTTGACAAGGGTATCAGGAGAAATTGGACACCAAAAGTTGTTGTCCAGTTTGTCCTGAGTACGCTGATACCTCATATTTGGTCATAAACCACTGTTTGGGCGCACGGCAGGGCTCAGAAGGGAAGGAGCACCATTTGACTTTTTGAACGCAACCCTAACCCTAATTCCAACCCTAACCCTAATTCTAACTCTAACCCTAATTCCAACCCTAACCCTAATTCCAACCCTAACCCTAATTCTAACCCTAACCCTAACTCCAACCCTAGCCCTAACCCTAGTGGAAAAATAAAAATAAATATATTTTCTTTATTTCATTATTTTCCCTACCTATGGGGCTGATAAAGGGGTGGGGTTTAATTACTATTTTTTTTATTTTGATCACTGTGATAGGGTTTATCACAGTGATCAAAATGTACCCGGAATGAATGAATGAATCTGCCGGCCGGCAGATTCGGCTGGCACACTGAGCATGCACTCGGCATTTTGGAAGATGGTGGCGCCCATGGGGAAGACAGACGGACACCGGCAGGGACACCGGGACTTGGGAGGTACAGGGGGGATTGGACCTTTGAGGGAGCTGAGGACAGGACTGAGGGGAGGAAAGTCTGACGGCGGCAGCAGATCGCCGCCATCAGTTGGAGGGGGGCAGATTGTGGTCTCCAGCCATGGCAGATGATATTTGAAACTGAAACAGCCAATCAGAGTGATCGTAGCAATGGGGGTCAAAGCCACCCCCCAGGGTGAAGTACAAGTTCTCCTGTACCTGCGGGTCGGGTGACCTTTCAGTGACTCCTGTCACCGGACCCGCAGGAATGTGATCCAACCATGATGCATCACAGGTCGGGAAGGCACAGGTTTTCATGACGCATATGTTGCGTCACAGGTCGGGAAGGAGTTAAAATCCTGCAGTGCCCTCAAGGTCCCCCTGCTCAAGAAGGCACATGTGTTATGATTTGGTAGCTGAGGAGAGCAGGCAAAAATGGCAATACACCAGAGAGGTTGGAATCTACTGGATTGCAGTACCCTGACTAACCACCACAACTAAAGGCAGCCGTGGAGCGTTCCTACGTTGGTCCTAGACGCCTCGTCACAGCCTGAGAGGTTAACTACACCTAAAGATAGAAAGAGGAAAGCTATCTGCCCCGGAGCAGATCCCCAAAGAACATAGGAAGCCCCCAAACATGTAATGGCGGTTAGACAAGAGGAAATACAGACACAGACAGAAAATAGTATGAGCAAACGTTGGGGCCCAATCTGCCTAGACAGAAAAGGATAGGAAGGACACTTACTGCAAACCAAAAAACCCTAAAAAATACCAACTCTACTAATTGCAAAAACACCTGAGATCACACGACCTCTACCACCTAAATTAGTTCTCTGGTGTAACAAAACTAAGCCGCAGACACTGAAAAAACTGGAAAAGGCAAATGAACAAATAACAGTGGCTCCAGAAGAACTGAGAGGAGCCCAAGCCCCCGGGGGGGGGGAACCTGTCAAACCTCATAGAAATGCAGAGAAATATGCAAATGGAAAGCACAAAAACAAAAAACAGAAACTATCTTATCTGAGAGCAGGAGAAGAGGCAAGACTCAGCAAGCTTCCAAGTGAATCAGGGACCACAGATGAGACAAGAACAATTGATCACCGGCAACCATGATGGGGGGAACCTCCCTTATATAAGACCAGTCTGTAACTCCTGATTGCCAATCCTAATTAAATGGTTCAGTACTGTTTGTAACCACCAGAGGGAGCTTCTGCTCAGAATTCATTTCTAACACATTCACAACAGTACCCCCCCCTTGAGGAGGGTCACCGAACCCTCATTTGGGCAACCAGGTCGGTCAGGATGAGCTCTGTCATACGCACGGATCAGTCTCCTAGCATGGATGTCCGAAGCAAACACCCAAGAATTGTCCTCCTGACCATAACCTCTCCACTTAACCAAATACTGGAGTTTCCATGTAGAAAAACGAGAATCCAATATTTTCTCAACCACATACTCCAGATTGCCCTCAACCAAAACAGGGTCAGGAGGCACAGCCATAGGAACCACTGGCTCGACAAACCTCTTCAATAAGGACTTGTGGAACACGTTATGGATCTTACATGTCCCTGGAAGAAGCAAACGAAAGGAAACAGGATTAAGAATCTCCATGATCTTATAAGGTCCAATGAACCTAGGCTTAAACTTAGGAGATGCAACTCTCATAGGGATATTTCTTGAGGACAACCAGACCAAGTCCCCCACTTCAAACCGAGGACCATCAGTCCTATGCCGGTTGGCAAACCGCTGGGCCCTCTCCTGAGAGAGGGACAACCTCTCCACTACCTGGTCCCAAATCTGCTGCATACGCTCCACAACAGAGTCAACACCCGGACAGACAGAAGCCTCCGTCTGTCCCGAAGAAAATCGAGGGTGAAACCAAAATTGCAGAAAAATGGAGACATCAAAGTGGCAGAGCTAGCCCTATTATTAAGAGCAAACTCAGCCAAAGGCAAAAAAGAGACCCAGTCATCTTGATCAGCAGACACAAAGCATCTCAGATAAGTCTCCAATGTCTGGTTTGTTCTCTCAGTTTGTCCATTGGTCTGAGGATGAAAAGTCGAGGAGAAAGACAATTGAACACCAAGTTTAGAACAAAAAGTCCTCCAAAGTCTGGAAACAAACTGTACTCCTCTGTCAGACACAATGTTCTCAGGAATGCCGTGTAACCGAACCACATGCTTAAGGAACAAAGGCACCAATTCGGAGGAGGAAGGCAACTTAGGTAATGGCACAAGATGTATCATTTTGGAAAACCTATCACAAATCACCCAGATAACGGTCATTCTCTGAGAAACAGGGAGGTCGGAAATGAAATCCATAGAGATATGGGTCCATGGTCTCTTGGGCACAGGCAATGGCATCAACAAACCACTAGAGCGAGAGCAAGGCTTGGAGCGAGAGCAAGTCCGCAGGACTGCACAAATTCCCTGACGTCACGAGACAAAGTAGGCCACCAAAAGGACCGACTAACCAAGTCTCTGGTACCAAAAATTCCAGGATGACCGGCCAACGCGGAACAATAAATCTCAGACATCACACTCTTTTTCCACCGGTCTGGGACAAACAATTTCCCAATAGGGCAGCGCTCGGGTTTATCCTCCTGACACCCTTCCAGAGCCAGTCTCAAATTGGGCGAGATGGCGGAAAGAACTACACCCTCTTTCAAAATAACAGCAGAATCAGATAACTCAGGAGAGTCCGCAAGGAAACTCCTCGAGAGTGCATCCGCCTTAACATTCTTAGTGCAAGTAAGAAAGGAAACCACAAAATTAAAACGTGTGAAAAACAAGGCCCACCTGACCTGTCTAGGATTAAGTCGCTTGGCTGATTCCAGATAAGCCAGATTCTTATGGTCCGTGAGGACCACCACCTGATGTTTGGCTCCCTCCAGCCAATGTCTCCACTCTTCAAAAGCCCACTTCATGGCCAATAACTCCCGATTAAACAAGTCATAATTACGTTCAGTTGGAGAAAATTTTCGAGAGAAAAAGGCACAAGGGTTACTTTTACAGGTCTCTGGATCTCTTTGGGACAAAACGGCACCTGCCCCAATTTCAGAGGCATCAACCTCCACCTGAAATGGCAGAGAAACATCAGGCTGCCATAGAACAGGAGCAGAAGTGGAATCTCTGCTTAAGTTCCTGAACCAGCAGAGACTGCCTCAGGAGGCCAATTCACCACATCAGAACCCTTTTTGGTCAAATCAGTCAATGGTTTAACAATAACAGAGAAATTACCAATAAATTTACGATAAAAAATTGGCAAAACCCAAGAATCTCTGAAGAGCCTTTAATGAAGTAGGTTGGACCCAATCACAGATGGCCTGAACCTTGACCAGGTCCATTTAAATAACAGATGGGGACAAAATGAATCCCAGAAATGAGATCCTCTGTACGCCAAAATGACACTTTGATCCCTTCACATACAGAGCATTCTCTCTCAAAATCTGGAACACAGTCCGAACATGTTTCACATGAGAGTCCCAGTCATTGGAAAAAATCAAGATATCATCCAAATAAACAATCAGAAATTTATCCACAAATCCCTGAAAATGTCATTCATGAAGGACTGGAAGACAGAAGGAGCATTAGTGAGCCCAAAGGGCATCACTAGGTACTCAAAATGCCCCTCTGGGGTTTTAAAAACGCCGTCTTCCATTCATCCCCGTGCTTAATGCGAATAAGGTTATACGCCCCCCCTGAGGTCAAGCTTGGTAAACCAAGTAGCACTTTTCACCCTGGAAAACAGGTCAGAAATCAAGGGTAACGGATATTGATATTTCACAGTGATATTGTTCAAGAGAACGATAATCAATAACACGGCCTTAATGAACCCTCCTTTTGGCCACAAAGAAAAAACCGGCACCCAAGGGTGAAGAGGATGGTCTGATATGACCCTTCTCCAATGACTCCTTAATATAAGACCGCATAGCGTCATGTTCAGGTACAGACAAGTTAAAAAGGCGACCTTTAGGGAATTTACTACCAGGCACTAATTCAATAGCGCAGTCATAGCTCCTATTGGGGGGGAAGGATGCATATTTACTTTCGCTAAACACATCAGAAAAATCAGTCAAAAAGTCAGGAACATCCTGAGCCTGGAGAGAGGCAGAAAAAACAGGAGTGTTGGCATTAACACATGGCAGCCCCAACTGGTTACAGACACAGATTTCCAATCCAAAACAGGATTATGAGACTGCAACCAAGGGAAACCCAGTACAATAATGTCATGCAGATTATACAGCACCAAAAATTTCAACTCTCCTGATGATCAGGTTCAACCCTCATTATCACCTGAGTAGAGAACTGGGGTTTATTCTCAGCCAAAGGGGTAGAATCAATCCCCAGTAGGGGAATAGACTTCCGTAGGGGTATCAAGGGAAACCCACAACGTTTAGCAAAATCAAAATACATCAGGTTAATAGCTGCTCCCGAATCAACAAAAGCCTGAGCAGAAAATGTGGACAGGGAGCAAATCAGGGTAACAGTCAACAGAAATTTAGTCTGAACACTACCCAAGACAACTGAGCGTGCAAAACGTCTTCCCCGCTTAGGGCAGACTGAAATAGCATGAGAGGCGTCCACCACAGTAGAAACAAACCCATTGAGTTTACGAAACTCATGGCGCTGTGCCCCAGAAGCCACTCTATCACACTGCATGGGTTCAGAAGCTGGTTCACAAGGCAACACTATTCCAATCATACCTCTACGCTCACGCAAACGTCTGTCAATTTGAATCGCTAATGACATAGAATCATTGAGACCAGAGGGAGCAGGGAAACCCACCATAACAACTTTTACATTCTCTGACAGACCCTTCCGAAAAAGGGCTGCCAAAGCATCATCATTCCATTTGGTCAGGACTGCCCACTTTCGGAATTTCTGACGTACAACTCAGCGTCCTCAAGCCCCTGATTTAATGCCAACAAGGTTTTATCAGCTTGATCAGTGACATTAGGTTCATCATACAATAACCCCAGAGCCAGAAAAAATGCATCAACATTACTCAAAACAGGGTCCTCAGGTGTCAGGGAAAAAGCCCAATCCTGAGGATCGCCGCGCAGGAGAGAGATGACAATTTGAACCTGCTGTGCTGCGTTTCCCTGAGGACTTAGGTTTTTAAGGCAAAAAACAACTTACAGTTATTTTTGAAATTCAGAAATTTAGCTCGATCCCCCAAAAATAAATCTGGCATGGGGATCCTAGGTTCCACAACCGGCAACCCTGCAAGATAGGTAGCAATACTCCGAACTTCAGTGGCAAGCTGATCCACACGGCCAGAAACTGTGCAAACTCCATTGAGAAAAAAAAATCCTCCTCAGCACCCAGAGAAAAAAGGGAAAAAATGCAACAGAGAAAAAAAAAATTCTGACAACTACCTTTTTTCTTTTTCCTTTTACTATTTTTCCCTTCTGTTGAATACCATATAATTTTCAGTTTAGCCGGTTGATACTGTTATGATTTGGTAGCTGAGGAGAGCAGGCAAAAACGGCAATACACCAGAGAGGTTGGAATCTACTGGATTGCAGTACCCTGACTAAACACCACAACTAAAGGCAGCCATGGAGCGTTTCCTAGTTGGTGTCATGGGTGTATCGCCACGAGGATCGTCGCGATTACACACTCTGACTTCTCACAGCTGAGTTGCTGTTACTTTGTGTTAGGTAATGAGAGAGGTTAATTTTACCTAGCTCTTTGCTAAGACTAGGTGCAGCCTCGCCCGGCTGCTTTTGATTATGTTCTAATTAGTTTCCTTTATATTGCTGCCAGTCTGGGTGTTAGAGGCCGGTAAAAAGCATTCATATAGTTTAGCAGACTGGATCGGTTCTGGGAATACTTAAGCTAAGAGCTCCTTAGTTGTTTTTACTCTTACAGCTTATAGTTTATCTCTGAGACCTAAGGTGTTCCTACTGTGTGTGAGTGTTGTATGTAAGACTTTATTTACTTTATTTCTTATCTTTCTTGTATGTCTTTCTGTTCATTAACCGTTACCTGGTCATTCCCTTTGGTGGTATTCAGGGTCCTTCTTAGGACTAGAATACAGTTGGCAGGGATTGATAGGAGACAGGGTTTACGCTGGTGGCCTGACCTCTGTACCTTTAACAGTACCTCCAGGTTGAGGGATTAGTTAGGACCCCAGTTAGGGTCAGCTTAGACCCCGTTCACCCTCTAGCCGGAGACAGCGTAAACGGATTCCGTTTTGACCCACTGGACTTTCTGTCAGGTAAATCTATGTTATCATATAGCTATGCGCATTGTTATATAGTATGTTGGCCCTTTTGATATAGATTATTGTCATCACATATATATATCTGCTATACAGCGTGACATTTGGTCCTAGACGCCTCGTCACAGCCTGAGAGGTTAACTACACCTAAAGATAGAAAGAGGAAAGCTATCTGCCCCGGAGCAGATCCCCAAAGAACATAGGAAGCCCCCAAACATGTAATGGCGGTTAGACAAGAGGAAATACAGACACAGACAGAAAATAGTATGAGCAAACGTTGGGGCCCAATCTGCCTAGACAGAAAAGGATAGGAAGGACACTTACTGCAAACCAAAAAACCCTAAAAAATACCAACTCTACTAATTGCAAAAACACCTGAGATCACACGACCTCTACCACCTAAATTAGTTCTCTGGTGTAACAAAACTAAGCCACAGCCACTGAAAAAACTGGAAAAGGCAAATTAACAAATAACAGTGGCTCCAGAAGAACTGAGAGGAGCCCAAGCACCCCGGGGGGGGGGGGGTGGAAACCTGGCTAACCTCACAGAAATGCAGAAAATATGCAAATGGAAAGCACAAAACAAAAAAAAGAAAATATCTTATCTGAGAGCAGGAGAAGAGGCAAGACTCAGCAAGCTTCCAAGTGAACCAGGAACCACAGATGAGACAAGAACAATTGATCACCCGGCAACCATGATGGGAGTGAACCTCCCTTATATAAGACCAGTCTGTAACTCCTGATTGCCAATCCTCATTGAATGGTTTTAGTACTGTTTGTAACCACCAGAGGGAGCTTCTGCTTAGAATTCATTTCTAAAATATTCACAACACACATGTGCAGGCCCATCTGAAGTTTGCCAATGAATAACTGAATGATTTTGTGAGTGATTGGAAGAAGGTGCTGTGGTCAGATGAGACAAAAATTCAGCTTTTTTGGAATTAACTCAACTTGCCATGTTTGGAGGAAGAGAAATGCTGCTTATGACCCAAAGAACACCATCCCTATTGTCAAGCATGGAGGTAGAAACATTATGTTTTGGGGTTTGTTTCTTGCTAAGGGCACAGGTCTACTTCACTGCATCAATGGGAGAATGGATGGAGCCATGTACCGTAAAATCCTGAGTGATAACCTCCTTTACTCCACCAGGACATTAAAAATGGGTCGTGGCTGGGTCTTCCAGTTAGACAATGACCAAACATACAGCCAAGGCAACAAAAAGTGGCTTAACCCCTTAACGACCGCCGATACGCCTTTTAACGGCGGTCATTAAGGGTACTTAAACCACAGCGCCGTTAATTAACGGCGCTGTGGAAAAAGTGAATAGCGCCACCCAGAGGCGCATTTTTCTCCGGGGTCTCGGCTACCGGGGGTAGCCGAGACCCCAGAGAACATGAATTGAGTCGGTTTTTTACTGACACCGATGTTGCGACCGCCGTTATTAACCCTATAACGGCGACCGCAACAAAAAAAAAATGTTGTTCCATTTAATTTCTCTGTCCTCTGATGTCATCGGACATCAGAGGACAGAGAAAAAGGGTCCCCAGGACCCCCCTTGTGTCCCCCAATATGCCCCTTGTGGCCCGCGGGCCCACCTGCTTCCTCCGGTGGGCGCCGCCATCTTGAATGGCGGGCGCATGCTCAGTGCGCCCGCCGCGTTCTGCCGGGGGGGTGGGCAATTTTCTCTGGGGTCTCGGCTGCCGAGGGTAGCCGAGACCCCAGAGAATATGATCGGGGTCGGTATTTACCGACCCCGGTGTCGCGATCGCCATTATACTAAGCATAATGGCGACCGCAAAAAAAAAAAGTTTTCTCTCCCCTCTGATGTGATCGCACATCAGAGGGGAGATAATGAGGGTCCCCAGGTCCCCCGATCGCCCCCCCCTATACTTACCGGTGTCCTCGGTCCTCCCGCAGGCCCCAGGATCCCGGCGTCTTCTTCCTGGAAAAAAAAAATGGCGGGCGCATGCGCAGTGCGCCCGCCGATCTGCTTGGTGGCAGATTCAAAAAAAGTTTCATTCATTCTCACAAAAGTACATTTTGATCACTGTGATAAACTATCACAGTGATCAAAATAAAAAAAACAGTACATAACCCCCCCCTTTATCACCCCCTTAGTTAGGGACATATAATAAAATATAGAAATTATATTTTTTTTCATTTTTCTGTTAGGGTTAGGGTTAAGGCTAGGGTTAGGGTTATAATTAGGGTTAGGGTTATAATTAGGGTTAGGCTGGGTTCATACTGCGTTATGGCAGTCCGTTAGACGGACTGCGTTACACCGCGGTATAATGCGGTGTAACGCAGTCCGTTAACGCTGCCATTCACCCCCATTTGAGGGCGCATCGCGACGAATGCCGTAAAGTGGTATGCGTTTGCAGCGTGCCATCATTCAGTGACGGAGCCTCGGACGCGGGCTGCAGCGTCTGGGCTCCGTCACCGCTAGCGCAGATGAATCATCTGCTGATTCCTCTGCGCTAGCGGGTATAGCATAACGCGATCGCGTTATGCTATACCATTACCAGCCCGTCAACGCTATGTGTTGAACGGGCTGGTAAAACGCAAAATGAACCCAGCCTTAGGGTTAGGGTTATAATTAGGGTTAGGGTTACAATTAGGTTTAGGGTTACAATTAGGGTTAGGGCTACAATTAGGGTTAGGGTTACAACTAGGGTTAGGGTTACAATTAGGGTTGGAATTAGGGTTGGGATTAAGGTTAGGATTAGGGTTAGGGTTGGGATTAGGGGTATGTTGGGGTTAGGGTTGGAGCTAGAATTGAGGGGTTTCCACTATTTAGGCACATCAGGGGGTCTCCAAACATGACGTGGCGTTCAGAAAGTCAGATTGCGCTCCCTCCCTTCCGAGCCCTGCCGTGCGCCCAAACAGTGGTTTACCCCAACATATGGGGTATCAGCGCACTCAGGACAAATTGCCCACCAATTTTGGGGTTCTAATTTCTCTTGTTACCCTTGGGAAAATAAAAAATAGCTGGCTAAAAAAATAATTTTTGAGGAAAAATTTTTTTTTTATTTTCACGGCTCTGCGTTTATAAATTTCTGTGAAGCACTTTGGGGTTCAAAGTGCTCACCACACATCTAGATAAGTTCCTTAGGGGGTCTAGTTTCCAAAATGGGGTCACTTGTGGGGGTTTTCCACTGTTTAGGCACATCTGGGGCACTGCAAACGGAACATGACACCCATCAACGTCTGCATTCCAAAACGTTATTACTTCCTTTCCAAGCCTTGCTGTGCGCCCAAACAGTTCCCCCCCCACACATATTTGGTATCTGCGTACTCAGGACAAATTGGACAACTTTTGGGGTCCAATTTCCTTGTGAAAAATCAAAAATTTGGGACTAAAAAATCATTTTTGTGGAAAATTGTTTTCTGTTTTTTTTTCACATCCAGGCGTTATAAACCTTTGTGAAACACTTGGGGGTTCAAAGTGCTCACCACAGATCTAGATAAGTTCCTTAGGGGTCTAGTTTCCAAAATGCGGTCACTTGTGGGGGTTTTCCACTGTTTAGGCAAATCTGGGGCACTGCAAACGGAACATGACCCCCATCGACGTCTGCATTCCAAAACGTTATTACTTCCTTTCCAAGCCCTGCTGTGTGTCAAAACAGTTTCCCCCGCCCCACATATTTGGTATCAGCATACTCAGGACAAATTGGACAACAACTTTTGGGGTCCAATTTCCTTGTGAAAAATCAAAAATTTGGGACTAAAAAATCATTTTTGTGGAAATTTTTTTTTTTTTTCACACCCAGGCATTATAAACTTTTGTGAAACACTTGGGGGTTCAAAGTGCTCACCACAGATCTAGATAAGTTACTTAGGGGGTCTAGTTTTCAAAATGGGGTCACTTGTGGGGGTTTTCCACTGTTTAGGCTCATCTGGGGCACTGCAAACGGAACATGACCCCATCAACGTCTGTATTCCAAAACTTTATTACTTCCTTTCCAAGCCCTGCCGTGCTCCCAAACAGTTTCCCCCCCACATATTTGGTATCAGCGTACTCAGGACAAATTGGACAACAACTTTTAGGGTCCAATTTCCTTGTGAAAAATAAAAAATTGGGACTAAAAAATCATTTTTGTGGAAATTTTTTTTTTTTTCACACCCAGGCATTATAAACTTTTGTGAAACACTTGGGGGTTAAAAGTGCTCACAACAGATCTAGATAAGTTCCATAGGGGGTCTAGTTTCCAAAATGGTGTTACTTGTGGGGGTTTCCACTGTTTAGGCGCATCAGGGGCTCACCAAACGCGACATGGTGTCCAATCTCAATTCCAGTCAATTTTGGTTTGAAAAAGTCAAACAGCGCTGCTTGCATTCCAAGCCCTGCCGTGCGCCCAAACAGTGGTCCCCCCCATATATGGGGTATCAGCATACTCAGGACAAATTGGACAACAACTTTTGTGGTCTAATTTCTCCTGTTACCCTTGGGAAAATAAAAAATTGGGGACTAAACAATCAGGTTTGTGGAAAAAATATGATTTTTTATTTTCACGCCCGGGCGTTATAAACTTCTGTGAAGCACTTGGGGGTTCAAAGTGCTCACCACACATCTAGATAAGTTCCTTAGGGGGTCTAGTTTCCAAAATGGGGTCACTTGTGGGGCGTTTCCACTGTTTAGACACATCAGGGCCTCTACAAATGCGACATGGCGTCCAGCCAATTCCGCGTTGAAAAAGTCAAATGGAGCTCCTTCCCTTGCGACCTCTGCCGTGCACCCAAAAAGTGGTTTACCCCAGATATGGGGTATCGGCATGCTCAGGACAAATTGCACAAAAACTTTTGGGGTCTTGTTACCCTTGGGAAAATAAAGATTGGGGTGAAAAGATCATTTTTGTGGAAAAAATATGATTTTTTATTTTCACGGCTCTACGTTATAAACTTGTGTGAATCACTTGGAGGTTCAAAGTGCTCACCACACATCTAGATAAGTTCCTTAAGGGGTCTAGTTTTCAAAATGGGGTCACTTGTTGGGGGTTTCCACTGTTTAGGCACATCAGGGGCTCTTTAAACGCGACATGGCATCCAGCCAATTCTGCGTTGAAAAAGTCAAACAGCGCTCCTTCCCTTGCGACCTCTGCCATTCGCCCAAAAAGTGGTTTACCCCCACATATGGGGTATCAGCGTACTCAGGACAAATTGCACAAAAACTTTTGCGGTCTTGTTACCCTTGGGAAATTAAAAATTGGGGTGAAAAGATCATTTTTGTGGAAAAAAAATGATTTATTTTTTCACGGCTCTACATTATAAACTTGTGTGAAGCACTTGGAGGTTCAAAGTGCTCACCACAGATCTAGATAAGTTCCTTAAGGGGTCTTGTTTCCAAAATGGGGTCACTTGTGGGGTGTTTCCACTGTTTAGGCACATCAGGGGCTATCTAAACGCGACATGGCATTCAGCCAATTCTGCATTGAAAAAGTCAAACGGCGCTCCTTCCCTTGCGACCTCTGCCATGCGCCCAAAAAGTGGTTTATCCCCACATATGGGGTATCGGCGTATTCAGAAGAAATTGCACAACAAATTTTGTGGTTCATTTTCTCTTTTAACACTTGTGAAAATAAAAAAAATTGGTTCCGAAGTAAAGCTTTTGCAAAAAAAGTTAAATGTCAATTTTTTCCTTCCACATTGCATCAGCTCCTGTGAAGCACCTGAAGGGTTAATAAACTTCTTGAATGTGGTTTTGAGCACCTTGAGGGGTGCAGTTTTTAGAATGGTGTCACTTTTGGGTATTTTCTATCATATAGACCCCTCAAAGTGACTTCAAATGTGATGTGGTCCCTAAAAAAAAATGGTGTTGTAAAAATGAGAAATCGCTGGTCAACTTTTAACCCTTATAACTTTGTAACAAAAGAAAATTTTGTTCCCAAAATTGTGCTGATGTAAAGTAGACATGTGGGAAATGTTATTTATTAAGAAATTTGTGTTACATATCTCTCTGATTTAAGGGCATAAAAATTTAAAATTTGAAAATTGCTATATTTTCAAAATTTTCGCCATATTTCCGTTTTTTTCATAAATAAACACAAGTCATATCAAAGAAATTTTACCACTAACGTGAAGTACAATATGTCATGAAAAAACAATCTCAGAATCAGCGGGATTCGTTAAAGCGTTCCAGAGTTATAACCTCATAAAGTGACAGTGGTCAGAATTGTAAAAATTGGCCCGGTCATTAAGCTGCAAAATGGCTCTGTCACTAAGGGGTTAAAAAGAAGCACACTAAGGTCATGGAGTGGCCTAGCCAGTCTCTAGACCTTAATCCCATAGAAAACTTATGGAGGGAGTTGAAGCTCTGAGTAGCCAAGCGACAGTCTCAAAATCTTAATGATTTAGAGATGATCTGCAAAGAGGTGTGGACCAAAATTCCTCCTGACATGTGTGCAAACCTCAGAAATTGAGAGCCGCTGACAGCACAACAGGAGTACTTTGGATGCACGCTTCCAGTTCAAGGACCCAATTGAACCACAAAAGTCATAAGAATATATAAAGCAGCATCCAGTCCAGGTGAAAAAGTAAAAAAAACTTCTTTATTCTGCCATCAAAAACATCAAATACAATGTTTCGGCCATAATGTGGCCTTTTTCAAGTATACATTCAAAGGAAAATGGCGGCCTTATATGGTATGGTAACCGCCCATATATAAAACATTTTTATTTAGTGCAATAATAAACATCAGACATAATAAATACAATCGCGGACATATATAATACATAGTGCAATAAATCATCATGCGGTGGCGATAGAGTTAAGATGTTGAAAAAGAAGGAATTGCGATGGATATCCGTTCTAGATACCCTGCAACCACGGGGTCTTAATATTGATTATAATTTACATATTTGTAATATGTGAGGCCCCTTTGTCTATTTGGCACTATCATCCGTGTTAGATTGTTTTTATAGTGTTTTCTTTTTTTAAAAAAAATGTTTTTTTGTGTTTTTTCTTATATTGGAGAGCGGTCTAGAGGGACTTGATGATATGGGGACTGAAGAGTCCTGAGGTTGCAGTGTAATTGTAACTACATTTGAACATTATTGAATTTATTCCCCGTGTCTCTCATTAGGTATTTATTGCCCCCTGTTCACATTATTTCTTCTATATATATATATATATATATATATATATATGGAAAGATATAAGTAGTCACTTATTAGAATCTATGTGATATGCCCCTATATCTGGATATTAGTCTGTGCGGTTACTTAAGGAGATCTTATAAATATACACAACATGGCTTTTGATTGATAAAATTCTGTTTAATATATGTACAGAGCGGCTCCTGTTGCCATGGATAGGGCTGTTGAAATTCTGAGTTGAAATCCTCAGGACGTATGAGACAGGAGGAGCCTTTGCAAGGAAGCGCTCATGTGACTTGATCACATGATTTCTCTTGGTTTGTTGTGGAGACCGTTGCTGAGGAGTGACATCATGCTGCAAGGAGTGGAGATGTGGATACGCTGAAGATATTGTGAGATCTCGCTGGCTGCGTGATTTGATCTACCCTGAGGATGCGTGCCTGTGTTATTTTAATAGCGGTATTTGTGATCTAGCGCTGATGGCTGTGCGGGCTGTGCTGCCAAGGTTATGGTGGGTTGTGATCCTGAGTATGTCTCTGCACATGGACATTTGTTTACATCCTGCAGACTAGGGGCGGTAACTAAGTCTGGGATAAGACTGGCTGCAAAATGTGATGTGATTGGTCACTTAGGTGTGGTGGCGATTGGTGCATGAAATTAGTTCGCACAACAATATCTTTGATTGGTATATGGTGACTATAGCTACCACAATGCTGTGAATGGATTGGCGTACACATATGGGAATATTGTTTACATATTGATGTTATAATTATACTGCATGATGATTTATTGCCCTATGTATTATATATGTCCGCGATTGTATTAATTATGTCTGATGTTTATTATTGCACTGAATAAAAATGTTTTATATATGGGCGGCTACCAAGTGGTGATTGGCTCCTCCACACCATATAAGGCCGCCATTTGAATGTATACTTGAAAAAGGCCACATTATGGCCGAAATGTTGTATTTGATGTTTTTGATGGCAGAATAAAGAAGTTTTTTTACTTTTTCATCTGGACTGGATGCTGCTTTATATATTCTTATGTGTGCAAACCTCATCATTAACCCCTTAATGTCCACTGACGTGCAGAGTCCGTCATGGCAAGGTTTCAGTTCCGGCACCAGGACGGACTCTGCACGTCATGGCTTTGATCTACCACTGCGTGTAAACACGCAGTGGTAGATCAGTGCCGACAGCTGTCACAGACAGCTGACAGGCACGGCAAGTGGTGCGGGGACCTTTGCCGTCGGTCCACGCACCTACAGCGCTGTGCTTGGTCAGTCAATCTGACTGACCAAACACAGCAGCGATCGTGCAGGAGAAGCTGAAATTTCAGCTTCTCCAGCGCGATCAGTGCAGGAGCCGGCGCTGCAGTGGCCAGGCTTCCTGCACTGACAGCCAGGAGCGGAGCCCCCACCGCCCCTGGCTGTTAACCCCCTGACTGCTGCGATCGAGCGCGATCGCAGAGCTCAGGGGGGGAGGCAGAGGGTCGGGAGCTCCCTCTGCCTCAGATCGGCACCCTGCAATGTATTTGCAGGGGCCGATCTCTGCCTTGATGACCCGGGGGTTGTCATGACAACCTCCGGGTCATTTAGCTACGGGAAGCTGCTGTGATCATTGTCACAGCAGCTTCCACTATAGTTGCAATGCATTGCAATGCCAGAGCATTGCAATGCATTGTAACTGCAATAAAAAGTAAAAAAAGTGAAAGTCCCATAAAGGGACAAGTTAAAAAAAATCATTTTTTAAAAAAAATTGTAAAAAAAATATTAAAAAATAATTTAAAAAAATCCCCTAAAAAATACACATTTTTATGTAATAAAAAAAATAAAAAACAAAAAACATACACATGTTAGGTATCGCCACGTCCGTAAAAATCCCATCTATAAAAGCGTAACCCTAGTTAACCCCTTCAGTGAAAGCCGTAAAAAAAAAACACAAAAAAGTAGTAAATTATACTTTTTCCAAGCGGTATCATTATACCGCTTGGAAAAAGTGCAATAACACGCGATCAAAAAGTCAGATATAAATAATCATGGTACCGCTGAAAACGTCATCTTGTCCCACAAAAAACAAGCCGCTATACAGCATCATCAGCGAAAAAATAAAAAAGTTATAGCTCGCGGAATAAACTGATGCAAAAATAATTATTTTTTCTATAAAATTTTTTATTGTGTAAAAAACGCCAAAACATAAAAAAAATATATAAATGAGGAATCGCCGTAACCGTAGTGACCCAAAGAATAAAGCTGCTTTATCAATTTTACCACACACGGAACGGAGGAAAAAAAAAAATAAAAAATTCCTGAATTGCTGGTTTTTGTTCATTCTGATTCCACAAAAATCGGAATAGGAAACGATCAAAAAACGTTATGTGCCCGAATATGGTACCAATAAAAACGTCAGCTCGTCCCGCAAAAAATAAGCCCACAGATAACTCTGTCGGCCGAAATATGGAAAAATTATAGCTCTCAAAATACGGCGATGCAAAAATTTCTTACAAAAAATTATTCCAAGAAAAAGCATCTTTTACTATGTGACAGAAGCTAAACATGAAAAAAGGGTGTAAATCTGGTATCGCTGTAATCGCACCGATCCGAGGAATAAAGTCGCCTAATCACTAATACCGCACGAGGAACGGCGTAAAAAAGAAAACCAATTCTTCACCTTTTGTGGATTTGTTCATTGTGCCTCCCAAAGATCGCAGTAAGGCGATCACAGTGGTTCCCCCCCACATATGGGGTATCAGCGTACTCAGGACAAAATGCACAATATCTTTTGGGGTCCTATTTCTCCTGTTACCCTTAGAAAAATAAAAATTTGGGGCAAAAAGGTAATTTTTGTGGAAAAAAAATATGATTTTTTTTATTTTCACGGCTCTACATTATAAACTTCTGTGAAGCCTTGGGGGTTCAAAGTGCTGACCACACATCTAGATAAGTTCCTTGGGGGTCTAGTTTGCAAAATGGGGTCATTTGTGGGGGGTTTCCACTGTTTAGGCCACAGGGACTCTCCAAATGCGACATGGCGTCCAATCTCAATTCCAGCCTTAAAAGTCAAATGGCGCTGCTTCCCTTCCGAGCTCTGCCATGCACCCAAATAGTGGTTTACCCCCACATATGGGGTATCAGCGTACTCAGGACTAATTGCACAATAACTTTTGGGGTCCTTTTATCCTTTGGAAAATAAAAATTGGGATGAAAAGATCATTTTTGTGGAAAAAACATGATTTTTTAATTTTACGGCTCTATGTTATAACTTCTGTGAAGCCCTTGGGGGTTAAAAGCTCTCACAACACATTTAGATAAGTTACTTTGGGGGTCTAGTTTCCAAAATGGGGTCACTTGTGGGGGGTTTACACTGTTTAGGCACACAGGGGACTTCCAAATGCGACATGGCGTCCAATCTCAATTCCAGCCAAAAAAGTCAAATGGCGCTGCTTCCCTTCCAAGCTCTGCCATGCGCCCAAATAGTGGTTTACCCCCACATATGGGGTATCAGCGTACTCATGACAAATTGCACAATAACTTTTGGGGTCCTTTTACCCTTTGGAAATAAAAATTGGGGGTGGAAAGATAATTTTAGTGGAAAAGATATGATTTTTTAATTTTACAGCTCTACGTTATAACCTTCTGTGAAGCCCTTGGGGGTTCAAAGCTCTCACCACACATCTAGATAAGTTCCTTGGGGGGTCTAGTTTCCAAAATGGGTTACTTGTGGGGGGTATCCACTGTTTAGGCACACAGATGCTCTCCAAATACGACATGGCGTCCAATCTCAATTCCAGCCAAAAAAGTCAAATGGCGCTGCTTCCCTTCCGAGCTCTGCCATGCACCCAAATAGTGGTTTACCCTCACATATGGGGTATCAGCGTACTCAGGACTAATTGCACAATAACTTTTGGGGTCCTTTTATCCTTTGGAAAATAAAAATTGGGATGAAAAGATCATTTTTGTGGAAAAAACATGATTTTTTAATTTTACGGCTCTACGTTATAACCTTCTGTGAAGCCCTTGGGGGTTCAAAGCTCTCACTACACATTTAGATAAGTTACTTGGGGGGTCTAGTTTCCAAAATGGGGTCACTTGTGGGGGGTTTCCACTGTTTAGGCACACAGGGACTCTCCAAATGCGACATGGCGTCCAATCTCAATTCCAGCCTTAAAAGTCAAATGGCGCTGCTTCCCTTCCGAGCTCTGCCATGCACCCAAATAGTGGTTTACCCCCACATATGGGGTATCAGCGTACTCAGGACTAATTGCACAATAACTTTTGGGGTCCTTTTATCCTTTGGAAAATAAAAATTGGGATGAAAAGATCATTTTTGTGGAAAAAACATGATTTTTTAATTTTACGGCTCTATGTTATAACCTTCTGTGAAGCCCTTGGGGGTTAAAAGCTCTCACAACACATTTAGATAAGTTACTTTGGGGGGTCTAGTTTCCAAAATGGGGTCACTTGTGGGGGGTTTCCACTGTTTAGGCACACAGGGACTCTCCAAATGCGACATGGCGTCCAATCTCAATTCCAGCCAAAAAGTCAAATGGCGCTGCTTCCGAGCTCTGCCATGCGCCCAAATAGTGGTTTACCCCCACACATGGGGTATCGATGTACTCAGGAGAAATTGTACAACTAATATTGTGGTTCATTTTCTACTGATACCCTTGACAAAATTTTAAAAAATTGTGTCGAAAGAAAAATTTTGGGAAAAAAAGTTAAATGTTAATTTTTTCCTTCCACATTGCTTTAATTCTTGTGAAGTACCTAAAGGGTTAATAACTTCTTGAATGTGGCTTTGAACACGTTGAGGGGTGCAGTTTTTAGAATGGTGTCACTTTTGGGTATTTTCTGTCATATTGACCCCTCAAATTCAGGCAGGGAGTTTTTAAAAGCTCAGGAATCTTTTGCATGTGTTTAGAGTTAATTAGTTGATTCAGAAGATTAGGGTAATAGGTCGTTTAGAGACCCTTTTCTTGATATGCTAATTTTTTGAGACAGGTTTTTTGGGTTATCAGGAGTTGTATGCCAAAATCATCAGTATTAAAACAATAAAAGACCTGACAAATTTCAGTTGGTGTGTAATGAATCTAAAATATATGAAAGTTTAATTGTAATCATTACATTATGGAAATAATGAAATTTAGCACTATATGCTAATTTTTTGAGA
Source organism: Oophaga sylvatica (assembly GCA_033576555.1). Taxonomy (NCBI): domain Eukaryota; kingdom Metazoa; phylum Chordata; class Amphibia; order Anura; family Dendrobatidae; genus Oophaga; species Oophaga sylvatica. The sequence goes on from JARQOD010000009.1 coordinate 153,108,817, forward strand.
AGGACCTGTAGAAGCTGGGGCAAAAGATCTGATCTGACGTGACGGGACTGTCCTGCTGAATCCGGGACAGGTGGGAGCCGTGCATTGTTTTTTTCCCCAATAAGATTTTGTGAAATATTATTCACATTGCTGCCACTTTAAAACGCAGTGGATTTCTTTCACAAAAATCCACAGCAGAAAATAAACTGCCTACTTGCCCCATGGGATTGTACCCTTAACCCCTTCCCAACATAAGCTTTACTGGTATGTCACATATGGCAGGTACTTCTCACAAATAGACATGCCAGTACGACTTGGCGATTATGCGGGCACCGGAGCTGTGCCCACATGAGTTCTGCTGGGAGCTTGGCTTAAGTATCAACTGAGCTCTGGCTGTCACAGCAAGGGCCGGTGACTCCACCGTGTCAGGCTGTTTAACCCTTTAAATGCTGCAATCACTAGCAGTCACAGCATTTAGAAGGCTCCCTCTCTCACCTGATCAACACCTCCATGAGGTGATGGTGATTTCAGGGTCCTGGTGGGTGCCATAATTGCAGGAGGTCAAATAATGACATCCTGGCCTGGCAGCTACAATGGCCTATTAGGCGATGTCAGGAACATGGTCTAAAAGGTGTTTTGTCAGTTTAACACTGACAAGTCCAATACATGGCAATACATGAGTATTTCAATAATAAATAATAACAATAATATTTATTCCTATAGCGCCAACATATTTTGCAGCACTTTAGGCTGTGGTTCCATGGTCCGGAACCACAGCGCTTTTGACGGAGCGGAAATTCCGCTCCGTCAAAAGCCCCGCCCCATTTTGTACGCGCGCTCATTCCGGAGGTGTCTCGGACACCTCCCGAACACATGCGGAATGATCGCAGGGCTGCATAGCCCTGTGTTATTTCCGTTGCGGCGACGCAGCGTCGCTGCAACGGACTAGGACATGCTGCGGTCTGAAAAGACGCGCCGCATGTCCGGAAACCAGGTCTTACGCCTACGTGTTTTGAAGCATAGTGGAGAGGGATTTCTTGAAATCCCCTCCACTATGCTGTAACATCTGGACGCTGCGTGTTTGACGCTGCGCCAACGCACAGCGTCAAACACGCAGCAATTCCGGACTGTTTCCTGAACGTGGAAACATACCCTTACAATTCAGAGAGGACATAAACAGACAATATCAGACATTACAGAGTGCCACATAATCCAACAGATACCAAGAGAAGTAAGGGTCCTGCTCGCAACCTTTTACTCTATAAGGAAAGTGCTATTAAGTGCATTCAGGACATGTAAACTGATGATAAAAGGGACCAGATTTGGATAAAAATTTTGAAGGGTCAAAATGGGAATAGTTAGATACCTGAGGTCAGGTGATAGGCCAGTCTAAAGAAATGCATTTTTAGAGCATGCTTAAAACTGTAGGTATTGGAATTTAAACAAATTGTCTGGGATATTGCATTCCAGAGAATTGGCGCAGCACATGAGAAGGCTTGGAGATGTGAGTGAGAGGTTCAGATTATTGAAGATGTTAGTCTTAGCTCATTAGCGAAATGGAGTGAACAGGTAGTGTGGTAGACATAAATGAGGACGGAGAGTGGTACAGAAATTTTGAAGCTTTGTGGGTAAGAGTGATAAGTTTACATTGTACTCTGTAGTGGATGAGTAACCCGTGCAACGATTGGCACAGAGTGGATGCACTGTTATAATAATTGGACAAAAATATCATCCTGGCTGCTGCATTCAGGATGGATTGGAGGGGGAGTGCTTAGTAAGAGGAAGACTGATTAGTAGAGTTGCAATAGTCCAGATGAGAATGAATAATAGTAACAGTAGGAGTCAAAGGTAAACAAAGGTTGGATTCTAGAGATGTTTTTGAGGTGCAGGTGACGAGAGCGAGCAAGTGATCAGATGTAGGGAGTGAAGGAAAGATCAAATAATGCCCCAAGACAGCTAGCGTGGGACTTATGGTAGAACCAAACATGGAAATGGCAATATTGGGTTTAGGAAGGTTGCTGGAGGAAGGAAACAAGTTACGTTTTTGACAGGTTCAATCTTAGATAGAGAGAAGACATGATGTTAGAGACAGCAGACCCACAATCACTATTTTTTGCAGTAATGCAGGGGTAATACAATGCTTTATATCAGTGATCAGACTAATAAAAATTTAAATCCCATATACATAATAAGCAAAAAAGTAAAAAAAAGTTTTAAAAAAATGTTAAAATTATTTTTAAAATTCACAAGTTCAAAAAGAAAAATTGAAAAAAAATCATACCAATAATTCCGTATATATTAATATAAAAACAAAAATAAACAAAAAAGTACATATATTTGGTGTCGCCAAATTACTCGATCTAAAAAAATTCACACTATTTAACCCTTTCAGTGAACACTGTAAAAAAAACCTATTGCCAAAAACTATTCTTTTTCATTCTGTTGCTGAAAAATGTGGAATAAAATGTGATAAAAAAAGCAAACACATATAATAGCTGAAAATGTCATCCTGTCCCACAAAAAATGCTCCCACTCAGCTGTCAGCAGAAAAATAAAAAAAAAGTTTTAGTTGTCAGAATAAGGCCACACAAAACAATCAATTTTTCATTTTTATTTTGTAAAAGAGGAAAAACATAAAAAATATATAAATATAGTATAGATGTAGTCATACTGACCCAAAGAATAAAGCTGAATTATGAATTTTAGCAGGCAGTGAATGGCATAAAAAATCATAAAAAAAAAATTTCTTATTTGCTGGTTTTTGTTCAATCTGCCTCCCAAAATTAAAATAGAAAGCATTACCAATAAAAACTCCACTCATTCCCAAAAAACAAACCCTCAGATGACTTTTTCAGTAGAAATATACAAAACTTTGTAGTGTGTGATAGTACCAAAACCTAAAAAAGGATATAAATATGGTATCGCTGTAATTGTACTGACCCAAAGAATAAAGCCATTTATCACTTATATCGCTTGAGAAACTGCGTAAAAAAATAAATAAAACCAATTCTTGACCTGCTGTTTTGTGATGGGCGAACCCGTGGGTATTCGGGTCCAGCAGGTTCGGTCGATCATTTAAAAGAAGTTTGGTATGAGTACCAGAACAGTACCCGAACTAAAACCCGAACCCACACCACATTCACCTGAAAAGGGGGCCCAACATACGTTGTTTGCCATGCAGTCATCTCCATGGCAGCACCACAAACATGGGCTCTGATCGGTGGTAATAGAGCTGCGGTTCCCACACTGTCAGATGACAGCGTGCGAGCCAGCGGCTATGACCAGCGGTAAAAAGGATAATAATCTTCTTAATTAATATCATGGTACATTTATCTTAATATAAATACTCTCTAGTAGTTTCATTCCTATTCGAATTATAATACTTTACTAGGTATTTAGTCACTGTACTTTTGATTTTCAGACATTACTAAATTTTATTTTGGGTCACTTTTTCTCATTTATCAAACCATATTGTCGGGATTTTTTCTAATTTTTCATTTTTTGGACATACCCATTCACCTCTCATGCTTTTTTTATGTGTTTTAAATGTCCTTGTGTTCATGTTGCTTTTATATGAGGTTGATTCTCTAATAAAATTTTACATAATTGCTCTTTTTTTAATCCATTTTTGGGTTTCTATATTCTTGGTATTCTAGGGCTCGCACCTATTTATCAAACTTTTTGGTGTTTCCTTAGTTTATAGGATTCGGTTCACATTTATCCTGCTCTTTACGCAGAGCGCACACATCTAGGTTTCAGTGTAAATCTTTGAAATAAAGGATTCAGATTTCACCTGTTATGAAAGATTCCCAATAATGAGGCACATGGAGTCACTTTAGAGTCTGAGTGGTCTTTGATCCGGCAGTGTCCATCCTTTTAAGTGTGCATAAAAGCACAGTCAACCACAGGTTTGTACTTCTGAAAAGAAAGACACCACTGAACAGAGGTCAGAAAGAGTACAAAGTACTCTGCCTGCCTCATTATAGTGAATGTATCCCTCTGGGATTCAACTGAATCACGTAATTCAGGTTCAGGCCGGCGTCACACTAGAGAGGAATACGGATGAGTGAGAGGAGAGAAAAAAACGCATTACACTCGGACCAATGTTTCTCTATGGGGCAGCTCTGATCATCCGTATATTTCTCGGCCGTATTTTACTTGCCGAGAAAATCGCAGCATGCTGCAATTGTCAGCGTATTACGCCCGTAGTACGCCAATGCAAGTCTATGGGTGCGAGAAAAATACTGATTACACATGGACCACATGTGACTTGTGAGAAATACGCACCGGTGTCATTCAGAAAAGCCGGCAATTCATCCTTCGCTATACTGTAAAATCACACTGACAGGTTTAATAAAGCATGTAAAGAATAGATATGTACACATAGAATACACACATATATATATGTTATGATTTGGTAGCTGAGGAGAGCAGGCAAAAAAGGCAATACACCAGAGAGGTTGGAATCTACTGGATTGCAGTACCCTGACTAACCACCACAACTAAAGGCAGCCGTGGAGCATACCTACGTTGGTCCTAGACGCCTCGTTACAGCCTGAGAAGCTAACTACACCTAAAGATAGAAAGAGGAAAACTATCTGCCCCGGAGCAGATCCCCAAAGAACATAGGAAACCCCCAAACATGTAATGGCGGTTAGACAAGAGGAAATACAGACACAGACAGAAAATAGCATGAGCAAACGTTGGGGCCCAATCTTCCTAGAAAGAAAAGGATAGGAAGGACACTTACTGCAATCCAAAAAACCCTAAAAAAATACCAACTCACTAATTGCAAAAACACCTGATATCACACGACCTCTACCACCTAAATTAGTTCTCTGGTGTAACAAAACTAAGCCGCAGCCACTGAAAAAACTGGAAAAGGCAAATGAACAAACAACAGTGGCTCAGATAAACTGAGAGGAGCACAATCCCCGGAGGGGACCTGGCTGACCTCCACAGAAGTGCAGGACAAAATGCAAAAAGCAATTACAAAAGTAAAAGCAGAAAATATCTTATCTGATAGCAGAAGATGCAAGCAAGACACAGCAAGCTTCCAAGTGAACCAGGAACCAAAGTTGAGACAAGAACAATTGATCACCGGCAACCCTGATCGGAGGGAACCTCCCTTATATAAGACCAGTCTGTAACACCTGATTGCCAATCTTCACAATCTTCATTGAATAGTTCAGTACTGTTTGTAACCACCAGAGGGAGCTTCTGCTCAGAATTCATTTCTAACACATTCACAACAGTACCCCCCCTTGAGGAGGGGTCACCGAATCCTCATTTGGGCAACCAGGTCGGTCAGGATGAGCTCTGTGATACGCACGGATCAGTCTCCTAGCATGGATGTCCGAAGCAAACACCCAAGAATTGTCCTCCTGACCATAACCTCTCCACTTAACCAAATACTGGAGTTTCCGTCTAGAAAAACGAGAATCCAATATTTTCTCAACCACCTACTCCAGATTGCCTTAAACCAAAACAGGGTCAGGAGACGCAGCCATAGGAACCACTGGCTCGACAAACCTCTTCAATAAGGACTTGTGGAACACGTTATGGATCTTAAATGTCCCTGGAAGAAGTAAACGAAAGGAAACAGGAATAAGAATCTCCATGATCTTATCAGGTCCAATGAACCTAGGATTAAACTTAGGAGATGCAACTCTCATAGGGATATTTCTTGAGGACAACCAGACCACGTCCCCCACTTCAAACCGAGGACCATCAGTCCTAAACCGGTTGGCAAACCGCTGGGCCCTCTCCTGAGAGAGGGACAACCTCTCACCACCTGGTCCCAAATCTGCTGCATACGCTCCACAACAGAGTCAACACCTGGACAGACAGAAGCCTCCGTCTGTCACGAAGAAAATCGAGGGTGAAACCCAAAATTGCAGAAAAATGGAGACATCAAAGAGGCAGAGCTAGCCCTATTATTAAGAGCAAACTCAGCCAAAGGCAAAAAAGAGACCCAGTCATCCTGATCAGCAGACACAAAGCATCTCAGATAAGTCTCCAATGTCTGGTTTGTTCTCTCAGTTTGTCCATTGGTCTGAGGATGAAAAGCCGAGGAGAAAGACAATTGAACACCAAGTTTAGAACAAAAAGTCCTCCAAAATCTGGAAACAAACTGGACTCCTCTGTCAGACACAATGTTCTCAGGAATGCCGTGTAACCGAACCATGTGCTGAAGGAACAAAGGCACCAATTCGGAGGAGGAAGGCAACTTAGGTAATGGCACAAGATGTGTCATTTTGGAAAACCTATCACAAATCACCCAGATAACGGTCATTCTCTGAGAAACAGGGAGGTCGGAAATGAAATCCATAGAGATATGGGTCCATGGTCTCTTGGGCACAGGCAATGGCATCAACAAACCACTAGAGCGAGAGCAAGGCTTGGAGCGAGAGCAAGTCCCGCAGGACTGCACAAATTCCCTGACGTCACGAGACAAAGTAGGCCACCAAAAGGACCGACTAACCAAGTCTCTGGTACCAAAAATTCCGGGATGACCCGCCAACGCGGAACAATGAATCTCAGACATCACACTCTTTTTCCATCGGTCTGGGACAAACAATTTCCCAATAGGGCAGCGCTCGGGTTTATCCTCCTGACACCCTTCCAGAGCCAGTCCCAAATTGGGCGAGATGGCGGAAATAACTACACCCTCTTTCAAAATAACAGCAGGATCAGATAACTCAGGAGAATCCGCAAGGAAACTCCTCGAGAGGGCATCCGCTTTAACATTCTTAGTGCCAGGAAGAAAGGAAACCACAAAATTAAAACGCGTGAAAAACAAGGCCCACCTGGCCTGTCTAGGATTAAGTCGCTTGGCTGATTCCAGATAAACCAGATTCTTATGGTCCGTGAGGACCACCACCTGATGTTTGGCTCCCTCCAGCCAATGTCTCCACTCTTCAAAAGCCCACTTCATGGCCAATAACTCCCGATTACCCACGTCATAATTACATTCAGTTGGAGAAAATTTTCTAGAGAAAAAGGCACAAGGGTTACTTTTACAGGTCTCTGGATCTCTTTGGGACAAAACGGCACCTGCCCCAATTTCAGAGGCATCAACCTCCACCTGAAATGGCAGAGAAACATCCGGTTGCCGTAGAACAGGAGCAGAAGTGAATCTCTGCTTAAGTTCCTGAAACGCAGAGACTGCATCAGGAGGCCAATTCACCACATCAGAACCCTTCTTGGTCAAATCAGTCAATGGTTTAACAATAACAGAGAAATTACCAATAAATTTACGATAAAAATTGGCAAAACCCAAGAATCTCTGAAGGGCCTTTAATGAAGTAGGTTGGACCCAATCACAGATGGCCTGAACCTTGACCGGGTCCATTTCAATAACAGATGGGGACAAAATGAATCCCAGAAATGAGATCCTCTGTACGCCAAAAAGACACTTTGATCCCTTCACATACAGAGCATTCTCTCTCAAAATCTGGAACACAGTCCGAACATGTTTCACATGAGAGTCCCAGTCATTGGAAAAAATCAAGATATCATCCAAATAATCAATCAGAAATTTATCCACAAAATCCCTGAAAATGTCATTCATGAAGGACTGGAAGACGGAAGGAGCATTAGTGAGCCCAAAGGGCATCACTAGGTACTCAAAATGCCCCTCTGGGGTATTAAATGCCGTCTTCCATTCATCCCCGTGCTTAATGCGAACAAGGTTATACGCCCCCCTGAGGTCAAGCTTGGTAAACCAAGTAGCACTTTTCACCCTGGAAAACAGGTCAGAAATCAAGGGTAACGGATATTGATATTTCACAGTGATATTGTTCAGGAGACGATAATCAATACATGGCCTTAATGAACCATCCTTTTTGGCCACAAAGAAAAACCGGCACCCAAGGGTGAAGAGGATGGTCTGATATGACCCTTCTCCAATGACTCCTTGATATAAGACCGCATAGCGTCATGTTCAGGTAAAGACAAGTTAAAAAGACGACCTTTAGGGAATTTACTACCAGGCACTAATTCAATAGCGCAGTCATAGCTCCTATGGGGGGGCAAGGATGCAGATTTACTTTCGCTAAACACATCAGAAAAATCAGTCAAAAAGTCAGGAACATCCTGAGCCTGGGGAGAGGCAGAAAAAACAGGAGTGTTGGCATTAACACATTGGCAGCCCCAACTGGTTACAGACACAGATTTCCAATCCAAAACAGGATTATGAGACTGTAACCAAGGGAAACCTAGTACAATAATGTCATGCAGATTATACAGCACCAAAAATTTGCAACTCTGATGATGATCAGGTTCAACCCTCATTATCACCTGAGTAGAGAACTGGGGTTTATTCTCAGCCAAAGGGGTAGAATCAATCCCCAGTAGGGGAATAGACTTCCGTAGGGGTATCAAGGGAAACCCACAACGTTTAGCAAAATCAAAATCCATCAGGTTAATAGCTGCTCCTGAATCAACAAAAGCCTGAGCAGAAAATGTGGACAAGGAGCAAATCAGGGTAACAGTCAACAGAAATTTAGTCTGAACACTACCCAAGACAACTGAGCGTGAAAAACGTCTTCCCCGCTTAGGGCAGACTGAAATAGCATGAGAGGCGTCACCACAGTAGAAACATAACCCATTGTGTTTTCGAAACTCATGACGCTGTGCCCCAGAAGCCACTCTATCACACTGCATGGGTTCAGAAGCTGGTTCACAATGCAACATTATTCCACGCATACCTCTACGCTCACGCAAACATCTGTCAATTTGAATCGCCAATGACATAGAATCATTGAGACCAGAGGGAGCAGGGAAACCCACCATAACATCTTTTACATTCTCTGACAGACCCTTCCGAAAAAGGGCTGCCAAAGCATCATCATTCCATTTGGTCAGGACTGCCCACCTTCGGAATCTCTGACAGTACAACTCAGCGTCCTCAAGACCCTGATTTAATGCCAACAAGGCTTTTTCAGCTTGATCAGTGACATTAGGTTCATCGTACAATAACCCCAGAGCCAGAAAAAATGCATCAATATTACTCAAAACAGGGTCCCCAGGTGTCAGGGAAAAAGCCCAATCCTGAGGCTCGCTGCGCAGGAGAGAGATGACAATTTGAACATGCTGTGCTGCGTTCCCTGAGGACTTAGGTTTTAAGGCAAAAAACAACTTACAGTTATTTTTGAAATTCAGAAATTTAGCTCGATCCCCTAAAAACAAATCTGGCATGGGGATCCTAGGTTCCACAACCGGCAACCCTGCAAGATAGGTAGCAATACTCCGAACTTCAGTGGCAAGCTGATCCACACGGCCAGACAACTGTGCAAACTCCATTGAGAGAAAAAAAAATCCTCAGCACCCAGAGAAAAAGAGAGAAAGAAAAAAAAAACAAAAAAAAAAACTATCTCTGACAACTCTGACAACTTTTTTTTTTACACTATCTTTCCCTTCTGTGAGTACCATATAATTTTCAGTTTGGCCGGTGATACTGTTATGATTTGGTAGCTGAGGAGAGCAGGCAAAAACGGCAATACACCAGAGAGGTTGGAATCTACTGGATTGCAGTACCCTGACTAACCACCACAACTAAAGGCAGCCGTGGAGCATACCTACGTTGGTCCTAGACGCCTCTTCACAGCCTGAGAAGCTAACTACACCTAAAGATAGAAAGAGGAAAACTATCTGCCCCGGAGCAGATCCCCAAAGAACATAGGAAGACCCCAAACATGTAATGGCGGTTAGACAAGAGGAAATACAGACACAGACAGAAAATAGCATGAGCAAACGTTGGGGCCCAATCTTCCTAGAAAGAAAAGGATAGGAAGGACACTTACTGCAGTCCAAAAAACCCTAAAAAAATACCAACTCACTAATTGCAAAAACACCTGAGATCACACGACCTCTACCACCTAAATTAGTTCTCTGGTGTAACAAAACTAAGCCGCAGCCACAGAAAAAACTGGAAAAGGCAAATGAACAAACAACAGTGGCTCAGATAAACTGAGAGGAGCACAAGCCCCGGAGGGGACCTGGCTGACCTCCACAGAAGTGCAGGAAAAAATGCAAAAAGCAAGCACAGAAATAAAAACAGAAAATATCTTATCTGATAGCAGAAGATGCAAGCAAGACACAGCAAGCTTCCAAGTGAACCAGGAACCAAAGTTGAGACAAGAACAATTGATCACCGGCAACCCTGATCGGAGGGAACCTCCCTTATATAAGACCAGTCTGTAACACCTGATTGCCAATCTTCACAATCTTCATTGAATAGTTCAGTACTGTTTGTAACCACCAGAGGGAGCTTCTGCTCAGAATTCATTTCTAACACATTCACAACATATATGTCATTGAGACACATATATATATATTTATAGTTCATACACTTCTACATAGTATAATAGCAGCTAATTCAATTGGCGGCTTCTGTAAAATCATTACAGAACCCGACATGAAATGACACATGGTTTACATACATTAAACCATTTCATTTCATATAGTTTGATATATGGTTTTGATTAACAATTACATGAGTGTATGTGTGCAAAATTTCATACATCTAGGTGTGAATTTAATGTGTAAATTCGTTGAAAAAAAAAATGCGTGGGCTCCCGCGGTATTTTCTCTACCCGACAGGGAAAGCCAGTGACTAAAAACAGATATAAGTAGCCCTGAGAGGGACCATTTTTTTGTGCCCCCTCTGGCTCCTAACATCTGCCCCAGCCACCCCAGAAAAGGCACATCTATTATTAGATGCTCCTTTTCTGGCACTTAGCCCGTCTATTCACATTGCCCTGTAGCGGTGGCTAATGGGTTAAGGCCACCTTGCTATTGGAAGGTGACAGTAAGCCCGGTTAATAATGGAGAGTTGTCAATTAAACAACTATCCATTATGAATCCTATTGTATTAAATGGTTAAAAAAACACACACATTAATTAAAAATTATTTTAATGAAATAAATGCACATAGTTTTTGACCATATTTTATTGCACTGGTAAATCCTTCCGAATCCCTTGTTCTCCTGTAATAAAAATAAAATAATAAAGCAACCATAGTCTTACCTCTGCGGTGCTCAGTCAGGTCCTACGCTGCAATCCATCTGAAAGGGTTAACAGGTTTACAGCAGGGACCGCTGCTAATGCTGCCAGCCAGGCTGTAAACTCCCAAATGAATGATTCATCTCTCCAGCTCACAGGCGATGAACTGATTAGTGTGGGAAGCTTAATTGATTGTTTCCCAAGCTATTCAGTACACTTCAGGTCAGCCGGGGACTCCCTCTGACGTCACTGAGGCTGTGCGGAGTCCCCGGCTGACCAGAAGTGAACTGAATAGCGTGGGAAGCAATCAATCAAGCTTCCCATACTAATCAGTTCATCTCCTGTGAGCCGGGGAGATGAATCATTCATTCGGGGGTTTACAGCCGGGCTGGCAGCATTAGCAGCGGTCATTGCTGTAAACCTGTTAACCCTTTCAGATGGATTGCAGCCTGGGACCTGACTGAGCACAGCAGAGGTAAGAATATGGTTGTTTTATTATTTTATTTTTATTACAGGAGAACAAGGGATTCAAAAGGATTACCAGTACAATAAAATATGGTCAAAAACTATGTGCATTTATTTCATTAAAATAATTTTTCATTAATGTGTGTGTGTTTTTTAAACCATTTAATACAATAGTATTAATAATGGAGAGTTGTCTAATTGACAACTCTCCATTATTAACCTGGCTTAATGCCACCTTCCAATAGCAAGGTGGCCTTAACCCATTATTAACCCATTAGCCACCGCTACAGGGCAATGGGAATAGATGGGCTAAGTGCCAGAAAAGGCGCATCTAATAATAGATGTGACTTTTCTGGGGTGGCTGGGGGCAGATGTTAGTAGCCAGGGGGGCACAAAAAATGGTCCCTCCCTAGGCTATGAATATCTGTCTTCAGTCACTGGTTTTCCCTGTCTGGTGGAGAAAATACCGCAGGAGCCCACACATTTTTTTTCAACGAATTTACGCATTTAATTAACACCTACATGTATAAAATTTTGCACACATACACTCATGCAATTGTTGTTCAAAACCATATATCAAAGTACATGAAATGAAATGGTTTACTGTATGTAAACCATGTGAAATTTCATGTCGGGTTCTGTAATGATTTTACAGAAGCCGGCAATTGAATTAGCGGCTATTATAATATGTAGAAGTGTATGAACTATAAATATATATATATGTGTCACAATGACATGTATATATATATATATATATATATATATATATATATGTATTCTATGTGTATATATCTATTCTTTCTTTTGTGATTTAAAAACTGTCATTTGGATCCATTTTACAGTACAGACCAAAAGTTTGGACACACCTTCTCATTCAAAGATTTTTCTGAATTTTCATGACTATGAAAATTGTACATTCACAATGAAGGCATCAAAACTATGAATTAACACATGCGGAATTATATACTTAACAAAAAAGTGTGAAAGAAGTGAAAATATGTCTTATATTCTAGGTTCTTCAAAGTAGCCACCTTTTGCTTTGATTACTGCTTTGCACACTCTTGGCATTCTCTTGATGAGCTTCAAGAGGTAGTCACCGGAAATGGTTTTCACTTCACTGGTGTGCCCTGTCAGGTTTAATAAGTGTGATTTCTTGCCTTTCTAAATGGGGTTGGGATCATCAGTTGTGTTGTGCAGAAGTCTGGTGGATACACAGCTGATAGTCCTACTGAATAGACTGTTAGAATGTGTTTTATGGCAAGAAAAAAGCAGCTAAGTAAAGAAAAGCAAGTGGCCATCATTACTTTAAGAAATGAAGGTCAGTCAGTCCGAAAAATTGGGAAAACTTTGAAAGTGTCCCCAAGTGCAGTTGCAAAAACCATCAAGCGCTACAAAGAAACTGGCTCACATGAGGACCACCCCAGAAAAGGAAGACCAAGAGTCACCTCTGCTTCTGAGGATAAGTTTATCAGAGTCACCAGCCTCAGAAATCGCAGGTTAACAGCAGCTCACATTAGAGACCAGGTCAATGCCACACAGAGTTCTAGCAGCAGACACATCTCTGCAACTGTTCAGAGGAGATTTGTGCAGCAAGCCTTCAAGGTAAAATAGCTGCTAGGAAACCACTGCTAAGGACAGGCAACAAGCAGAAGAGACTTGTTTAGGCTAAAGAACACAAGGAATGGACATTAGACCAGTGGAAATCTGTGCTTTGGTCTGATGAGTCCAAATTTGAGATCTTTGGTTCCAACCACCGTGTCTTTGTGCGACGCAGAAAAGGTGAACGGATAGACTCTACATGCCTGGTTCCCACCGTAAAGAATGGAGGAGGAGGTGTGATGGTGTGGGGGTGCTTTGCTGGTGACACTGTTGGGGATTTAATCAAAATTGAAGGCATACTGAACCAGCATGGCTACCACAGCATCTTGCAGCGGCATGCTATTCCATCCGGTTTGCGTTTAGTTGGACCATCATTTATTTTTCAACAGGACAATGACCCCAAACACACCTCCAGGCTGTGTAAGGTCTATTTGACCAAGAAGTAGAGTGATGGGGTGCTACGCCAGATGACCTGGCCTCCACAGTCACCAGACCTGAACCCAATCAAGATAGTTTGGGGTGAGCTGGACCGCAGAGTGAGGGCAAAAGGGCCAACAAGTGCTAAGCATCTCTGGGAACTCCTTCAAGATTGTTGGAAGACCATTTCCGGTGACTACCTCTTGACGCTCATCAAGAGAATGCCAATGTACAAAGCAGTAATCAAAGCAAAAGGTGGCTACTTTGAAGAACCTAGAATATGACATATTTTCAGCTGTTTCACACTTTTTTGTTAAGTATATAATTCCACATGTGTTAATTCATAGTGTGTTAATTCATAGTGTGAATGTACAATTTTCATAGTCATGAAAATACAGGAAAATCTTTGAATGAGAAGGTGTGTCCAAACTTTTGGTCTGCACTGTATGTCGGTTTTGAAAGCCGGCGAGAAAATCTCGCCGTACGGATGCCATATGGATGACCTACGGATGCTTACATGCCCAAAATACGCAGCCACACCTTGACAAGGGATGACATACGGAACACTGTTCAGGGAACTTTTATGCGTATTACGTCCGTACAATACAGTCCGTATTTTTATACGTTGTGTCTGACGCCGGCCTCAGATGGAAACCCCGATGTCAGTGCTCAGCATAGAACTCAGCAAAAATGTGATCCAAAATTTTATGTAAAATTTTCTCAAAAAAGCTTTAATTCAATCCACAAAAACTAACATATTTATTAATGACCTTGTAGGGGGCATACAGAGTAGTATTTCAATATTTGCAGATGACACTAAACTCTGCAGGGTAATAAATACAGAGGAGGATAATTTTATATTACAGGAGGATTTATGTAAACTAGAAGCTTGGGCTGATAAATGGCAAATGAGCTTTAATGAGGATAAATGTAAGGTCATGCACTTGGGTAGAACAAATAAGATGTATAATTATGTGCTTAATTGTAAAACACTGGGCAAAACTGTCACTGAAAAAGACCTGGGTGTATGGGTGGACGACAAACTCACATTTAGTGGCCAATGCCAGGCAGCTGCTGCCAAGGCAAATAAAATAATGGGATGCATTAAAAGAGGCATAGATGCTCATGAGGAGAACATAATTTTACCTCTATACAAGTCACTGGTGCGACCACACTTGGAATACTGTGTGCAGTTCTGGTCTCCGGTGTATAAGAAAGACATAGCTGAACTGGAGCGGGTGCAGAGAAGAGCGACCAAGGTTATTAGAGAACTGGGGGGTCTGCAATACCAAGACAGGTTATTACACTTGGGGTTATTTAGTTTGGAAAAACGAAGGCTTAGGGGTAATCTTATTACAATGTATAAATATATGAGGGGACAGTACAAAGACCTTTCTAATGATCTTTTTACTCTTAGACCTGTGACGGGGACAAGGGGGCATCCCTACGTCTGGAGGAAAGAAGGTTTAGCCATAATCACAGATGCAGATTCTTTACTGTAAGAGCAGTGAGACTATGGAACTCTCTGCCGTCTAATGTTGTAATGAGTGATTCCTTACTAAAATTTAAGAAGGGACTGGATGCCTTTCTTGAAAAGTATTATATTACAGGTTATATACATTAGTTTCCTAGATATTGCGTTGATCCAGGGAGCTAGTCTGATTGCCGTATGTGGAGTCGGGAAGGAATTTTTTTCCCCAATGTGAAGCTTACTGTTTGCCACTTGGGTTTTTTTTGCCTTCCTCTGGATCAACATGTTAGGGCAGGTTAGGATAGGATATGGGTTGAACTAGATGGACTTAAAGTCTTCCTTCAACCTTAATAACTATGTTACTATGTTACTATGTAGTCCCCACTCAGTTCTGTGGACAGTTAACAGAAATATAGAGGTTTCCACGTTACTGGTAGCACAAAGGCTCTGGAAAAGCTAAATGGATACCCCCCAAAATAAATCTAGCAAATTCTTTGCTCCAATATCTACACTCTGTCCCCTCTTCTGAGCCATAATGTGCTTAAAAAAAATTTAGCGTTTACTTGTTTGACAGTACTGTAATGATGAGTGCCTGCTTAATTTACTGAGTATGTGTGTTTAGAAGCACAAGATAGTTACAAAGAATGGGCACTACGATGTACTGGGCACTACAATATACTGCACACTAGAATGACAGATTTGCAATTTTCATTCAGCAACATTCACTGCATGTTGGTTTCTGGAAAACACCTGGAGTCAACTTCGTCAATAAATTCCCAGAGGGGTGTAATTTTCAAAATAGGGTAATTTGAAGGTGGATTCTGCTCATCTGGCACTTAGGGGCTCTGTATATGGAGTCTGCAAACTATTCTGGGAAAATCTGTGCCCCAAGAGTCAAATAGCACTATTTTTTCTTCATTGCCCAATGTTATAAAATGTTGTGGCACACCTGTAGTGTCAATATGTTTGCTGAACCCCCAGATTAAATCATTTAGGGGTGTAGTTTGTAAATGGCATCACTTCTGGGGGGGTCTGTTTTATGGCTCTGCAAATGTGACACGGCACCCCTAAACCATTCCAACAAAATCTGAACTCCAATATGATGCTACTTCCTTTCTTTTATTTCCATATGTGGGCCTCAAAAGTAGTTTTCAACCACAAATGGGGTATTGGCAAACTCAGGATAAATTAAGTAACAAATTGTACTATTAATTTCCTCCTAATACCCCTTTTTAAAAGTAAATACTTGGGGCCAAAGCAACATTTTTTCATTTACTCAGCCCAATGTTATATAATTCTGTGAGTCTTCTGAGGGTTAAAGATGCTCACTACACCGCTAGATGTATTCCTCGAGAGGTCTGGTTTCCAAAATGGGGTCACTTGTAGAGGTTTCTGCTGTTTTGACATATCAAGGGCTTTTCAAATGTGGCATGGTGTCTGCAATCTATTCTAGCCAAAATGGCCCTCTAAAATTCAAATAGCATTATTTTTCTGAGCCCTGACATGTGCCAAAACAGTATTTTATGATCACTTATGGAGTATCTATGTACTGAGGAGAAATTGCAAAATAAATTATGTTGTCCAATTACTTCTGCTTCTTATGTCAAAATGAAATTTTTGGGGCTAAAGTAACATTTTTGTGGAAAAAAATGTAATTTTTAATTTTCACATTCCTAAGTTATAAAGTTCTGTGAACCAGCTGTGGGACCTAGATGCACACAATATCCATACATGAATTCCTTGAGGAGTATAGTTTGCATAATGGGGTCACTCGTGTGGGGTTTCTGCTGTTTTGGCATATAAGGTTTCTTCAAATACAACATGGCTTTCACAATCTATTCCAGCCAAAACTGCGCTTTAGAATTCAAATGGCGCTACTTCCCTTCTGAGCCGTGAAGTGTGCCAAAACAGTACTTTCTGATAACATTTAGCATAATGTCCTACTCAGGAGAAATTGCGTAACAAATTATGTGGTCTATTTTCTCCTGTTACTCTTGTGAAAATTAAAAAATTGTGACTACAGGGGTTTCTGCTGTTTTGGCATAACATGTCTTTCAAAATCTATTCCAGCCAAACCTGCGCTTCAGAATAGAAATGGCACTTCTTCCTTTCCGAGCAATGCCATGTGCCTAAACAGTAGTTTATGAACACATTTAGGATATCGTTGTACTCAGGCGAAATTACGCAACAAACTAGGTGGTCTATTTTTTCCTCTTACTCTTTTTTAAATGGAAAAATTGTGACTACAATAATATTTTGAGGGGAAAAAAATAATTTTTCATTTTAAAGTCACAATATTATAAAATTATTTGAATCACCTCTGGGTTCAGTATAATCACCACACCCCATGTTGAATTTCTTGAGGGGTGTCATTTCCAAAATGGAGTCACTTGTTGGAGTTTCTACTGTTTTGGCACATCTGGGGCTCAACAAATGCGACATGGTGTCCGCAATCTATTCAGCCAAAATTGTTTTCCAAAATTTACATATGGCTCCTTCCTTCCCAAGTCCTGCTATGCACCCAATCAGTAATTTTTCACCACATATGGGGTATCCTTGTGCTCATGAGAAATTGCACAACAAATTTTATGATCCATTTTTTCCTTTTACCCTTGTGAAAATGAAATTTTGAAGCTAAAGCTACATTTTTTGTGGAAAATAACTAATTTTTCATTTATTGTTTCCACTTTGACTTAATTCTTGTGAAGCACTTTAAGGATTAACAAACTTCCTATTTGTGGTTCTTAATACCTTAAAGGGTGTAGTTTTTAAAATGTGGTCACTTCAATTGTGAAGTGGTCCATAATAACATAGGGTTTGTAAATTTCATGGGAAAAATTAAAAATTGCTGCTAAATTTTTAACCCTTCTATGTTTCTATCAAAAAATATGTTTAAAAAATAATGCAAATGTAAAGTAGACATATGGCAAATCTTATTTTGTAATTATTTTTAGTGGTATGACTATCTGTTTTACAGTTATAAAAATTCAAAGTTCAAAATTTGCGAATGTTTCAAAGTCATCATCAAATTTCCATTTTTTTCATAAATAAACAAATCATAGTGACCTAAATTTATCACTAATATGAAGTACAATGTGTCATGAAAAAAACATTCTCCGAATCACTGGGTTGTGCTGAAGCATTTCAGATTTATTACCATATAAAGTGACACTGTTCAGAATTGAAATATTTGGCCTGGTAAGGAAGGTGAAAACAGACATTGGTGATAAAGGGTTAAAGTTTTAGGTTTAAACTTTGTTCAGTCTTTAATTCTAAAAATAGAGCATGCTAATTTTTCAAAAAGATCCATTATCTCTTAAATCTTTACTGTAGACTGTCAAGTAACACCTGACCACAGTGTTTTTAAACAAAACTTGCAAAATATTGCACCTAAAAAATACCATTCAAAGTGTGGGCAAGCACAGTATGTGAAAGCAATCTGATGCAGCAGTAGTTGTCCTAGGCACTGTAATGAACAGAACCCCACGCATCTTCCATGGCCTCCTCATGATGATTCAGTATTACATTATATAGTTATACAGTCATAATAGTCCATTCCAATGGAAGGCAATTATTGGGTAAGAGTTTGTGCGACCCTTTTATATTTTGCAATGAATACTGTGGACAGTGTATGTTATAATACTCCGGTTTCTCAGCTGATACTGGTACAATTGCACATGTATTTTTAATAACTGGAGTCTAAAACGCGATGCAGCATGTAATATAACTGATGAAAATGTATGTTTTAACTAATAATTGCAAGAATCCTGAAGTTGAAAGGGATTTGCAAAACCAGTCATACATTAAAAGCAACCGGTTGGTTAATGCTGTCCGGTCACATTTCTTTATTCCTCTCAGGAGCTGCTGCATTTCAGGCATAGAGGTGTCCATGAGACAACTTAGCTCCAGTCATTATTCAGTACACTCACCCATTCAAGTCTATGGGTGTGTGGAAAACATAGGACTGTGCTTGGATGTCACCTGAGTGCAGTCCGATTTCCGCAAACTCACAGAATGGAAAAGATGAAGAAATTTTGCTCTCCACCTTCTCCTCAAAGTGTGCTCCAATTCTCTCATTTGAAAAATCGGATCACACAATGCTGACACTCGGGTCAAACTCTGATCAATGCTGACACTTGGGTCAAACTCTGATCAATGCTGACACTTGGGTCAAACTCTGATCAAAGTTTGACCAGAGTTTCACCTACATAATCGGTCCAATGATCTCAGATAAGTGAATCTAAAGCCGTAGCCTGTGTGACAGTAGATCTGAGAACCTGAGTGAGGTAATGAAATGACAGCTAAGAAAGGACATTACAGAGATGTCACAGTCCCAAATGAGATATTCTATGATCAGGTCAGTTTAAACCGACCATGCCCAAATGTCACAGACACATTTCCGTTGTGGTTTGGTTTCTGTCATTTAAAGAAAGGCGCTAGGATTTTGTCATAGTTTTGGAAACCCACAATAAGCAGGACTTAGCTTCTTGTTATTTCATGATTGTATAAACTGATTAGCTGTCTGCAAACACCTGCTTGGGATACAAATATATTCCCTGCCAAGTCACCTATTTACAGTGTGGTTTGAGTATTTTTTATGCGATTCCATAAAGTAATCAAATTAATACTACATATATGTATAAATTATTACATGTCCAATAATTCATTCATTTCAAGAGCACAACAGCCGTAATTAAAAATTAATAATAAAATAACAGCAATAAATTATTATTATAATAATCCAAATAAAAGTAAAGTAATATATTAAAACAAATGATTAAACTCAGGCTAACCCGTGTGACATATACCACAGATTATTCTACTTAGATCCTGCTCTGCTGTAATTCTTGTCACTTTAAACTTTGTCTAATAAATGCTCTTACCTTGAGAAGACACTGATGAAATGGAGACTAGGAAGCAGAGGGCTAAGGGGATGCTGTAGATCTTCATATCGATGGTAATAAACACCTGAGCATAATACCTGTATATCAATGATAAAAGTCGTTATGGCAAATAATAATAATCCTGAGAATAAATCAATGTAACAATCGTAATAAAATAATGTCCATAAATAAAGTAATATAATTTAGAAAATGATTAAACTCAGGCTAACAGAAGTAACATGATATATACTCTCAGTGATATTTTTGTAAGTAAATACTAATAAAAGCATGTTTTCCCACACACCTTGCTTGGGAGATGTACAGGAAATTTGGCTGAGGAGAATATTTCTACGTTTATATAGTCCTGGAAATATTGCATCTTTGTCAGACCAGTAAAAAAGTGGAAAGTGGGTGTTGACAATTCACTTAATGAAAGTTAACTTTCCACAAGTGCTGGAAAATGGAGCAAAGTAGCTAGTATTGAGCAATATGGTGAATCACCTTTAACAAGTCACCATCTGAAATAGTTCAGTAGTTCATTGATCAAAAATATTGATTTCCATAGCTATAAAATGCTGATATAGTGAAAAGAGCATTTTAATTCTTTCATTTTTGTAAATTTGCCTTCTTTTATTTATTCAAATTTTCAGTTCATTTTTATTATACGATTGCAAGAGTGAGTAAACCCAAAATATAGCTATAAGAAAAAAAATTATCCAGCTGCAAGAAGCTTTGTATGAAAAGTTAATCTGACTACATTTACTGAGAGTGTGATTTTCATAGAAGATATTGTTGCTGGGGGGTCTCTGATGTGTTCTCTTCTGTTTTGCTATCAAAAGTGAGATTGAATTCCAGTTTTAGGAAATTATTTTGGGTTAAAATTGTTCTTATTTTTTTCTGGTAGAAAAAAATATTAGCACAGCACATAGGTAATATGTGCTAATATGAATGAATTATGAGGCTCTCAGACACTATGCTACAGAAAACAAGAGAAGTAGGTTTCCGTAAGTCCCACAATTATTTTATAGTCTACCTTAAGCTGTTGCCTGGGGTGGACTTGTAAAAGCAACAGTTTAAAATGACAACTGCCATTGTTAATATTTTTTGTCTTGCTTTGATTATTATTTAACCCCTTTACTACACATTGATTTTCAGTTCTTTTGATTTCGTTTTTTCCTTCCTTTCTTTCAAGAGCCACAACTTTCTTCTTATTCCGGCCATGTAGCTAAGTGCATTGAAATTGCAAAAAAAAAAAAGTGCAATTCCACAATAGTTTTCTTGGGTACTTCATTTACCATGTTCACTATATGGTTAAACTGGTCAGACAATATGATTACCCAGGTCAGTATGAGTATGCAGATACCAACGATATATACACTCTTTTGCATTTTGGTCATTAAAAATGGAAGAGTTGCCTGAGCTGACATGTCATGCCTTGGACGTTTTGTCATGCCTAGCAGCCAGCGTTCTCTCAGAACATGTTTTCAGCGCTGCTGGTGGTGTCCTGACAAAAAGTGCATCTGGATGTCCCCTGAAAATGTAGATGAGCTGCAACCCTCAGCTGTCAGCATTAGCACGACTGGTTATCAAGAATAGAGGGGTCTTCATGCCGTACTTTTCAATTATTTAAATAAATAATTTTAAAAAATGGCATGCCCCCAAATTTTACAACCAGCCAAGCTGAAGCAGACAGCCCCAGGGGGGGCTGGTATTCTTTGGCTGGTAAGGGGCCATGGATATTGGCCCCAGTCTAAAAATAGCAGCTCAGAAAACGCGCATGTATTAGATGTGCCAATTCTGGTGAATTGACTGGCTCTTCCCACTTGCCCTGTTGTGGTGGCAAGTGATGTGATAGTTGGGGAGGGTTGATGTCACCTTTGTATAGTGAGGTGACATCAAGCCCAGAGGTTAGTAATGAAGAGGCATCTATAAGACGCCCCCGGTTGATGTCACCTTTATATTGTGAGGTGACATCAAGCCCAGAGGTTAGTAATGGAGAGGCATCTATAAGATGCCCCAATTGCTAGCCCAATAGTGATGTTGAATAAATAAACACACTCCCAGAATAAAGACTTTTAATTGAAAGAATGACACCCACTCCATTAATGAGTCTAAATTAAACCATACTCACATCATCACCCAGTCCACTGGAGAAAATGTCTCTTATAGAAATAATAAACAACAGTAATTCTCACCTGTCCACTGAAAAGATAAAAATCCATTTGTTCTGCGATGGGTCTAGCTCTGCTACATCTAGATGGCAAGCTGCATTGTTGCATGATGTGATTATATGGCCTGCCATCCAGCAGAGACACTGAGCAGCGTGTGCTAGCACTGCTCAGTATCTCGTGGTGAACTCCTATGACCTGAATGATGTCATCGCGAGCGTGAGGAAGTTCTCATGCTCGCCGGGCCAACAGAAAGTTCCTGGGAGTTCACAGCTAATGAACTCAGTTCAACTCACTGATGTAAGCGTGAGTGCCATGGAAAAAATTGCAAGGGTGCTTGCACTCACGTCAGTGAGTTGAACTGAGCTCATTACGTGTGAACCCCCAGTACCTTTCTGACGGTACCGCAAGCGTGATAACTTTCTCACGCTTGCGGTGATGTCAGTGAGGTGATAGGAGTTCACAGCAAAACGTTGAGTTGAGCAAGAATGCAAAGCTCAGTGTCTCTGCTGGATGGCAGGCTGTATTGTCGCATCATGCAATGCAACAATGCTGCCTGCCATCTAGATGTATACGAAAAAAGGCGCAAGGACCCTTTGAAAACAAAAAAGTTATGCGTGAGGGCGAACTCTAAGAGCTCCAGGATGAGGTCCCTTAATTCTAAAGGTAAGGTAGAAGTGCACAAAAAATACCGGACTGCTCTAATACCATCAGAATGTCTAATGTTAGTGTAAAGTGATTCCACATCCACTGAAGCAAATAGAGTATCACCCTCCAAACACAGACCATCGACCTTGCGCAATAACTCCCCTGTATCTTTAAGAAAGAAGGGCAAAGTGGCAACAAGTGGTTGAAGGTGATAATCGATCCATTTATTGATGTTCTCCAAAAAATTGCCCCTCCCAGACACGATAGGCCTACCAGGCAGCGCTGATAAATCCATGTGGCTCTTCGGCAGCAAATAGAGAGTCGCAATAGTAGGTTCCTTAATAGTGAGTGCTAAAGCTGGTGATTATGCTGGTGTCAGTTGCCCTTTTTAAGATGTCATCAAGCTTCACAGTATATGCCGAGAGGGGGTTATATGTAAGTTTTTTTATAACAAACATTATTGTTAAGTTGACGAAAGACCTCCCTCTCGTACATAACTTTAAAGCTAGTAATTGTTATATATGAGGTAATACCACATTATTGTGGTTCTGATCGGTCCATTATCACATTTTCTGTGACTCAGTTATGCGGTTCCCTCTGGCCCTCTTGGTGTTTACCTGTGGACAGTGGGTATACGTTCCTACCTTTCCTTATGCTGTCAATCTGGATTTTGTATTTTATATATTAATAAAAGTTATATTTTATGGGACTTTATGATTGCTTGCGCCTTTTTTCGTATGCTATGTTCTATGCAGTTGGTCATTTTACATGATCCTTATAAATATGTAGAGGGGATACTAATTGATAGTTTATTGGACTTCCTTGATTTTCCCATACATATGTGTATACTATGTTTGTCTCACTTGTTATTCAGTGCCATCTAGATATAGCAGAGCTAGACACGTCGCAGGACAAATGGATTATTATCTTCTGTGCAGACAGGTGAGGAATATTGTTGTTTATTACTTTAATTCTGTTACTGGAGACATTGGCTTCAGTGGACTTGGCGATGACATGATTATGGTTTAAATTAGATTCATTAATGGAGTCTGTGTCATTCTTCTGATTAAAAGACTTTATTCTGGGTGTGTGTTATTTTATACAATATCACTATGGTGTTAGTGATGGGGTGTCCTATAGACGCCTCTGCATTACTAACCTCTGGGCTTGATGTCACCGGACAATACAAAGGTGACATCAACCTCCCAAATATGAACCCCACTTGGCACCGCCACAGGGTAAGCGGGAAGAACCGGGCAAAACTCCAGCGAGCTGCTATTTTTAGGCTGGGAGGGCAATATCCATGACCCCTTATCAGCCTGAGAATGCCAGCCCCCAGTTATCTGACTTAGCAAGGCTGGTTGTCAAAACTGGATAGTCTCACGACATTTTTTAAAATTATTTATTTAATTCATTAAAACATACAGTTAGGTCCATAAATATTTGGACAGAGACAACATTTATCTAATTTTGGTTCTAGACATTACCACAATGAATTTGAAACAAAACAAATCAGATGCAGTTGAAATTCAGACTTTCAGCTTTCATTTGAGGGTATCCACATTAAAATTGGATGAAGGGTTTAGGAGTTTCAGCTCCTTAACATGTGCCACCCTGTTTTTAAAGGGACCAAAAGTAATTGGACAAATGACTCCAAGGCTATTTCATGGACAGGTGTGGGCAATCCCTTTGTTATGTCATTCTCAATTAAGCAGATGAAAGGGCCGGAGTTGATTTGAGGTGTGGTGTTTGCATTTGGAAGGTTTTGCTGTGAAGGAAACATGCGGTCACAGGAGCTCTCCATGCAGGTGAAACAAGCCATCCTTAAGCTGCAAGAACAGAAAAAAACCCATCCAAGAAATTGCTACAACATTAGAAGTGGCAAAATCTACAATTTGGTACATCCTGAGAAAGAAAGAAAGCACTGGTGAACTCATCAATCCAAAAAGACCTGGGAGCCCACGGAAGACAACAGTGGTGGATGATCGCCGCATACTTTCTTTGGTGAAGAAGAACCCGTTCACAACATCAACTGAAGTCCAGAACACTCTCAGTGAAGTAGGTGTATCTGTCTCTAAGTCAACAATAAAGAGAAGACTCCATGAAAGTAAATACAAAGGGTTCACATCTAGATGCAAACCATTCATCAATTCCAAAAATAGACAGGCCAGAGTTAAATTTGCTGAAAAACACCTCCAGAAGCCAGCTCAGTTCTGGAAAAGTATTCTATGGACAGATGAGACAAAGATCAACCTGTACCAGAATGATGGGAAGCCAAAAGTTTGGAGAAGAAAGGGAACGGCACATGATCCAAGGCACACCACATCCTCTGTAAAACATGGTGGAGGCAACGTGATGGCATGGGCATGCATGGCTTTCAATGGCACTGGGTCACTTGTGTTTATTGATGACATAACAGCAGACAAGAGTAGCCGGATGAATTCTGAAGTGTACCGGGATATACTTTCAGCCCAGATTCAGCCAAATGCTGCAAACTTGATTGGACGGCGCTTCATAGTACAGATGGATAATGACCCCAAGCATACAGCCAAAGCTACACAGGAGTTCATGAGTGCAAAAAAGTGGAACATTCTTCAATGGCCAAGTCAATCACCAGATCTTAACCCAATTGAGCATGCATTTCACTTGCTCAAATCCAGACTTAAGAGGGAAAGACCCACAAACAAGCAAGACCTGAAGGCTGCGGCTGTAAAGGCCTGGCAAAGCATTAAGAAGGAGGAAACCCAGCGTTTGGTGATGTCCATGGGTTCCAGACTTAAGGCAGTGATTGCCTCCAAAGGATTCGCCACAAAATATTGAAAATAAAAATATTTTGTTTGGGTTATGTTTATTTGTCCAATTACTTTTGACCTCCTAAAATGTGGAGTGTTTGTAAAGAAATGTGTACAATTCCTACATTTTCTAACACATATTTTTGTTCAACCTTTCAAATTAAACGTTACAATCTGCACTTGAATTCTGTTGTAGAGGTTTCATTTCAAATCCAATGTGGTGGCATGCAGAGCCCAACTCGCGAAAATTGTGTCACTGTCCAAATATTTCTGGCCATGACTGTATGTTGCAGGGACCCCTATATTTTTGATAACCTGCCAATATAAAGATGACAGCTGGGGGTTGCAGTCCACAGCTGTCAGCTTTACCTGCACTGGTTATCAAAAATACAGGGCAATCTAAGCCATTTATTTTTTTATTTATTGCACAGACACCAGCTGATAAATACTCTCATAATAGTTTGCCTGCTCTCACTGCTATCAGCGAGAGCAGGTGTAGGATGATCAGAGTAGTACTCTCATCAGCCAATGCCTGTGACTAGCATTAACCTCTTTACTGCTGGTCAGATCTGTTTGTTTACATGCTATCATCTGACAGCATGGGAACCGCAGCACTCTGACAGGCAGGCAAAATTTTATCGCTGATCATAGTCGGGTCACGCAGATGACAGCATGGGAAACCATGGACGTTAGAGCTCCCCATTCAACAAAATGGAGTCAAGGTTTGGGGTCAAGTTTGGATACCATTCTGGTACCTGATCCAAACTTTTTAAATGTTCAGCCAAATTAACCTGTTTAAGATGCTGTGTTATTCTTACAGAGTCAGCTCATAACAAGGCAAACTGCATCTCAGAGTCCTCAACATCAGATCCAGAGTCACATCATCCTATCCAGACTTTCTCCAAGGATCCGCAGCTCCACTTCCGCCCCGCACTCTCCTTCAACTCCTACCAACTCCCCACCAACTGCCAAAAACCCCCCATTCCAACTCCAGTCTCTCGCCGCTGCCCTCTACTGGCCAGATCATATATTAGTTCACAAATCTCCAACAATGCAGTAAACTGTTTTTATCCCTTACATTCCACCTACCTAACATTTTGACATCTCGGCAAAAAAGCACCAACTGAGATCTGACCTCACTCAAAGTTGTTTTGAAGGTACCTTTGTGGATGGATGCCCTCTGTGGGATGCTCTGACATACGCAAGCCAGCAGGGTCCAAGGACTCTCTCGGGCCCTCAGATTCTATCTTCCTCTGTAGTTGCAGCTCTGGTTTGGGTGCCAGAGCTGTAATGTCTGTTAAGCTAAGCATGACCGGTACAATCCACCATTCATCATCATTGTAATATTCCACTAGAGGTCTGTTGTTCATGCTGGGCTCAGGTTGTCTCAGTGAGTCGATTGAATGACAGCGGTGAAGCATCTTCTGATGTAGTTGCATACCGAACTGGATCCGTCTTCTTGCTTCACATCATACACTGGTTAATTCGGAATTACCTGCTTCAAAATCTTGTAGATTTCTGACTCCCAGCGAACATCCAACTTTCCTATGGCAGTCTTTACACAAATCAGCACTCTGTCCCCAGGTGTGAATGATTCAGCTTAAACTTAACCATGGTCTCATGGTAGCTGATTTTGTTGCTCGTCTCCTACCAACTGGTGAACAGTTTTGAGTCGGATTCAGTGCTCCTGCACCCATGAGTCTAGAGTGTGGTGTTTTTCTTCATTTGGAGTGCTCAAGCTAAGTTTGGACACTTCTCTGATTGACAGTGCAAATAGTAACATGTAGGAAGTGTAAGCATCAGCAGTGCTATGCACCTGGTTATTGTAGGCCCAGAGCAGTTCAGGCAAATAATCCAGCCACCGCAATTTATTGTCTCCCTCAAGTGTTCGAAGCACCTGCAGCAGTGTTCGATTAAATCACTCATAGGCACCATTTCTTTGTGGGTTATATAGTGTTGTTCGGAACCTCCGAATTCCATAGATCTCATAAATTCTTTTTCATGACTTTTCCTTATTCCTTAATAAGAGTAAAAAGTTCTCGGCATCCATATACCTGAATGAAGTATCTATACACGACCCTAGCCGCTGTCTCTGCAGTTTGGTAGTGGGTCAGTATGGCCACCGCAAACTTTAAAAAGTGATCCACGTTATTACTAAACATTACTATAGCCTTCCTCTGCAGGCTCGGACTGTAGATAATCGATCATCAAGATCTCCAGGGGTTCAGTTGACCGGATAACTTGAGTCGGCACCCTCTGCTTCGGTGTCTTCGCAAGCTCACAAGCTTTGCATTGCAGGTAGACTTCTCTGATGATGTGCTCCAGCTGAGAACAGTACAAAAATCATTGAATCGATATGGAAGTTTACTCTAGACTGAAATGAGCACTTTTCTCATGGTCCTCCTTAGCCACAATCCGAGCTAGGCTGCTAGGAATCACGACTTTCCACTTCTTTTCTCTCTCTAACAGCAAATGCACTGTCCAGTACTTTACACCATCTTTAACACGGAGTCTATCCCACTGAAGCAGAATCTTCCAGCCCTCTGAGGACAATTCGGCCCCAGCCATCACTGAAGGCCATTCCCCTTCTAGTAGCCAGCCCTTGATCATCTGGACGTCATCTTGGGTCTGAGCCCACTTAGCTGGTGTACTGCTGAGCCACACCAACTGGCTGGCTGTTTCTCCATTAGTCTTGGCTATGGAGGCCACGGGTTTCCCCCGATCTAAGTCCGGTATCTTCTTCCTCTTCAGCCACCTCTCTGGAGGAAATTGGAAGGGTGACTCAAGGCAAAGCATCAGCAATAGTATTCTCTTTACCGAAACAGTACTTGATTGAGTATTTAAACTTCGCCATTCGGGCGACCCACCTCTGTTCCAAGGTTCCCAGCTTCACACTCTGCAGATGAGCCAAAGGGTTATTATCAGTCTGGACCAAACCTGTTATCCATTGAGATATTCAGCTAACTTGTCAGTCATAGTCCAGATGAGATCCAGCAACTCCAGTTTAACCCCTTCATGACCGGAGGTAGTCTCGATTTTTCGTTTTCGTTTTTTGCTCCCCTTCTTCCCAGAGCCATAACTTTTTTATTTTTTCGTCAATATGGCCATGTGAGAGCTTGTTTTTTGTGGGATGAGTTGTACTTTTGAATAACACAACAGCTTTTAACATATTGTGTACTGGAAAACAGGAAATTCCAAGTGCAGTGTAATTGCAAAAAAGTGCAATCCAACAGTTGTTTTTTGTTCTGATTTTTTACTAGGTTCACTAAATGCTAAAACTGACCCACCATTATGATTCTCCAGGTCAAAACAAGTTCATAGACACCAAATATGTTTAGGTTCTTTTCTATCTAAATGGTAAAAAAATATTCCAAACTTTGTTTAAAAAAAAATTGTGCCATTTTCCGATACCCGTAGCAACTCTATTTTCGTTATCTCAGGTTGGATGAGGGCTTATTTTTTGCGTGCCGAGCTAAAGTTTTTAATGATACCATTTTGGTGCAGATATGATCTTTTGATCGCTCATTATTGCATTTTAATGTAATATCTGGGTGACCAAAAAAAACTTAATTCTGCTGTTTTTACTTTTTTTGTCGCTACGCCATTTAGCGATCAGGTTATTCCTTTTTTATTGATAGATCAGACGATTCTGAACGCGGTAATACCAAATTTGTGTATGTTTGATTTTTTTTTATTGTTTTATTTTGAATGGGGCAAAAGGGAGTGATTTGAACTTTTATATATATATTTTTTTTTACTTTTGCAATTCTTCAATAGTCTCCATGGGAGACTAGAAGCTGCCATAACCCGATTGGCTCTGCTACATATAGGCGATGTTCATTTCGCCTGTATGTAGCTGAATAACTCATTTGCTTTGAACGCCGACCATTGGGTGGTGCTCACAGCAAGCTCGTAGTGACAACAATAGAGGTCTCCAGGAGACCTTTGTGGTTGTCTTGCCAACCCACCGGTGACCCATTATCACATGACAGGGGTCACTGATGGGTAGGATTTTTGGCACAATTGCCAGAAGCGCATGTTAAATGCTGCGGTCAGCGTTTGACAGTGGCATTTAACTGGTTAATAGCTGCAGGTGGATTGCGATTCCACCTGCGGCTTTTCTGGGCACATGTCAGCTGTTCAAAACAGCTGACACATGCTGTGAAAGATGTGGGCTCACCACCGTAGCCCACATCAAAGAGAGAGTGGCCAACATTGGCACACTATTACGCCCGATGTCGGAAAGGGCTTAAAGGAACTCTAGTTATCTGGGTAGTGTTCGAAGTTTCTCAAAGACCGACTGCCATACACTATTACTCATTTCTGGTCCCACTACTCCTGGGCCTGCTCCCAATCTGTGAAGACTTCAAACCATATATAGAATGAATGGACAATCATATTGTGCATATGCTAACAACAGGGCATTGGTCATGGTTTTTTTAGTTGATCCAGGGCTCGCTGTTGTTAAGGTGCCTATTCTTTGTGCCTTTTCCAATTCTCTTCAGTAATTTGTGAAGAGGTTCAGCTATCTTAGTGAAGTTTGAGATGAAACATCGATAATACCCTGTTAGTCCCAATAAGGCTCGCAGCTCTCAAAGAGTCCATGGCGGAAGCCAGTTCCTTACATCTTACACTTTGCTTCCAGCCGGGCTGACTCCACCCAAAATCACCACCTGGTTTTCAGCAATCAGGGCCAGTTTGTTTTCGGGGACTGTCTCTCCTCCATACATGTACAAAAATGAAACTTTTTAACTGCACAAAGCACAACAGGAGAATCATGCACATTGGCACACCTGGCGGCCACTTGTCCATTCACCACTGTCGCCATAATATGTGCGATTATTAGGCCATGTTCTGTTTCTGTTGGCTTCTGGGGCTCAATGATCACCTCTATTCCGCTTAGTCCTTGGTGGCTTCCCAAATCCATCTGTACGATCTGCTCCTGACAAGATGAGATAATATTTTGCCATCCTGTGGGACAGTCATAATCCCCACCATTTCATCTTCGGGAACACTGTAGCAAATCCCAAATACCCGGCTCAGTCTCGGGAACGCCTTCTGTGTAGGTAGATGTTTGGTGATCCTTTATGAATCTTTGTGGAACATGAACTGGTGTAGCTCACTCAGGATATTAATTCCTAATATAATCGAGGTATCTTACCATGAATACCTATCCACCAGCATGACCCCTTTTTGACCCACATCCAGGTCACCAAACTTCAGGTGCATCCACGCTATCCTGTGGAGTGGAATCTTCATCTGGTTAAAGGCCGTCAGCTTAATCAGTTTTCCTTGCTCAGCTTTACCGTAATGTGTATTCCAGTGACATTGTGAAGTACTCCATTGAATAATAATAAAAAAAATTCAGCTCACCCCTGAGATGCTATTCCAATCTGGGAGGAGCACGGATCCCCGTTGATGCACAGCGCTGTAGTTGAATGAGGAAAATAGGAGTGGAACCAGCTCAACACACTGGAAAAATTAAAAATTCACAAAATCTTTATAGAAAATCCTTTAAAAATGAAAGTGATGCAAAAATGGGCATCTCAGACAACAAAGCAATAAAGAGGAGCGGTGTGTGTAACAGAAATCAATCCATATGCATTTCAAGCTACATGGCTCTTGAACACTGAATATATCCAGTGCGCTCGAAACGCATATGGATTGATTTCGGTTACACACACCACCCCTCTTTATTGCTTTGTTGTCTGAGATGCCCATTTTTTCATCACTTTCATTTTTAAAGGATTTTCAATAAAAATTTTGTGAACTTTTAATTTTTCCGCTGTGTCGAGCTGGTTCCACTCCTATTTTCTTCATCAAAGTACTCAATTGGCTTTGTGGAGACTTCAGCTCCTGTATCTACTAGGCAGCACACGGTCTTGTCTTCGATCAGTACGTCTATCACTGGACTTCGGGCATTTCAGGCCTTGCCTACATGGTGCATTTCCTCCAGTGCGCCCTACCACTGGAGGTGATTCTCATTTAAATGTCATTGCTAGCACTCTTTCATGCGTTGTCTTAGTTGGGACCAGTTCTGGGAAACATGCTTTCTTGGGACCTCCAGCATTTTGGACCCCAGGGTAGATAGTGCTCAGGTGTTCTAGGGTTTGGTCCTGTTTTGGACGAAGTTGTCCTTGGGGGTGGGTCATGCCGCACTGGGGCCATTCAGTCCCAGGTCTCTTCTGATTACCTTTACAAAGGAACATTTGTCGGATGTCTCAGTTTTTCCCACACCATATGTTGAGGTGACGGTTCATACTTTCAATGGCCGAGCTTCTCCCCACCCCACTTGATGGGGCATGAGACTTTCTTGGCTGATCCACCTGCTGCGTCAGTTCCTGGATTGTGGCTCTCATCTAAGACAAGGAGTCAGACTGCTGATTTTCAGCCTGGACTCCCTGTCCTCTGGGGCCATACATCCACACAGTGCTGAAGCCCATATTATCCTCACCTTCATGAGCCAAAGCTTCTATGGCAACCAGTGCAAACTGAAATGTCTCATTCACCCCTATCTATTCCCACAACGTCCATCTCATTGATGAATTCATCAGTCCATGAACAAACTGTTCTTTCAGGATGGTGTCAGGATTGGTTAAAATAGAGGCTCCAGCCTTGTATTTTTTTGGCAGGTCTGTAACATTTTCTATTAAGCATTTATAAACTGGGAAATGTTTCTGTCTTCTAGCTGACACCGATTAAAGAAGAGCATCTGGAAACTAGTGGCTGAGACTCTCTCCACAAACCTCATCAAATATGGCCACAATGTTTTCTGGAGTTTTTCGTGTTGATATGAAACGCCGCATCACCGATTCCCGGGCTTCTCCAAATAGAGCATGCGCCGTGACATCTGAATGCAGCTCCTCAGCTAATTTGTACAATCTGTATGTACTTTACATATGATCGGCCCCTTCTTTGATTGGCAGGTTATCACCGGCAAATTTTGCAAGTTATCTCAGTATGGACCCTGCTGACAAGCTCAGGCTTGGAGCATTTAGAGTCATCGGGAGGGCAACAGGGATGGGAGCTCCTGCAGACTGTACGAAACTACCATCCCTGGTCGTGTTCTGCATTGTGATGCTGTACCCAGCTTGCAGAGAAAAATGAAACGTGGATGAGGGACAGGCACAGGACGAGAGGTACAGCAACAGTCATCTGACACGCATAAATATTAGATAATATAATATGAATATTTACTAACAAGTTTATAAAACAAATCAAAGGATGGTAGGTAAAGAGTGTATAAGTAACAAATACAATGACAGCAGTTACTCTCAATAACACTGACTAAGTGTATATGCAGGTTCACTTAAACAGAATTAACAGTTATATGTGAGCAAAATACAATGTGATTAACCCTTTATATACATAGTTCAATAAAACGGCAGTATTGTGCCAGTACTTTAGTAATCGCCTACTTGGAGAAGTTTTCTAAGTGTCTCTTACAGAAGAGGGCTTTTCTCCTAACTAACTAGATCTCTTTAAGGCTATTTATATATGCACATATACAGTATATTCAGATGTAAGATGGTACAGTATGTCCTGAAACTAAAGTAGAAGGGTCCTTGCTGGGCTGAGTCCAGAATATTCAGAAACGCTGTCTTGAAGCACTTACGGAATGCCGATCTCTCCAGCGCAGGGCTTCTCTAAGTCCTTAGAAATAGAAACACCATCTTGATGCTCTTAGGGAATGCCGATCTCTCCAACGCAGGGCTTCCCTCAGTCCTTAGAGATAAGGCCTCACATGACCTAGACCAAAATGCTGTTTACTTGGTTGTTCTCACTGAGTCGGCTCATGTGAAGCCGAACAACACATTCCAAAGTCACCAACAACAGATCCAGATTCGCACCAACTTATCTAGACTTTCTCCAAGGATTCGCATCTTCACTTCCACCCCGGACTCTCCTTTGACTCCTCTTAACCACCCACCAGCCACCGAAAACCCTTTTGCTCAAACTATGGCCTCTCGCTGCTAACCTCTACTGGCCAGATCATATATTTTATCACAAATCTCCAACAATACAGTAAACTGTGATTAATCCTTACACTGCAATGAACACCTGGTAAAATCAGTGTCCTTATGTTGGATTGCATGAGTGCTTCTGGTGTCTAGGAGCTACATTTCATTGATGTTATCATGATGAATTCACAGATGTACTCCTTTATTTTGAAAGAGAAGATGCTGACATCACTCTGTGCCCTTGGTGGACTTACACCTTCCTATCATGACAAAGCACACATCTAAGGTCACTGTTGCATTTCGGAAGAAGAATGGGGTGAAAGTGATTCAGTGGCCAAGTATGTCTCCTAATCAGAACCCGATTGAACACCAATGGGGAATTCTGAAGAGACAAGTTGAGCATCACTCTCCAGCATCCAGGCTCTAAAAAAGTTTTTTCTTGAAGAACATAAAAGTTAAATGTTGCAATTTGTCACTAACTTGTTCATTCTATATCTAGAAGACTTGGTGCTGTTCTTACGAAAGGTATATTATTAATTTTACTTTCATGTTGTTGGTTAAAAAATGTTCTTTGAAATGTAGTCTTGTCAAAATTTTGGAAATAATCCTTGTATTGAATAAAATCTTACTTTTCAAAGGGGGTGTACTCACTTATGTTGAACATTATATATTGCATACATATTCATTAATTAGTTTATATCAAATATTTTAAACATGATAGGGTTAATTGAGGTCGAGATAAAATTAACACAGCATACAAATTCTAAATTCTACATTTTTACTAGAACTAAAGGTTATTTTTTAATAATTGCATTACCAAATTGCAATACTTACTTATTAGTGTTTTGAATAAATATCACATTAGGGGTGATCATGTAGTTCCATCCTACTGAATCTCTCTTTGTCAACCCAAAATGGTTTCTTAAGAAGCTTGGTATTTCTTCACTCCTGCATGACATGGGAATGAGTAAAGTCTGGAGTACACATTTGAAAATATTTATTCATCTTCTTAGAATACATGATATGATAAAATCATCTGACGGTAAATCATTACAAGGCTTCTTAAAGAGGTATTCCAGTTTTTATTTTATTTATTTATAGCCTAGTAAACCACAAAAAATATTTATTTAAAAGCTCCATTAAATATAGCAAGCTGTAAATGTACTGTGACAATAAAAATTATTCAACTGCCAGTGCAAAGGTTTATAAGTACAATTTACAAAATTCCTGCTGTTTTCAATAAACAAATCAAACATGAACAATTTAACAACTAAAATAGCAGCAAAAAATATTATAGCAACAAGCAACCTAACATAAGGAATGGTTTCTTCAAATTTAGCACAAAATGACACTGATAATGACTACTGCAGTCTCAAAATGATTTAACCCATTCATAACAAACTTCTATACAACTTACTAAAGCACCTTTTGGCTGTATAATGAAGAACATTTTGTCATCTTGGTCTCTGCCCATGCAGAGTACAATAGCTGGTACTCTGCACATCATTCAAAAATGTCTTCATTCATTGTTAAGAGCTGTGTTAACATTTTTAATAGTTTTCTAACTCTAAAAAGGGTTAGGGCTAGGATTACACTTGATGTTAAGCTTAGGGCTTGGGTTAAGGATAGGGTTAGTGATACAGACAGGGTCATAACCAGAGATAGGATTATGGCTAGGGACAGGTCAATATAATATTTTCATTAAAATATAATAGAAAAATAATAAATTAAAAAAAAAATAGAATTTTTTATTGTTTTATTTTTAAAACGTAGAAAAAACATAGAGGGTCAAATGTCAAACTATGGTTACATGAGAATTTTCTTCAAAATATAATACATGTGCTGGTTGAATAAAGGGTGTTTATACTGAACAGGTGTAAGGGATTCAGAAAATACGAATGTTTCACAAGTTAGGGATTAAAAAACACCTGCCTTGCCTTGGGTGCTGCTAACTCACATTACTCCATCCCCACACTGATTATACGATCTGTCTAAGTTTAATTTTATTTCAGTTTTTTAGAAATAGAAGAAAAAGTGCATCATGCAGGACTTGTTATTCCATTCTTTTTTACATGAATTATTGCTTTTTGCTTGCTTACAGCAGGGTATATGTTTATTTTGTTTCTATTTTAGGTTTTGTCTGTTTAATGGCCAATGTGAACATGCTCCTACATGTTGCATGTATACTAACTTATACTTCAGTTCACTTCTTTACATTTTGCTTTAGGTTCTTGCTCTCAGCACAGGTAAGGGTTTTGCCTCCCTTTCTTTGAGCTGAACATTACGTTTAGGCCGGGGTCACACTTGCGAGTGTGATGTCAGAAACTCGGGCGGATCTCTCGCATCAATATCTGGCACTGTTAAGATTTGGTAGCCGAGGAGGACAGGAGCAAAAACAGCCAAAGCAGCAGAACACCCAGAGAGGTTGGGAACTAATAGGTTGCAGACCCCTAAACTAACCGCACAACTAGAAGCAGCCGTGGGACGTACCTAAGGTGACCTAGACGCCTCGACACAGCCGGAGAGTTAGCTACACCGAAAGACAGAAAGGGGAAAGCTAACTGCCCCAGAGAAGCACCCCAAAGGAATAGGTAGCTCCCACACATATAATGGCGATTAGACAAGATGAAATACAAACGCAGGTAGAAAATAGAGTAAGCAAATGCTGGGGCCCAAAACTATCTAGATAGGACAAGACAGGAAAGAGTACTGTCTGCATCCCAGCAAAACCCTAGGAAAAATTCCAACACTTCTGATTCCAAAAATTCTGAGACCCCACGATCTCACCCCCGCTAAATCAGAACTCTGGTGTGAACATGCAGCTACCCAGCAGCCACTGAAATAACAGGGACAGAGCAAATGAACAGAAACAAATGAGAAACAGAGACCAGCACAGGCCCCAACAGGGGGACCTGGCTGACCTCACTCAGAAGGGCAGCAAAAAACAAGGAAAAGCAAAACCACAGAAGAAAGGCAAAAAATAACATCTGAATTTTCGCAGGAAACAGCAGAAACCTAGCTGACTTCCAAACTAGACCAGGAAGAGAAAATAATCACCGATGAGGATCATGGGAGGGCAGCTCACTTATATCTTCCCAGTCCGTCCCCATGATTACCACTCCTCGCTCTCAGGTGATGGACCTCTGTCATTCAATACAGCTTCGATACCATCAGCAACCACCAGAGGGAGCCCCAGCTCAGAAGTCATTTCCAAAGTGTTCACAACAGTACCCCCTCTTGAGGAGGGGTCACCGAACCCTCGCCTGTGCCACCAGGCCGATCAAGAGGAGCCCTGTGAAAGGCGCGCACCAATCTCTTAGCATGAATGTCAGAAGCAAACACCCAAGAATTGTCCTCCTGACCATAACCCTTCCACTTGACCAAGTACTGGAGTCTCTGTCTAGACAGACGAGAATCCAATATCTTCTCCACTTCATACTCCAGATTGCCCTCAACCAAGTGTCACGGGTGTGTCGCCACGAAGATCGTCGCGATTACACAATCTGACTTCGCGCAGCTGAGTTTTTGGTGCTTGGGGTTTTTCGGCAGTGAGGGAGTTAATTCTTTCTCTCTCTGTGCTAGACAAGGCCAGCCACACCCAGCTGCAATTAATGGGATTCCTTCAAATACCTGCCAGTCTGCTAGGAATGTGTCGGTGAAAGCATTCATACAGACC
Source organism: Oophaga sylvatica (assembly GCA_033576555.1). Classification (NCBI taxonomy): domain Eukaryota; kingdom Metazoa; phylum Chordata; class Amphibia; order Anura; family Dendrobatidae; genus Oophaga; species Oophaga sylvatica. The sequence continues at coordinate 153,145,883 of JARQOD010000009.1, forward strand.
AGCAGAGCGGATCGTGGTATTGTGAAGTCTGAAGTGAAGAGTACCTGGTGTGGTCTTTTTTCCCCTCCTCGCTTTATCATTTATCTCCGTACCCGTTGGTGTTCCCTCTGTTTTTTGTGGTGTGAGTTTTGTATGCAAGGTGGATTTTAGTTTACCCCTTGTACTGTCTCGTTCGTCTATTAATGTGTCTAGGCATATTCCTTCCAGTCCCCTGTGTTGTGATCAGGGTCCTTCTCAGGACTAGATCACTGAGGTTCAGGGATCCTCAGGAGGTAGGGATTACGCTGGCGGCCTGGACCTCTGTACCATCAACAGTACCTCCAGGTAGAGGGATTAGTCAGGACCCCAGCTTAGGGTCAGCATAGACCCCGGATCTCCTGTATGCAGTAACAGCGTGACACCAAGACCGGCTCAGGAGGCATAGCCATAGGAACTACTGGCTCAACAAACCTTTTCAATAAAGATTTATGGAAGACGTTGTGAATCTTAAACGTCCCTGGAAGAGCCAAACGGAAAGAAACTGGATTAAGGACTTGCAAGATCTTATAAGGTCCAATGATCCTTGGTTTAAACTTTGGAGATGCAACCTTCATAGGGATATTTTTTGAGGACAACCAAACCAAGTCACCCACTTTACACCGAGGACCATCAGTCCTATGCCGGTTGGCAAACCACTGGGCCCTCTCCAGAGAGAGAGACAACTTATCCACTACTTGATCCCAAATCTGCTGCATTCTCTCTACCATAGAGTCAACACTCGGACAGACAGAAGCCTCCACCTGTACCGAAGAAAGCCGAGGATGAAAACCCTAAATTGCAGAAAAAAGGGGACATCAAAGTGGCAGAACTGGCCCTATTATTTAGAGTGAATTCAGCCAAGGGCAAAAAAGAGACCCAGTCATCTTGATCAGCAGACACAAAACATGTCAGGTAAGTTTCCAAAGTCTGGTTTGTTCTCTCAGTCTGCCCATTGGTCTGAGGGAGAAACACGGAGGAGAAAGACAACTGAATTCCCAGTTTAGAACAAAAGGCTCTCCAAAATCTGGAAACAAACTGGACTCCCCTGTCCCATACAATGTTCTCCGGAATGCCGTGCAAACGAACCACCTGCTGAAAGAACAAGGGTACCAACTCGGAAGAGGATGGTAACTTAGGCAGTGACACAAGATGGACCATCTTGGAAAATCTATTACAGATCACCCAAATGACAGTCATTCTCTAAGAGACAGGGAGGTCGGAGATAAAATCCATAGAGATATGGGTCCATGGTCTCCTAGGCACCGGCAGTGGCATTAACAATCCACTAGAGCGAGAACAGGGTTTGGACTGAGAACCTGGTCTGTCTAGGATTAAGTCGCTTGGCAGATTCGAGATAGATCAGGTTCTTATGGTCCGTGAGGACCACCACTTGATGTTTGGCTCCTTCAAGCCAATGTGTCCACTCTTCAAAAGCCCACTTCATAGCCAATAACTCCCGATTCCCCACATCATAATTACGTTCAGCTGGGGAAAATTTTCGAGAGAAGAAGGCACAAGGGTTACTCTTAGAGGTCTCAGGATCCCTTTGGGATAAAACGGCTCCTGCACCAATCTCAGAAGCATCTATCTCCATCTGAAATGGTAGAGAAACATCAGGTTGTCGTAGAATAGGAGCAGAAGTGAATCTCCGCTTAAGCTCCTGAAACGCAGAAACTGCCTCAGGAGACCAATTCACTACATCAGAACCCTTTTTGGTCAAATCAGTCAATGGTTTCACAATACCAGAGAAATTACTTATAAATTTACGGTAAAAATTAGCAAAACCCAAAAATCTCTGAAGAGCCTTCAATGAAGTGGGTTGAACCCAATCACAAATGGCCTGAACCTTGACCGGGTCCATTTCAATAGCAGACGGAGACAAAATGAATCCCAAGAACGAAACCTTCTGTACGCCAAAGAGACATTTTGATCCCTTAACATACAAGGCATTTTCTCTCAAAATCCGGAATACCATCCGAACATGTTCCACATGAGAATCCCAGTCATTGGAAAATATCAAGATATCGTCCAAATGAACGATCAGAAATTTATCCACAAAATCCCAGAAAATATCGTTCATGAAATATTGGAAGATGGAAGGGGCATTAGTGAGCCCAAAAGACATCACTAGGTACTCAAAATGCCCCTCAGGGGTATTAAATGCCGTCTTCCATTCATCACCGTGCTTGATGCGAATAAGATTATACGCCCCCCTGAGGTCAAGCTTGGTAAACCAACTAGCACCTTTCACTCTGGAAAACAAATCAGAAATCAGGGGTAACGGATATTAATATTTAACAGTGATTTTATTAAGGAGACGATAGTCAATACATGTCCTCAATGAACCATCCTTTTTGGCCACAAAGAAAAAGCCGGCGCCCAAGGGTGAAGAGGATGGTCTGATATGACCCTTCTCCAAGGCCTCTTTGATATAAGATCGCATAGCATCATGCTCAGGTACAGACAAATTGAAGAGCCAACCCTTGGGAAATTTACAACCGGGTACTAACTCAATCGCGCAATCATAACTCCTGTGGGAGGTAAGGATGCAGACTTACTCTCACTAAACACATCAGAAAAATCAGCCAAATAGTCAGGGACAACCTGAGACTGGGGAGAGGCAGAGGAAACAGGAGTGTCATTACGAACACATTGACAACCCAACTGACCACAGACACGGACTTCCAATCCAAAACAGGATTATGGGTCTGCAACCAAGGAAAACCCAGTACAATAATGTCATGTAAATTATGCAACACCAGAAATTTACAATTCTCTTGGTGGTCCGGGTCTACCCGCATTATCACCTGGGTCGAAAACTGGGTTTATTCTCTGCCAAAGGGTAGAATCAATGCCCAGCAAAGAAAAAGACCTCCGCAGGGGTACCATGGGAAAACTACAACATTTGGCAAAATCAAAATCCATCAGGTTTAGGGCTGCTCCTGAATCAACAAAAGCCTGAGCAGAAAATGTGGACACTGAGCAGACCAAGGTAACGGTCAAGAGAAATTTAGTCTGAACATTACCCAAAACAAATGAGCGCACAAAACGTCCTCCCAGCTTAGGGCAGACGGAAATAGTATGGGAAGCGTACCCACAATAGAAGTACAACTTATTACTCTTATGAAACTCTCGACGCTGAGCCCCAGAAACAACTCCATCACACTGCATGGGCTCAGAGGTTTGCTCGCAAGACATCACCACCTCTCGCATAGTTTTACGTTCACGCAAGCGTCTGTCAATCTGAATAGCTAATGACATAGGGTCATTGAGACCAGAGGGACAGGAAATCCCACCATAACATCTTTTACGGTCTCTGCCAGACCCTTCCGAAAAAGAGCTGCCAGGGCATCATCGTTCCATTAAGTAAGGGCTGCCCACTTTCGGAATTTCTGACAATATAGCTCTGTGGCTTCCTGACCCTGGTTCAATGCCAACAAAGTTTTCTCAGCTTGATCAGTAACATGAGGTTCATCATACAATAACCCCAGAGCTTGAAAAAACACATCAACATTAGTCAAAACAGGATCTCCAGGTGTCAGGGAAAAGGCCCAATCCTGAGGGTCGCCGCGCAACAGGGAGATGACAATTTGGACCTGCTCCATTGCGTTCCCCGAGGAGTTAGGTTTCAAGGCAAAAAACAACTTACAATTATTTTTAAAGTTCAAAAATTTAGACAGATCCCCAAAAAATAAATCCGGAATAGGGATCTTAGGTTCTACAGCAGTCAACCGAGTGAGACAGGTAGCAATACTCCGAACTTCAGCAGCAAGCTGCTCAACACGATCACACAAATGCTTAATTTCCATTGCAGAAAAACTCCTCCTACGGCCCCCAGAGATAAAGAGGAAAAAATACACACAAAAAAAAATTCTGACTACCTTTTTTTTTTTTTTTACTATTTTTTCCTTCTTTTGAGTACCATCACAGTCAGGCCAGTGATTCTGTTATGATCTGGTAGCCGAGGAGGACAGAAGCAAAAACAGCCAAGGCAGCCGAACACCCAGAGAGGTTGGGAACTAATGGGTTGCAGACCCCTAAACTAACCGCACAACTAGAAGCAGCCGTGGGACGTACCTACGGTGACCTAGACGCCTCGACACAGCCGGAGAGTTAACAAAAAATACTTGGCACTCAAGCAAAAGAATGATAGACCAAAGAGAGGAAATAGTTGCTGTGGTTATTTATTACTATTGTCCGTGGAAGAATAAAGTGCTGTACATAGCGGGTAAACGTTTTCGGCTGCAAAACATCAGCCTCCCTCAGACCATATGTACAATTTAACACTTGAACAAAACGGATGTAGAAAAATAAACCACAAAAGGTAAGTAACTTGGAAGTAGTGACGTGTGGCTTAGAGAAAGAGCGCTGCAGGAAACTGCAAGGGTTGATGTGGCCGTATGAAGGAAGGACGCTAGGAGGCGTCCTGCCTCCTAGCGTCCTTCCTTCATACGGCCACATCAACCCTTGCTAGCGGTTTCCGCGCGTTATCCTTATTAGCAGTTTCCTGCAGCGCTCTTTCTCTAAGCCACACGTCACTACTTCCAAGTTACTTACCTTTTGTGGTTTATTTTTCTACATCCGTTTTGTTCAAGTGTTAAAGGAATAGGTAGCCCCCACACATATAATGGCGGTTAGACAAGATGAAATACAAATGCAGGTAGAAAATAGAGTAAGCAAACGCTGGGCCCAAAACTATTTAGATAGGACAGGACAGGAAAGAATACTGTCTGCATCCCAGCAAAACCCTAGGAAAAATTCCAACACTTCTGATTCCAAAAATTCTGAGACGGCACGATCTCGTCACCGCTAAATCAGAACTCTGGTGTGAACATGCAGCTACCCAGCAGCCACTAAAATAACAGGGACAGAGCAAATGAACAGAAACAAATGAGAAACAGAGACCAGCACAGGCCCCAACAGGGGGACCCGGCTGACCTCACTGAGAAGGGCAGCAAAAAACAAGGAAAAGCAAAACCACAGAAGAAAGGCAAAAAATAACATCTGAATTTTCGCAGGAGACAGCAGAAACCCAGCTGACTTCCAAACTAGACCAGGAAGAGAAACTAATCACCGGAGAGGATCATGGGAGGGCAGCTCACTTATATCTGCCCAGTCCGTCCCAACTGATTGCCACTCCTCGCTCTCAGGTGATGGACCTCTGTCATTCAATACAGCTTCAATACCATCAGCAACCACCAGAGGGAGCCCCAGCTTGGAAGTCATCTCCAAAGTGTTCACAACATGGTACTGCCGCCGGCACTCAGGACTGGAGTGTGTGGCTGCATGTACTGTATTTCTACCGGGTACTGATGCGATAGACTCGCGCGAGTTTCTTGCATCACACCACAACCACGGCCTTATATAGATTCTCATGGCTGGGTGTCCATAGTTGAGCCCCAGTCCTGCTTGGCCCTTATTCACATAGAGGTAATTTTTGACACACGGTAAGGTTTTAATACTAGAGGATACAGGGGCTGGCTGGCTGGCAAATTTTAGTCTGGGGGGCAAGCACACAGCAGTGGCCCATGAGTAGCGGCCCATTGTTAAAAAGGTTGTCCGATCTTAAACTTCAAGTCTAAAGTCACTATATGTGAATCCTCACATCATGTGCGCTGTGAGGATTCTCTGGTGCTGCTGGTGGGAGCGGGCAGTTATGTGATATGTATATTCCCAGCCACATTACAACTAGACTGTTTCTGGCCTTGCTCAATACAGGTGTAATAAGTGAGGCCGAGCAAGGCTAGTTGTCATGTATGCAAATCACATACCTGAAGTCACACGCCCGCTGAATCACCACAGCACTGCGAGCAATGTGAGGATTCACGAGTCTGCAGTCACAGAGTGACTTGTAACTTAAAACTGGACAACCCCGGCTGCTTCATAGGCTGTATTCCTACTACTGTATTTTCTGTCTGAGAGCTGCTCATTGAAAACCTGACAGTACTCGGATCAGCTCAGATGAGCATTTCTATTGATCAAGCAAATCACATATTATGCTCATGTATTATTTTTAAACTGGATACACATTTTCAGATATGTAGTAAAGCAAAGTATGTTATGCTTCTCACCATTACCTAGGATTTTTTTTTTACAATGCTCTATACTTGACTTGCCTACAGAACCTCAGATATCACATATGGAACCATATAATTTTCTGTTTTAATATAGCCATGAAGCACATTATGGTTTGCTACATGTGTACATGATAAGAACCAGTAGTAGAATGAAGTGACAGAATCGTCAGTAGATAAATGCATTGCCAGAACCACCATCAGTAGATGAATGCAGGGACAGAACCACCATCAGTAGATGAATGCATTGCCAGAACCACCATCAGTAGATGAATGCAGGGTCAGAACCACCATTAGTAGATGAATGCAGTAATAGAACAACCATCAGTAGATGAATGCAGGGTCAGAACCACCATCAGTAGATGAATGCAGGGTCAGAACCACCATCAGTAGATGAATGCAGGGTCAGAACCACCATCAGTAGATGAATGCAGCAATAGAACCACCGTCAGTAGATAAATGCAGGGACAGAACCACCATCAGTAGATGAATGCAGGGTCAGAACCACCATCAGTAGATGAATGCAGCAATAGAACCACCATCAGTAGATGAATGCGGGACAGAACCACCATCAGCAGATGAATGCAGGGTCAGAACCACCATCGGTAGATGAATGCAGGGTCAGAACCACCATCAGTAGATGAATGCAGGGACAGAACCACCATCAGTAGATGAATGCAGCAATAGAACCACCATCAGTAGATGAATGCAGGGACAGAACCACCATCAGTAGATGAATGCGGGGACAGAACCACCATCAGTAGATGAATGCAGGGTCAGAACCACCATCAGTAGATGAATGTAGGGTCAGAACCACCATCAGTAGATGAATGCAGGGACAGAACCACCATCAGTAGATGAATGCAGCAATAGAACCACCATCAGTAGATGAATGCAGGGACAACAGAACCACTATCAGTAGATGAATGCAGGGACAGAACCACCATCAGTAGATGAATGCAGGGACAACAGAACCACTATCAGTAGATGAATGCAGGGACAGAACCAACATCAGTAGATGAATGCAGGGACAGAACCACCATCAGTACATGAACGCAGGGACAGAACCACCATCTGTAGATGAACGCAGGGTCAGAACTACCATCAGTAGATAAACCCAGGGACAGAACCACCATCAGTAGATGAACGCAGGGACAGAACCACCATCAGTAGATGAATGCAGGGTCAGAACCACCATCAGTAGATGAGTACAGGGACAGAACCACCATCAGTAGATGAATGCAGGGACAGAACCACCATCAGTAGATGAATGCAGGGACAGAACCACCATCAGTAGATGAATGCAGGGACAGAACCACCATCAGTAGATGAATGCAGGGACAGAACCACCATCACTAGATGAATGCAGGGACAGAACCACCATCAGTAGATGAATGCAGGGACAGAAAAACCATCAGTAGATGAATGCAGGGACAGAACCACCATCAGTAGATGAATGCAGGGACAGAACCACCATCAGTAGATGAATGCAGGGTCAGAACCACCATCAGTAGATGAATGCAGGACCTTGTTTATTACAGTGGTCAATTTCAGTGTTAGATCAGCCCCATGATACACTTGTATGACATGAACATGTACCTCCCAGTATGTCCTTAACTATGGTAAGGAGATACTGGGAATTGTTGTTACCTTCATCATCAGACTGTGGACCAAACAGCGACCACACTACTTATGAGATGTAGTCAGTATTACAAACATTTACATCCTGGTAACTTAGAGATGACATCATACTTGATTTGAGTCATTCTGTCCCTTTTGTCTTCATGTAGTACAGGCGCCATGATGAGATTTCATGCCCACAGCTATTATCTGTAAACTTCCCTCTTTTCCATCTTCAGCAGCATTTGCTGACATGGTGCCATTAAAAATAAAACGTATCATTATACTGCCAACAAAATATAAATATCTACCATGCTGTGCCCTGACTAAATAATTGCCCCTGAATGTGCTTCCTGCACAAAAAAATCCCACCTGTCTCTCTCCATAATATCCCTCCCACACCACCCTTCTCCATAATATACCCCCTACACCACACATCCACATAGTATACCCGCCGGCACTCAAGACCGGAGCATTCAGCTGCAGAGAAATACATGCAGCCGCACACTACGGTCCCAAGTGTCGGCAGCAGTGCCGGGTATTGAGGTGCGAGACTAGTGTGAGTTTCTCGCAAGTATGACCCCGGCCTTATATACATTATCTTTACATGATTTCTGAGTGGAAAAGAAAGCACCAATGAATAATGTCAGACCAATAAGAAGGTAATGATTGGTACCCAGTATAAAATATGTTACCTAATATTCAACGCAAACTAAAATCATGCTATCAATAGCCTGCATAGTCAGGTGCAAAACATCCAAAACTTATTGGGTACAAGACTTCATTAGTCCACAATATTCCCAAACCTATAAGGGTATGTTCCCACGGTCAGTAAACGCTGCGGATAGGACGCTGTGTACAGCCGCAGCTTCCAATCCGCAGCGTCCAGATGTTACAGCATAGTGGAGGGGATTTTATTGGTTGGACATTATTCATTGGCGCTTTCTTTTCTACTTAGAAATCATGTAAAGATAATGTATATAATACTGTATAATCATGGTTTTTGCTGTTTAAATGGCATTGCAATGGAGCTATACTGTTTAATTGCCACTAAACAATAACAGCCTAATTATTTGGTACTAAGCCCATTGGGGCTAAAGTTTTCGAGTGTTGGCCGGTGTTCCGCAGCCCGTCCTCATAGGGCATGTTTTTGTATTTTTGTGTGTTTTTTAAATGTTTTTAATTTTTTTGTGTGGTTTACATATAGTCTAATAAAATTTTATATATTTTTTATGATGATCCCTGCCTGAATGCATGATTGTATATTCTCTCTTTTTCTCACGGTCAGTATTGGCAGCGCTTTGGACGCAGCACATGTCCGCTCCGTCCAAAGTGCTGCCTGCTTTTGAATGCAGGTGATTCCACATGTGATCATTGAACCGTGCGGAATCACCACGTTCAATACATTGTACGGGTGACATTTATCTTGCTGAGACTGAGCGTCTCCACAAGATAAAAAGCCATGCTGCGGTCTGGAGAGACGCGGCGCATGTGTGTCTCCGCGGGGAAGCCGGAGGCGGCCGTGCACACATAGTGGAGATGGGATTTCATGAAATCCCATCCACTATGCTGTAACATCTGGATGCTGCGGGTGTAAGCAGCGTCCAACCCGCAGCGTTTACTGACCGTGGGAACATACCCACACACTCTCATTCACACACTGATACATACACAGTCTTAGGGCTCATACTCACATGCCAGAAACTAGGACGTGTCTCGCACGTCAATACGCGGCACTGGTGCCGGCATTCTGATCAGAGCGTTCAGCGGCATGTATTTCTATGCAGCTGAACGCTCCGATCCGAGTGCCGGCAGCAGTGCCGCGTATTGACGTGCGAGACACGTCCTAGTTTCTCGCATGTGGGTTTGAGCCCTTACACATTCATACATATATACACATACACACTCATACACACATATATACACACACACACACACACACACACACTCATACACACATATATACAGTACAGACCAAAAGTTTGGACACAGCTTCTCATTCAAAGATTTTTCTGTATTTTCATGGCTATGAAAATTGTTGAATCACACTGAAGGCATCAAAACTATGAATTAACACATGTGGAATTATACATTACCCTTTACAAAAAAGTGTGAAACAACTGAAAATATGTCTTAAATTCTAGGTTCTTCAAAGTAGCCACCTTTTGCTTTGATTACTGCTTTGCACGCAGAAAAGGTGAACGGATGGACTCTACATGCCTGGTTACCAACGTGAAGCATGGAGGAGGAGGTGTGATGGTGTGGGGGTGCTTTGCTGGTGACACTGTTGGGGATTTAATCAAAATTGAAGGCATACTTAACCAGCATGGCTACCACAGCATCTTGCAGCAGCATGCTATTCCATCCGGTTTGCGTTTAGTTGGACCATCATTTATTTTTTAACAGGACAATGACCCCAATCACACCTCCAGACTGTGTAAGGGCTATTTGACCAAGAAGGAGAGTATTGGGGTGCTACGTCAGATGACCTGGCCTCCACAGTCACCAGACCTGAACCCAATCGAGATGGTTTGGAGTGAGCTGGACCGCTCACCGCTTCAATTTTGAATAAATCCCCAACAGTGTCACCAGCAAAGCACCCCCACACCATCACACCATCTCCTCCATGCTTCACGGTGGGAACTAGGCATGTAGAGTCCAGCCGTTCACCTTTTCTGCGTGCAAAGCAGTAATCAAAGCAAAAGGTGGCTACTTTGAAGAACCTAGAATATAAGACATATTTTCAGTTGTTTCACACTTTTTTGTAAAGTGTAATGTATAATTCCACATGTGTTAATTCATAGTTTTGATGCCTTCAGTGTGATTCTACAATTTTCATAGTCATGAAAATACAGAAAAATCTTTGAATGAGAAGGTGTGTCCAAACTTTTGGTCTGTACTGTACTGTACACACACACATACACACACACACACACACGCACACACACACAGACACACACTCTCATACATACACACACACACACAATGCTGTGCCCTCGTGGACTATTAACACCATGGCCCATTCCCTATACACAGCAAAAGTGTCAGATCATTAATCTTCAGCAGCTCAGCTCCTGCTCTTGAGCACTGCTCACCATTCTTCATGCCGGCCCCCGCATCCCCGTCTCTTCTGCTGCGCTCGCGTCTCAAAGACGCGAATACATGTGGATGCATGATGCAAGATTAGGAAGGAGTCTGCCAGGCAGCCCGGCCGCAAATAAAAGTACAGTGCCGGTCCTCCGGCGGCCCTGAACAGCCGCCTGGGGACCGGCCGGGTGAAAATGCATCCCAGAGAGGATAGGATGGGTACACATTGTCACTGGTGGGATGTCTTTTAGGCTTTTTTTTTATCAAAACAGTGTTTATTAAGCACCCTATGTTATTTATATGCTCTGGTGCTTTTTAATTACTTACATACAAAAAAACTAAAAATTTTAAGTTGACAGGTCACTTTCCTTGTGGGATGAGATGACATGTTCAGTGAAACCAGTTTACTTTCTACATGATTTTTTGATCATTTTTTATTCCGTGCTTTGTGTGTCAGTGTAACGAAAAAATTACATTTTGCCATGCTCTTTCTTTATTTTTTTACACTGTTCATTGTATGTGTTATGGCACACTTTTACACCTTGGGTATTTATAGATGTGTTTATACCAAAATGTGTACTTTTTCCTTTTTTTCTGCTTTTTTTTCCCATAAACAGAGTTTTTAGTGCCAAATATTTAAAAAAAAAAATTTCACTTTACTTAGTCCCTTATATGGTACTTTTACATGCCTGATCACTGATCTAACAACCTGTAATATTCTGTACTGTAAGTCATTAGGTCTAATAAATACACAAAATCCCAAAACGGATATACTAAAGATAACTAGGGCAGGTAAACTCAAAAGCATATATGGCACTTCAAAAATGAGCAATAGGGTATAAAAAGACCCTGAGACAAGAAGATATTGTGGCCAAAATAGTAATAGTTTATTTAGATCACATAATAAATAGTGTCTACAGAAAAGACTAAATAAAATCATAATGTTGCGTATAAAACAGAGAGCGCATAGCATAAATATACCAAACCAACCAATATAAAGTATATGAGCCTGTGCAGCATGATAGATCCTATTGGATTACTTAAAAAGGTATCCTATAGATGAAACAAGTGTCACAGCAATCTGAAAACGATCTATATAAGCAAACTTATATCCTGGCTGGTACTTAGCATGTCACTGTCGACCCAACAAAACTTTGCCTGTTAGACCCCTCTTATTGCAGGATTTACAGGCAGCTGTAACTGGTTCATTCCAAAGCCATAACTTGGCATCAAGTTTCCATGGTAACGCCTGGCCTAAAGCTGGAGCTCCCTCCCTCAAATTACTATCTTGATACCGCTATCACTGTTGACTGCGGTATCCAAGGGGCTAAAAGACCATGATCGGTGCTAATAATAATCATGACTGTTGCAGCAGGGTGGCAGATACAGCTGATAATACTAATGGCTATGCTTGAGGGCCACAGATGACAGCCTAAGGCCAGGGCCACACTTGCGAGTGTGATGCGAGAAACTCGCGTAAGTCTCTCGCATCAATACCTGGCACTGCCGCCGCACACTCCGGTACTAGTGCCGGCGGCAGTGCTGGGTATTGATGCGAGAGACTCGCACGAGTTTCTCGCATAACACTCGCAAGTGTGACCCCGGCCTAAGAGTCCACATGCAGCCCTCTTAAATGTGTAAAACATCTATAATTTATGACTTGCACCATATTTATTATGGGACACGTTCTGCACTTTATCTAATGAAGGGAATGACTTTCCCACTAAGAATTGGAAAGTATTGATAAATATGCTCTATATTGTGTATGTTGAAGAACAACATGTTGTTGTCCTGCAAAAACACTCCTGTCCATGGTATTGCAGTACAGCTACATTGAAATTGTTAGGACAGAGATGCAATACAATACAAAACCTGTGAAAAATATGGTGCCCTTGGTCTAAAATGACCTCTGCTTGATAAAATGAGACTCATCCTTTGAATCTGGTTATTAGGTTTTATAGTAAAAAAATCGAAAACTGAGAGATCTGATGCAGTTTGCCCTGGGTACCCAGAACTAACCTCCAGGGCCATCTCTGTATTTAGTTTTCCAGGAGGGTTAGAAATGCACAAAAAAGTCCAAATATTACTTGGATCAAAATGTTAAGTTTCTTTATTGTCATTTTCTTTTAGGCTGGAGCAACATGGAACCTTTGACAGCTAAACAAGTTGTGAGGCCAAAATATACTATGTGACGCTGCTGGATCACACATAACGCAGGTTAATTGGATCACATAGTGACCGTTAGTGACTAGTCTAAGAAAATCTGACTGTATTATGCTGCAACGTAGCTCCAGCACCATCATGGGCGTACCCAGGATCAAAACTAGGGGGGGGCAAGCCATGGTCGTTCAGGTTGTAAAATTTTAGAACGAAAAATGTGAATAAAACGAAACGAAAACAAATGACCGCCATACACAACATAATTCCTTATACCAAGACCAATAATATCACATACAAGGAGAAATACCACCATGATCAATCCTATTATACAAACAATTCATTGATTTTAGGCTTACCTTTGCAGTCTTCTCTTCTGTTCAGCAGGTGGACTTCAAGCTCATGCGTGTTTATCACACACTGACACTGAGCCATTCACACTGCCCTTTCTAAACACAGCAATTGGATTGATCTTTATGGGAAAAAAAATGAATATTAGATAGATAGATAAATAGATAGATAGATAGAAATCCAGACAAATTGGAGGCAGCACATAGTTTGTAGTGGAAAAAAAAGCTATTTAATAAGGTCAAAAGGCGACATTTCGGTCCAAACAACAGGAACCTTTCTCAAGCCTTGAGAAAGGTTCCTGTTGTTTGGACCAAAACGTCGCCTTTTGGCCTTATTAAATAGCTTTTTTTTCACTACAGACGGTGTGCTGCCTTCAATTTGTCTGGATTTCTATAATTGATGTTTGGTATTTGCCTGGGGGGGCTCTGCACCCGGACTCTTTCTTTGTGCTGCTCTAATTTTCTTCTTTTATAGATAGATTAGATAGATAGATAGATATAGATATAGATAGATAGAGATAGATAATGATAGATTTAGGCATGGAATGCAAGCAGATTCCACCCTGAAATATGCCCCATCATTGTCCCCTTCTTGTAGTAATATGCCCAATCATTGTCTCCTTCTTGTAGTAATATGCCCCATCATTGTCTCCTTCTTGTAGTTATATGCCCCATCATTGTCTCCTTCTTTTAATAATGTGCCCCAGACCAGCACCTGTATATACATCAGCCCCAGCCCAGCCCCTGTATATACATCACTACCAGGCCAGCCCCTGTATATACATCACCACCAGGCCAGTCTCTGTATACGTCACTAGCCCCAGCCCAGGACGGTAGGACGGTCGGACCTGTATATACATCACCAGCCCAGCACCTGTATATACATCAGCCCCAGCACCTGTATATACATCACCACCAGGCCAGCCCCTGTATACGTCACAGACACCAGCCCAGGACCTGTATATACATCAGCCCCAGCCCAGCCCCTGTATATACATCACCACCAGGCCAGCCACTGTATATACATCAGTCCCAGCCCAGCCCCTGTATACGTCACCAGGTCCAGCCCCTGTATATACATCAGCCCCAGCCCAGCCCCTGTATACGTCACCAGACCCAGCCCAACCCCTGTATATACATCAGCCCCAGCCCAGCACCTGTATGTCAGATATATATTAATGAAGATATAGAATGTACGGGCTCCTGTCAGGTATATATTACTGTAGATATAGACTGTACGGGCTCCTGTCAGGTATATATTATTGTAGATATAGACTGCATGGGCTCCTGTCAGGTATATATTACTGTAGATATAGACTGTATGGGCTCCTGTCAGGTATATATTATTGTAGATACAGACTGTATGGGCTCCTGTCAGGTATATATTACTGTAGATATAGACTGTATGGGCTCCTGTCAGGTATATATTACTGTAGATATAGACTGTATGGGCTCCTGTCAGGTATATATTATTGTAGATATAGACTGTACGGGCTCCTGTCAGGTATACATTACTGTAGATATAGACTGTACGGGCTCCTGTCAGGTATATATTATTGTAGATATAGACTGTACGGGCTCCTGTCAGGTATATATACTGTAGATATAGACTGTATGGGCTCCTGTCAGGTATATATTACTGTAGATATAGACTGTATGGGCTCCTGTCAGGTATATATTACTGTAGATATAGACTGTACGGGCTCCTGTCAGGTATATATTACTGTAGATATAGACTGTATGGGCTCCTGTCAGGTAATATTACTGTAGATACAGACTGTACAGGCTCCTGTCAGGTATATATTACTGTAGATATAGACTGTATGGGCTCCTGTCAGGTATATATTACTGTAGATATAGACTGTATGGGCTCCTGTCAGGTATATATTACTGTAGATATAGACTGTACGGGCTCCTGTCAGGTATATATTACTGTAGATATAGACTGTATGGGCTCCTGTCAGGTATATATTACTGTAGATATAGACTGTATGGGCTCCTGTCAGGTATATATTATTGTAGATATAGACTGTACGGGCTCCTGTCAGGTATACATTACTGTAGATATAGACTGTACGGGCTCCTGTCAGGTATATATTATTGTAGATATAGACTGTACGGGCTCCTGTCAGGTATATATTACTGTAGATATAGATTGTATGGGCTCCTGTCAGGTATATATTACTGTAGATATAGACTGTATGGGCTCCTGTCAGGTATATATTATTGTAGATATAGACTGTATGGGCTCCTGTCAGGTATATATTATTGTAGATATAGACTGTATGGGCTCCTGTCAGGTGTATATTACTGTAGATATAGACTGTACGGGCTCCTGTCAGGTATATATTACTGTAGATATAGACTGTATGGGCTCCTGTCAGGTATATATTACTGTAGATATAGACTGTATGGGCTCCTGTCAGGTATATATTACTGTAGATATAGACTGTACGGGCTCCTGTCAGGTATATATTATTGTAAATATAGACTGTACGGGCTCCTGTCAGGTATATATTATTGTATATATAGACTGTATGGGCTCCTGTCAGGTATACATTACTGTAGGTATAGACTGTATGGGCCGCTGTCAGGTATATATACTGTATGGGCTCCATGCATAACCCCCTAGGAGCACACACAGACCCACAGCTGTGCATTAACCCTCTAGGAGCACACCCAAACCCCACAAGCGTGCATTAAACCCCATAGGAACACACACAGTCCCCACAAGCGTGCATTAACCCCCTAGGAGCACACACAGACCCCACAAGCGTGCATTAAACCCCCTAGGAGCACACACAGACCCCACAAGTGTGCATTAAACCCCATAGGAGCACACACAGTCCCCACAAGCGTGCATTAACCCCCTAGGAGCACATACAGACCCCACAAGCGTGCATTAAACCCCCTAGGAGCACACACAGACCCCACAAGTGTGCATTAACCCCTCGGGGCACAATAAGACCGCACAAGCGTGCATTCACCCCCTCAAACCCCACTACACAGCCCCAAGTATCAGACCCAGTCAACCAAAAATCTAAGGAGACATTAACCCATTAATTAATAAATCCTCCAATGTGTCACTGAGGACTCTGACCTCAGATTTCCCTCCTGCAGCAAACAGACGCCGGCATCAGACTGCAGAGACCAATGTATAATGTCTGCTTCTCTTCCTGGCTTTGCAGAACACGCCCCCTATTGGTATGACACGCCCCCGGGAACGATGTCACACCTTGAAAGAGCCCATACAGTCTAGTATGTGCGTCGCAGCCAGCCCAGAAGCACCTTTTAAAGGGGCGGCTAATGCTGATGCCCTCATCTTGGCACGCGCGCCCCTGCTGCTAGGGGGGGGCAACTGCCCCCCCCTGCCCCATGGTGGGTACGCCCATGAGCACCATAGTTGACATTTAGCACCAGTGGCCATAGTTGACATTTAACCCAAGCCTTATGGTCGTACTCGTCCACACTGAGTAGGGCAAGGCGATAGCTGCCTGATGGGGAGCAAGAAAATACCCATACCAGAGGAGTCTGGAATCTGATGCCTGAGCGTAAAAAGGAACTGTGACAAAGTGACTGTGAAGAGTGGATCACAAGACTGTACATAGCTGCTAGACAAGATGGCTTGAATTTTTTTTTTTAAAAGACCTAATATGGAGATGTCAATTAAAATGTAAAAAAAATAGGTTTGTTGAAATGTGGAGATGCTGTGGAGATGCAAAAAGTAAACTAAAATGTCATTAACATTAAACAAGTCTGGTCATTAATAGGTTAAAATCTTTTCCATTTGAGCAGAAAATAATTTATTTCTAGAGATGAAAGGAAGAAATATGAAGAGAAAATCCCAATGAGTGTAAAGAAATGGGCGGATGACTTTGCGGCTTGTCTTTGGCTCAAATATAGTAACTTGATGATTTCATTACACCATCAATCACAAGTGATGATGAGGCTCACAGTTACGAGATATACCAGAAGTTTGGTGAGAGATTTCGATATGTTAGAATCTGTCATTAATTATCTATAGTGCATGACAGCACACAGGTGATGTACGCCTGGACATTCTAAAAAAATCCCCATTTATTACGTGTTTCATAAAGCTTGGCTGTAAGTATTGAATGAAGTGTTTTACTAATAGTGGCAAAATAAAATAAAAGAAGATGACTAAAAGCTATTGGACAAAAGTATTAGGACTAGAGATGAGCGACTTTCCCTTTTTTCGGGTCGAGTCGGGTTTCACAGAACCCGACTTTCGCAAAAGTCGGGTCGAGTGAAATCGGCCAACTATCGAGAAAAATCGGCGGGTCAATCGAAACACGAAACCCAATGCTAGTCAATGGGGAAGCAAAGTCTGTAGGGAGTGGAGGACAGAAAACACACCTACAGTGCCCATTTCAATGCCAACAACATCAATCATTATTACTTAAGCTTGGCAACCTTAATTGACTTTATAATGTTTACGCATGGAAAAATGGGGGTTATTTGGCTCAACTTGTGGGGGGGTAGGGATGGCTCCCGGTTTTCGTGGGTCCAGGGCCAAAGAGTGTCAGTGGGCCTCTTTAACACATACCACAATTCATGATGCTCCGTTACGGCACAGAAATATCAGTATAGTACAATGAAAAATGCTTCACTTCTTACATGACATGACTGATATCTATGTTAAAATCTACAATAGCTCAAAAAACGGACACTATATTCCTCCATGCAGTATTATGGCCACCACATAGTGCGCCATACAGAATAATGAGCCCCATATAATGCTCCATACAGAATAAGCCCCATATGATGCTCCATAGCCTATATGATGCCCCATAAATAATGAACCCCATATCATTCTCCAGTATATGATGGTCCACATGGATGATGCTCCAGTGTATGATGGGTCAAAATCAAGCTCCATATATAATGGGCCCCATTATTAATGTTCCAGCGTGTAATGGGCCACATAAATGCTGCTCCAGTGTCTGATGTTCCCCATTTACAATGCTTCAGTATATGATGGGCCCCATGGATGCTGCTCCAGTGTTATGGGCCAAAATCATGCTACATATATAATGGGCTCAATTATTCATGATCCAGTGTAAAATGGGCCCCGTAAATGCAGCTGCAGTGTCTGCTGTCCCCCATTTACAATGCTTCAGTATATGATGGGCCACATGGATGCTGCTCCAGTCTGTGATCTGCCCCATTGAGAATGCTCCTGTATATGATGGGCCCCATGGCTGCTGCTCCTGTATATGATGGGCCCCATGGCTGCTGTTCCAGTGTGTTATGGGCCCAAATGTGCACTGTGCATTGCTCTACTCTGCCCTCCTCAGCGTCACCATCTTACAGGTCTCTGCACTTGGACTGTTTTGGCAGAGGGAGTACAGAAGTGAGGTAATTTCCCTCTGTAACCTTAATTTTACTGTCAGGAAACGCAGAATATGTCACAGCGGTGGAGCATGGAGGGGTAAGTATTGCAAGTGCTGTGGCCCTTAGCAAGCAGGGGTGGCTGACTAGTGGGCGACGGCACTGGCACAGGGCCCCTCATAGTACGCCGGTGCGTCTGACGGCGAGAGGGCCCATGCCACCATCAGAGACAAATGTTTGTACTATAAGGGGCCCTGTGCCAGTGCCGTTGCCCACGAGTCGGCCCCCCCACCTGCTCAGTGAACCTGCACTTGCCCGTGTGCGCCAGGTGCTGATGTCGGACCTGTTGGGGGCTATTTTTATGTTTTGTAGTCCGGCCACGCTTGCAAGTGTGTGGCACACAATGATTTTGGTTGCCACAGTGACCTTGACTCCCTTCAGGGGGTAGTGATGTCATGCCTGAAATCAAGGAAGGATCCCTTTAACAGGTGACACAGCATATACCTTTCATACTCCGTACCAGAAGGGGGAGATCCAACACCTTATTTCTGGAGAGCTCCTTGAGAACATTTTGGCTGGGGGAGTAGTTAGTGAGTGTGGCTGGAGGGACACGAGAGTAGAGAAGTGTGGATACAAATTGGTGAAAGAGGGGCTATAGAGAGCTCACTCCCCAGGTCTGAGCACCAGAAACCAGACCCCAGAGTCTGAGGAGGATGAGTGGGTGAATTTAACTACCAGCAGCAGAATCCGGAGGACAGAAAACAGCAGCACATGTGAGCAGGAAACTACATAGCTGAGTCATTCCTTAAGCTGGCTACAGCTGCCTGTTATGATTCTGAAGTTCCACCTAGACAAGAGACAGAGAGAGAGGAACTTGGACGGAGCTTATAGCAGCCAGTGCCTCAGAGAACAGCGCTAGAAAGGAGACATCACATCCCACCTTAAATAAACAGATTCCAAATTGCTTTCAGGCCAACCGAATACCGCACCATCTGTAGTCAATGCCCTGGATACTTTGCCTGCAAAAACTGGGAGGAATGCTTTGGAAACTGCATCTGACTGTGTCTTCTGAAGTCCTTCCTGTTGCACACAGTCCACTCAGCTACATCTTCCAGCACCATTACTTCCTATACCATGTCACTACCCTGAGACAAGCTTCACTTGTGGGAAGCTATTTCAACTCTGCTGAATCACAGCATCAGTCTCTGTCTGAGGATCTGCACGAACACCTTACACAAACTCTATCATCCCCTGCACATATTCCCCTTTTATTCGCCCCCAGGGCCAGTAACAGGGTTACTGCCGCTGTGACACATCCCCTGTAACACACCGGCTCTGTACCGAGTATCCCACTGCCCTGGCTGCCAATCCAAGAGAACTGCATTCGTGTTCTCTACTATTGTATCCTCAGTGTGGCGGTTTGTTTATGGATCTTTTCGTTTGGCCTATAATAAAGGTCTTGGGATTGTTCGCAGTTCTCTTGCTCTGTTGATTGTGTGATACCGGAGACGGACCCCGTGACAACAGGCATGTTTCATTTTATAAAGGTGAGATCAACAACATTTTACGTATATATATCACGAGTCAGACACAGACGCTTCCAGTCTCCGTATGGATTAGACAATAAGATAAAAAGCAGTAAAAGTATAATGTATGGGAAGCGTACAGCTTTATACAGTGTAGTTTTAATTGTAAATCTACACCTATATTGCATTAATAACAGACAGATGCTCACACGCTCAGTATCCATTAGATAAAAATTAGAAAAAGGGTACTGTATTACAACACAACAGCTGTATACAGTGTCTGGGTAATTGTAAATCTCCATATATATTTTAGGAGGCACACAGAGACGCTCAATGTCTCAGTATGGATAAGACAATAATATAATAAGAAAAAAGGGGTACTGTTTCAGCATATTCAAGGAATAGATGGAGTATAATGAAAAAAATTTAAAACTAGGTATATATTTCATGAGGAAATAGTCCAGAAATAGTCCAGAAATTGGTCAGAAGGTAAGAATAATCACTGTCTTCTCATTTTACTTGCCTTTCTTTTACCCTGCTCTTTAACCATGCTCACATTTGCCCTCACCGTTTTTGCTCCACTAATCTTCACTCTCCTTCGCTATCCCTAATCCCCTGCAAGCTCGAACCAAATAACTCTCCCCCTCTCTCTTACCCCCCCACATCGCCTCATCTGCAGACCTGCTTCTTAACCTCAGACCTCTCCCACTAAAATATAACGTAAGCCGGTCACTCTCCTTCACCCATCTGCTTTCCCTTTCTCTGCTTCTTCTTACTGCTGGCGACATATCCCCCAATCCTGGCCCCCCCTGCCTCATACATCCCACTAATCCTCACCCCTATACTTCTCACAGTAAGTGAAACTACCGCAATCCCTCACACTTAAAACCTGTGCCACTGACCCCTACCCCCCAGCTTCCTCTCTCTGGAGCACTCTGGAACGCCCGCTCCAACTGCAACAAGCTCCACGTGATCCACAATCTCATTACCTCCTGCAACCTCTCCTTCCTGGCCCTCACTGAGACCTCGCCGACGCCCCCTGACACTGCCTCCCCTGCTGCACTGAGTTATGGTGGCCTCCACTTCACCCACACTACTCGCTCTGGCAACAGACATGGTGGAGTCGTGGGTTTCCTTCTTTCTAATAGCTGCTCCTTCAACCCTATCCAACCCCCACCCCCTCTCATCCTCCCTTCCTTTGAGGCCCACTCGGTCCATATCTACTCTCCCTCTAATCTCCAAATGGCTGTCATATACCGACCACCGGCTCAGCTACTGCCTTCATTGACCAATTCTCCAGCTAGCTTCTTCACTTTCTCTGCACTGACATCCGCACCATCGTCATGGGTGACTTTAATATCCCTACTGACACCTGCCAGCCAGCAGCCTCCAAACTCCTGTCACTTACTTCATCCTTTAGACTTACTCAGTGGTCCTCCACAGCCACCCACACAGACGGACATACATTAGACCTCATCTTCACCCGCCTCTGCTCTCTATCTAATCTCACAATCTCTCCCCTCCCCCTATCTGACCACCACCTACTCACCTTCTCATCCCTGTCCTCTTCACCTGCCCCCTATGTTCAGCCACTGGCACATCTTCGCAGAAACCTCGCACACCTAGACATTCACAGACTCTCAGACTCTCTTCTTCCTCTGTCCTCCATATCTTCACTCCACGACACAGACAGCGCCACCGCTTTCTATAACACCACCCTCACATTTGCCATATACTCAGTCGCCCCTCTAACGCATGGCAAAGTGCGACGAATCAATAGGCAACCCTGGCACAACAATCTCAACAAAAAATTTCGACAATCATCCAGGGTCGTGGAGCGGCATTGGAAGAAAACACGCCTGCCAGATGATTTCACTGCTTTCAAACAAGCTACACTTGCCTTCAAAATAGCCCTCACCTCTGCTAAACAGACCTATTTCGCAAACCTTGTATCTTTATTATCCTACAACCCAAAACAACTGTTCAGCACATTCAACTCTCTCCTCTGCCCATCACTGCCACCTCCAACTCCACTCATCTCTGCCGAAGACTTTGCCACCTACTTCAAAAATGAGATCGACCAAACAAGGCAAACCTTTACTGTTCCACCACCCGAACCACTCCAGATACCAGACCTCTGTCCTTCTCTGCTAACCTCCCTCTCCAACATCACTGAAGGAGAGCTTACTCATCTCTTTTTCAAATCACACCTCACCACCTGTGCACTTGACCCCATCCCTTCCCACCTGCTCCCCAACCTCACTAACACACTCATCCCAGCCCTAACCCATCTATTCAACCTATCGCTATCTTCTGGTACCTTTCCCTCTGCCTTCAAACATGCCAACATCACACCCATCCTCAAAAAAACAAACCTTGACCCAACTGCTATGCCCAGCTATCGCCCAATATCATTGCTCCCGTTTGCTTCCAATCTCCTTGAGCAGCATATCCACGCTCAACTTTCCTCCCACCTCTCATCTAACTCTCTCCTCGACAACCTCCAATCTGGCTTCCCGCCCACCACTCCACTGAAACTGCCCTGACCAAAATTACAAATGACTCACAGCCAAAGCTAACAGACAGTTCTCCATCCTCCTCCTCCTTGACCTGTCCTCTGCCTTTGACACAGTCGACCACTGCCTACTGCTACAGATTCTTTCTTCCCATGGCATCAAAGCCCTTGCCCTGTCCTGGATCGCCACTTACATTTCCGACCGCACATTTAGCGTCTCCCACTCCCACTCTACCTCCTCATCCTGCCCTCTCTCTGTTGGAGTCCTTCAAGGCTCTGTCCTGGGGCCCCTACTTTTTTCCATCTATACCCTTGGCCTAGGACAACTCTTAAAGTCCCATGGCTTCCAGTACTACCTGTATGCGGACGATACTCAGATCTACCTCTCTGGCCCAGATGTCACCTCTCTGCTGTCCAGAATCCCAGAGTGTCTATCAACCATATCCTCCTTCTTCACCTCTCACTTCCTAAAACTCAATGTAGACAAAACCGAACTCATCATCTTTCCTCCATCTCACGTATCTTCCCTACCCGATCTATCTATTATGGTAAATGGTATCACGATCTCTCCCGCACCTGAAATCCGCTGCCTCGGAGTAACTCTCGACTCTGCCCTGTCCTTCAAACCACACATCCAAACTCTTGCCACCTCCTGTCGCCTCCAACTTAAAAACATTTCCAGAATCCGTCCCTTCCTCAGCCCTCAATCTACTAAAACTCTTGTGCATGCCCTCATCATCTCCCGCCTTGATTACTGCAACACCCTCCTCTGTGGCCTCCCCGTCAACTCTCTTGCACCACTCCAATCTGTCCTCAACTCTGCTGCCCAACTAATCCACCTCTCCCCTCGCTACTCCCCTGCTTCTCCCCTCTGCAAATCCCTCCACTGGCTCCGAATTTCCCAACGAATCCAGTTCAGACTACTAACACTGACCTACAAAGCCGTCCACCACCTGTCCCCTCCCTATATCTCTGAACTAATCTCCCAATATCTTCCTTCACGTAATCTTCGATCCTCCCAAGACCTCCTACTATCCTCCACACTTATTCGTTCCTCACACAACCGCCTCCAAGATTTCTCCCGAATATCCCCCATCCTCTGGAATTCCACACCTCAACATGTACGATTATCCACCACCCTTGGATCCTTCAGACGGAACCTGAAAACCCATCTCTTCAGGAAAGCCTACAGCCTGCAATAACCATTCCGCCTCGCCGCCACCACCTGAGCTGCCGCCTGGCCGCCATCACCCGAGCTGCCGCCTCGCCGCCACCACCCTAGCTGCCGCCACGCTGCCACCACCAGAGCTGCCGCCTCGCCGCCACCACCACCAGAACTGCCACACCCCCGACCTTCTGTTTCTTCCTCATTATCCTGTAGAATGTAAGTCCGCAAGGACAGGTTCCTCTCCCCTCTATACCAGTCTGTCATTGTAAATTTGTTTACTGTAAACGATATCTATAACTTTGTATGTAACCCCTTCTCATGTACAGCACCATGGAATAAATGGCGCTATATGAATAAATAATAATAATAATAATGAGGCCCACAGACACGCTCACAGGCTGAGTATGGATAACATAACTGGAGCAGCATATTAAAGGCATATATGTGGTTTAATGAAAAAATAAAACATCTCCGTATATATTCAAGGAGGCAGACAATGATGCTCAAAGGCTCAGTATCCATTACACAAGAATTGAAAAAGCTGAAAAAGGGCACTGTATCATTCATAAACCAGGAGGACTTTAGGCTAAGATCAAGTGTATTCTCTTTCAAAAAGGTGGTCTGCTCCTACCACTCGAGTCGATTCCTACACAATACACAGTGTGTAGTTGCACTTGCTAGTACGCCAGGTGGCTCATACATCTGTCTGTTGGAAAGCATGGCCCCACAGGATCAAAGTAACTAGGCTGTGTAAGTGTGAGGGGTTAGGTTGCAATGTGCCCCAAGAGTTGGTCGCCCTGGTGGGAGTCTGAGTTTGCTTGTAGTGATATCCCGGTAAAGTATTGGACTCTGTAGCACCCCGCACCTGGCCTTTCACACTTTATTTAGAAAACCCACCCCCCTATTCCTGTCCTTCTGGTCATGATGTGTAATTTAGAAAAACCTGGTCAAAGGTGCGTTCAGCTTTGGCCTGAGAAACCTACATGAAACACGGCTCCCTGCTCCACTACAGTGGCAGTCTGATTGTATACTGGGAGCACGAAAATGCCTGTCCCCCGGCATGTGCTAGGGAGAGCATCGAAGATCCCTGAGCCTTGCTGTGGCCTTCTGCCTCTGAGGGACGGGGATGGTTTATTGGGGATCATCTCCTTCAGGAAGGGTACACATGAATCCTCGCCTTCTGCGCTGCTTTTTTTGTGTGACTTGTGTCACACAAAAAGACCCTTGGATGTTTGTGCACTCAAAAATATATTAAAAATTCAAAATCACCGTATATATTTAAGGAGGCAGACAATTACGCAACAATGCTCTGTCTCCATTACACAAGAATCTAAAAAGCTTAAAAAGGCCACTGTATCATTCATAAACCAGGACTTTTGGCTAAGATCAAGAGTATTATCTTTCCAAAAGGTGGCCTGCTCCTACCAATCATGTACATTCCTACACAATACACAGTGGGTTGTTGCACTTGCTATTATGCCAGGTGGCTCATGTATCCATCAGGTGGAAAGCATGGCCCCCCATGATCAAAGTCAGTAGGCTGTGTAAGTGTGAGGGCTTAGGTTGTGATGTGCCCCAGGAGTTGTTCGCCCTGGTGGAATTCTGAGCTTGCTTTAAATCACATCCCGGGAAAGTCTTGGACTCAGTAGCAACACGGCACCTGGTCTTTCAGACTTTCTTCAGTAACCCCACCCCTCTATTCCTGGCCTTCTGGTCATGATGGGTAATTTTTTTAAACGAGGTTAAAGGTCAGGTCAGCTTTGGCCTGAGAACCCAACATGAAACTGGGCTCCCAGCTCACTACAGTGGCAGTGTGGTTGGATACTGTGAGCATGAAAACTTATCTCCCCCAGCATCGGCTACGGAGAGCATCGAAGATCCCTGTTGCCTATACTGTGGCCTAGGCAGTACTGTCCCAATCCCGCTTTCCCCTGTGGACACTGCATGCACCACATTCACCCAGGTCGCAGAAGGGACACCGGCCCATTAGCCTCTTATATAACTTCTGTACTCAGATAGCAAGCCGGAGGCAGTGTCATCTCTAGGAGTCTCAGCTACTGAACATCAATTATATTTGCCGAAAACGTGTCCATATAATAGCAAGGAAAAGAAGAGCAGACGTTATACCACAGGTTCCGTGGCTACTGGCTTGTGACAATCATTGCGAGGTGTTGGCAGGAAGGAGAGGGGAGTAATCAGGGCTGGCGTCAGCACCCGGCACACCCGGGCAAGTGCCGGGGCCCTGAGCAGGCGGGGGGGCCCACTCGCCGTCTGGCACCCCGGCACCCGTTAGCGGTGTCAGCGCCGCCACTGGGCCCCCCCGCTTGCTCAGGGCCCCGGCTGCGACCGGCTCAATACTCACCTCTCCCCGTGCTTCCGCTGCCGCAGCTCCGCCTCTGGGCTCCAGGGGGCGCCTGCAGGACGCCGGCGCTTCCTCTCACAGCAGCGCCGCTGAATGACGTCATCATTCAGCGGCCGGCTGTGGCAGTGAGCGCGCGGATGTCGGACAGGTGAGATGTTTGTGTGTGTGTCTGTGTATGTGTCTCTGTGTGTATGTAGTGCGATGCTTTGTGTGTGTGTGTGTGTCTGCTGTATGTGTGATGGTGGTGGGGAGGGCAGTGATGATGATGATGGGGAGACAATGATGATTGATGATGATGGGCAGGCAATTATATTGCTGTGGAGACAATGATGATTATGGGCAGGCATTGATGATGATGGGCAGGCATTGATGATAATGGGCAGGCAGTGATGATGATGGGCAGGCAGTGATGATGATGGGCAGGCAATGATATTGATGGGGAGGCAATGATGACTATGGGTAGACATTGATGATGATGGGCAGGCAGTGATGATGATGGGCAGGCAGTGATGATGATGGGCAGGCAGTGATGATGATGGGCAGGCAGTGATATTGATGGGGAGGCAATGATGATTATGGGCAGGCATTGATGATGATGGGCAGGCAGTGATGATGATGGGCAGGCAATGATATTGATGGTGAGACAATGATGATTATGGGCAGGAATTGATGATGATGGGCAGACAGTGATGATGATGGGCAGGCAGTGATGATGATGGGCAGGCAGTGATGATGATAATGAGCAGGCAATGATGATGATGGGAGTCTTTCCACGATGCCCTTTCCTGAGCAGTAACAGAGCAGAACGCAGCACAGTGCAGAGGAGAGCTCCATATTTTGTATGGAGCTTTATATGGGGACCAGTATCCTGTATGGAGCATTATATCGGGGATGGAGGGGTGACATCCTGCATGGGGTATTATATGGGTGATGAGGGGGAAACTATGTGGTGCCCATAATATTGTATGGAGGACTGTACTGTCCAGTCTGTACTGTGCGCTGTGAGGATTTGGCGTTTTTTGAGCTATTGTACAATTTACAATAGCTATCAGTCGTAATGGAAGAAGAGAAGTGTTTGGCGTTGTGCTATACCCATATTTCTCTGCAGTATCTGTGCATCATGAATCGTGGTCTGTGTTTAGGAGGCCCACTAAGACTCTTTCGCCCGGGGCCCATGAAAACCTGGAGCCGGCCCTGGGAGTAATACTACACCGTGAGACGACACAGAAAGGAACATATTGAAAGGAGTCCTGGAAAGGTGTCTTTACAATGTACCTGGGAGTTTGATGAGCCCCTCACCTGGAGGATACTGTACCAAGCGGCCATATGTGCACACCTGAATTCGGAGTAAAGCCTTGTAAACTGCCCTGGAATGTGTGATCTCAATTTGTTCCTGAGGCATCTTGTACACACTGCTACATCTAACAGCACCATTCATCCAACAATACATATTTCACCAGTCTCTGAGAATCTGCACTGCAGCGCCGTTCAGCTTTGACCAGAAACCACTGGTGGCGTAACAAACAGTGGAATACAAAATCTAATCCTCCCCTGTAAATAATTCCCCTTTTCATTGGACGGCCAGGGCCACGGACAGGGTCACTGCTGGCGTGACACATCCCTTTAACACACCGGCAGAGTACAGAGTACCCCAGTGCCCTGGTGGGCGATCCACTTGCAGGAGCCTATAGGCAGACTGACGCTCAAAGGGTCAATATGGATGACACAAGAATAGAACAATTTTGTTGGTGGAGGAGGGGTGGTGGGGCAGCCCAGATAGGGAGGTAGCCAAAATGCCATATGTTTAGGTGTATAATGGATGTAAAGATGCTGCAAATGGATTAATTGGAGAAGTCCGACGAAGAATAGGCCCAAAAAATGGGTACTGAATCGACAGATAAAAGGTATATATAGTATACTGAAAATATTCAAAATATCTGTAGAGATTTCTGCAGTAACACCCACACTCAGAGTCCCAGTTTGGCTAACACCCAAATTGAAAAGCAGGAAAGTTTACTCTATCAGTACAATACAGCTGTATACATTGTTGGTGGAATTGTTCATCTCTATATCTATTTACAGAGAAAAACTGTTAGCCAGAGGCCCAGTCCGGCTAACACCCAATTTTGCAAAGCAGGAAAGTGAACTGTATAACTACAGTCCAGCTGTAGATATTGCTGTGTGAATTGTTCAGCTCCGTATCTATTTACGGAGAAAAACTGATAGCCAGAGGCCCAGTCTGGCTACCATCCAATTCTGCAAAGCAGGAAAGTGAACTGTATAACCACAGTCCAGCTGTAGATATTGTTGTGTGAATTGTTCAGCTCCGTATCTATTTCCACAGGAACACCCATACTCAGAGGCCCAGTTTGGCTAACACACAAATTGAAAAGCAGGAAAGTTTACTCTATCAGAACAATACAGCTGTATACATTGTTGGTGGAATTGTTCTTCTCTGTATCTATTTAGGGAGAAACACAGTTAGCCAGAGGCCCAGTCTGGCTAACACCCAATTCTGCAAAGCAGGAAAGTGAACTGTATAACTACAGTCCAGCTGTAGATATTTTTGTGTGAATTGTTCAGCTCCGTATCTATTTACAGAGAAAAACTGATAGCCAGAGGCCCAGTCTGGCTACCACACAATTCTGCAAAGCAGGAAAGTGAACTGTAGAACTACAGTCCAGCTGTAGATATTGTTGTGTGAATTGTTCAGCTCCGTATCTATTTCCGCAGGAACACCCATACTCAGAGACCCAGTTTGGCTAACACACAAATTGAAAAGCAGGAAAGTTTACTCTATCAGTACAATGCAGCTGTATACATTGTTGGTGGAATTGTTCTTCTCTGTATCTATTTAGGGAGAAACACAGTTAGCCAGAGGCCCAGTCTGGCTAACACCCAATTCTGCAAAGCAGGAAAGTGAACTGTATAACTACAGTCCAGCTGTAGATATTGTTGTGTGAATTGTTCAGCTCCGTATCTATTTACGGAGAAAAACTGTTAGCCAGAGTCCCAGTCTGGCCAACACCCAATTCTGCAAAGCAGGAAAGTGAACTGTATAACTACAGTCCAGCTGTAGATATTGTTGTGTGAATTGTTCAGCTCCGTATCTATTTACGGAGAAAAACTGTTAGCCAGAGGCCCAGTCTGGCTAACACCCAATTCTACTAAGCACGAAAGTGAACTGTATAAGTACAGTACAGCTGTATATTCCTGATGACATATTCACATCTATATTTGAAGATGTCGAAAGGGAGGAGCCGAAGTCCAACGCTCTTCAACATTTACATCAACAAGCTGGCTACTGCTCTGTAATATTCCACAGCACCGGGTCCCACCCTCCACGACGCCCAGGTGAAATTCCTGCTGTATGCAAATGACCTGCTGCTTCTGTCACCAACCAAGAAAGGCCTCCAAGACAACCTGAAAATCTTAGAGAAATTCAGCTCCACCTGGGCACTACCGGTCAACCTAAAGAAAACCAACATCATGGTGTTCCAGAGGAGAAAGAGAAAATCAGACCAGCACCCTTCATTTGTCCTCAACAACTGCGCCCTTACAAGAACGGACAAATATACCTATCTGGGTCTAGAGATTCACCAGTCAGGGAGCTTCAAACAAGCCATAGAGACCCTGAAAGACAAGGCCTGTAAAACCTTCTATGGCATCCGAAGGAAACTCTACCATCTGAAGCCACCAGTGAGGGTCTGGTTAAAAATCTTCGCCCCAATCCTCCTGTATGTCGCGAAGTCTGGGTCCTCACACCTACCCAGAATGGTCAAAGTGGGATTCCAGCCCAACAGAAATATTCCTCCTGGAATTCTGCAAATACCGTCTCCAAGTCCATCGGAGCACCTCCAGCAGTGCTTGCCGGGCCGAGCTGGGCAGATTCCCTCTACACCTAATGGTTCTAAAGAGGGCACTGTCTTTCCCGGCTCCTCTACATAGGAGCAATCCAAGCTGCCATCACCATAAAGCCCTGACACATGTAGGTGAAACAAAAAAAACAGAACCCTCGGAACAGCCCACCCAAACCCAACCTGACCAGAATACCAATCACAGCAACCTGACAAAAGCTGGAATCAGGAAAATGTTAGACGAAGGCCAGGAGAGGTATGTCAGTGACTGGAAGAACGACATCATTAGCTCACAGAAACTGACCATGTACCGGAGTCTACAGAGAGACTACAGACTGGCCCCATACCTGGAGAAACTCAAAGAACCCCAGAGACCGCAAGATCCTGAGCTGATATAGACTCAGTGCCCACAGTCTGGCCATCGAATCCGGCCGACACAGGCAGAGCTACAAGCCCATGGAGGAAACACTATGCCAACACTGTGACCAGGAGGCCATAGAGGACGAAACCCACTTCCTGCTACACTGCTCCAAATACTCAGCAGTGAGGGACACTCACTTCAGGAGAGTCTCACATCTCTTCCCAGATTTCATCACCATGAAGGAGGAAGAGAAAACATCTATCCTGCTGGGGGAAGAAGAGAGAGCAGTGGAGAAAGCAGCGCGGTATGTGAGCAAATGTCATAGACTGCGAGAAAGAGAACTATGATATGCCATGGACTTCTATAGCCCCCACCCCGGATCTGACCCCATCCCCATCCACCTTCCCTATGCATGGACTTCTATAGCCCCCACCCTGGATCTGCCCCCAACCATTGGTCTTACAGCCTTCATCCTGGATCTGCCCCCATCCACCTTTCCTACAGCCCCTACCCAACATCCCTACAGTCCCTATCCCTATTCCCTTTTGTACACTTGCTTTGGCAAAATTAATGTGTATTTAATTAGTCCTGCCAATAAAGCTTCTTTGAATCTTGAATCAGATAGTGCAACAAGGACACCCACCTTTAGGGCAGGAGAGACCTGTAATGGGAGAAGTGGTCATTGCAGACCTGCTAAGTATTAGGAGGACTTATCTATCAAATAACCTGCATAAAGTTGTTAACCAAAACACCAATAATTTTAAGTTTGGTTGGCGACCCAGAGGGTTCAGTCGCCACAGAAGTACTGCATCTCTGCCAGAGATGTGGTATTTTCAACTTTCAGGTAAGGTACTGGAGACATTACACCTGGCTCTGGAAGCACTGTATCCATCACACACACTAGTTTAGTTCATATAGCACGACCCAGGCAGCAAAGGGTGTACATAATGGTTTGAGCTTGTGGGTCAGAGCAGGAAGTTAGAGGGAAGATATAGCGTTCAACCTTGGGGGAGGAAGAGGACAGATGTGTTTTACACATCTCTCCCAAAAGGGCGAGTTTAAGAAGATATAATTGTGCAGCAGCCTTCCGTCCTGAGGAGTTGCTAAGTGACAGAGAGAAACAAGAAGGGTTCACTGGAAGGGAAAAGGGATTCTCAGAGAGAGCCACAGATGCGCTGTAAGCTACAGGTGGGCACAATGCAGGACTGGTATACGCCACCTTGGATAATCCAGGTTTCAGAAGAGACTCGTCACCTAGAGTTGTGGCAGAACTTTATGACTCAGCTATCAAGCCGATAGCTGTGATAACTTTAGGGATGACAGCCAGAAACACAAGTACCTTCTCCAGGAAGGAAAGCTATATAGGATCAAGGAAACGCATAAAGATAACGTTGTCCTGGAGGATCCGCAGCTTCTAGACTGTGACACTGCTTAGCGAGGTGCTGGAAGGAAGAAAGGCGTGGGAAATTAGCACAGTGCGACGGCCATGGAAGGCATATACTGACAGGTAGCTTTGTTATACAGTACCAGCCGGACGTAGGAGTGCAGGGTAACGGGAGGCTGACATGACGCTGGGAGGCAGTGACGACAGGGACTTGCATGTAAGGGGGAGTGTAAGGTGAGCCAGGAGGGGACCGGACGATTGGACGGGGGAGAAAGAGGACGTGACATAGGTAGAGGTGGGGTCAAAGGGGACAAAAGGCACTGACCAAGGGAGGAAAGCCTCTCTTTTCGGGACCACCAGGACGGACAGCAATACCCACCCACCCGGGAGAAGGAGAGAACTTCGGGTCACAGCAGAGATTACCGAGACACTGTCATGTTGAAATGTTGTCAATTATGTTTGCCTTTTATTATGTAAAAAAAAAATAAAAATACACATATATATGTTACTACGAAAGAGAATTTAATTGCATTGGCCTCGTAAGCCCAGGGGAAGCGCAATCCGACAGTCGCGGTTCCCTGGAGGTTTCCACCACGAATATATACATAAAAAAAAAAAAGGTTTTTTTTCCTCTCCCCAGTACTGTCGGATGGCTCCTAGTGAGAAAAGGTCTCTGCTACAATGGGTATTAATTAATGTTGTTGAGGCGTTGGTGGGTCCTCGAAGTTGGTAAAAGAAGGAGGATTGGGGACTCGTTAGATACGTGGATCCCCTTCATTTGGATGTTGAGGTGGTGGCGGTCTGGTAAGTTTTGGGGGTGATACCCGGCGACGGAACGCGGGGGTCACAGTAACTGGACATTTGGGTGATACCCGCCGATGGAACGTCGGATTCACATTAACTTGATGGGTGATACCCGGGGATGGAACGTCGGGTTCACAGCTGTATTAGATTGGGCGATTCCCGGCGATGGAACGCCGGAATCGCATGGGGCTAGAAGGCCACCCCTTACCCGGTTTATGGTGCTCCTGAGTCGGAGATAACCATGGCTAGGAGTAAGGCTGGGGGTGTAAAGGGGGAAAGGCCCGGTAAAAAGACCGCCAGACCTTCTATAACTTCGAGGACCTCACCAAGTGCATGATTAACAATCAATTTAAATAAATAGGCTGCTGTGGCCGTTATTACCCAAAATATGGCTGTCGCGTGTTTTTGCTAATAGGAATGAAGGGGAAATGCGAGGGGAGGGAAAAGGAGGGGGGGTAAGTTGGTCATAGGAATCAGCCTATCCAGTGTCATGTTCTACATACACCTTGGAGGTGGCTGGACTCCTCACCTGGAGAGCGTGGCACCAAGTGGGCATCTGTACTGCCGGCACCAGAAGTGCGAGTAAAGCTGTGGAGACTGCAATTGACTGTCTCCTCAAGTTCTTCCCTCAATGCACACTACACTTTGCTACATTTCCCAGCAACATAACTTCATCTACAACGTCTTCCTGCCCTGGGATAACATAGACTCGCCTGTGGGAGACTTTACAAACTGTGCTGCATCTCACCATCTGTCCCAGAGGATCTGCACTGCATCGCTGGTCAGTGGTCACCTCCGACCACATACCAGAGGTGGCGTCACGAATACCTACACTGCAAACTGTCATCATCCCCTGTAAATATTTCACCTTTTATTGGACGCACAGGGCCACCAACCGTGTCACTGCCGCTGTGACACATCCCCTTAAAACAATGGCCTGCAAATGAGTATTACACTGCCCTGTCGACTGATGCAGGTACGCCTCAAAATAACCATCAAAACAGGGGCGTGGCCAGGGCTCTGAGCATGTAGGCAGCAACAGCTCTAAGCTCCCACAGTCACATTCTAAAGCTACAAAATAAGTGTGCATAGGGTTAACCCAAATAACCGTGCTGAACCATATTTTATTTATGAAGTCTGGGTGCCCATTTGGAGACAAAAAGCAGGACTCTGGTCCAAAGAGGACCGAAGAAATAAGCTTTTACAAGTCTGGACAGCTGTGGTGCAGCAGAAGCTGAGGTACATCACCCCACATCATCTGCTCCCCTGTGAAGACACTGGAGTGCCAGCGCGGGCTTTATTGAAGCCAGGATTGATATGAAGGATCATTATTGGTACTGAGGAGACTTTATTTGGCCCCACCCCACAATGTAAATCCAGCTGTCTGCATGGCTTTCTGCCTGCGGTGTGTGGAGGATAACAGCGCGACTGTGGGGGAGGGATACAGTCTCCTGCATGTTCATCCCTGCTGATTTACGCCTGAGTGCCGCTGAATTCTGACTGCTGTAATATCGGGGTGAGGTTAGCGGGGACAGAGGAGCTTCCCTGGACATATTCTAGTGTGGCACGCTGAAAAGGAAAGCAAAGACACCGACGGGGACTCTTTCTTTGCCACGGAACTGAAGGGCGGAGGAATACCACCGGACCTGTAGGACCAGACCCCGGAATCAGGCAAGAACAGCGCTATACAGCCTTATAAAGGACCGGATCAGAGGAGACTAGCACCGGGGTAGCCACTAAAACCTACCGAGGTGAGGCACAACTGAAATCCAATCACTAGAACCAGACGCTGCACACTGATCACAGCAATAAAGGAATACTGACTATTCTGCACTTACCAGAGGCGCAGACTTATTACACAATAGTGACTCCGGTTTGTGGCCGGGTCCACTATTATCTTCTGTGCAGTGCACCATAATAGAGGATTATCCACTCTTCAAGCAAGGATCAGAGCTACAGTGGAGTGCTAGCATTATTATTGAGGAATTGTGTAACTTTTGGCGCTCTTGCTTAGGATTTCTCAGTTGACTCCTTTTCTGAAACTTGTTTTTAGCCCATTTTACTTAACTTGTCTGATTGATCAAGCTAAAAGGGTCATAGATCTGAGGCCAGGGAAGGCTGCGTGGCAAATTAAGATGCAGTAGGGCACGGGCAGAATTAATAACAGGGTGACGAGGCACAATTTGGGGGCATATTACAAATCCTATGACATATCCCTAATGGGTTAAGCCCCACAAAATCTAGGTCACCTCTGAAAAGAGGTGATCCAAAAACACCTTATATAAAACAATCCCATAATCCTGCACCTGTCAAAGCTGCAAAAGTGGAATCAGGTATCAATAACCCATTAACCAAAGCATTGCCTAAAACGCAACCTGAAACACTTCAAAAAAAGCAAAATTTGGGGGGACACATTAAAACTCCTCCTCCAGGTCAGCCCCTCACGGAGGAAATGGACACTTCCAAATCAAACAAAAGGAAGGGCCCAGACGATCAGGAAAACATCGGGAGTCTTTCTTCTGAGGACTGACAGTGTCTCAGCTGACTATACCCCAAACACAAGCCCTGAAAGGCAGAGGCCTAGAAGGGACACTGGAGGTCCATTTCCTTCGTTTGGGGAATACAAGGGGTCCAATAAACAAGCCATCGAAGGATTCATGGCGGATCTCTTCCAGTCCTTCATTGATGCCCTAAAAATAGGGTTTGAGACTCAGGCTAAGGCCCTACAGGAAACATGCAGGAATCTTAGCCAAAACGTCGAGAAATATGAGGTAAAGATGGTACATGTGGAAAGGGAAATAGTCTACCTCTCAACGGAAAGTTCTCTCCTCAAAACGGAGGTTATTTCCCTTAAAAACAAATTAACGGATCTGGAGGACCAAAGCAGGAGAAATAACTTTAATATATGAGGTATTCCTGAGTCGGTCTCCCAGACAGATCTTTCAGATTACAATAAAAATGTATTAAAAAAATTAGAAGTAAATATTGATCGTATACACCGCCTCCCACATCCAAAAGGGGTCCCAGAGGAAAAGCCTAGGGACACTATCCTCAGAGTCCATTTTTTGGAAACCAAGGAGAAGGTTCTAAAATCTCTGAGAGAGAGAGGTTCACCTCCAGAGCCATATAAAGATTTAAAGATTTTCCAAGACTTCTCCAAAGAGACAATGGACGCAAGAAGGTCCTTCAGAGATTTGACCTCTAAAGTTAGAGAGCTCAGAGTGTCATATAGATGGGGTTTCCCTTCCAAGCTATTAGTCTGGTATAAGGACAAAAACTACCCCACACGAGAGTCAGAAGTTCCTTAAATTTCATATGGATGAACCAGCATTTAGGGACAGGGATTAAGACCGATTTTTATCTTATGTTCGAATTTACATGGTGTTGTTTACTATTAATTTCCTTTTCCTGAATATGAATATCAGAGGACCCGTATTTACAGTTTATTGATGTCACTGTGGGAACTTGCCACTTACTTTTTTCTCACTTTTCCCTCATACTAAGGTGAGACACCAACCGGTTTGGAGTCCTCCAGGAGAACTGTCAAGCTCATAAATTTTTAATTTTTTTTGGTTTTTTTTGGATTTCATTGTTTTGCTTGTTTCCATTTTTCTGTTCTGATATTGCATTCTAAGGATGAAAATGTTATCATACAATGTTAGGGGGCTCAACAGCCCAAATAAGAGGTATGCGGTATGGAAGGAGATCAACCGATCCCGTGCCGAATTGGAGGTTAAACCGGCCTCCGATCGACACCCGGTCTTCCAGCACAAGAATTTTCCTCACATGTACAAGTCACTGTCCACGAAGAAAAAGGCTGGGGTCATTACACTGGTAGGTGGCACCGTTCCTTTTCAGCTCATTAAAGACATACCAGACTCGCTGGGCAGGATTCATATACTCATATGCTTACTCCATGAAAGGCCATGCACAATAGTGAATGTATACGCACCTAACAAGGGACACATTCGATTCTTGAACAAGCTAATCAAAAAAATAGACAAAGTCAAAACAGGCAATCTCATATTACTAGGTGACTTTATGCCAGAGCAACGTCTGAACCATCATCGATCAGTTAACGAAATTTGTAGTGTCTGTCCCTGTGAAGGATTTAACTACCCAGACTCCACAGTGCTGGAGCAGGGAGAGGTAAGTATTGCAAGTGCTGGGGCCCTGAGCAAGCAGGTGGGTCGGACTCGTGGCCGATGGCCCTGGCACAGGGCCCCTCATAGTACGCCAGTGCGTCTGACAGCGAGAGGGCTCATCCCACCATCAGAGACAGTTTGTGGTACTATGAGGGACCAAGTGCGACCCGACACCTGCTCAGGGCACCGGCACTTGTCCGAGTGTGCCACGTGGTGACCCCGTCCCTGGAGGGGGTTGGGGGGGGACAGCCCAAAAAGGGAGGTGGCATAAATGGCATCTGTTGAGTCGTAGGCTGGACGTTGACCTGGTACAAATGGAGGAATTGGAGAAGTGACAGCACTGAGAGGAAGAGGAGGACAAAGCGATCCATTTTGCTGGCAACCTAGGTGTAATCAGGGGAAGGTGGCATAAAAACCTTTGAAAAGCGTGCATGGTTCATTTTAATAAAGGTTAGATCAACAACATTTTATGTCGACAGCCGTGTCCTTTCTGTCTGGATTGATACAGCAGCACTGAAGACAGAGTCTTTCTGATCGCACACTACCAGCAGGGCAAGCGAGCTCCTGTAAGACATATTGTGGGTGGCAATTCAGCCCAGGTGTCCAGTTTACAGGCCCAGTAGTCAAAGGGGAATGACCATTGAGGGAGAACATCGATAAGGGAAGGTAAAGTTCTTTGTAACCATAGTTGACAACTACTGGCTCCTGTCTGTTGCTATACATTCCTGATTACCAGGCGTGTGAGCTGTCCTAGAGAAATCAGTCCACAACATGGTCATGAAACATACACTTTGTCTGCTGCAATTCCCTGTACCAGGTAGTCCCTGTCCTTATCCCCCTCAATTCCACGCGGCCTGTCCTGCAGTCATCCTATCATGTCTGACCCACAGGAGCACTCAGACTCCCTGGCTGAGAGCACTCCCCCTCCTCTGGAGTGGGCCGTTGCCATTTTTCAGTCGGTCGCTGACCTGAGTAAGGTATCTCAGTCCCTGGTCCAGGGCCTTGAATGCCTTCCACAGCTCTCCACAGCCAACAATGCTCCGAATGTCTCCCATGGTGATTACAACGCACGTGACCTCGACCTTCAAAGGGCCAAAACCGAGAGAGGTTCTACAAAGGGGACTCTGGCTCCTTGTACAGCTCCCTGGGCCCCTCAGCAGCATCCAAGCCACTCTCCCCCTCCCATTCCCCCTCTTCGGAGGAAGATCTTGGGTCGGACATAGACTCCCAGTCTGGATCTGACTCGGATTTGGACCAGACCTTCAAGATGCAGGTCATGGTGTATAGCCTTATCTCGGCTATCTCTCAAATGCTTACATTCAAAGAGGATGAGGCTCCTTAGACCTTCAACATGCATACCTTCACATCCCTATTTGTCAGCGACACCAGCGATTTCTTCTGATTGCGATCCAGGATGATCACTATTAATTCACGGCCCTCCCCTTTGGTCTGGCCTCTACCCCCAGGGTCTTCACGAAGCGAATGCCGGCGGTCATGGCCATTGTTCGCTCCAAGGGGATTATCATAATCCCTTACCTGCACGACCTGGTAATCAAAGGCTCATCCCGCCGAGACTGTGCTCAGAGTCTTCAAGTCACTCTGGACACCTTGACGCGCCTCGGCTGGATCATCAACTGAGAGAAGTAGTCTCTAACCCCTTCTCAGTATCTGACCTTCCTAGGCCTGGAATTCCACACATATTTGTCACGGCCAGTGTTTCTCCCGAGGGACAATTTCTCATTTCTCTATAAGGGAGTCCGATCCATTTTGGTCTTTAGGTCCCAGAAAGGTCCCCAAAATTCAGAGAGAGCAGGAGCAGGATATTCCTGTTGACATATTCATATGTATATTTGAAGCTGTCGAAATGGAGGATAATTTCATGGGGGAACAAGGACACCCACCTTTAGGGCAGGAGATACCTGGTATGGGAGAAGTGGGCATTGCAGACCTGATAAATCTTGTTTATCCGTGCTATAACCTGCATAAAATTGATGACCAAAACTACAATAAATGTTGTCAGTGTATGCCTACAAGTAACCAGCCAAACCCCATAACAGCAGCAGCAGGCCGTGTTTGGCCATCATGTCCAATGTCACCCACTTTTCAGGCTCGTGTTATTTTTGGCAATTGTCCAGCTGCCATGTTTGATCCTTCGACCTACTATGGTCCATCGGGCAGTAACCCTTATACTTTTTATAAGCAACGTGGCAATAGGTTTGTAACACAATTCTTAATGTTTTAGACTAGGTATATAGAAAACTTTGTTCTCATGTTTTAACCCCTTAATGTCCACTGACGTGCAGAGTCCGTCATGGCAAGGTGTCAGTTCCGGCACCAGGACGGACTCTGCACGTCATGGCTTTGATCTACCACTGCGTGTAAACACGCAGTGGTAGATCAGTGCCGACAGCTGTCACAGACAGCTGACAGGCACGGCAAGCGGTGCGGGGACCTTTGCCGTCGGTCCCCGCACCTACAGCGCTGTGCTTGGTCAGTCAATCTGACTGACCAAACACAGCAGCGATCGTGCAGGAGAAGCTGAAATTTCAGCTTCTCCAGCGCGATCAGTGCAGGAGCCGGCGCTGCAGTGGCCAGGCTTCCTGCACTGACAGCCAGGAGCGGAGCCCCCACCGCCCCTGGCTGTTAACCCCCTGACTGCTGCGATCGAGCGCGATCGCAGAGCTCAGGGGGGAGGCAGAGGGTCGGGAGCTCCCTCTGCCTCAGATCGGCACCCTGCAATGTATTTGCAGGGGCCGATCTCTGCCTTGATGACCCGGGGGTTGTCATGACAACCTCCGGGTCATTTAGCTACGGGAAGCTGCTGTGATCATTGTCACAGCAGCTTCCACTATAGTTGCAATGCATTGCAATGCCAGAGCATTGCAATGCATTGTAACTGCAATAAAAAGT
The DNA here is from genome assembly GCA_033576555.1 of Oophaga sylvatica. NCBI lineage: Eukaryota > Metazoa > Chordata > Amphibia > Anura > Dendrobatidae > Oophaga > Oophaga sylvatica. The sequence goes on from JARQOD010000009.1 coordinate 153,185,573, forward strand.
AAAAAAAAGTGAAAGTCCCATAAAGGGACAAGTTAAAAAAAATCCTTTTTTTAAAAAAATTGTAAAAAAAATATTAAAAAATAATTTTAAAAAAATCCCCTAAAAAATACACATTTTTATGTAATAAAAAAAATAAAAAACAAAAAACATACATGTTAGGTATCGCCACGTCCGTAAAAATCCCATCTATAAAAGCGTAACCCTAGTTAACCCCTTCAGTGAAAGCCGTAAAAAAAAAACACAAAAAGTAGTAAATTATACTTTTTCCAAGCGGTATCATTATACCGCTTGGAAAAAGTGCAATAACACGCGATCAAAAAGTCAGATATAAATAATCATGGTACCACTGAAAACGTCATCTTGTCCCGCAAATAACAAGCCGCTATACAGCATCATCAGCGAAAAAATAAAAAAGTTATAGCTCGCGGAATAAACTGATGCAAAAATAATTATTTTTTCTATAAAATTTTTTATTGTGTAAAAAACGCCAAAACATAAAAAAAAATATATAAATGAGGAATCGCCGTAACCGTAGTGACCCGAAGAATAAAGCTGCTTTATCAATTTTACCACACACGGAACGGAGGAAAAAAAAAAAAAAAAAAACAATTCCTGAATTGCTGGTTTTTGTTCATTCTGATTCCACAAAAATCGGAATAGGAAACGATCAAAAAACGTTATGTGCCTGAATATGGTACCAATAAAAACGTCAGCTCGTCCCGCAAAAAACAAGGCCACAGATAACTCTGTCAGCCGAAATATGGAAAAATTATAGCTCTCAAAATACGGCGATGCAAAAATTTCTTACAAAAAATTATTCCAAGAAAAAGCATCTTTTAGTGTGTGACAGAAGCTAAACATGAAAAAAGGGTGTAAATCTGGTATCGCTGTAATCGCACCGATCCGAGGAATAAAGTCGCCTAATCACTAATACCGCACGAGGAACGGCGTAAAAAAGAAAACCAATTCTTCACCTTTTGTGGATTTGTTCATTGTGCCTCCCAAAGATCGCAGTAAGGCGATCACAGTGGTTCCCCCCCACATATGGGGTATCAGCGTACTCAGGACAAAATGCACAATAGCTTTTGGGGTCCTATTTCTCCTATTACCCTTAGAAAAATAAAAATTTGGGGCAAAAAGGTAATTTTTGTGGAAAAAAATATGATTTTTTTATTTTCACGGCTCTACATTATAAACTTCTGTGAAGCCCTTGGGGGTTCAAACTGCTGACCACACATCTAGATAAGTTCCTTGGGGGGTCTAGTTTGCAAAATGGGGTCATTTGTGGGGGGTTTCTACTGTTTAGGCACATCAGGGGTTCTCCAAGCGCGACATGACACCCGCAGACCATTCCATCAAAGTCTGCATTTAAAAACGGTGCTCCTTCCCTTCCGAGCTCTGCCATGCGTCAAAATAGTGGTTCCCCCCCACATATGGGATATCAGCGTACTCAGGACAAATTGCACAATAGCTTTTGGGGTCCTATTTCTCCTGTTACCCTTATAAAAATAAAAATTTGGGGAAAAAAGATTATTTTTGTGGAAAAAAATATGATATTTTTATTTTCACGGCTCTACGTTATAAACTTCTGTGAAGCACTTGGGGGTTCAAAGTGCTCACCACACATCTAGATAAGTTCCTTGGGGGGTCTAGTTTCCAAAATGGAGTCACTTGTGGGGGGTTTCTACTGTTTAGGCACATCAGGGGCTCTCCAAACGTGACATGACACCCGCAGACCATTCCATCAAAATCTGCATTTGAAAAAGGCGCTCCTTCCCTTTCCAGCTCTGCCATGCGTCAAAATAGTGGTTTACCCCCACATATGGGGTATCAGCATACTCAGGACAAATTGCACAATAACTTTTGGGGTCCTGTTACCCTTTGGAAAATAACAATTGGGGGTGGAAAGATCATTTTTGTGGAAAAGATATGATTTTTTAATTTTACTGCTCTATGTTATAACCTTCTGTGAAGCCCTTGGGGGTTCAAAGCTTTCACCACACATCTAGATAAGTTCCTTGGGGGGTCTAGTTTCCAAAATGGGGTCACTTGTTGGGGGTTTCCACTGTTTAGGCACACAGGGACTCTCCAAATGCGACATGGCGTCCAATCTCAATTCCAGCCAAAAAAGTCAAATGGCGCTGCTTCCCTTCCAAGCTCTGCCATGCGCCCAAATAGTGGTTTACCCCCACATATGGGGTATCAGCGTACTCAGGACAAATTGCACAATAACTTTTGGGGTCCTTTTACCCTTTGGGAAATAAAAATTGGGGGTGGAAAGATCATTTTAGTGGAAAAGATATGATTTTTTAATTTTACAGCTCTACGTTATATACCTTCTGTGAAGCCCTTGGGGGTTCAAAGCTCTCACCACACATCTAGATAAGTTACTTGGGGGGTCTAGTTTCCAAAATGGGGTTACTTGTGGGGTTATCCACTGTTTAGGCACACAGGGGCTCTCCAAATACGACATGGCGTCCAATCTCAATTCCAGCCAAAAAAGTCAAATGGCGCTGCTTCCCTTCCGAGCTCTGCCATGCACCCAAATAGTGGTTTACCCTCACATATGGGGTATCAGCGTACTCAGGACTAATTGCACAATAACTTTTGGGGTCCTTTTATCCTATGGAAAATAAAAATTGGGATGAAAAGATCATTTTTGTGGAAAAAACATGATTTTTTAATTTTACGGCTCTACGTTATAACCTTCTGTGAAGCCCTTGGGGGTTCAAAGCTCTCACTACTCATTTAGATAAGTTACTTGGTGGGTCTAGTTTCCAAAATGGGGTCACATGTGGGGGGTTTCCACTGTTTAGGCACACAGGGACTCTCCAAATGCGACATGGCGTCCAATCTCAATTCCAGCCAAAAAAGTCAAATGGCGCTGCTTCCCTTCCGAGCTCTGCCATGCACCCAAATAGTGGTTTACCCCCACATATGGGGTATCAGCGTACTCAGGACTAATTGCACAATAACTTTTGGGGTCCTTTTAACCTTTGGAAAATAAAAATTGGGATGAAAAGATCATTTTTGGGGAAAAAACATGATTTTTTAATTTTACGTCTCTACGTTATAACCTTCTGTGAAGCCCTTTGGGTTAAAAGCTCTCACAACACATTTAGATAAGTTACTTGGGGGGTCTAGTTTCCAAAATGGGGTCACTTGTGGGGGGTTTCCACTGTTTAGGCACACAGGGACTCTCCAAATGCGACATGGCGTCCAATCTCAATTCCAGCCAAAAAAGTCAAATGGCGCTGCTTCCCTTCCGAGCTCTGCCATGCACCCAAATAGTGGTTTACCCCCACATATGGGGTATCAGCGTACTCAGGACTAATTGCACAATAACTTTTGGGGTCCTTTTATCCTTTGGAAAATAAAAATTGGGATGAAAAGATCATTTTTGTGGAAAAAACATGATTTTTTAATTTTACGTCTCTACGTTATAACCTTCTGTGAAGCCCTTGGGGGTTAAAAGCTCTCACAACACATTTAGATAAGTTACTTGGGGGGTCTAGTTTCCAAAATGGGGTCACTTGTGGGGGGTTTCCACTGTTTAGGCACACAGGGACTCTCCAAATGCGACATGGCGTCCAATCTCAATTCCAGCCAAAAAAGTCAAATGGCGCTGCTTCCCTTCCGAGCTCTGCCATGCGCCCAAATAGTGGTTTACCCCCACACATGGGGTATCGATGTACTCAGGAGAAATTGTACAACAAATATTGTGGTTCATTTTCTACTGATACCCTTGACAAAATTTTAAAAAATTGTGTTGAAAGAAAAATTTTGGGAAAAAAAGTTAAATGTTAATTTTTTCCTTCCACATTGCTTCAATTCTTGTGAAGTACCTAAAGGGTTAATAAACTTCTTGAATGTGGCTTTGAACACGTTGAGGGGTGCAGTTTTTAGAATGGTGTCACTTTTGGGTATTTTCTGTCATATTGACCCCTCAAATTCACTTCAAATGTGAGGTGGCCCCTAAAAAAAATGATTTTGTAAATTTTGTTGGAAAAATGAGAAATTGCTGGTCAACTTTTAACACTTATAACTTCCTAACAAAAAAAAAATTTTGGTTCCAAAATTGTGCTGATGTAAAGTAGACATGTGGGAAATGTTATTTATTAACTAATTTTTGTGACATATCTCTCTGATTTAATGGCATAAAAATTAAAAGTTTGAAAATTGCAAAATTTTCAAAATTTTTGCCATATTTACGTTTTTTTCATAAATAAACGCAAGTTATATTGAAGAAATTTTACCACTATTATGAAGTACAATATGTCTCGAGAAAAGATTCTCAGAATCGCCAAGATCCGTTGAAGCGTTCCAGAGTTATAACCTCATAAAGAGACAGTGGTCAGAAATGTAAAAATTGGCCTGGTCTTTAACCTACAAAATGGCTTGGTCGTTAAGGGGTTAAAGAACATTTATGGCTAGAGTTTCAAAATTAAAAATTGGTGTACAATAATAAATTATATTGTGGTACCGTGTTAGTCAGAAAAATCGATGTGAATACTTTTCCATCCAATTATGACAAGAGCATTCTTAAGGTGATACCTTTATTGGCTAACCAGAAAATTATATGTTCGCTAGCTTTCAGAGCTCAAGGCTCCTTCTTCAGGCAAGATTACATTTGGAATAATAAGAAAGACACATTAGATGCTTACTATAGTAGGAAATTTGTTCAAGACCTGGGAGGTGTGATGCCTTCAAAAGATAAGCAAAGGAAATCAAATTAGCATTTTCTTACAAATGGAGAGCTAGTGTGACAGACTTAAAAGTCTTAATACTAAAAGGTCATTTTAAGGATGACAGGGAGAGAAAAATATGGGAATTCAAACTTATTAGGATGTTCAATACTTTGACACTAGGACTCAACTTAACACACCGGTTTTATGACTCATTACATAGACACAGTTCACACCTTCACCAGAAGGACTCCAGATAGCTAATAACACATTCACACTAGCTCTCCATTTGTAAGAAAATGCTAATTTGATTTCCTTTGCTTATCTTTTGAAGGCATCACACCTCCCAGGTCTTGAACAAATTTCCTACTATAGTAAGCATCTAATGTGTCTTTCTTATTATTCCAAATGTAATCTTGCCTGAAGAAGGAGCCTTGAGCTCTGAAAGCTAGCGAACATATAATTTTCTGGTTAGCCAATAAAGGTATCACCTTAAGAATGCTCTTGTCATAATTGGATGGAAAAGTATTCACATCGAAAATTAAAAATTAAATTCTTACCACAGACGTATGAAAACTTTCGAAAGATAGTGTTCATTTTTTTGGTTTGGGAAATCTTTGTATTGTTCACAAAGCATATATCAATCTAAATCTCATACTGTTTTGCCTCATAAAAGGCATATTTAGTATAGTTAAAATATTCTAAATCTCCTTATATAATTCATGAGGCAGACATTCTCGCTGAAAGGCTCAGTATAGATTACACAAGAATCTCACAATTTGTTTGATGGAGGAGGGGGGGAGCAGCCCAGATAGGGAGGTTGCAATAATGCCATATGTTGAGGTGTATAATGTACGTTAAGCAGCAAATGGTTTAAGTCGAGAAGTCATAGCAAAAGGAGGACCATAAAAGGGCTACTGTATGAAGTATGTATTGTCTATTGAAAATATTCTAAATCTCACTAGATATTTCAGGAGGCAGATACAGACGCTCACAGGCTCGGTCTGGATTCCACAAGAATATAAAAAGATACGCAACCAAGAATGACACATGTAGGCCAATGTTCCTGGTGTCAGTGATGCACTGATGTAGTCCCACCCCCACCTTTTTGAGAAATTAACAAAGAAGATCACAACTAAAGGCGTCATCTCGCAGGAATCAGTCTGTGAATATGTGGATCTCATCTGGCCTGCATGTACCAAGGAAATGTGCCACCTGCGTTTCTGCCCCCAGACCAGCAGTGATACGGTGTTCTACAGCCGGCTCTATTCCTACCTGAACCGCCAAAAAAGATATGCAATTGTAAATGCCAACAACATGTAGGCCTTTATAATTCCACTTCCAGCATTACAGCCAATACCTGGCAAACTTCACCCCTTAGGGGGACCAGGCCTTGAGGATGAACATCCTCATCTTTTACTGCCTGTACTTTTTCCAAGCCATCCATTCTGGTCTTCATGTGCCAGAAAGGTCCCCAAAATTCAGAGAGAGCAGGATCAGGATATTCCAGTTGACATATTCATATATATATATTTGAAGATGTCGAAAGGGAGGAGAATTAGATGGGGGAACAAGGACACCCACCTTTAGGGCAGGAGATACCTGGTATGATAGAACTGAGTGGGCATTGTAGAGCTGAAAAATATGATATATCTGTGAAATAACCAGCCCAAAATTGCTGACCCAAACAATAATTTTCAGTCTAGGCCTACAAGTAACCAACCAAACCCCATGACAGCTGCAGCAGGCCGTGTTTGGCCATCATGTCCAATGGCCCCCACTTTTCAGGCTCCTGTTCCTTTTTTGCAATGATCCAGTTGCCATGTTTGATCCTTCGACCTAATATGGTCCATCAACCGGTAACCCTTAGACTTTCTAAACGCAACGTGGCAACAGGTTTCTAACACAATTCTTTAGGTATATAGAAAAGTTTGGTCGGGGTTTCAAGAACATTTATGGCTACAGTTTAAAAAATCGACATTTTATTCTTAACACACAGACCTATTAAACCTGTCTAAAGATATTTTTCATCTTTTTCGGTTAGTTAATGTTTGTATTGTTCACAAACCATATAAAAATCTAAATCTCAGACTGTTTTGCCACACACAAGGTATAAAGTATACTTAAAATATTATAAATCTCTTATTTAATTCATGAGGCACACACTGGCTGAAAGGCTCAGTATGGATTACACAAGAATCTCACAATTTTGTTGATGGAGGAGGGGAGGTGGATTAGCCCAGATAGGGAGGTTGCAATAATGCCATATGTTGAGGTTTCTAATGTACGTTAAGCAGCTGTAAATGGTTTAAGTCGAGAAGTCTTAGAAAAAGGAGGCTGTTGTGAATGCGTTTGAGATGAGTTCTGAGCAGAGGCTTCCTCTGGTGGTTACAAGCGGTGCTGGTCTGTCCCGTGAAGATTGTGAGGACTGGGAATCAGGTGTTACTGACTGGTCTTATATAAGGGAGTCACCTTCCCATCAGGGTTGCGGTGATCAATTGTTCTGGTCTGAATCCTTCATTCCTGTTTCCCTTGTAGCCTGCTGTGTCGTGTCTGCATCTCCTGCTAACAGATAAGACATTTTCTTCTTTTTGTTTTTGTGCTATATTTTTGCATTTTGTCCTGCACTTCTGTGGGGGCCTTCAGGGTCCCCTCCGGGGGCTTTTGCCCTCTCAGTTTAGTTCAGCCACTGATGTTTGTACTTTTGCTTTTTCCAGTTTTTTCAGTGGCTGCTGTTTTGATTTTGTTACACCAGAGAACTAATTTAGGTGGAAGAGGTCGTGTGATCTCAGGTGTTTTTGAAATTAGTAGAGTTGGTGCTTTTCAGGGTTTTCTGGGATTGCAGTAAGTACCCTTCCTATCCTTTTCTATTTAGTTAGTTTGGGCCCCAGCGTTTGCTCATACTATTTTCTTTCTGTGTCAGTATTTCTTCTTGTCTAACCGCCATTACATGTTTGGGGGCTTTCTATTATCTTTGGGGTTCTGCTCCGGGGCAGATAGCTTTCCTATTTCTATCTTTAGGTGTAGTTAGTTTCTCAGGCTGTGACGAGGCGTCTAGGACCAACGTAGGAACGCTCCACGGCTGCCTCTAGTTGTGGTGGTTAGTCAGGGTACTGCAATCTCATAGATTGCAACTGCTCTGGTGTATTGCCTTTTTTACCTGCACTCCTCAGCTACCGAAACATAACAGGAGGCCCATAAAAGGGCTACTGTATCACAAGCTAAAAGGTATATATAGTCTATTGAAAAAATTCAAAATCTCTGTAGATATTTCAAGAGGCAGACACAGACGCTCACAGGCTCAGTTGGGATTACACAAGAATATGAAAAGATACGCAAGAAAGAATCACACATGTGGGCCAAGGTTCACGGTGTCAATGATGCTAAAAAATTTGTGGGGGGAGGACCACTTTGTGCAAAAAAGGGTACTGTTTCAAAAGCGTCCAGCTGTATACAGTCTAGGGGTCATTGTAAATCTACGTATCTATTTATGTAGTATCAGACAGACGCTCACAGCCTCTGTGTGGATTACACCAGAATCCATAAAGTTGACAAACTGTACTGTATCATAAGCGTACAGCTGTATACAGTATTGGGCTCATTTGAAATCTTCGGATATATTTCAGTATCAGTAAGCCTGTCCATAATCTCCCCTACAGTAAAGAAGATGGATACAAGTACACACTGAAAGTAGAGTGATTGCCAAAATATTGGTAATTATTAATAATAATTAGGCTAAAACCTCCAGGTACAATTATGACAGGCGATGCTGACACTCAATTACTTTATGTCTTGGAGACAACGCAAACGGTTCTGTGTGAATAAAGTGTTGCTGTATCGCAGTTACGTCTATCCCATCGACGTTATTTGTCTGCATCACATTGTGATGCCAAGGAGAGATCTAGACATGGTCCTCACTGCCTATCATGATCAGCCTGGTCAGTTTGGAGTGCAAAAGACAGAAGCCACAGGCCAAAGGCGATTCTATTGGATTGGCAGGAGAGGAGACATTTAAAAATGGTGCCACGAATATCAGACGTCTGTGGCTAGGAAAAGTGTGAAAGATGATCACCAGAAACCACCACTGCATCCAATTGTGAGTCGACGTCCATTCGAAATGGTAGCCAATGCCATTGAGCTTCGGAAGGTAGAGCCCAGCAGTACAGGCCATAGCTAAGTCTTAACCAGCATGGATCAGTTAACAAAATTGGTAGTGGCTGTCCCTGTGAATGATTTCACTGCCAAGACTCCACAGCTGTGGAGCAGGGAGAGGTAACTATTGTGAGTGCTGGGGCCATAAGCAAGCAGAGGGGGCCCAGTCATGGGCGCCAGCATTGGCACAGGGCCCCTCATAGTACGCCCGTGTGTTTGACGGCAAGAGGGCCCATCCCACCATCAAAGCCACTTTTTTATACTATGAGGGACCCTGTGCCAGTGCCGTCACCCCAGAGTGGGACCCCCCACCTACTCAGGGCACCGGCACTAGCCCGGGGGCGCCAAGAGGTGACCCCGGCCCTGTGGGGGGGGCAGCCCAGATAGAGAGGTGGCAAAAAGTTACAGTCAGGGCCAGAAATATTTGGACAGTGACACAATTTTCGCGAGTTGGGCTCTGCATGCCACCACATTGGATTTGAAATGAAACCTCTACAACAGAATTCAAGTGCAGATTGTAACGTTTAATTTGAAGGGTTGAACAAAAATATGTGTTAGAAAATGTAGGAATTGTACACATTTCTTTAACAAACACTCCATATTTTAGGAGGTCAAAAGTAATTGGACAAATAAACATAACCCAAACAAAATATTTTTATTTTCAAAATTTTGTGGCGAATCCTTTGGAGGCAATCACTGCCTTAAGTCTGGAACCCATGGACATCACCAAACGCTGGGTTTCCTCCTTCTTAATGCTTTGCCAGGCCTTTACAGCCGCAGCCTTCAGGTCTTGCTTGTTTTGTGGGTCTTTCTCTCTTAAGTCTGGATTTGAGCAAGTGAAATGCATGCTCAATTGGGTTAAGATCTGGTGATTGACTTGGCCATTGAAGAATGTTCCACTTTTTTGCACTCATGAACTCCTGTGTAGCTTTGGCTGTATGCTTGGGGTCATTATCCATCTGTACTATGAAGCGCCGTCCAATCAAGTTTGCAGCATTTGGCTGAATCTGGGCTGAAAGTATATCCCGGTACACTTCAGAATTCATCCGGCTACTCTTGTCTGCTGTTATGTCATCAATAAACACAAGTGACCCAGTGCCATTGAAAGCCATGCATGGCCATGCCATCACGTTGCCTCCACCATGTTTTACAGAGGATGTGGTGTGCCTTGGATCATGTGCCGTTCCCTTTCTTCTCCAAACTTTTGGCTTCCCATCATTCTGGTACAGGTTGATCTTTGTCTCATCTGTCCATAGAATACTTTTCCAGAACTGAGCTGGCTTCTGGAGGTGTTTTTCAGCAAATTTAACTCTGGCCTGTCTATTTTTGGAATTGATGAATGGTTTGCATCTAGATGTGAACCCTTTGTATTTACTTTCATGGAGTCTTCTTTTACTGTTGACTTAGAGACAGATACACCTACTTCACTGAGAGTGTTCTGGACTTCAGTTGATGTTGTGAACGGGTTCTTCTTCACCAAAGAAAGTATGCAGCGATCATCCACCACTGTTGTCTTCCGTGGGCTCCCAGGTCTTTTTGGATTGATGAGTTCACCAGTGCTTTCTTTCTTTCTCAGGATGTACCAAATTGTAGATTTTGCCACTTTTAATGTTGTAGCAATTTCTTGGATGGGTTTTTTTCTGTTCTTGCAGCTTAAGGATGGCTTGTTTCACCTGCATGGAGAGCTCCTGTGACCACATGTTTCCTTCACAGCAAAACCTTCCAAATGCAAACACCACACCTCAAATCAACTCCGGCCCTTTCATCTGCTTAATTGAGAATGACATAACAAAGGGATTGCCCACACCTGTCCATGAAATAGCCTTGGAGTCATTTGACCAATTACTTTTGGTCCCTTTAAAAACAGGGTGGCACATGTTAAGGAGCTGAAACTCCTAAACCCTTCATCCAATTTTAATGTGGATACCCTCAAATGAAAGCTGAAAGTCTGGACTTCAACTGCATCTGATTTGTTTTGTTTCAAATTCATTGTGGTAATGTCTAGAACCAAAATTAGATAAATGTTGTCTCTGTCCAAATATTTATGGACCTAACTGTACATAGGTTGAGGTGTATGCTGGACGTTCTACAGCTGAAAATGGAGGAATTGGAGAAGTCAGAGGAAGACGAGGACAAAACGAGCCATTTTGCTGACAACCTATGTGTCATGAGGGGTATGTGGGACAAAATCCTTTGAAACCCATGCATGGTTCATTTTAATAAAGGTTAGATGATCAACATTTTCTGTCGACAGCCGGGTCCTTCTTTCTGTCAGTATTGATCCAGCAGCACTGAAGACTCTTTCTGATAGCACACTACCAGCAGGGCAATCAAACTCCTGTAAAGCATATTGTGCCAATTCAGGCCAGGTTTCCAGTTTACAGGCCCAGTAGTCAAAGGGGAATAACGGGTGAGGGAGAACATCGATAGGGGAGAAGTAATTTGTAACCATAGTTGACAACTGCTGTCTCCTGTCTGTTGCTATAGATTGCTGATTACCAGGCGTGTGAGGTGTCCGTGAGAAATAAGTCCACAACATAATCATGAAACCCCTGTCTCCAACGCCACTTCGGCTGTGTGGACCACGAACACCTCTTCCATTTGGCCCAGGACGGCTTGTGGTAGAACCTGCAACACTGCTGTTAGATGGGAATGCCTCTAACAAACGGTTTACCAGAGTTGCTTGTTTTTTGCCAATATTAGGTCGATGTTCTCCTGTGGCATGATGTTATGCAATTTGCCTTTATAGCGTGGATCGAAGATGCTGGCCAACCAGTAGTCATCATCCTTTGTCATTTTGACAATGCGGGGGTCCCTTTTTAGGATCCGCAAGGCATAATCAGACATGTGGGCCAATGTTCCAGGTGTCAGTGATGCACTGCCAGTGGTGGGTGGAGGAGCACTTTCTGCCAAATCAACATCCCTCCAGTCACGCACAAACCCTGGACCTGAACTTGGCAAGCCAACATTTTGTCTTGGCCCCTCAGAAGCATCCTCTTCCCCTACATAATCATCCCCCCTTCCTCCTCCTCTTCCTCTTCTACCTCCACTTAGTCCAGGACAGTTCCCTGAGCAGACAATGGCTGAATGTCATCAAGACTTCCCTCCTCCTCGTCGTCATCTTCTACTGCACATGCCTGATCCTTAATGTGCGTCAAAGTTTGCATGAGCAGACGCATAAGTGGGATGCTCATGCTAATGATGGCGTCATCTGCGCTTACCAGCCATGTGCATTCCTCAAAACACTGAAGGACTTTACAGAGGTCTTTCAGCTTTGACCACTGCACACCCGACAACTCCATGTCTGCCCTCAAACTACCTGCCCGTGTATCCTCCCATAAATGCATTACAGCCTGCCTCTGTTCACACAGCCTCTGAACCATGGGCATGGTAGAGTTCCACCTTGTGGCAACATCTATGATTAGGCGGTGCTTGGGGAAGTTGAGCGCTTGCTGCAGCTT